>OU452227.1:20875266-21558413 GCA_911728455.2 Marthasterias glacialis | reverse complement strand
CAGATTGTTACTATTATTATTTTTCCACAACAGTCAGCGTGCGAGGTGCCGAGGCGTCTGCGTAAAATTGGCGCCAATCTCAAATCTGGCAAGTCCTCAAATGGTCTCTTTTTTTTCAATGTCACCTTCACATTTGAAGTTTGTTGGTTGGTGTTACTTGAACTCGGCCGTTGGATAGATATCACAGTTATTGACTCGATTTGAAACTCAAATTACTGTAGGGAAATAAATCCAAATCGATTGAAAGGACCAGTTGTGGTTCAAGGTACTTTCGATATCTGTCAGGCAGGGATCAAGCCGAGCTCTGCACTTCTGCTGAGGGTTGATTTCGGTCAATATTTATCCCGTGGAGGGACTCTTTTGTACCATTTCTATAAGGAGTCCGTGGTTTTCCCGCCAAAACAACAACGTCAAGAAAACCTACGAGATGAAACCGAATAGCCGGGAACAAATATTGAAACTGGATATAAAAATTAAATTCGACATTTGCTTTCATTCTTCCCATCGCATAGTCCGATACAACGTTTTTGCAATTTAAAAATAATATCTGCGATATAAAAAGGGTTTTCCATTCAAGATAATAGCTCCCTCAAGAAGCAGAAGGTGTTATTCCAAGATACGCTTATCCTTTGTTATATGTTCTAATACAATAAGGAGTAGATATTGATAACTGTCGCCTAAGAATGTCTTAACAGAGCAGCCCGTAATTTACTGCCACGGCAAAGAAAACACACTCCTTGAATTAAGCGAAGTTAAGCGACGTAGATACTGAAGTGGTACTCTTGATGCGATGTTTACCTGACATTTTGTGGTTTGTCCCCGAGTCCCTGGATTGTTCAATAACGCGCCAACGACCATCCATTCACTCATGTGCATTAATACCAATTGCGCCGTCAACAAAAACAAGAAAGAGCACGGACTTCATTCCAGCGCCGAACAGGTGAATTATTTGCTCTGGGAGCGATCGCCACCCAAAACCTCAAACTGATCCCTAAAACATGAAGGCATTAGATTGGTAAATATCATTCCGATTCAACGCTGGAGCGTCTGCGTGCTCTTCGGGGAGGTATAACGGTAGGTGTAGGGGCGCTAGCGCCGCGTCAAAAAACGGAGATATCAAGTCTGGTCGTGCTTATGACATTTGTCCCCCTCGAGTGTGGCGCCTAAATCAACGGGAATGTTCACAGTCCCCTGAGGTAATGGGGGTCAACGGCACACTCTGACTCCAAACTGAAGAGTGGCAACGGTATATCAAACAGTCTTATTATCTCCTCGAACAGCGTTAATGAAAATGTGGTTTTTATTGTCTCAATAAAAAAGGTGTTTGCTAGCCGTTGGTGATTTCACCGGGGATAAATCTTAATCGTGTAGCTAAGGTCTTTGTCATGATCTGTTTGTGCCGTGACAAACACATACTGGTTTTCATTCTACCAGAAATGGGGTCAGGTTAATATTACCTTCTTTAATCTTTTTAGTTTGGTGATATTGAACCGACTTAAGGCGATACAATGACAGTACTGTTTGATTCACAGGTAAGTGGAACCAAACGTGTGTAGTCACTCACTGGCAATCAGAACCAGAAACAGAAACTGCGCCTTTAAAGTTCAAAACAGAAACAAACTTTAAACTGGACTATCACGTGTTAGTAACAATCCATGCCAAACAGAAGCCCAATCGGGTTAATCGTAGCGTTACGTTCGCTCAGATCTTCGAAACCGGCATTTGGAAAAACTCAGGAACCAAACGTTTTAATTGGACCCTCGAGAGCGAGATGATCAATAAGAAACAGAAACTTGAAAAGGGTAAAAATGTAATTCAAACCAGGAAACCACACATTACAACTCGCACTTAAAATCCACTATAGCTTTGGAAGACTCTTTGGATGTGTTTTCGTATACACGGTCGGCAAACCCTGTATGAAAGGTAAACCGAAAGTTTCCCACGTCATCAACTTCACAAATATTACAAACAATCATTAGAGAATATGCAGATCAAAAACATAAATCATGGTTTGCCGTCAACATATCAGGACACTAGAGGAGGAAGCTCGGGTCAGGAAGAAGTAAATGATTACACACATTTTCACCCTTAACGCTTCGAGAAATAATTAGTTTTAAGATTAGGTTTTCGCAGGCGTAACGTAACGTGAAACATAAAATACCGAATGGTTTGAGAGCACACTTCACGCGAAGTGACACATGTACTGCTACAAAGACCAACACTGTAATATTGCCAGCACTTTGTAATATTGTCAGGTAAAAAAAAAAAGGTGTACTGAGTGACGATTGGATTTTCCTCTTTAATAACCGGGCCGTGTTTACATTTCCAATTTGTTACAGCGCCGGTTGACTGACACATTGGGGAGTGCTGTTGAAGCGGTACTCAGAATCTGTCTCTCTGTCCCGCGGGAAAAAAATGTTCAGTTCTTGGGCAACATATTCCATCTCTCCCTACGTGATTCGGATCACTTCAAACCGTTGGGCATGAGATAATGTACACATTTTCCCGTTTCCTGTTTTTTTCATTAAAGAGATTTGCAGGCAGCGCATATCATCTGCATTTGACATCAACTGGCGCAGGAGTCGTCAGTTTATCAATTCCCTGTTGTAAATTATTGAGACCTTTACATTATAAACACGATGTATGAACTAGATGATTGCCAGTCTATCATTATACTTGACATTATGTTTCTAAGAATGACTATGAAGTAATTAATTATAGACCACGTAACCTATGACAATACATTTTCACAAAATATCCACAGAGCCTGGACTTCCTGCCGGCAAGATCTGTGCACAGCTCATTGGAAGAAAACATTAAACCTTATATTATTTTATGGAGATTACACTGTCTGATTTGTATCAACTTTTGGTATGAGGACAGGGTGCACATCAATAACTTGTTCAGCTGTTACTTTTATGCTATTTTTAGATTTATGTAGAAATTGTGAAAGACAATAAATTATAGTGTCATATTCCGCCTGCCAGAAAGGCCATGTAATGTACACGGTCACTCTTTTTGTAAACAAAGGTTTACTCGGTCTTAATTGTGTTGACATAACTTTCTTACCAATGATCACTTTCCCATTACCCTTCACGGTCAATATCAGTTCATCATCTATTAACACAAGATCCTCATCCCACGAGATAATGATGATTAATGTCACCGTTTAATGAAATTAAAAGCATAACACTCGTTTCGTGGGAGCGTCGCGGCCGAGCGATCTGGTGCACCGTAATCAAGTTCTGTCGTTCACAGAGAGTGTTCGAATCCCAGCCTGGCCAGTCACGATGAGCCTGGCCAGTCACGATGCGCTTGTCCTTGATCAATATACTTTTTATACTATAATAATAATGCTTTGTCCTTCAGATGGGACGTAAAGCCGTCTTAGGTCCCGCGTACTAGGATGGGGGTAGAGCAAGCAAAAGAACCCAGAACACTCATCGCGGAAGAGTATATGGATTTACCTCGGCGTTTCTGGTGCACTGCAGGCACCATTGTCTACATGGAGGGTTTTCTCAGACTTCCAAGACAGTGTTTAAGTTGGGTTTTGAGACATCCTTGGTTTTCGTCGCCAGAAATTAATATCATAATAACTTAACAGACTCATCCCGATGAAATTAATATCATGTCTCGGGTTAATTTACAGCCTTTTAAAAACAGGAATGAGGATTGTTTTCCCTTCGAATCCGGACAGGTGTGTAGATGTTACTCACGTGATTAGTTACGTTTCACTCCCTAAACTAGGAGCTTCTTTTTAGACTGGCAACCATGAACAATTCCCAACTGCCTTTTACACCCTTTCTTAGTCGTCGCACAGGGCGTTGTGGGCAATGGTTTGGACTTGTTCGAAAAAGCTAAAACAAATTCCTACCATTTATGTTTCATCAATAATCAAGATGAACTTATTAAAGACTTTTTAAAACATGTTATTCCTTACGCAGTAAAGCTGAGCCGGTAATAAATTAATTACATTTCCTAGTCGAACAACCTCGCACAATTCCCTGTGGAATGAAATTCCATATTGACCAAATAGCTCTGTAAAAAGCATTACAACCAACACAAAAGAACAATGTAGGACCACACTCTGAAAATCTCCCGGGGTCAGAATTGACCCAGATTCCGGGTCACAGGGAGCCTGACCCATTTCTAGGTCAGTATAACCAGCAACTGGTGTCACACTGACCCAAAACTGCGTCAAAATGCACAATCCGTGTCGAAATCCCGATTTTTATTCAGTTTCCGGGTCAGCCTGACCCGCAAATGGGTCAGGTCCCCTGAGACCCTGAATCCGGGTCAATTCTGACCCGGGAGTTTTTAGAGCTCAGAAAAAAATGTTAAAATGTTCCCTTTAGAAGAAAGCAGTACAGTTCAAGTAGTGAAACATTACAAGCACATATTATGACTATGAGTTGGCTATGTGACCCGTTCTTAGGTTCAACATGAGTGAATGTAGACATTCTTGGTTACGGATTCCGTTCCAAGCCGGCGGAGTTCTCTAGCCTATAGGCCTAACGTCATGTACTTTACGGTACTCTGGGAGTAGCTGGATCCGGGTTTGGGAGTTTAGGTTCGATTGTTGTTGTTGCCGTCAGGGAGAAACTCACCAAAGACGGCACTCGTGGGTTGTTAAGTTTGTAACGGTATCTAGGGTCTATTTGAAAGGTGTTTACATAAATTTGACAATATGCCGGGGGAGGGGGGTTGTCCTTCAGGTAATTGAGTGGTGGAGGGGCCGAACCGGAATGGAGTATAACAACTATTTTGATGGTAAAGTATACATCTCCAGACTTTGTTTCCATCGAACTTTCCCGAGTACGTTAAAGAGCAAATTAGAACAAACCTTTTCACCAACAGGCCTTCGCGCTTTGCTTTCTGTTTTTTCGAAAATACATCATTTTTAGACACGTTCTTGTAGGTCTGATATCACACGATCCAAGATGGTGTTTTGGCCGACATCTGAGTACATACGACCGTTAACCCGGCCTTCTTCTTCTTCTTCTTCTTCTTCTTTTTTAACTCTAGGGAGCCGAATCTCTCTATTTCCAATGAGAAGGTGGTTGTGGCTTAAATTGTATCTGAAATCTGCGTTGCGGAATGGCAACACGTTCGGGTTTCGCCACGCAGCATGCCCAATGTTCAGGACGCTTTCCTTTATTACGGTTGCATTCATCACTTTTCCTCAATACCTTAACCTATACCGAGTCTGATGACCGGGTTGTCCGCTTGATATTCCCGACCACGCTGCCGATGATTTATTAGTACCCTAGCCGTTCGTGACGAGAACGTCTGATCACTCTCTTGTATACGGTTTTAACAATCGAGCCAATAGGAAACAAGGTGAAGGAAGAAGAAGAAAAAAAAAAATCCTTGGAATAAGAAACAGCAGAGGGTTTTTCCGTGTCAACAGAGCAATGCCACCCGAACCTCTCCTTTTTTTCCCCCTGTCATCAAGGGAATCTGCTCTCTGAAGAAATTCCCAGTGAACGAACTGATTAGTTTGTACCAGGAAGTTACAAATTGAAACCAACCGTAGTTATAAAATAAAGCATTACGGCAGGATAACAGTTCAAACACTTTTCACACGGTGTGTATACATTCCTTCTCAAATTTAGTTATCAGTCGCTGATCCGCCATCACCCACTAACCTCTGTCGCTTGTTTGAATGAGAGCAAATTTAAAAACTGGGTGCAAATAAACTGATGGCCTAGATACCGCGGCTTTCATTATTTTTTTTTTTTTTGTGGGGATACGGAGAAGACTTATTATTGCTCTTCAAACAAGTCGGCCGAGCTGTTGTTCAGTGAGCGTGTTAAACCCACAGATGCCTTAAACAAAGATACACTGTGAAAGTGATACAGGAAGGGTGGTATTGGGCATGAAATGAGTTCTAGTTGCGAGGTGACGAACTGTACGGGGGAAGCCACTGGGTGTAATATTGCTCGGTTTTTATTCTTGAACTCCCTTGTGTCGTCGGCCACGATTGTGTATGTGAGAAAGCAATCTTCGTTTTAACGCGCGGGTTACATGATGATTGTTTCAGAGAACAGTGATACAGTGTTCCAAACCTAGGCATATATATAAATAAAACTAGTAGGGTTGATGGCCTTAGCTTTCGTTCCAAACCGGACCTTCGTCAGAGGCAAAAACAAGCACAAACATAAAAATGGATCCATTTATTAAAACAAGGGGAGTAAAATTGTGGGAAGGAATCCAGACATAGGCTGGGAAATGATAGCCAATCAAAGGGAATGCGTTACAGACAAAGGGATAGTTAATGACCAATCAAACTACAGCAGAGTGGACAAAGGGATACCAATGTTCGGTAATACAAAAGGGAGATTAATGAACCGAACAATAGGGCAAGCTGCATCATGAAAGGACATGATTAATTACTCAGATAAAGGTATTAAGTGAGTACATGTATATATATGTATTTTTTTCAAGATGCATTCAGCGTTAATACAAACGTGTACACTGCATTATACATAAGGTGTATACATTTATAAAGTATGATCTCTGATTCAATCCCGCAGAAAAGGCGAGGGGTTCGCTAAAAACCTCAAAAATTATAATCATGGACAACACTAAGCAACTTCCAACTTGAACTTGACCTACGGTAAATGTAGTAGCGACACCATCCAAAAAGCCTAGTGTGAAACTCGACATAAACTACATGATCCACATAATGTACGTTATCAGAACTGAACATTTAATCTGAAGTCTGAAGCCCCGCCAAGGGACAGTGGCTTTGGCTAACCGGCATGGATTAGATTAACGCCGACAGCCCCAAAGCGAAGACTGTCTTAATTTAGATACAACACGATGCGTTGCACTTGGGCTTCCTTTCAAAATGGCGACGCTGAGGTGGCCGCTGAATCAACATGGTGAATCAACAATTACAGTAGTAAGCCCATTTTGATTGAGTCCAAACAGTAAAGCGACAGCAGCCATGACGTACGGTAGCGTTTAGGCCTGTGTGCATGTCGATGAAGTCCGTGGTGAAACTACGAAATAATGACTTTTAGCCCGTAATATGTAAAATATCCGGGATTCAATGAGTTGTTTTGGGGGTGATGTAAACATCCTAATGCGATCCTCTGCATGGGGCTGTGTGTGTAGGGACAGTTCAAGTAGGTATCGGTCACAAGGGAATGAATATGGAAAAATGGTTCCGCGTTATGTTTATTAATACATGAAGATATCGCAGTTTAGTGACTTGCCTCATTTTGGCTTGCATGTATATAGTACCATTCTAGGGCTCAGCTGAGTCATTAGTTCAGATTGCACAACGTGAAATGCCCAGTTGGAAACACGGGTATTACCAGCGACGATTTGGCTGGAACCCACGACCTCTCAAACACTGTACGGGGTACTTGGCATGGTCTTATGTTTATGGCCAGTAAACGTATGCCAATCATCCCGTCCACTTCGATGCAAACCTCTGTGGGCCCAGGTCAGAAGATATTTTTAACCCGAGACTTCTCAAATACCGGTTAGGGTGCTCTACAAGAGATAACCAGCCGTTATGATGTTGGCGGACGGTCTACTAATGCAACACTCGTCTATTATATGATTTATTTGAGCAGGCAAATACTTTTGTATTGGGTTTCCAAATCAAACAAATTGTATTCCATTAAGCATTTTATGACAAATTCATTATATCCTAGCACTTTGTTAGTACATCCAAAATGAATCAATACTATTTAAAACGGCTTTATCAGCAATACTATGATTGTTTTTTTTTCCCTTTCGAATTAGGGCTATAATACAATTTTAAAGTGACACGGTATACACTTCGTTTGTCAAACAGGTTTATTTTAGATTCATTTTGAATGAATGCAATCTCGGCAAGAGCGGTTGACATAAAAGCAGTAACAACAATAGAAACAATCCTTGACAATGATTGCCGGCAGGAAACTCAACGTAGGAAATAACCTGCCGCCCAAAATAGAAACCGAATGCGGCTGTTTACAGTTTGCCTGAAGCGCCCTTTTTCCCCGTGAACCCACAAGCACACACGTTCGAAGATGCTCAAATAAAAAATATATATATATATCAATAATAATAACTAAAAAAAAAAAAAGGTGTACAAAATCCAATGTATTTTGTTTTTGAAGCGTCCAAGAGGTTAGCTTGATCCCCAAGCGAGTTGCCGCCCGGCAATCTACCTTGTGTACACACGTAGAGACGGATGAGTCGAGGTGGATCTATGGTGAGTTTATCGCTGTAATGAATGTACGTAGCTCATGCGCATTTATGATACATGCGGGTGGGGGATTTAAAACCGTTGATATCACATGCCAGTGCCACCGAGAGTGCATGGTATTAGGCAAGTCCTTTACTGGATTCCTTTGGTTTGTTTTGACCGAGATGATCATATTACGTTCTTTTAAAAAGTCACGGTGACTTGTTTGTTTATTTTTGTGTTGTTATTATTTTGTTACCCGGAAATTAATGTCCTTTTTGGATATATTTTTGTATATAAAGTAAATAAACAGGTACTCATTTTTTGATATACTTTCCATGTAAAGTAAATAAACAGGTACTCCTGTTTTTTTCCATGGACTTCCGGTATTTCAATATCGCCAAAGTAGTTATTCGTTTTCCTTGTTTTTTTTTTTGCGGTAGTTTTTGTTTGTTGAATTTCATCCTTTCTTGTTATAGTGCAACTCTCCAATCAAAATTTTGTTAGTATTTTTTCACGAGGACATTACTGCACGGGCTTCTATCACAATGACTTACATGATTGAGGTTAACAGATTTTTTTTTTCACGAAAACGAACAGAGAGACACCCGCACAGTGAAAAAACCTTTAGCGTAACCGAAGACGTTAAAGTAGTTTGGGCTACACTTAGGTACAGGGTTTAGCCTACATCAAGGTGTCGTACACAAGTGCACGCCAATTTAGCTTCTGTAATACAAAAAAAAAAAAAAAAAAAAATACAATCACAAAATACGAAATACACGTCTGATCGATCAGACTCATGCAGCATCTGGGTTTTACACGCACAAATGACGCCTTCGAATCCGCCCCCCCCCCCCCCCTCGCAACCAACAATTAATGTTTTGGTGCGTCTGGGTCGATTGATTTAGTATTTTGTTCTTTGTTTTGAGTAAGTCTGCGGAAATGTTGTGATTGAATTAGTCTGTGTCAGCGTGTCTACCCGTTGAAACGAAAGACTTTAATAACTGAAGAGATTTGTGAGTTTTTACAAACCGAATCCGTTCTTGATTCTATTTTGTACGCGAGACCAATGGAGACGTGGCTATATACATATACCGGTACATGGATATACATCCACACATATCTTTTACAAAACGAAGTCAAAGGAATACAAAAAAATATATATTTGCTGTATCAACAGGCAGATTCAGTTGCATTAGACATTATAACATAATAACAATAAAAAAATGTAATTAAGAAACATTTTTAAAACGACTCTACCCTTTTAGGTATTGCATTCGAGTTGAATAAGAACTGGGCCAATACAAACAGTAATCAGTTTTTACTTTGCCTCACTGAGTTATACAAATATTCGCTTTATTAGAAGCCTGCATTATGGACATAATTTCCATCTGTTGTTTTTATATTGACAAAATGTATGTTTTAGTATAATTAGAAGCATACTCGGGCTATCAAATTAACGTTTGCCTGCCATTGCGTGCACCAATGACGCACTGATCTGCATTGTTGTATGGGAGTATGACAACAAAATATTCCTCCCAACGGGGCGCCATATTTCTGGTGAATAAAACATGAAAACTGTCTAAATGGATTTAATAAATCTAATGGAATCTATTCATTAAAAGGAACGGCCATTTTCCAACAATTACGAACAGCTCTACCCGATGGGACAGGGCAGAGTGGATGGCCCCCTACCCCACAAGGTCACTCATCATTATTAGTTTGTGAAAGAAAAAAAACCCCACTTAATCCTAATGACCTACATGCTCTTTCTTGTGATAAACTTAGGGCCACATGCAGCAACAAAACTCTTCGCTTGTTTTGTGTCCATGTCTACGGAGACTTCTTATTATAGTCGATCAAACCAAAAAATATTGTATCAACCAGTCAACTCGGCGCCTCTGCCCCCACCCAGTCCAATTTTAAAAGGATCGCGCACCATTTGTATTATTTATTTATTGAAAAGTAAGATCTATCAAAACTGTCTAGTTTTCCTTGAACTGTAACTACTTTCATTAAAATTGAAATACACCTTAACGTAAGCTGACAAAAAACAAAAACAAAAAAAATAAAAAAAAATAAAACATCTATGAAGAGTCATAATTTTGCTGGTGGGGTATCAATTCATAATCGGTTCGCTATATCTACTTTGCTGTGTAAATTGCTTATGTGAAAATTGTCGTAATTATAATATTCCAAAACTGCGAACTACTCAGTTCTGCAAACAAGAAGAAAACATATGGGTGCACAATTATTTAAAGTCGTATGACGGAATATACCATTGGCAGTCAAACAAAAGTAGGTAGAGGTGTGGCTTAGACCAGTTGGCACAATGAAATAACTCCCACCGGTCTACTGACAAGACTTCTTCTCAGACTAAACTTGTTATGGGAACGAGTTTTGAGTAACTGTCATGATTATTATAAATATTATAATCATCTACTTTAAATTGCTTTATTAGTAATAATACGGTATGATAGGTCATTGGAAGGACAGATTTGATGAGAAAACACTGAACTGTGCCAACCTGTTTAAAATAAGAGTTCCTTATCTACTCTTTCTTTACTTGTTTGTCTAATTTATTCAGGGACCCCATCGGTTATTCCGCTGTTCTAAAAAACATTTAAAAAAATCAAAAGAAAGAAGAAAAGAGAAAACTGACGTTGATTTCGCTCCTTCTTGAAGCTTACAACCATACAGAAACTACCACCGGAATAAGTTCAAAATCTCCACCAAAGCACCAAATCATCGCCACATTACATTCAGGACTACCAGGATTATTCCACGTGAATAACAAATCCACGAACGACACAACCACTTCTTCCGTCCTTCGCAGATATCAGATAAAATGCCACTATTGATTAGAAAAATATAACATCCTATAATTCAATGCAATACTCATTACTGGAGTATCTATGTGATAATACAGGCCAGCTTGCACATTAATTTCTCATAGTACTCCATACAAACGTCTTATAGGCCGTGGACTCAATGGCTACAAGCTGAGATCTTAAAAATCAAAACTCACAGTTTTACAAAACATGTTTCTGCTATTATATACACATTGAAAACAACATGGGAGGAGGGTGTAGAACTGTTCGCGCTTCATTCGGTGAATCAGCAAGAAGTCGCACTCAATGGTACTTAAAGTAATGTTTTTTTCTGTTAATCAGACTTGCTGAGGAGGAAAGGTATACTTCTTCATAATTCAATTAAACTGTGACCCTTTGCATTCTTGATCTTCCGCATTCAAGAGCAGAGCCCAAATTGATGGTCCTGCTGACCGCAGATTCTTGCGAGTACGACCCCGAAGAATGAGGGGCTTTACAGGGCGGCGTAAGCACAACATTCTGCGGTAAGCAGCTCGGCATTAAATTGACCCTATCCGAGCTCTTTCACTGACCAAGCTCGTACGATGAAGATACACCATGTGGGCTGTCGATTCACGTGGTAAATAAATAATACTAATAACAATAATAAACAAATAATAATATTAATACAACAACACATTTTTCTTTTAAACATGCGCCACATTTTACATCGATTCTGTCGATGGTGTGTGGAAAAAAATTAAAAGAAAATTGAATGGCGAAGCGTGACCGAGAGAAGATATATGTGCGACGTTGTCGTGACAACGAGTCAACTAGAAGAGTCAGACGTCGTGTAAAATGATAGACGTGATTCCTAGAGATTCTCGAACAATTTTTATCAGTCGCATCAACTGCAGTCAGAGAACGCATTTATATAAAAGACAATCAGTATCTCTAAAAAAGAATATAAAAAAAGTAAAAAAAAAAACCTCATCCTGTCTACACAGGGTGGGCTGGAATCGTTATGTGACATACATAATGATATATGTCGCTATCCCCAACTATTAAAGTGAGAAATTAAGTTTTCGTATATCTCATTGTACACTGCGGTAAACACATTTGGCGTATATAGTAGTACGCCATTTGCATGACACATACTTTCAGATAACTAGCGTTTAAAAAAAAACTTTTGAATTGCGTTTGTTGTGTTAAAAACCCAAAAAAAAATTCTATTGTGGAAATCTTCCTCTAAAACCAAGTAAAATGATCTGTACATTAGTTGATCTGAAACAGCAAGGAATTCGGCTTTTTAAGTATTAAGTTAGGTATCTGAAAGTATTATAGATTATTGTTGCAAATTCAATTAATGGGAGACATTGATCTGCTTTTTAGAGCGAAGTGTTAAATTACGGTAATGTAGCTAAAATGAAATTGTCAAGAAAGATGGCGAGTCCTCAAAGAGAGCCCTATTTGACAGATTGCACAAGAGGAGCTAAATGTGATTAGGTCAGAGCGCTATTAAATTAGAGTGAATTGCCATCATTCAGACACTATTTGAGCGGAGTTACTTTCGCCTATATTTCATTTTTATTTTATTTTTTTTCTTTCTTTCTCTTTTCCGTGAGTTTCCCTACCACATGATGCATTATCAATCACTGGGGAGTGGGAAGAGCAAAGCTGTATGTTCAAATTAAGCATTTGTCCAACATGGACGCTTCACGTGTTAGTGTGTGTGTGTGTTGATGCCATAGTGTGGGTAGTTGTATAAGTTTACACAATCCAGCAGTCTTTATGCGTTGCTCCACCACATTTAAACCTAGTTAAACAAATAAGTTGATCACAGGCCGCGTCCACACGAAGTTTTCCTGAGTTGTAACAATATTGCAGTTGATGATCTGCTGATATCATCTTCCACCTCATTGTGCCACGGTGTTCGTTACGCTACTGTGACATTGTATGACGAGACGGAGAGAAGAAAATGCAAACAGTGTGCACATGTCTCTGTAAAAGGTACTATCAATTCAATGAAGAAAGCGCAAAATAACTGCTGGTTTTAGATTGGTTAGAACATTCAAAGAGCCCAACAATCAACATCGTCAATCGGTTGCAGTATGTTTACAAGAACGTTGTGGAGCGGAGTTGGGAAATCTGATAAACAAGTCCCATGTGAGGAACATCCCATTCGGTATACAATAATGAATTTGAGTTTATTGTTTACAACGCAACTATAAAAAAAAATATAAAAAAAAGCAATCAAGTAAGGAAGTGCTGAATACTTTATTACAGTTACTGACGGGGGAAAAAAAAGGACGGGGAAAACAGCACAAAACAAAAAAAATGTCTCTATTGTGTCTTTAACGGAGTTGTAACAGCAGCAGTTGTATTGCAAGGGCATCCATGGCTTGGGAAATAAATATATGATACATCGTTGTTTGGGTCCTTGTGTGTGTGTGTGTGTGTGTGTGTGTGTGTGTGTGTGTGTGTGTGTGTGTGTGTTTGATTGTTTTGTTTGTTTGTTTTTTGCTTTTTAACATGTTTTGTATCGTTTAAATGATTTTCCCCCTTTAATTTGTATCACTGAGAACATCCATTCAATGCTAAAGTAGTTTTCCAACAAACACACCGTAAAATCAACTGAGAATAATATTTGTTTTGGAAAACAGAAAGGGGTATTTAGTGTTTGGTGACTGTCCATGTTTTTCGTTCGTCTATTTTTAGTGCTTTACTTGCTGCTGCTGTTGACGTTGCTGTTGCTGTTGCTGCTGTTGCTTCAGCTGCTGTTGTTGTCGTCGCTGTCGTCATCATCACTGGCGCTGTTGTTGTCACTGTCGCTATGGCTGTCGCTGTTGCTGTCACTGTCGCTGTTGCTGTCATTGTCGGCGTCGCTGTCACTGTTGCTGTCTATGTCGTTGTTGTTTTTTTGCTGCTGCTGCTGTTATTATTATCATGTATGCTGTATTAAGGTTTAAGTCTTAGGTAATCACTGTTTGGAGTGGAAAATCTGAAGAAAAAAATTAACATAAACATTTTGCCTTTCCATTTCAATAGGCGAGCATAAACAAAACTGCAAAGAGATGATGCCTTTTCGGCAGACCACAACTTCCCTTAAAACTGACTGAACTTCATCTCTCAGTGTAAGTCAACAATTATTTTTAGGGACCCCCAGGAATCATGATTGATGTACTGTGGCTTGGGTCTGCCGAGGAATGGAAAGACTATCTATCTTGCACATTTCAAGATATCAACCAAGACGCGAGTCATGTTCAAGATAAAAAAGGGGAGAAAAAAAGAAGACGAAGAAGAGAAGAGAGAGGGGAAAAAAACATAACAGTTGTGGTCCAAAGGACACTCTGACACCGTTTCATCTCCGCTAATAGCAAATAGCTTCAGAAAAATCCAAATAATTATTGACTCTCTCGAGATGATAAATTAAATCTTTGGCACAGTTTTGTCTTTTTTTTGTTTTGTTTTTCTTTTCTTTTAAGAAACTGGTCCAGAGCTAACGAGGGAAGAATGTTCGAAGACACGTCTGGGGTTGTGGTGTACTGTCTATATTTCCCAATGGTTGATGTATGAATTGCTGACACACTTTCCCGCGCATTAATTAGACACTGAGAAAACGTGGTGACCCACATTTTGTAAATAGATCGGTAACAGAAAAAATATAAAAAATATATAAAAAATACCACCAACGGTTATCCCTCCCATCCCAGCCCCCTCCCTCCTTAAAAAGGAAGGGTAATTAAACCACAGTGTGTTTACTTTCCTGTGAAATGCTGGTTGCTTTGTGGTGCATACAGCTTTACAATCAGACAAAATAAAAACAATGGGATGAGGGTCTTTTAAGCACTTTGCTTCATTACAAAAACTTGCACGTAGAGCGCGAGAAAAAAAAAAAAAAAAAAAATTACAAATTTAAAACAATGGTACCGATACAATAAGATACTTCGTGTCGACGATTTTTCTGTTCAATCAAGTTGAGAATTCACGAACCAAAGTTGTGGTATATTGTTAATGATGTTTGTTGTTGCTGCTGTTTTTTGTTAGTATTGTCATGTATTCTGTATTAAGGTTTAAGGCTTAGGTAATCATTGAGAACATCCATTTAATACTGTAGCAATTTTCCAACAAACACATCGTGAAATCAACTGAACAATACTTTCTGGGGGGAAAACAGTAAGGAATATGTAGTGTCTGGTGACCGTCCAAACAGACAACATAAAAACAATGGAATGAGGGTCAGTTCAGTCACTTTGCTTCATTACAAAAACTTGCACGTACAGCGTGAAAAACAATTAAAAAAAAATACAGATTTTAAACAATGGTACCGAAAAAATAAGATACTTTGTGTCGACGATTTTTTCCCGCTCAATCAAGTTGAGAATTTACGAACCAAAGTTGTGGTATGCTGAGCAGCTGTGTATAGTGCACAGCAGTTTTTGTATGGTGGTAGCATGTCTCTTGGCCCTTGGATAGAAACTCAACAGCATTTTCCTTTGCTCTCCTTCATTTTATGAGGTGGGATTTTGAATATGTATATTTTGGTAGAATAAGTACCAGGCACGTGAGGGGGAGTCTGGGGAGGTTGTGCTGTATAAGTCCCATCAATGGTGAGGGTCAAGACCGTTCAGAGTGAACGTGAGAGAGAAAAAAAAGTTTGGATTACCTGATGGAGCGTACCGCCTGAGGCTGTTCAGTAGCAATAAGATGTCATCTGGGCGCAGTTGCTCTTAACCTACTTAAGACAGATTTGTGCGGACACTGGAGAGGACCTTGGACGAAACCGATGATGCAAAGAGGCTTGGTCGACCGATGATGCAGGCACAGCGAAGGTCCATGGAGTTCGGGTGAAGGTCAAAGACGATGCGTCAGAGGAGCGAGTCTGCCAATATTGCTTCATCCATAAAACACAATGATCTACACTGGCTCACAGTTGTCGGATTTTCCTTCTCGTTGTTTTGGGGGCCGATATCCATAAGCCTGTTTGGTAAAAGGGCTTAACCCAATTAACCCCAAACATGTTGTCAAGTCTTTTCGGTGAAAGGCAAATTGAAATTGATGTTGTCAAGTCCTTTCTCAAACTTCACAGTTCGGCCAAAGCCACTCTCTGGAGTTGGACAGTCTTCAGCGAGTTCGTCACAACTGTGTTGGAAGATGCTTACCAATCCTGCATACAGAAAACAAAAGGAGATACAATTCAAATAATTGTCACTGAGTTGTGTGAAAGTTTGATATGGCGTTGTACCAACCCTTAAGTGGGCGTTGGCCAGCCCAAAGAACCCCCCCCCCAAAAAAAATTAAAAAAAAGAATTTAATTTGCACTGTATATTAAAATTTCCAACTGGATTTCATCGCACTAAGTCACAATTAAGGTTAAGTTTATTTTACCAAATAGTACTAGCTTCAGTGACCTAGCTTTCAATCCATGCTAAAGTTTTATACTTCAAACCATTTACACAGTACCCCTCCCTACTCCCCAGGGGCAAAACTATTTGTCGAAATGACGTCAGTTGTGTACGGAGAACTCAAAGCGATAAGTGGCAAATTTGTTCAACTGCTGCTCCTCCCCTTTTAATAATCAACATTTTCCCAATATGTTTAACACATATATTTTCCAATTAAATTCCCCGTGAGAGCGAAATGAAATCGCCATCCCAATCACAAGTCCGACAAACCACAATACAAACTCTAGATCCCATTTATCCTCGAAAAACACGCAGACAAAATAGTTCTAAACTTCCAGAAAGGGCTTTTATTTGATTTCCATACAGCCACAATCCACCGCTTCTAAGTTCTATAAATGGAGCGTTGCGAAATCGTACCCGGGTATGTCCCATATAAAGTCGCCAATGAAAAGTTTTAAGAATGGCAAATTCATAGGGAGCCTATAACCACTAGTAAGCAAACCCAATATCCCTACTTGGAAGTAGCGGACAATTTCAGAGCAGTCCTTTATAAAAGACACTCTTCTCATTCATAGATACTACACACGTGTTTCATTCGCTCAATAAGATTTTTTTTTTTTTTTGTTATGATGTGTGATTTTGTCCCCCTTGGGAAATCTCCTCATATTTCTGGACATCTTTCCCGTCATTTTCATAGCCCGCCGTATCCTGTCGTCCTGTTGCCATTGATGCTGACGGAATCAGAGAAACCTAAATACCGGAGTGTGTGGCTGAAATCTTATACGGCATTTAGCAGCTTATCTCCAGGTCCGCATGAACCAACGGGGCGGGGGGAAAAAGTACTTAAAACCCCCGTTGATATCTGTTTGGTTTAATGAAAGTTTGTCCTGCAGTAAACCTTAAAGACCAAGTGTATAGTTGTGATGATATCGAGGGGGCTGTGCATTTTATTAATTTTCATTTAAAGGGTTTAAATAGTATCCTTGTCCTAAGCTATGACCCCGTACAATACTGATACTGGGCCATTGATTGTGGTATGTGTGTTGAGATCAACATTCGTGGTTAAACAATACGACTTACGTGTAGAGAGGATCGGGTTAGCGAAATGGTATCTTTCTCGAATCGGACCGGATCTCGGACTGGGTCTCACTTCTCATATTATACATGACAGTGTGAATATACCGGTAATCCATCCGGCGGTTTTTACCTCTCACACATGTGAATGCTGAGAACGGTATCTAACAATAAATTCACGGCTATGGCTAGCAACAGGGGACACTGGCGGAGAAGACACTCGGACTTGAGGTTCAGAAAACTCAACCGATATCGTTTCATTCCAAATGATCTTCAAGAACAGTGGAGAATCTGGTCTCCATTGTGTTTTCAGGGGCGAGAGTCATTACTGACACAAAGGTCTAAGACTGGGACCCACATGTTACGAGGTATGTTGAAACGATGGCATTTCCATCACTCCACAACCTCTAGATTTACCTATTGCAAGGAGCTTCTTCAGTGTCCTCAGCACTAGAGAAGTAGATTAAAGAGCAAAATTTACATGTATACTGAGAAAATAACAGCTACTTTTTTTTCACCAGGCAGACAAAAAAAGGTCTGAACTCGGAGAAAAGTTTGAAATGCCACATCCCTGTATATTAAGAAAAGTTCACACGTTTTCATCATCAGTGATTCTGTTCGCTAATACTTTTTCTACGGCGAGTCGATAAATTCGCTTTTCCAATATGGCCGATCATTATTGTAACACATGTGCAGAGCCAACAAAGTGATATACTTTTAATATTGACATTGCAAAGTAGCGTTTGGTTGGTGAAAGGCGATATGCTCCCTTCCCCAACTATTTTAATAAATAACCCGATATACAGATGAGAAAAATATGTAATAGGAGGGAGCCTTCGATGAAATATGCATGGGACTCATCAGTTTGGAACACGTTTAAGGAAGAGATTTTGTTTGACAAATCTTCAAATAGAATCTCCTTTTTGTGGTATTAAAGGTTACATCCTAGATTATCACAAGTGCGTCTGCAAAAACTGGAAGCCCACCCTTAACCTTACCATGACCTTACCACGACCTCCTTCAGGCCCCGCAAACATCGATTTGGAATCTCAGGGGAAATTATTGAATCTGGTTATAGAACTAATACAGAAACGTAAGGGAGACACCTACGTAAATGTCTCTGCAACTCCCTTGAGCCTGCACATACTCTATCTTTGCAAGTGGCATTTTAACAATAAAGTGATTTAGTTTTGTTCTTCTTTTCTTCTGGGGAAAAAAAAGTAGTAGGCCTAAATGTATCGTCAGGTTACTTGCGTGAGAAGTTCAAGCCCTGCCTGTCGACCTGATCCTTTCTTCTCATCCCCTTTTAATACACTTTAATAAATCCTGAGTCACAATTGACCCGGATTCCGCGTCCCCCAGAGATCCTGACCCATTTCTGGGTCAGGCTGAGCCGGAAACTGGTTAAAAACTGGGATATCAAACTCCGATTCTCCGTCAGTTTGACCCACTACTGGGTCATGTTGACACAGATTCCGAGTCATGCTGACTCAAAAATGGGGTCAGGACCCACAGGACCCGAAAAACGGGTCAATTCTGACCAATTGGGGTCAATTCCGATCGGGAGTTTTTTAGAGTGTAGGTAGACAAGAGTTTTTCATGACAATTACTCGATTTAATACCATTGTTCCGTTATTAACCGAGGTTGAGATGATCTGAGAGTCACCTTGGCCTGCTGGAAATAGTCATAAAAAACTAATGACATGGATTAAATTCGAATGATACAGAGTAATGATGCACATCTTTCTATTACGTCTCGCCAATTTAACTGAGGCCCACGGGTTCAGTCTAATGGGAGGAGGCTGGATATAAACGGTTCGAAATTGTTTTTAAAAATGATCTTCGAAAATAAATAGCCCATCGTCCCCTCTTATTTGAATATCCATTATTGGTTGGTAACATTATTTTTGCGTCATATTTTCTATACGGCTTTTAGCTTACCAGCTAAATGCAAACAATCAACCACCTACTTTAATTATTTCATATAATTCGGGAAACATACATCAACCACGGTGTGATATTCGTTTAAATTTTGAGCTAGAGCGAAGGCCAAACTTCAACGAATTCACACGTCGTCTGACTGATTACCAGGATCAATTATTTTATGGAACAACTTCCATTAACAATCTATTCAGGATGTCACGCATCCATTCTTGCACTTTTTTTTTTACAGGAGGCAAAACTCTCTCCACAGTAATAACTCGATCCTAAAGTATAGGCTATTTGATATTAACAGCCATTTCCAAAGTCATGACACATTAGTTTCCAAAAGTTGAATTTCATTATTATAATGTTTTCTTTTCTTTTTGAAAACAAACACATCATCAACCAACCCGACAAATGTTCATCAAATTTAGGTGTCACGCCTTCAGGAGTGGGATTTTGCGCACGTTTATTTCGATCTAGCCTATATTAGAAAAGGAACTGTAACTTAGAAGAGCAATGTCATTTTGTTTCACACAGAGTAACATATGTCAACGAACGAATATTCTTACACTTGTAAGATGTCTTAAAATTGTTGTTGTTTTGAGTTTGTTTTGTTTTTCTCGGACATACCATTCATTTGAAGCTGTGCGTGTTGTGTTGAAATATAGCATAAATATAAGTAGTTTATGGGTAACATTCATATGAACTATATTAAATATAGAATACTTGTTTATTTGTTGTAAAAAATACTTTGACATTTGGGTTATTTATGGAACATGTTTCTCCGTAAATATGTGGATAGCAAACACTTATATCTCAATGACAGTAACATAATATTGAGATTGTGACAAACAAATCGACACTTTTGGCATATAGTTGCCAAAATATACACACTAATCCGGACCACCAGATGACTTAATTTGAGTGGGCAGAACATTATTGAAGTTTTTCCAACATAACCTCGAACGAGCTATTCTTTTGGAAAAAACAGAGGTTCACTAGAGATGTTTGCAACAATTTTGACAATAGAATCAAGCTCCGTACCACGTTAAATGGAGAACAAAAAAATGCTTTACTTCTTGTAAAGCCTGCCTGATTGTTGTTTTCAAACTTTTGCTATAGGCCTACGTTTATGTCCTGCGTCAGTCTGTAATTGTAATTCTCTGTAACATTTTCTTTTAACTGTAATGGGGTATAAAGTAGATTTTTATATATTATGAAATGTTTGGTGGTTCGAAATAAAGGTGATAAATACATCCACGGTTCGAGAGGAAACACAAATCAAAGGAACTTTCTGTTTATTCCCAAAATAAATATTAATCTCACTTGATTGCTAACTGTAAACTACTCAGTGTTTACTGCTCCCGGGAAAATTACATAAAATTAAAGTTAGGGAGATATTGCCTTTTTGATATCGAATATTCTTCGGGCATTATCAAGCAAGAAAAGACACATACAAGTGAAAATTGCTAAAAAGCAATATCACACTCTCCTTTGATTAAAATATGCATTAAGCATAAAACATTAATTTTAAACAAACACAAATTTGCACCTCAACACTTGAGAATAGTTACGTCTGTGACAACTCTTTTATGCAGCAAGATGGAACTTAATTAACAGGTTTGTTTAACACTGTAAGACTCCATTCCAAAATAACTCGCTGTTTATCTAACACTTTTTACATATATACATAGTTTTAGTGTAACTTAATATACTTGTCAGTGAGCGAACTCGTAAGAGTATTCAACACTTCAGTTTTTAGTGTGTGTATAGGCGATTTCTCACAAATGTGAACACAGACAGAATGAAGCTTTTATGATATGCTCACGTCGTATATGGTTTGTGAACTAAGCCAAACTTCACAAATCTGTTAAAGCAAGACTATGGTAAGATTGCAAATATATACGTTCACACATTTACACATATTTTACATGGTATATGTAGATAGTGACGGTAGAAAACTTTCCTTAATAAAACATACTTTTGCCTGGGATGCTAGTTAAAAAAAATAAGCTGAAAACATTTTGTTCTGATCTTAGGAATCTGAAATCCGGTGTTTGAAAACAATAATAGTTTATTGTTGTTATTGCTGTTGTATTTGTTCGTTTGTGTGTTTGTTTGTTTGTTTGTTGGGTTGTTTGTTTGTTTGTTGGGTTGTTTGTTTGTATTTTGTTTGTTTGTTTGTTTGTTTGTTTTTTCACTGTTTTCTCGTGTGTCCGATGACCGATTGAGCTGAACAAACTTTCACATGTTTGTTATTTCATGTACATCATGTTTACATATAAAGTCACAATTAAAGTGTGGATACTGGTCGTCGAAAATTACCCATGTCGGCCGCGTGCTTTTTAAGCACAAACCGTTGTTAAGCAGATAAAAAATATTGCTTACCAGAAATCAGTTACCATCCAAAATACCACCTCTATGTACATTGCTTATGACAGGTCCCTGCTCTTTGTTTTGCTTAGTAAATAAAACATGCTAAGCAACTACTTCAAAGCTTCTTGACACTGGGTTAGATGTTTGCCACCCTGTCCCCAAGATCAAGATAAATGAATCGTAAACGTTGATAGTGGTTTGCGGAGATAATCGCCATTACAGATGCTTCTTTGGAAATTGATGTAAGCCCAGATAAAGTACTAAACATAATAATAATAATAATAATAATAATAATAATAATAATAATAATATGTGACATGTACTTTGAGTAGATTATGCATTTTGTAATAGACCACTGTTCGTTGAACACCGAGGAGGTGTTCAAAACAACACTAACACAATTTAGATGTTTTGTAGATGTTTTTTTTTTGTTTTGTTTTGTGGTAGGCCTATTTAAAAACATAATTGATATTCGTATTGACGCACTTACACCTGCGCCACTTAAACTTAGTGTAAAACTTCACATTCTAAACAATACTGTTTTCTTCCTCTCGGATGGTTTCACATTGAAATTAATACAATCTGACAGCCTGCAATTATACATTAATATTTGATGCAATCTCTTTCGACTATTGTTATGTAATTTTGTTACAATAAAGGGAATGATACATAATTGCTGTTGAGACGAGTTCGTCATTCTCCAGTTAGCAATAAAGCAACCATACACCATACGTCTAAATTTTGACAAAATCAAAATACTAATCCAGCGGACAAATGTTTTCAAATTTCTCAAAATTCAGCAGTTTCTTCTTCATGTTTATGAAATCTGGAGTTAATCAAGTGACCCATTTACCGCATCCACATAATTGCTTATTGTTTTTTTTTTCTGTTTTGTCTTCACTAATTCAGTAATTAATTAAGCCATATCAAATTTCTCTTGCAGAATGAAGGTACAATCTGAAGAACAGAAACTCAAGAAGGAACTGTACAATTTCACTTATTTTTTGTTTGTTTAAGAGTGTGACTAAAACTGTATCATTAAACAACGTCCGCTGTATGTTTTTATGAATACAAAAGTTATTATTTTTATTTTTTTATTTATTTATTTATTTATTATATTTTCGCGGGGGACACATAAAGTTTAATACTGTGTCTGCTTTTATATTCCTAATCACCGCGACCATATGGCTGGGTTATCTGAGCAACATATGGAGACGTATATTGTACGCGTAGAGAGATTGGCTTAGGGCTTACCGAGTCACTCTAACTGAAGAAATTGATACTTTGTTGACAAATTAGCACGATGTATTCGCTGGGTGATTAATTCCCATATCACTGCTTGCTTAACTTGCTTGGCTTTAAAGGTAGACTATACATTGTCGGTTTTTAAAGGAGTGAGTCAAATGCCCATCCTTCAATATTCAATTAACGGCCCTATAGGATTGGTAAAGCTGAGTGTGCAGCGTTCTTAATTTGTCTGATTCAACATGAACAAACCAACCTGTGAAAATGTGGGCTCAATCCGTCGTCTCAGTAAAAAGAAAACAGTGAAAAATCGTGCACACTTTTCAGCATGTAAACACTTTGCCCTTAATTTCGATTGTTACAAATCAAATCAGCTGTTGCAGTTTCTTTTTTTTTTGTAAGGTTTTCAGAACACAATTTTCTCGAATATGACAGCATTTCCGAGGGAAATATTCAACAGAAAAATTGGTTCTAGTATTAAATTCATAAACAGTATTGAAACTAAACAACGTTTTTTTTATCCTTACCAATCCTGTATAGTGCCTTTTATTTCACGTCATTTAACCAACCAGTATATATTTCAAAAAATACGATTTGTTTTGTTCGTCTACAGATCTTATGCAGGTTCATTTACGTGTTTATTTCAAATGATGTATTCGGACCAAGCAAGTGTGATTTTTTCGGGGGGGTATTCAGACGCCATTTACCCCCTTTAATTTGTACTTCTCTTGAGTATACTGCTATACTGGTATGGCCTGTATAATCAGTGAGCTTCACGATTGAAACGAATCAATGTATTTTATTTTCGATAATCATAGTTCATGTACACTTTGTCTTAGAGGTAGTTGTTCATCCATCGTTTCTCTTGACTGCTTTCTGCCTCTCTCTTTTCACTTTTTTTATCCTTCTTGACTGCTTCTGTTACTCCTTTATTTTTATGTGTGTGATGTGTTGTCATTTAGCCTTTGAAAAATACTTTGCTTGGGTCGAAACGTGAGGCCATTTACATTTTTATTTCTTTATTATTATTTTTTTGTTTTGCATTTATTCCACAGGTTATTTAGGTTGGGAAGCAGTTTGCAACAGCTAATTCTATTTTCCAACACAGGAAGTTGAGTCGTCACAATATGGGAAAGGAAAAGGTAAAACGAGAAGAGAGAACATGCATTATGTTGTAGGACTGCGGTGATATGCCAGAGTACAATCCAAACAGTGGGATTGGATACGGTGAGATATTACGGTAAACAATGATCGAGCATTCATGATTGGAAATGCATAATATCCAGATAATGTGTTTGATAAATCTGTTATCCATTGTTTACTTCGTATACGACTGTTTGCACTGCCGATTCCTCCGCCATCAATCACGTGCGTTAAGAAAATTAATGATTTCAGATTTAGATTAGGATGTGTGCGGTAAACACGGCTAGCTGATATTAAACTTGTGATTATATGGTGTCTGCACTCTAAGCCGTATTCCGCCTCCCATGGGGGCCTGACCCATTTTTTTGAAAAGGAAGGGGGATTTTGACACGGATTATGCGTGAGTTCGCCAAATTTACGGGTCGATTTGACACAGAGTCTGGGTCATACTGATCGGAAAATGGGTCGGGCCCCCCTGGGACCCGGAATCTGGGTCAATAGACCGATCCATTAAGCCCTGCTCCATAACGTGTTGACCAATCACAGCCTTGGCTACACAACAAAAGTCCGACACGATTAACACGCATGCGCGTACTTATGGCGCGCGCGTTCACGTCGTGCAGTGTTGCATTGAAGAGACGCACACTGTGCTGCCCACATGCACGGTGAAGATGTAGCCAATGCTGTGATTGGTCTATATTTTTAGGGGGCGGGGCTTAGTGGGTCGGTCTATTCTGACCCGGGATGTTATAGAGTGAACTGTTGGTTAATAAAGATTACAATGAATAACATTCAAGATGACAGAAGTGGGAAACAAATTTACGAGGTAAATACTGTCCATTTGGTTATAGGGGGGAAATCATAGGCAAAACCTAAGAACGAGTTGTAATAGGGGGGAACACAGATATACTGAACATCAATTACACAAAATCAATTAATATTTTTTTTTAAAGCCACGTGTTGAATAATATCAAACGACAACTTCACTTTGACAGACAAAAATTGTAACAAAAAAGTGAGAAGTCGTTCTTTGTTAATCAAGAACCAAATCAAGGCCTATGTGTAGTCAACATCCGCACTCGTCTTCGTCCGCAGAAAAAGAAAAAAAAGGTGTGGTTTGTGGTATCAGTTACCTCAGTTAGTTTCTTTGGAATATATAGATTTGAATCACGTAGGAGATGCCACAGGTATAACCGTTTTTCCCATTTTTATCAACAAAGCATTAATCTCCTTTTGTGAGCCTTTTAAATGGAAGTATCACGTACTGTTCACTGCGATCGATCTCAGACTCAGATTTGTAATACCAATTGTGGGGCAACGACATGATTTGTTTCTCAATTGGGCAGTGACCTGTGATTCTCATTCGGGCAACGGCACGGTTTGATTTTCACACCCGTGGCGACATGGTTTGGATTATCAGTTGGGCAACGGCGCAATCTACACATTTAAACTGATTGATATTCACAGCCGGATGCGAATCATACATAACATACCACGTTTACGATGATTATAATCAAATTGAAACACTTCGGGACAGACTTCGAAATATCGAAGTCAAATTTGTGGCGAAGGTCTTCTCATTATGCATATTTACGAATGCTGTGAAATACTTAATATCAACGACCCCCTCTTGATTATCTTCCCAACACGCAATTAAGACAGCGTGCCCTTGCGTCGTGGATCAGTGCTTTGTAATCTTGTAGCGAAATTCTACTAATAATTCTTGGTCTTTATTGCGTTTCAGAATATACACTTACGATGCTACACTGAATAAGGGGTGAAGGGAAGAGATTCGTCTGCCATGTCCGCTGTATGCAACAGCACTGGTACTGATTTCCAGACCAAACAAAATGGTCAGACTATGTACTCCTTCCAAGATGGATGGAGAGTAAAAGAAAAATGTTTCTGCCACTGTCTCTTTGAAACACTGGTTCTTCTTTTTATACGCTACGGAGATCCAGAAGTGTCATCAGAACCTATCCAGATGACGACAGTCAGATGTCGAAATGTCGTGATAATTTATCTCACCACTTGCTGGAACTACAAGGTTCGAGTCGACTTCTTAGTCCATCGTTGTCTAGATAAGTAATCAGGGTACACTCGTAGATCACCGCAAATCCCTTCCCCACCCACCCGTCATGGACGAGAAGACATCATAAACTCTTCAGTCCGCGACTCAGCGTCGACGCGCGAAGATTCCAAATTCCTAGCTATCTGATGGCAGCGATGTAGATATTTGGGAAAATGATTGGCAACGAAATGTCGTTACGGGATACCGTGTGAAATGAACAGTTGCAAGATTTGGGGTCTGATATAACATAGATAGGCCATATAAAGCGGCTGTACGGTCAGGCAATTGTTGTACCGCATTGTTAAATGCAAGCTAAAGTGTGCCAATGCTTTCCGTCACCTTGCCAACATTTGCATTTCACCAAAGTCTCATAACTACAGGTGTTTCACTTAACATATTATTTTGTTTTTATCGGTCCAATTAAAGCACTTGGTACACATTTCAAAATACAATGTACCAATACTGTACAGAGTAATTCGAATCGCGCCCTCAGTTGTCAAGGACTTTATCCCAACTCGCGGCCGTGTATAAATCCAGCGACTTCGGCTACGGCTATAGACGATGGCTGCAACGACAACGGCTAATGATTCTCATTTTTTAATCCAATGCACCTTAGTGTGCAAAAAAACGTGTTAAGATTGCAAATATAAATGTTCACAGCTTTGCAAATAGCCTAAAAGTATACAAATGGTCATGGTGGAAAACTTCCCTTGGAACATTTTTGCCTGAAATGCTACAGTTTTTGAGGAACACAGTGAAAACACATGTGTGGTTTTCACTATTTTCTCGTGACTCCGATGACCGATTGAGCTAAACTTTCACAGGTTTGTTACTCCATTTAATTATGATGTTAACGATTAAGCTAAATGTTCACACGTTGGTTACTCCAATGTTGCGGGTACCGGTCTATGACATGTACCAACGTTGTCCGTGTGCTTTAAATTTACACAGACATCAATGAATTTGCCTTGTGGCAAGGCTGTTTATGCGATTTGGGTTTGGACCAGTTGCCCACTCAATCTGTACTTATATTAAAATCACCATATGTTATAGTCTAAACAAGTTCCACAAAATCGGGGGACATGTTGACAGAATGATATAAAGAATGTATTTATCTCCCTGGAGATCCTGATTGAAGTCCAGAAATGAACCACAAAGGCACACTATAACATTTGCAGAGTAACAAGAGTACATCAAACTCGAAAATTGCAATGAAATTGATACATTTCCCAAACCACTGTATGCACACACACACACACAAACAAGGATGCCTTAATGAGATCGTGCGTGTGGGTTGGTTGACGTGTCAGCGAACTTATTGGGAGCGACTCAACGCACACCCAACAGACAACAAAATATCAGTGTCAATGCTCAGCAGATGATTGATCTATAACCAGCCTTAATGACAAAACGAAAAATTCAGATGCAGATTCATTTCTTGTCTGGCAGTCTATTTCTCTATACCACATGCCCTTCATCCTCCAACCAACACCTCCGAAAGTCTCCTCCGACCGACACCTCCGGAAGTCAGGCAGGGCGCACAAGCAACACCAAGTTCAGATGAAACTCACCGGTTCGCGTTTTGAGTCAGAATCACACTGTACGAGATCGCCTAATGGCCGTCATTATTTATCATGACAATTCAATCGGGGGCAAAAGAAACCGGTAATTGAAATTGTAATAAGCAGTATCATTCGGGTCGGTTGCTTGCACACCGCTGTTCACATCTTATAATTGGGAAAACAAAATATTATACAGTACATATATGTATATATACTTTTTCCCCCTTCTAAATACAACTTGGCTGCGTTGACATTATTTTTGTTGTTGACGTTTTTATTGAGGCAACCAGGGACTGCATGAATCTTCTCACATAGTAAAAATATAATCTGAATAGTCAAAAGAAGGTATTCAACGTTAATATACGGAAAGTTAATGAGGCAAAGCCAAGCTTCAATGTCATTCATACAACAGTCCACGGCAGACAGGTGTGGAAACTTCGTGCACTTTGTGGTATACTCGCATGAAACTTGGCACACGTGTATTGGGTGTTTTATACCCAAACTTTACAAATTAGATATCTAAAATGGCCTGTAATAGCCTTGGCGGCCGTTTCATGTAGTGCTCGCTCCTCCAATTATGTTATTTAGGTTTACAGTTTATGGATCTCCCTAAATGTTACTCCTGTTTGGATCAATTTCCACGAACGTTATAGACCTTTGCTTTGTTTCCAAACATTGGCCAATATTTTGTATGGGAGGCCTTGTGTATCACAAACTGTGTAAGCTGGCTTGGCAAAAGACTTACCATTTTAGTAGCAAAAATACAATTGTTTTTATGAAGTGTAAGTTTACTTTTTATTTATCATTAATATGGGTGTTTAATTGATAGCATTATCAATAAAATAATAAACTGCTGTTTGTTTTTTTTTGTAGTGAAGGCGGCCCGTACTTATGCCAACCACGGTTGGAACTCGCGACTGTCACGTTGCAAAAGGAAGGTCTATAATTCCTGGTTCACCTCCTTGTAAATCGATTAGACTGTGGTAATGCATTGACTCGTTGTGTTCACATCTATGGCAAATTTGGGTGTCTTGCAAATTATGACATTAATTTGGGGGGAAAAGGTCGAAGAATATCGATTTTGTAATATTGACACTACTACCCTTTAACTATACACACAGGTAAACTCGTGCGCCACTGAGATACAGTATGTTTACACTATGATCACAACCATGTTTTCTGCTTCTAAAATGAACTTCTTTGACGGTGTATACTTTCTTTGTTGCATTCTCCAAGTGTCTAATGAGTTGGGGATGATTCTGAAAAAAGAACCAATGGTTTTAACAACTTAAAGTTATTAAACCATCCGTTCTTTTCAGAACCTCCCCCAACTCATTAGAGATAATTACATGGTGTCACCGCAAAACTACTAAATTGTATTCCCATCATGCAAAGTTCCAAATATTACTTATTCTGCAAGTGAATGTCACTTGAACTAAATTTTCAGAAGTTGAGTCACTGAGTCAGAGGATGAACTGAAATTTTCCTCCAAATCCAATGATGCATCACCAATTTATATTCCCTGGGAGAAAAATGCATACTCTTTCTAAAAATCCCTAGTGTGTGTATTTATACAAACACATATTCATTCTACGGTGAGTACTTTTTGATTCGTCGTTTGTTATACACCATTATGTCCGACATAGACCATTATGTCCGAAGATAATATTTTGAACCATTGTGTCCGACCCATTGTGTCCGACAAACCATTAGGTCCGCCTAGTGTGTCCGACAAACCATTATATCCGACCCATCGTGTTCGATATATTGTTATATCTGACCCATTATGTCCGTTGGACACAATGGGTCGGGCATAATCTTTCGTCGGACACAATGGGTCGGACATATTGGTTCAAAATTGTCATCTGACACAATAGCCAATGTCGGACATAATGGTGCGTAATGGTCGTTTTTAAGGCATGGGTAACGTGACGCCAAAGAATTTGTAGTCCTTTTTATTTGCCAACATTAGCGCCGCTCAATTTCACCCGAGTCACTGCATTCTTTACGATAGTGCATTGCCATTTGTAACTATAAAATAAAGCCAACATTAATCGTGCCCGTATTGCGGATTGGCATTTCCAACCTGAAGCAAACGAAATTAACCATGAACATTTCATTTTCGTTTTTCAGGGAAATAGCGAGCCAGTTAAAACAGACCACAGTATAAAAATAAAACCCGCAGCCGAGCATCGTTGCCCAGTGACCTCCATGTATTTATAATTATGTCACGGTTTAAGTTTTCTTTCCCCAGCAGTTTCATTAGGCCGGGGCTAAAAACTCTGTTTTAAATTCAAACGTCTCTGTCGCAAACAAACTGCACTGCGCATGTTTCTGGAATCAGTATACGATTTCCACCGTGAGATATTATATCAATTATAACAATTTTATCAACGCTTATTCAATATTTGAAGTATACACTGGATAGTAACAACAAAAAATGTATAGTTGGATATTCCTTTGCACGCTGTTTGCAATTCATTTATCTGGCTAATTATTTATTATTATTCTATTTCATTACGTAGTGGAACAACAACATTTTACACCATTTTGATTATTTTTATCTTTAAAAGAAACGCTAAATTATATTTGGAAGCCTCGCTTCATTAGGTACGCATACTCCTACAGATCGAGGTATGTTTTTTTTTTTATTATTTTATTATTATGATTATCATTTTAGACACATGATCAACATGATTGTAGTTCATACAACGATATGCTGACAGGTTAGTGAGTTTATCTCGTGTAGACATGTACATGTATATCCTATATTTACGTTTTGATTTATGTGACAGTGTTTATGGCGTCATTGCATCTTAATATTTTAAACGTCCTAATCCTTTTCGAACCTCCATTGGATTCAACGTATGCCTATACGCTCATCCCTTAATGTATAGTGTATTGTGTTTGTTTTTGACGCTATAGACAAAAAAACAAAACAAAAAAACAAGTCTCCTTGTTTGCTGTCAAAAATGCAGTGCCAAAAAAATATCGCCGACATTTTTTAGTTAGCAATCTTCGCTGGCGTAGTCAGGCTATCAGTGCTTTATTGAATACGCAGTGTGTATCCGGTACATCAAAACGGTTGCCAGGGAAGAGTGGGCTGGTCTGCCCATGCGCTCTGCGAAGGCTGTGTGGAGTGACGATCCCGGATAGGTGAGATACCTATCTCTAGCTGTGCAGTAGGCATGCACACAGCATCATGCACACAGCAAGAGGGAGTCCTATTCGTTATGCGTTCATTATCTACTTTCACTTTGGCCAGTGCTTTTGAGCCTTCACTGCAAGGGCGGGTTTTGGCTTGATGTAACCGCCTGCCGCCATTTCAACAGCGCACGGACTGTACAGATTCATGAACGAGCCGTAGATGCACTGATGCCGTTGGGAGGTAATGTGATGGTGGTTGTGTGGCGGCGTCTTTGAAAGTAGACACATGACGAGCCGGAGGAGAGGACACTGAAAATCGCCACAGATTGCCGTATGGTTATAAGGGAGAACTTTTTTCTTCTTCTTCCTAGTGCTGTGACTGCGAAGTCCGTCCGTTGTGAATTTACCGGGAATGAGTGAACCGTGTGCTTGCCCCAAAACTGCTTCAGTGATCAAACTTTTAGAGTGGTGACGGTCGATCGTGTGTTGCAGGGAAGTACATTACAACAAGTGGAGTTACAAAAGGGCGCGGGTTTCCGTGTGCAGCAGCGGCATATAACACAGTGAACAGCCAGACTAAAGAAAAAATATTGTATTCATGCATTTGTGTCACTCATTCGTACAATAATATTTTGCAGCGAGCATGGTATTGTGATGGCGCACAAAGGTATCCATGCACAGGTGACTTGACCCAGCCCTTTTCGCTACATGATCATCGATTTGCCTTGTGCGTCCGAGACTCCGTGATTTATTACAAGATGGTATTTTCAACAGTCGGTGCTGGCAAACTGGAAAACTTGAACTAAATACTCGCTGTGTGTCTTAAGTACACAGCCATACGGCGCAGTTGTTTGTGACGTTTGGTAATTTTGAGTCACAACACGCTTGGAGATCTGCCATGTCATCGTTGGGGGACACGGATAGACCTTCCCAGTGACTGGTAGTTCGTTATTTCTACATTGTTTCTTTTTGTTTGTCGTCGTTCTTCGTTCGGGTTTATGAATGCCAGCAGCTTTTTCTGTAGAGACCGAAAAGAAACCTCTTCACGGCACGTTGACCCGCAGGGCTCCCACACGGCGGCATGCTGCATAAAGTAGACTAGGTCATGAACCTTGCTCTTCGCAACAGACAGAATCGAGTCTGCAGCAAGCATTAAACCACCTGAAGATTTTTTACAACCACTTGCTCATATCATCGCGGGGGAAAGAACAATGTCGTCTCTGCATTAGGCAATCCGACAACACGAAGAGCACGCTGCTTGTAGATTTTGAAATCACAGACTGCTGTGAAGCAACCCGTCAACGGTCCCAAACTTTTCAAAATGGAGCCTTCAATGGTACTGCCACAGCAGACTTCACTGTCTCCCAGAATAAGGAAACAAAGCTGGGTGGAGCACCGGCGCGTCCCTAGATTTCTCAGAGGGGCCCCGGCTGGAAAATTACCGGCGGCGTTCGGTCCCGTAGGTTGGACGGCAATACTGAGCACTTGTTTTCTTTTGGCGAGTGTCGTCAGCGCACAAGACTGCCAGGAAAGGGACGATACCACTAAAGTGACCCCACGACGGAACGAGGATGGTGATCTGAATTTATACGGAGGTTTACCGTATGACAGCAGCTTGAACTCGACATTAATACCGATTAAACTGGGGCTGTTGGGTACATTCAATTCTGATAGCACCCCGTACCGCCATGCCAGGGTTTCGGGGGGTGCCATGACTGCGGCCGTGTTAAAAGTGAATAGCTTGCCAGACCTGTTAGCGGAGTATAACCTGTCGTACACCTTCTCCGACACGGCGGGGTGTGAGCTGATGTCCATCGACGAGCTCACCCAACAGTGGAAGGACGGAGTGATCGCCTTTTTCGGACCAGATCAAGCTTGTGTTACAGAGGCAAAGGTGTCAGCAGCGTGGAAGCTTCCGATGATTTCAAATGTAAGTACTGTAGCCATTTTTGTTTTTTCGTATGTTGGGGCGTCATCATTTTTGCAATTCTCAAGTCATTCGTCGGAATAAGATCCGCCAGTTCGACTGGAGTGACATCGTTGAGGATATAAGTGAGTTATGAAAACCATACTCCATATTGTGATTTGTTTGTAGGATTCCCCCTCACCAAGACAAAAATCAAACACCATACGGTCTAAAACCACCACACTGGACCTTGATTATGATAGCATGCTGATACCATGCAAAGCATAATAAGTTTGTCGACCTCTCTATGGGCTACTCCTTTATTTAGACTCCACCCTTTAGCGACACAAAATAGTATCGAGTAAGTCCTCGGTCTGTAAAACAAACCACGTTCCTTTTCTTGAAATGCCCGGTGTCAACGAGCAGACATGTTTAAAAAGAAATTAAAACATTTCCTTTGTCGACCCTGTCGATCAAGGACTTTTCTTAAATCTCCCATTGTTTGGCCTCAATTGGTTTTGTACACGAACGCGAATCGAGTACGTCCTCCACCCGGATTCCTTTTGTTAAAGTCCTCGTTTTCAACGGGTAATCGTGGTTTTGTGTGCTCACACAATGACCCTCACCCAAGTGTGGCCTCCAATCGTGGACCCTCCTTTGTTCAACTGTGTGTCCTCACAAACGTGGACCTCGACTGTTTTCTTTTGTGATAGCAATCGTTGACCTATTGTTCCTTTTGTTATGAATCCTCCGTTTGAATGTCACTACAAGTACACACACACCCACACCCACACCATGGTTACTGTATACAGGACACAAACAATGTATGTTGTTTCAAACCTTATTACTGTCCAGTACACTCTTCAACTAAGTCCACCGCACACACAAGCCTCGTGGTTTCGTGACAATACCAGCTGCACAAACAAAGACACGAAACCCGTGCACCCAATGCTAGCCTGGAAGGTATGGTACTTTGTGGCACTCTGTGGTACCAGTGTATGGAGAACCAGCCGTCGAAACCCCTGGGGTTGGCACAAAGTAACGGTACCTCGCGAATCGTGCCAGGCAGCTGAGGTATTGATTCCTGACAAACCTTAACCACCCCTCCTCAATTGACACACACCCCTCTGAGGTTCGCTCAGCCGGCCAATTTCGTTTTTGATTTATGCCTCGACTTCATGGTTTTGGTGATCAGAGCCTGTACCAGTGCTGTACTCTGAGCTTTAAAAAGTAAGGTCATGATTCCTACATGTAATACGTGAGCTTCCTGAGTGATGATGATTTGGCAATTTAAAAAATAATCTACAAATCAGCTTGTTATTTCTCTGTAAACCTCTCCCGGACAATGCATCCGTCTGAAAAGCTGTCTCGTTCAGGGAATTGGGGAAAATGGGCTAACAAAAATCAATTACTTTCTGATGATAAATATTTGCTTGAAGTTCGGATTTAACAAGTGGAATAACATGTACTGTTTTTTTAATGGATGACTTAATCCCCTTTTATTTGACGTCTTCACACGTTCAGTTTATGCTATGTTTCTAAAAAAAAAAAAACAAGACAAAAAAAAACAAAAAAACAAACAAACAAACAAACAAAAAACAAACAAAAAACTAAAAAAACGAAGACATTCGCCAGAGCTGACTGTACCCTTCGAATGAAAAAGAAATGACCTTGGACCAGCTCTTTTAAAAAATTCATAAGCCTGTAATGATTCAATCGATTTGTTGAAGGTTAATTCGATATGTACCGTAATCGATGGTGATCTTTGTGCGACCAAGGACTCCGTTTTAAGTGGAATTTGTGTGGAGCTCAGTACATATTAATGGACCTGGAACAGGTGAAAATCAGATGGTGTAACATTATGTAGAAGATCAATCGTAATACAAACATTATAAACGTGGTAAGCGATGTGCAGCTCAAGTAATTGTGTTTATATATTGTTTTCTTATATATAAAATTATAATCTTGAGCCAACATCGAGGTTATAATGTATAAACCAGTATTTAAACAAATAATAGTATTTTGGTTTACTGTATGTTGACTTGTCTTTGCTCGTAGCAATTTTTCACATCCCTACTACACTCTTGCCGAGCCACTGCCCTGACAAATCCAAAACAAATCTGTATTTCTCCGGATATTTTTTGCTAAATGCCCCATTGGACACTCTCCCATATAAACATAGATGAACTGTAATGCGAGAGATGGTGCCGATATGAGCCTGGATAGTTTATAAAGGTTTCGTCAAGGTATTATGCATGTTGGGGGAACAATTGAAGCTGTAAATATTACAGCGATAAGACCCTTGTGGGAAAATGTGGACGTCTAATCCCTAAACACAGGTCACTGGGAGCTGCCGAGTACGAGTTAGCTAGACTGCAGGAAATTCTGTCGCCGGATGGGAGGTTTGTGTCCTAAACGTCCGATTAGTTTTTCAATTAGTCGCCAAAAAAATATACGAGGAGCTGCACTGATGCATAAATTATGAAGACGACGATTACAAAAAAAGGGGGATGAAAAAGAAGAGCAAACTACCGTCAACCCTTGACCCTTTCTCAAGTATAAATGGCTCTCTACTTTAATTGCGTCGACGGGGGTGGAAAGACGCGTCCGAGTCATGAAATTTGTGTTCCGTGTCGAAGTGGTCGTCAACCAGCATCGGAGCCCTACTCTGGAGTTAATGAATTTAGGTTTAAATATATTGAGCCCATGTACATCAATTTAGTTGGAATCGCGCTCGGGCTGATAGTGCAAGTCTATACTTGAAAACTGCGTGTGCTCCGCCTGGAAAACACATTTACAATTGAGTGGTAATTCACGGTTAGTAGGGGGTATTTTGGCGCTGTACTTTCGAGCACTCTAAATGTTGCCTTTCGTTTCATGTATGTGCGCGCGCGAGAGCTAAAAAAAGGTGTGTCAATCTGGTAATTCCAAATAATCAAAGTTAACTTTCACACTTGTATCCAGTCGACGGCTAGTGCAAAATAAAATAAAAAACCTGAATAAATAAGGTCCGTGCTATCGTGTGAACTGAACTATTTGTACAGATGGAGAATCTGCATCTAAATACAGTTCAATCAGGATAAATTGTAAATTCTTTTAAATCTCAGCATAGAGCAAGGACGTCTGCAAAATACACCCTGTATCTTTCTCTATATTGATGAAACAGATACCGTACCAAGTCTCCATCATCTTGAGTTTCATTCCGTCTGAACATGTTGGCAGTCTTCTATGAAATGTTCGTCTGCTGTTTTCAAAAACGTCATTGAATAAATTAAACCACGCGGACATGACAAAAAGTGCGCTGCTCTGTCATTAAAAATGAACACAGTGCAGCAATGGGCTATTTAAAAAAAAACTATATATTGTATTCATTTACTGAGCTTGTAAAAATTAATGGTCGTTACAACTTAATCTGAGTTACGATTATTTTGACCTTTGTCGGTGTCTATAGAAGAGTGTTCAGCAGTTTTTATGTGCGCTGAGCTATCAGTATACCCTTGTTTTGACCACTATTGTTAGTTATTATTATTAGTAGTAGTATTAATTACGTTATTATTAATAGTGACTGGTATCAACTAACTGGAGGCAACAAGATGATTTACATTATAAAACACAATCCTCATGATAATTGACACATAATAGCTAAGCGTGAAACTATAATGCCCAGGAGTGACTAGAATATAAATTGATAAAAACAAAGTCAATTAATCAATGCCATGTATCAAAGAGATCTCAGTGTGGTTGAATGAATGGATAGCCGATGAAAGAACATAATCAACTTTCCAAGGTTTTGCCCACCGATTAATTAATAAGCAAACGATTGGTATACATCAACGCACAAAATACGAGTGACACTAAAAAATGGTTTGACAAAATGCTTTGCAACAATTGAAAATACTGATAAATCTAGAGGTAAAAAAGAAATTTGTTTAAACATGAGATATTCGTCAGTTGATAGATGTTGTTATTTTTTTTATTTATTACTTTTTTTTTTTATTTAGGGGACAATTTTAATGTTTGACGAGTACTTTTAAAATATTGTTCAAACAAATACACCCACTGAACGTTGGTTGATGTAAAAAAAAAAGGTCTCTGTATCAGAGTTGCTAGAACCTTTGTGAATAATACATTGGTAATGTTTTGTTGTTAGTTAAAATGTTATGCGAATTAGACAGATATCCGACAGCCAGCCTGTACCTAGTTTCGGTTTATAAGACTGTTTTCCAGCAACTTTAGGACTAGCAATCGGATAACTGTCACGTGAACTTTCAATCAAATAGGGTTTGAAGAAATCGTACCATCCCCTCGTTTAACTTCCATAACATTATCTCTTTCCTTGCAACTGCCTCGGCAAACTGTGCCATACGGTGTATGGGTATTCCCCGTGTTGAAGTTGATAAAATTACAGATATACAAGAATGTGTCGCCTTGCTTTTCATCTATAAAACTGCCGACCAAAAACAGAGTTTAAGTTTTCGGGGAGAACCAATGCCGCTGTGAGTGAAGAGAACCCAATTCCACATGACAGGGGGGTCAACATTATATTCCCACGGCGAACCAAAACAATTAGGCTCTCATGCCATTTGACGTCTTCTTCGAACTCTCTAATGCCCAGCATAATACATCGATGTGACAGCTAAATAAATTTCCGGCTTCCGCATGGGCAAAATGTCTTCATCCTTTAAGTGGATAGCGCTGTGCCCGTTGCCATAGTTATCGCCATAGAGATACCCACAAGAAACTGCCGAAATAAAGGTTTTCTGCTCGGTGTATGTTGGCCTGGTAATTGTACTGTACGGGCGTATGCTTAATGAAGAAGACCGTTTACATGTATACGAGTGCTCACTTCCGCTTAGGAGTGTACAGTCATCAAAAGTAAAAATGATTTTACATGGCCTTAAATATTCTTTCGCTACCTGTCTATCTCTCTTCATTATTCTCCATTTACGCTATGGAGAATATAGATTGTTCGTGGAGTGTATACAAATGTACGGGTAAGATTACCTTTCAGTTTTGATGCTTGCATTCACGTGGACGACACAGCTAAAGATGACTGTGCTGGGGTTAAAGGTCGTATTCGTTCACGTTTCTTTTTTAGACTTGACATCGCTGTTTTGTAGACAATGACAAGTGTTACCAAAGCCAGCAAATGGAACGCGTTTTGTGTCGCATTTGGAAAGTGACGATGTAAACGGGCCGGAAGTGTTTTCATCAAAACATGACTAACGAGCCATAGGCTAAGCATTTCAAGCACATTTGACCACCACCTAATCTGCCTGCATGCACGTAATTCATTTACGGTTGGAAAACATGATAGTGCTCATAGCATTCAAAGAAGAAAAGAAAAAAAAATCTCCAAAACAAGATATTAACTTGAGGAGCAAGTATATATATATATATATATATCATATAAAAAGCACATTGTCAACTGCATAAAAGAAATGGACTTTTTGAACCCCCCTTTTCCCCGTCCAATCTCTCGTCAGACGTTACAAGGTACAGCATCATATCACTTGGGAATTCAGTATATGCCGCACGTATCACGGACAAGCATAATACTTGGATTCTCCGGAGCCCGCATTTTGGTGACGTGCCTTCGTACTTTTCTTCAATTTAAGAAAGGCCGCGTACGTGTTGTTGCTTTATTCGAAATCTCCACGCTGGGCGTTTCGTCGCCATTATTTAGGGGTTGCGTTTTTTGTATATGTATATGTTATATATTATTTATTTTCAATACAGTTTTCTGGAAAACGTCTACTGAGCATCGCCAAACGTCAGCGCCTTTTTTGGGGAGAGAAACTGTGCATTTTACTTGTTTGTCCCATGACGGTTCGATATGAATCTTGGAAATGATTTATTGTTCAATAAACATGCAGTCCAAGCTGATCATTATATTATTCAAACCCAATGCAACAACACCAACCTTTACAATTTAACAAACTGTGGAGCCCATGCTACGCGGGGTGACATGGGGGGTTGGGTAGTCTAATATACGTTATCAATTTTGAATACATTGACTTCCTACTCTATAATTTTCATTTCAATGCCATTCACAAGATTCCGACGAAAATCAAATTAAAAAGAGCGACGTTGAGACGTCGGGGACTTGTACCGCAGTCCCCATCTCTCCAAAGTGCAACGTACAAAAGCATCGTAACGAATCCCCAGTGTTCCCTCGCAAACATAATAAATGCAACATGGAAATTTTACGGGTCTACTGTCCAAGACATGCGCACTAGGTTACCTGACTATATAATGACGCAATATATGAGACTAAACCTAAACCACACTAAACCCTGGTTCGTCAATGAAGTATTTTTTTTTCCTGATCCATTATTCAAATTAGATATAAATTAATTAATAGCCAAACCCTTAATTCCGTGTACGTGGTAAATGTTACATTTTTGTGTGTGTATAATAGAACATGATGCACTTTCACTTGCATGCTTAAAAGCCTTTTCAGGGCAACATGGAACCATTTAATTAAATAATTCACAATGGCAACCCCCATCAATGGATCTTTAGTTTCTCATTTAGCCGGTCGTACCATTTCCCATAACGTTTTTGTTGACTATTCACTTTCTAGCCATCTATGAGAAAAAAAAAAAAATATATATATATATATATATATAAAAAAAGAAGAAGAAGAAGAAGAAGAAGTGAGAAAAAAAATGTGAGAACTATATTGACGATTTCATATTGTTCGCAACACGAACTCTCGTAGTATGAAGAAAGAATATAAATGCAATTAGGATTACGGTGAGCTTCTGATATAGCCTGAACAAATCGGATCGATGACGTGCTGGAACTAGAAACAAGATATTATAACAATAAACCGGAGTGTTGATGTCTCTTTCACAAAATGACTGAATATTAAAATATATATGGATCCGCACACATTGACAAAATAATGTATGTATTCAAGCGTGTTGTGTGCAGCGTAAAAAAAAGGTTAATCCAATGAGACGCATTTATATACCAAAAAAGTAGGCCGAAATTGGGTTTATTAAATGCCCAAAACACATTCAGAACTGTGTGAAATAGTAATATTGCTAACCCGGGGGGAATTAGTGGGAAATGGAAATTTCCCGGGGATTGCCAACCTCGCTCTGGTGTGGGGTCAAGTGAGATAAGCCAAGGGGTTAACACAAGTCTTTATTTCACACAGGCAGCAGATGTGTGAGTCAAACATGGGTACCCGTTGGTAGGCTTACACCCAAGGAATTCCCTAAGATGTTAACAGGCTAACCCTGAATTGGCTATGTGATGTGAAAAGGGGGTTATTTAGTGTAACGAGAAGAACCCGTACACTCTAAAACCTCCCGGGTCAGAATTGACCCGGATTCCGGGTCCTGTGGGCCTGACCCATATCTAGATCAGTATGACCCGGAATCTATGTCAAAATGACTCGTATGTTGGTCAAGCTGACGAGAATCAGTGTTAAAATCCCATTATTTAATTATTTTCCGGGTCATCTTGACCCAGAAATGGGTCAGGTCCCCTGAGAGCCGAAATCTGGGTCAATTCTTGAACCCGGGAAGTTTTATAGTGTAACTTGATTCAACACAAGTTACTGACCATGATTCTTGATCAGGGTTACCCAAACTTTAGGTTGATTCAACTTTCCAAAACTACGGGCTCGGGCATTGGTAATTGCGTTCGTGCGTTATTTGCAACCCTCTTGCCCTTGAAAAAGACCACCAAATGTTCAAAGTCATATCAACTGGATCTCGAGCACGGGTGACGGCGATGCTGGGATGAAACCCTAGTCAGGCGAATTGAAATGCAAATTGAGGATCAATGCATTAATCGAGTTTCCCAAAACAAGGAAACCGACGAAAAATAAATATCCATTTACATAAAGGTAGTTGTAATAAAAGTACTAAAACCACACGGCTACCTTGTTTGCGTGTACCCATTAACGATTTCTTGAAATTTACATTTTAAAGTGTTATGCCACGCTGCGCAAATGGTTGTACTTCTCCATATTCATGGATCGCTATAAATAGGTTTTGAATAAAATAAATGCTCAAACCCTTGTCGAGTAGATGTCGCAAATCAAAACACAAACGCATATCAAATTCATTCTGGTTCCTTTGAAGGTGTTATTCACGATCACTTCCTTGTAAATCACCCCGTCAGGAAAGCATTGAGCAGATACTGCAATTATCCTTCGCATGCTAACCAGTCATTAGTAAACTAAGCGTAGAACACTTGGGATCAATCAGTAAATCAATGGTTATTAACGAGTCTAGACTTAATTATCTTGCCTTTAAAACAGATCCAGGCATTTTACATCTGCACATTCAGTATTAAATTATGTGACTTTGTGTGTATTATTATCACACTGTGTATTTTAAATAAGCCTGCATGTATTTATAGCAAATTAATTGCAATTCTCCTCTGGTCATAGTTACAACCAACCTGTTGAAATCTCATCACATTCGGTGAAAAGCGGTTTATTATGTCTTGTTGTGGATTTCGTTTATTATATCTCGAGTGGATTTTGTTTGTCTTGCCGGTTGTGGATTTTGTTTGTCACGTCTTGTTGTGGTTTTTGTTGATCTTGTCTTGTGAATTTTGTTGATCAAATCTTGTTGTGGATTTTGTTTGTTGTGTCTTGCTGTGGATTTTGTTGGATGTTCATATTGGGCTTATTTCGATTACGACAATCGGAATAAAAACGACAATGCGGGAGGGGAAGGTCTTCAAGTTATATTTTCTCGACACTGGTAATATTTCAGACGGAATGATTCGGTACATATTACACGGGACCTTCCCTGCAAGGACATCCAAAGTTTTGTCTTTGTAAACGTTAAACTGTCGCTCTGAACAGCTAGCCTATATACCCAATGATCAGTTTGCATACTGCAAGTTTGTTTAACCTCGTGGTGCTGCGACACCCTTTTTTCTTCCTCTTTTCAATGTAATTCGGTTGAGTTGACGTAGACTGTTTCCCCTTTGATTATCGATTTTGGAGGGAATCGGTCGGTGAGTCGATTCACAACCGAGCCCGTTGAATTGCTCTAAACTGCTTCGGCAATCGAGCGGGAGAGTCGAGTGTATGTTAGCGAACGGAAAGATAAAGCTGTAAAGAGCCTCGCAAGCAACCATTGTGTGACATTTTAGATGTTAACCTAATTGTCTTTAGGAAGATGTTTGGCGGAGTTAGAGACAAGAAAATGGCCACTATGGTCATCTATTATTGACGATAACGAGATCAATTATTTCATTAATTATCTGGGAACAATGCTGCGCAAAAAAGCGAGGATATCATAATATTCATAATAATAATATACAGGGATAAAGGTCTGAAGCTGAAAATGTCGTATTTATCCTCGCAACCTATTATCAGGAAATATTGACATCAATCATAGCCTCTTATCGAGACGCACAAAGGGCATGGCATTGACGTTCGTCATACAAATGATAAGTGCTCTATGACAGCGTCCATGATTGAAAGAGCTGCTTTCACGGATATCAATCGGGTAGTTTTTGTTTAATGGCACGAAAGAAAGGCTACAACGAGGTCAACTACAAATGACCCCAGTTGGCTGGCGCAATGCATGCTGAGAAGTGCCCATCTTGCTCTCTCTTTTTCCCAGACAGTTGCGTTTACTAGTTTACTTTCTTCCCCGTGGACACAAACGTATCTGAGACGGATAGAGACAGCGGTATCTTTGTATTATTATTATTTTTCTTTTACTCAGTGACACAGTTTAATGTTTTTAATCTAATATATTATTTGCCCCGGAAGGAGGAGTGTGTTAAAAGCACTCTTTAGATCGTTTCTGGGCGATATGTCTGTAAATGCATATATTTGGAGTATCACCGTCATGGAGGTAAACACACTAAATAGATTACAGAAGCTAACCTAGGGTGTCATTATGTTGAATGACACTGACCAAACCACTTCCTGTTTTCACCAGTAGAAAAAAAAATCAGCTGAAGCCGTTTTCTGCTGGGACTAGATTTGAAGTAACCCACAACAAGGATGATGTAACTTTGAGCTTACTGTTTACTTTTGTCTTGTGTTTCTTTTCCTTGTCAGTTCATACTAATCGAGTATGTACATACGTAATGATATACTAAGAACTGGACAGTTTGCAATCATTTTACGGATTGATTGACTGATTTATAACTTGCATGTATTCCTCAAACACATAGGTTTCTATGCCTGAAGAAACAGACGAAGAGACGGCAATGGATGGGTATTCCGTTATTAAATTTTCGGCGATTTTCCTCAGTTTTGGAAGTCGGACTGCAGTTCACGACCCGAGCGTTGTAGAAGAGAAATATAACGCAGACAGTCCATAGGCCCAAGGTAAATTAACGAGTCAACGCTATCGCTATCTCTGTGGCCTCTTCGTGTATACTGTTGCTGGCCCCGAAGGGAAACGTTCGATTGGGTGTATATTGCATAACGCCAAATTTGTAACAAGACAGCCGCAGATGATACTGAGTTGCCCGTAACTCAATATCTTTATGGCATTTTCATGAAATTATAAAAGGGGTAAAAGTGTGTACGGAGGCAAGCTCCGAAAGTGTCGACTTTGCAGGGAGTATACATGCACGTGCCGTCGTGGCGCAGTTTGTATTCCATTTCTGTTCCGTATTAATTTTTATGTATGTGCGAAAGTGAGTAAGAAGTGAACAGGATTTCAGAAGAGGATGTACGAATACGTGTTTCAGTGAAGTTAAACTACCGCGAGACCCGATCGTAGCCGATTTATAACTGTGATGATGGGACAGAACTATTTCATCATGTCATCAATTATTTAATTTCATCATTGTATATTTAAGGTGTGTTAGTATTTATTACGGTGTTAAGCCACTAAACAAAAAACTATGAATCCAAGAAAAGGTGACTAAACGTTTAAGCCCCTACAGCCTAAAATACTTGTAGAAAGGAAGAAAGGCAGTAATTACATTTTTTTTTTTAATTTGAGAGGAATGTAAATAAGGGATAATCAGGTAACGAGTAAAAACCTAATCTATATGCAACACTGTGGCCCGAGGTGGCATTCTTACCGGAATCCACTAAAAAGAAGAAAGACGGGAGGAAAACGCACCACTTGGCAAAACCACAATAGCATCGAATACCGTATGAATATTACAGATAGATTACAGATAGGTTGGCTGCCGCCCAAACTGATGTTTCATCTGCTTTCGGTTCCGCAAAGAAATTACAAATTTATGAAGGTTGCGACTACAACACATGTCAGAGCACTGGAGACGGTTGACTCACAATATGTTGCGCGTGAGATAGCACAAAACACACAAAAGAAAGTTCATATAATTATATAAAATATACTTTGTGAGATGTGCTTTTCTAACAAACACTGTTCGTATATAAGTCGTTTTCTACAAGGAAGACTAATTAGTAGCATCTATATTGTAAACCCTAAATTTGCCCTAACAACTGGGTGTTCGTTTCCCATACTGTACGAGAACTTCCGTAAACAGAACAGAAAATTCATCTCTAACAGTTTCCCTCCAAAGCAAAAGGTTCTATGGCGTAACTGTTTTTTTTTTACCACTGACGCTTATAAACTTGTTACCACAGCTCTGAACTCTATAAATTAGATATTGCCTTGAGACCAGTGACACCTCGTTATTCTACGTTTAAAATATATTTACTGTTAATAAAAGGCACTGAGTATAGGAGTCAGTGGAGGCTAGGCAAGTATTGTAATAATAACGTCGCCATTCTGATTCATATAGGAAGCCAAAAAAGACATGCCAAAAAAGGTATAATCCAGACACATTTCGCACTCACCGTAAATCCATCCATAAATATCTTAAGACGGGTGAACACTGTAGCTTCTAGTGTATATTTTCTCTACATTGTCTGAAATGCTTTTTCTGTTTAGATAATTTTCTGCGTATGAATGTGAGTGTGTATTTACACAAGGAAGTGTGCGAGTGGGCACACATTCGAAGCTATAAACATAACTGCCAAAAATGGACTGGCTTGAGGAGTTGTGTTTGCTTTGACTAGCTAGACCTAAATGAGTCTGTAATGTCACGAGCAGCCTCGACCACAAGCTTTTCTTGATCTTGACCTTATACTTCGGATCCGTTTTACACACCACAAGACAAATAACCCGTTCGACTTATGTTGACACTATATATATATTCCATATAACGAAGTTTACATCATGTTGAATACCATCCTACGGTTTGATAACTTTTTAAGGTCGGCTGTTAACATTACCCACCATCCAACATTGCACATTTTACGGAATAGTTTTCGTGAGCGAATTTCCATTTCTTTCATTCTAAGTAAGACATAGGGCATCAGTTACTTCTATTGATCCTGATTTCTACCCTAATTAATGTTTAGTTTCAATCGTCTTGGAAAAAGTCACGATAACACAAACTGATACTATAATAGCTTTAACAACATTTTATATCAACAATCTGATAAAGTCTTTGATAATGTATGTGAAACTTGGCAATGAATAACTAAGTTGCTTTGATACTACAATGCAATACATCTTGTTATGCCAATTAATTACCAGTAGCACATCTATTTTTCAAGAGAAGAAAACGGTTTTATCATTGTGTTGTTTTGTTCCATCGTTTTCCTCCGATACTCGTCGGGATTTATACTCGTTAATGCCCTTTTCGAAACCAAGGCTTATGGGCTCTTGAGCTCAGTGCGGGATTTTTAAACAGGCGGGCGGTGCCGTGAGCCGGAACCGCCGCATATAAAACCGCAGTTTCGAAAACGGCCGTTTTAAAAAACCCTTATCCCAACAAACCGTTATCATACTGATGCAAAAGCAGATAATCTGACCCTTCTTTTGGTCTAATGGAAATCTCTACCGGTACTCATCATCGCGAATTTAGGTATAGGGAACCTGACATAAAATGGGGGGGGGGGGGGGCATAATACAGACGGTCAGTCGTATTTGTTCAGAACGGCAAACTGTTTACCCCGTCCTTTTGTTGTTTGGGTTTCTTCGTGTTATATCGTGAAACGCACGCTCACGGAAACTCCCGTCAAGCCTGTTGGAAGGCACGTGACGTTGGAGGGCGAGTCTTTTATTTTACCTAGGAGGTCAATAAAAGTCGTCACTCGAAACAGGAAATGAGAATTACATGCCGTCAGTGTAGATACATGGTTCATGTTCATCAATAATGTGGTATGAGAGGATAATGTATGCAGGAAATGAAAATGGCTTAGTGTTTTCATGTAGACGCGGTAGTGTGTGATTGATGCCAACAAACATTATCAATCGCCACATGGCCTTGGTACGCATGCTGTCTTCTCACTGGAATCAACCCATTATACAACAGACTCTGAACAGACCCATTGCAATACAAGGTCGGTAATCATGGAAGAATACACCTGTTTTGTAGGTGCCTGGTATTCACCCACCATGTTCCAAACTAACCTTTCGAAATTCGATTGCCTCAAAACGGTTATAATATTATAACGTGTGTGTGTTAGGCTCTGTATCATTATTCGATTAATGATTACTTCTGAACCCCTTCTTAAATAGATAACTAGCATCTGGTGCAGTCTGCTTCTTTTTTTTTGTTCTCACATTTTACCATAGCTCGGTTTGCCCTTAAAGTCAGCGAACCAAAACAGATCTTCTGCACATGCTGTTAACAGAACGTCGAGTATTGAGGGTATTCGACCCAGGGGAAACCTTGGATTTCTACGTAAACTGCTTCGATCAAAGTAGTTCATACGGGATGCAACAACCGAGAATGCACAACACTACGGGGACTAACTTTAATGTAGGAAAATTACGGGTCATGTCATGCTGTCCAGGGCAGGGGGAGGGGGGCACATTATGCGCATTCAGGGAAGTGTGATTAATCGCCAGCGTTTGAAATTCTTCCGTTTCCATTTTCTTTTACCCCCTTCAAATGTTCCATGCGGTACCCATGACGACTATATTATTTCATCGATCAAACGTTTCAACAGCCTGCTAATGGTGCCCGCTCTGGCACATGTCGCCATCCACGCGTGATGGGAAGACACCATCACAGACCCCGCGTCACACCTTCTACCTCATCCCGTTCAATTTGTTAACTTGTCTGGAAGTGCCTGCTACTATTAATATACAGTGGGGGTGTGTGTGTGTGGTTTTTTCTTTTCTTCTTCTTCTTCTTTCCTTCATTGTGTTTATAAAAATCAAGCGTGTTCATTAATTTTCCACCCGATGGCTTCATCGATAATGCTACTGCCCACGTAATTCAGTTAATTTTAGAACATTCATCAGTTGAGGTCGTCGCTTCGGCATTTTGTCACGTCTACAACTTACAAGTTTCGCGAAACAGTCCTCTGCGCACATTTTTCTTCGCCCATGCGTAACTTGCTAACAAGGCATCGCAATTGTTCTGATCTTAAGAAAAAAACAACAACAAATGAATCTACAAATAGTGAGCGTTGGCCAGGAGGCTTTCATCCCTACGGTCATACCAATCGCAATGATTAAAACAACCACCTAAAATGCAAATTTAAAAAATATACATTTATAGATTTATTTTGTGACAAAATTAACTTCAAAAATAAATACTATATTATCAATAGGAACACGATGCAGTTGATGTGCAATGTTCAATAAAAACGTGAGCATTGTTTAAATCATTTTTTTTTCACAGGTAATTGTTTTACTGTGAAGTGGTTTGAAAAATTATCGATGTACTTTCAAGACTTAATTTTGCAAAAAATATTTCAACTGAAAATATAATACGGCAGATTATTTGAAGATCTATAAATTTGGTTTATGGATTTGTCATTTTTTTTTTAGAAAGCCTTTGAGAAAGACACTGCCAGGGTCGAACCGTGAGGCCATTTGTTTGCATTTATACAACATGTCTTTCTGGTTGGTAAGCAGTTTGCAACAGCTAGATTTATTTTCTCACTTTTTTAAAGAAAAAAAAAAATCTCATACATTTCTTGTAACGTTAAAAAAAGGCACCCCTGTTGTCGATCATGGAACTGTTGTCGATCATGGAACGGTGGACTAAAAAAATGGGCGTACGTGGAATTACTCTGATAATTTGTTGTCACAATAAGAATTATTTACAACTAAATGAGATTAACTGTGTCATCCCCAACCCTCCATGGAGAATTCAGTAGTTATTGGATGCATCTTGATTAAATTATTCGTGCCCTGCCGAGTTTATGAAATCCCAGAAATGGGGTCAATCGGTTTTAGCGTGAACATAATTGCCACAGGTGACTGCATAAATACTTGTGGGTTAGACACTGACCAACGTCAACCATACAAAACCGAACCCACAAAGCCGCGCACATCTCTCATTAACAATACTTTAATTCAATTTTCCACGCATAATTCAATCGGGGAGGAAGACAAGTTGACTGCCGTGTGAAATTGTGACCACAGACTCTCGCCGATTCTCGTGCGAGTGGTTTCTTTTCTTCCACGCCTCCCCCCGTAGGATCTAACGACTAAATAAGATGATGGGACACGACTTCTAGCATTGAAGCTGCAAAGAGGGCATTGCAAAATCGTATTATCCGCATGAGTGTATGGACAAGTATAGCTACACTCAAGGTTGCGGTCTCGTTCCTGTTCCATTTCCCCTTGTGTTTGTTTATTTTGTGTTAGACAATTTTTTGCTGTCGTTACGGTAGGTGTTTAATAGGATATGTATCTCTATGATTACACCCCTTGCTCTATAGACCATGTAATCTTTGTTAACCAAAAATAATGACCTTGTACATTCCAGGGCCTTTCTGGCAGGCGTGATACTGCACTGGTCGTATGGAATTTGTTATTCCATTTTGTGTCATAATGTCTACACAAGTTCAAGCGTTAAAAAAATAACAGCTGAACAAGTGAGATGTGCCCCCTTTCTTCATATCAAAAGTTGATACAAATCGGATAGTGCAGTCTCCACAAAATAGCACAGATTTAATGTTTTCTTCCATCGGGCTGTGTCATCCATTGAGCCGTGTACAAATCATGACTGCAGGAAGTCCAGGCTCTATGGCTCTTCTGTAAACATGTGATGTCACAGGTTACATGGTCAATTTATACGTGGTTAAGCCATGGTTAAACCATAGAGCAAGGTTAAACCAACCATAGAGCAAGGTGGTTAAACCATATTTCTATGGATAAACCTACCTCCATGGTTAAACCATAGAGCGGACTTCCATGGTAAACGCAACAGTTTTACGAGTGAGAGCATGAAGGTGGTGATAAATACACCGGTAATAGGGAAAAGGGGCGGGGTTAAAAATGTATCCTGCATCTGCAAGAGAAATATTTGAAAAGTATGTTATCTCATCTCCGTAAAAAAAGTTGCAACCATATAATGAATGTTTCATTTCAATTTCCCCGTTTTCAGTTTTAGAACTACTGTTATTAAATGAAACATTACAATATCATGGGGCATACTATGGTGGTTTATTAGGTTACTGTTTGAAGGCTCTCTCGCAATGTAAAACTCATGTACTTTCAATTGCACAGACGCTTGACCCAATAATTAAAACATTTACGATGTATAACAGACACTTTTTGCAGACCTATGAACAAATAATTATGGCTTCCCTTTTCCTTCAGCGATTCCCACATCATCTCTCACGTGTAAGAATGAATTATTTATATGCAAGCAACGTGTCTCCAACTCACGTTGGAAGCAAACGAGAAAAAAAAAAAATGGAATTATAATTTTTATATTAGCTTACACTTATAATATAGTTCCCCTCCTATTACGAGTCAACAGCCAAGTTACCATTAATGGCTCCAAGGTCATTCAATTCAATTGGTTAACGGGTCTTTTGTCGCCGGTTGTGCATACCAAAAAGGCTAGTGTGTGGCCATTGAATGCCATTTCCTGGTTTGCGGTGGGCTGTTTTTATAATGTATATATATATAATAGATATACACTTAATAGTATATGTATTCTTGTACACACAAGTTGGGGAAGGTCTAGGTTCAGTGGATGTGCGCCCCCGCCATTTTGTTTCAGTTTCGCTGGAGACAGTCACCAGATACTGATTTGCTTTGTTCAGAAGGGACTGGACTGTAACAGTATCTGCTTAGCGTCGGTTGTGTAGCATTGATTTGAATGGGGGCAATAACAAAATGGCAGCGCCGTGCACGAGATATTATACTGCAAATGACGTATGCTTGCATCAAGGCAAGCCTTGATATACATGCAGTAAGGTTAGGTGTTAACAAGTTATGATTGTAGACCATGTAACCTGTGACGTCACATGTTTACCAAAGAACCACAGACCCTGGACTGTCTGTAGGCATGATATACACAGCCTAATGGGAGAAAACACACAATCTTTAATAGAGATTACAATGTCTGATTTTTTTTTTTTATGAAGAAATGGGGCACATCTCAAAACTTGAATTTACGGAAATTACGACACCAAATGTGTGACGTCCCGTTATGACCAGTGCAGCGCCTTGCCTGCCAGAAAGGCCCTGGAATGCACATGGTCACTCTTTTTGTAAACAAAGTTTACACGGTCTATAGGCCGTGTCTGATTTGATAGCTGCGGCTACGGCTGTGGCTGTTGCTGAGAGTGTTGCTAATGGGGGGGGGGGGGGGGGCCTATATGCTTCAAGGCATGTTGATATGGGGATCCAAATGTAGCCACAGTCACTAATTCGAAGACATCCATATTAATAAAGACAATACGCATATACAAAAAAAAAAAAGTCAAATATAAAAATAACCGATGATTGTCATTGACAGCGTGACAATGAGGAAATTAATTTCACCCTTTTGTAGCCTTCAGATGTCCAGTATCCTAAAGTGCACTTGATTTACAAGTGCGAATATCCAAGGTGTGGATATCAAATGCACTTCTGTTATCTTCACTTTCAAACACTTTCAAACAATAAGGAAGGCCTATAGATTTTACAGCGGGTTTAGTAACAAGCGTGAAAACACTCCAAAAGTGTTGATGTTCTATTGTCATACAGGACTCAGAAGAGTTGCTGAAAATATTAAAATCAGTGTAAATTATCATTCTTTTATGGCTTTGAGGGTATACCGGAATGGCTTTTATCACAGAAAAGGATCAGTTTACAAAATCTGAAAGCTATAGCTAGCCCCAATCCTCCAGAGAAATATTTATGACTGATACTGTCGAAGTCTAAATATAACCATTTTGGAGTCCCCTTTATTTCGATCGCATACAGCAATCGAAGTCTGGACGTTCGGTGCATGAACGTGCACAAACTCCATGACAAGAAACCTCAAACATTTTTTCGCCATTTTAACCACACAATGATTTTATGGCGTGGGTGCTGTAAAATATAGGGTCTGAATAAATTTACTCTTTTAAAAGTATTTAATGATGTATTCTTATCCCTTCGTGCTAAAAATTTAGTTATCTTAAAATTTAAGAGAAACCACCGTTATTTGTACGTGCATCATTCTGAAGTCACACGTGTAGTGACCTCCGCACGGTCAACGCTCACAACCCAACCCCCTCGGCGATGTGTGGCTTAACATCGCCGCCAGGTCGTATACGTATAAGTTATGATTTGCCAACCGTTGACGAGATTTGATTTCAATCCGTCCGCACGTGCCCGGAATCGGCCTGCCAAGATTTCCGGGGTGCCTTGCGTGATAATAGGCGGTGCCATGACCCAGACGAGGCGGTGACTCACGTACTGAGATGATACGGTCCCGTGCATCGCCACCAGTTAACTGACAAATTAAATGTATGTCAAATCAAACCAGTGATGCTTGAAGTATAATTATGTCCAAGACCATTGGCTCCCAACTTTCTCATTTCTTAAGGGGAGAGAAGGAAACCTCCCCCCCCCAAAAAAAAAAAAAAAAAAAAAAAAAGAGGGAAAAAAAAGAGCCTTTATTGTCTGCATCTGATCGTTCTGATCACAAATTGTTGATCGCTTAATTCTTTAGTTGTTTCTTAAAGTTTAAAAGTATTTATTTATCTATTTGTATTTATTTATTTATTTGTTGAACCAAATTTGATCAAATAGAGCATAGTGACCAGCAAAGCGTACCTGTTTGCAAGATAATAATCACAAAGCTGAAAATAATGAGAAAGGTGCTTTATCAAAGCTGAAAATATGTGGAAAGTGTTTTGCAAAACATACTCTTATATATAAGTTTGGTTGTGTTAGCAGTTTACTGTGTGTAATTTGTTCTCTCTGTAACTAACAAGTGTTTGACCCGAGGACTGACAGCGTCGGATTGACTTGCACACAGCTCTGGATAGGCCTCGAAATATTAGGGATAGTATACCTACAAGTTTTTAAACTTTTAAATATATAATATTTTTTTCCCTGTCCTTGCCAACCATTAACACTTGGAAACTGTACCCGCAAAACTGGTCGATTGTTGAAGAGAAAAGATTGACCGACATATCGCCTAAAACCTCAATGAGAAAACTACTGCAAAGGTTAACATGTGAGACAACAGAAACTCGCTTGCCAAAACGGAACTCGAGCGCTGACTTTCAAAACAAAATAATATACGTCCGCTTCAGGTTGTGTTCCTTGGGAAAAAAAAATCGATGGACGCTCGAAATAAGTTAGGAGCAGAATATCATATTACGAGAAAACGGAACCAGGACCATGGCTGTCAAAGGACCAATAAAGTCATGGATCTGATGGCAATCCTGGCGTGTGTCGCGATCCATACAGGTATTCAACAGGGGGAAAAGGTGGTTGGAAGCAAAGCGGTGCCCAATGTTTCAATACTGACTGCAATGTAGGGGGCGGCGGAACTATAGGCAGTTTCAATTGCTGAGCGAGGGGACGACGGGGTTACGCTGTGATCGGTACCGATCGTCCTTACTGGAACACCTGCTTAATTTACATCGACCCCGATCCAGGTAAGTTCACAGGTGTGAACATGGGATTGCCTGTGAACGCTTGTGGAGGTCGCCAAGGCCAGCTATCCAGTGTCGAGCTTTTTTTCAACTTTGTGTTAAGGGGAACTCGCTACACATGTTTTCGCCTTTGCTTTGGTGCTTTTGTAAAAAATAAATTTTCCCATAGCTCTTTGTGCATTCGTGGATGAAGGTCCCGTAGATATTCACCCGTAAACAACGTTGTGTTTACTCATGAATAGTTTATTTTTAGCCGTTTTCACAAATTGGTTTTTTTTTACCGGGTTCGAGGACAACTATTGCGTGCTTCTTTGCACATTACTCCACATGAACACAATGTTGGTAAGCCTCACCGGCAATATTTCCCTTTCTTTGCCGTGAATACTACTTTGTTAGTTGGCTACATTGTTAACGTTCTGCTGCAGAGTGTTATGATGACTGTCATGGTGGTCTTGGCTGAACTATATTTTGTTCAGAGTTAATAAACATCAGTAACTACCAGTGTATTGATACACAATTATATTAGTGCAACTGTGTCTGTAACGTATATGTTTTTATAAAGTGCCCCGAACCTTATTGCTGTTAAAACAAAAAAACAGGAGACCAACCCACCCTTTTTTGGTTTATTTCATCATTCCGTTTAATGTTGTCGTATTTATTGTATTATGTATTAAATTGTATTATATTCTTTCTTTTTCTAATTCGGTATCAACAGTGACTTGATCGGCCGTGTCTATAACCAACAACGCCCAAGCAAAATTACACGGCCTTAACCTTTTCTTGTTTTCAAGATGGCGTTTCGATTAACCATAACTTGTGTCTTTTTTTCCAAAGAATCGTTACGAAGGCCATCACTACCCAGCTTGTTTTTTACCCTTCAAAAAGATGGCAGATGTCAAACTCGATGGCGTTAAATGGCTTTCTGACGCTGAGCGACAGTGTCATATAATGGAATTTTGAAACACGCATATACATTGGTTATATCATACAGCCAAGGCAAGGATAATTCCATGGTCATACCATGGTCATACGCAGTAGCTTTTAGGTCATAAATACTCGGTTTGAATTGTCCAACTTTTAAATGTTTTACTCATCAGCCGTGATCAAGTAGGTCTACATGGCAAAACGCTAGTGCCGAATCTCTCTTTTACGAATGGCAGACCACCGAACTGCTCCCGAGGGTACGTCTGGCTTCCTGTAACATTTCAATGGGTCCTCCATGAGTCCATGAGGATGGTCCAAGCTTTTTTCAGTGTATCGTTCGGCCTACTTACACGAGTCTAGTGTTTACAATACATGAGCTCTTAAGTACCTCAAAGTCTGCTTGCAACGTCAATGTCCTTGAAAGAAAACACCCAAGTTGGGGACTAAATATACTTCTCCACCCCGGGACCGACATCCCGAGCCAGACGAGTCACAGTCAGCTCACGGTGGGTATACCCTGCAACTTTAGGGCATGAGAGGGTTAACCCCGACCGCTTGAAGACCCCTCATAATGCAAACATGTCAGCCACCGTTGAACTTTTTCAAACATTTTTTTCCCCAACTCTCCCCCCGTTGTTGATACTGGAAGTTGTTAACAAGACGAAGTGTTTGACGGCACGGCATGTCTGCGAGGTCTTACACGCGTGGTACATGGTGTAGTGTAACAAAACACTGCCAGAGTGGTTGGACTTATCTTAGTGCAATTTCATCCGCCATGTTTGGTAAGCGGATACGATTGCTCCCGGCGTAAAAACAAACACCGTTTATCTACGACACGGTGATATTGCTGTCTGTCGAAACGTGGACCCCAGTGGATGGAATTTCCAGTTTATTTATTGATGTAGTTTTAAAACGATATCAAACTAATGTTTGTGTTCTGTACTTTTATCGATGTCAAATGACAGACATTGAGAACTGACACATTTTGACGATACATCTAATTTTAAAATTGAAATTGAAATTGTTTATATTAAATTAAAATCAATCTCACAGCCGCCAGGCTGAATTGCATGATTTGTACAAACATTAAACACATTAGATACATAACAAAAGTTCCCATCAATAGAATTACACAAACATAAAAAAAAGATACAAAATGTAGATTTCACCAGAAATGCATCTGAGACAGTGCCTCGTGAAGATGAAAACAGCAAATAAAAGTGTAAAAAGTGTTGACTTCATAAGTTTACTTCTTTTCTTTATATTTTTATTTATTTATTTATGTATTTATATATTTGTTGTTATTACCATTTTTTATTCATTACAGATATATATTGCTTCATATTACCAAACGCTTTAGCGTTGTCCAGGGTAATTTGGGTTTAAGGAAGTCCTATCTTAGCTTGTCTTTAAAGATGAGTTACTTATCTACCAGCCCATGGTAGTTTCAGCTTATTGCATGTTGTCATTACAACAAAAACTAAGTAGAAAATATTTTCTTATTTATAACACTATTAATAATAATACGCAGTTCTTATATCACATCCGATTGGCGTCTCAAAGCGCTCAGAGTTTTTTTTATTTCCCGCAAGGTATGCGGAATTACGTTTTTGAAGTGGGATACCAGGGGTGGATTTCACAAAGCGCTAGGACTGTTCTTATCTCGAGTTATGATGAGCAACTAGTCCTAACTTACACGACATAAGTTAGGACCAGTCCGAAGTTAGGACTAGTTTTGTGAAATCAACCCTTGTTCCTTTACAAAGCACCATGTAACGGTTTTACAAGGTGATGTGGCACAATCTACAGCCGATCAAACCAGGAACACCAGGGCGAACCTCTTCTCTTCGCGATAAGTGCACCGGGTTCTTTCAAAAACGCAGTTATAATGGTTAAGTACCTTGCTTAAGGACACAAGTGTTAAGACCGGGACTCGAACCCACACCCCAAAGCTTAAGTACAGTGTCCTTATCCGCTCAGCCAAGACACGCCAGTATAACTAAGTATGTTTTTCCTCATATTTTGTTTTTTTTTAAATAGTGCGACCCCCATAGGAAATTTGCGTGCTCCTTAACTTTTTCTGCACATTTTGGATTTACCGATACACGGAATCGGAATTCTGAAACTCGTTCTAGCCCTGAAGAATTATCGTCTAACATTACAGAACCAATTATCACATAATTGAACGTTGCCATTCTGTCTGATATGAAGACCCTAATCGTGTGATAAGTATGTGATCCAATCCCCTTCTCTCTTCAACTGTTTTTTTTTTCCTTCAACCAATTATAGAGCTAATCAGAGGCGCATATGACAAAACGTTTTGGTCGAGTATACAGCCTAGTTAAAGTTAATCCTTCCCTACCCAAATTGATGCGGAAACAAGGTCTCGTTGCCTCACCATGTGGACAATTAAATTACAGTCTCCGTAAATTAGAGATACGATACCGTGATATCTCCTTAAAGATACCACTCACTAAGTCGACCATCCAAACACTAATAAGGAAGAAAAAAAACAAAAAAAAAAAAAAACAGAGCAGAGGTAAAAATTGATGTGCAGTTTGTAGGTCAATATGTTGACCGTGTGTTGATACAGTCTTTAACGGACCGCCAGCCGTTGTGTTAAGTATTTTCTTTTGCAAATACACGAATTTACCTTGTGAAACTGAATTGCAACTCGTCTCTGTTTGTTTGTTTGTTTGTTTGTTTGTTTTCTTGTGCGTGAAATGAGCTACGGTACCATACTTTGTACATTCACTATAAAAAACAAGTGACGAACATAAATAATTTATGTCAACGCCAATGATGTACTTTCACTTTGTTATTAAATGTCGGTACACGAGTAGTGATTATTATGAATTCTGATCGGCAACCCAATGTGTCATGTAGGGACTGGCACCAACCATCCCAATGAATAATTCATATTGAAATAGTTGTCATCTCGGGAACAAATTGTGAATAGTCTCCAAACAATTAGATCATATAAAACCTCTATTTTAAAATATCCAGAGCCCTCCAGGCAAGATTTGTACACAGCTCAATTGTAGAAAGCGTAATCTATGGAGATCACAGCGTACGATTTGTACCAACTTTTGACATAATGTAAGGGGGAAGATGTCGGAATATGTTTAGCTGTAATTTTGCAAGTCTTGACTTAACGTGGTAATTACGATACAAAGTGTATAGTTTCTCACAAAAAAAATAAATAAATAAATAAAAAATACCCAGTGTAGTATCTTGCCTGCCCTAGAAAGCACGGAGTTCATTCATCCTTGTAAACAAAGTGACATGGTCTATGTTTAACATCTGTCATATTTAGAGGGCAACGAAATGAGATCAAAGCATGTCGCTTAATATGCTGTTTTAAAACAAACCCCGTTAAAACTGGTTAAATATGTACTAACCTGTCGTGAACTACTTTAATTGGATATCATTTGAATGGTGGTGTACCTTCCCTTGAAAGACAAAGTACGGATTGGTCATTACCGAGGAATACAAATTAATTAGCTTCAATCGTAAAAGCTTATTGATTATAAAGTTCATGCCTGTGCCAGTCCTCCCGAGAAATACTTCCGTCTGGAGTACTGTTCAAGTCGAGGGAATGACATTCAAGACCACACAAATCACCGTTATTTCGATTGCGGCCACCGAAATAAGCAACTGTGATTTGTAAGCCCTACGTGAACGTGCACACAATCCCCGAAACTGTTTCCGTTTCTTTCACAAAAACGTGACCACAGCTGGTTGAACGGATGTGTTTATCGCAAACTGCTAAGGGAAGGGTTGAAGTTTTATTCAACAACAAAAATTGATGTAGCCTATACATTCCCTTTAAGTGCTGAAACAGCACAATCTCAATGCGTTTAGCACATTCGTGTCTCATCTCGTTTGTCAATTGTTGGTACAGCTGCCGTCCCAAATACAGGTGATCAAGTTCATAACGCCTGCTTGCAAAAGCTATGCATCACTGGGTTCTGAGATAGCCTTTCCTTCCCCAGCGATTGTAGCAAAATCGAATCGACCTTATAAGGTATGCTGCTGCGTCTTGAATTGAAGACTAGTATTGGGCCTATTTTTGAGCACGTACCATAAGTAGGCTATGCCACCGAAGGTCCCAACAATTTTATCTATTTTTTTTTTCCCGGAAAGTAAATTTACAATAACAGTAATTTCATTTCAAAATTCACTCAAAGTTGGAAAACCACTTAGTTGTCCGACATCACAGAAAGAATAATAATTTTAAAGGCCCCGCCCTCCAATAACTCCACGGTCTGATCTCCAAATATTGAACTGTCCTCCATAGTTAATACCATTGTAGCAAGACCTCATAATAGATAATGTGGCGGACATTCAGTCATAGACATGTTGTCAACCCCCCTTGCCGCGTTCCCTGTGTGTACACGCACTAGACTCCCAATATACCGAGAAGGGAGCCAGACTACTTTGCCCCTCTAACCTGGCTTTGGTTACAGTTATTTGATTGGGAATCAAAACCAAAACACGGCTGCATCATCACAGGACCATAATTGCTAACAGCTATAGTCTGTGTCCTGTAGGCCTATAGTGATATTTAAAGCTTTGCATGATGTGGATGGTGATCAGAAACTGTTATTAATTTGCAGGTACAACCATGTACGACCGTTTGTAAGTCTCTTTTGGGAGGAGTCAACAGCTCCCCCCCCCCCCAAAAAAAAAAAAAAAAAAAAAAAAAAAAAAAAGTGTACACATAGTTATACCCGCAAGTTTACTATCAATGTTTTCTTAACTGTATAAAAAAAAGATGTTGAAATAAATATATATGTATACATATGTATATACATATGTATATATATGAGAAAGGTCTACTAACAACTCACAATGTTTGTATAATTATTACTGTATTACTATTATTCATGAGGTTATACGGACACTCAATTCACAGCACTCATCCCATTCTCATGCACTTGGCAGTTTTCTGTATTGGAACTCCTGCTTTGTTCCTGCTTTCTTCATTGCATCCATGTACAATAATCCAGTATACTTTTTGAAGACGGGCACGTCTTCCTTAATACCAGGCTGTATATCTCCCCCTGGGGAGCACTCTCTGTGCACCGCTGTGAACATGTTGATAATTACGGCCAGCCCCTGTAGCCGATGGCCCCTTTAATTCAAGTTATTTCCTCTGGACCTTGCCACGCACAAGGAAGACTCATCCAAGACACACATAAAGAATACACACAGAAATGAATACAATCATGATCCTTGGCCCCAATATGTAAGATCGATATGGAAGTCTTTTTTTTCCTTGGGTCATCATATGAATGCAATCATTTCATATTCTATAATGAAATTATAGACAAACCTAGGCCTAACCCGTCACGCTATGTAAGCACATCGGCTACATGTAGCGTATGCATCATTGGTACACATCATTTCAATAGATATCAAAATCATAATCCTTCTTAATTGTTTTGTGTTATTTTTGTCTATACTTCCTGTAGTCTAGTATCTGTGTTTTTGAAGAAAATAAAGTATATATAATTTTTTTTCTAAATCCATTTGTTATTATTATTATTATATTTTTAAATTATTTTAATGGATTTAGTTATAATAAATATGCCTAATGGTAGGACTATGATTAAATCTTCGCTCAACGGATAGAGAAACAGTAATAATTATGACAACGAGGCCATGATCTTTCATGGTAAATAATATGTCAAGCTCTACCACGCACAGCGCTACCTTGGGCGTGATCTTTATGATATGCATCATTTAAGACTGAAAACTGTAATGGGTTTATATGTAATCCTCTATTCCTTGATATAGAAATGTAACTACAGCGTAAGTTCGGATTACAGGAAGGGGGGCCAGACTAGTTTTTTTGTCTTCTCGACTCGCTTTGGTAAAAGACTTGAATGGTCAACGAGGGTGGTCGCGACATAATGGAGGCCTTGCCACCCCAGGCAAGGTTCATAACTTAACCTATAATCGAAACACCTCCTGAAATATTCAACTCACCATATTGCTCCAGGCGAAACAAATAAAACAAAGAATACAATGGAATAAAAAAAGATCGCGTGGAAGCATGGGTTCGCGATTAGAAAAAAAACCGTGTCTTCGTTATACACAATGCTTTTCTAATAAATTGGTATAAAAATCCATTGATCAAAATAGCATCAAATAGTACAGTGCACCTCGACTAATATAGCTGCCAACAGCTCAGACCAGATGTTAAAGGCATTATTCAGAGTCGGTCCCAACCACCTTGCATTCGCGAATCATTCATCTTTGTCAAGAAATGTAAATCGTTTCCCCTGAAGTAATGATATAATTTCGAAGAAAAGTACAAAACAATTTATGGTAGTGTGGATTGTGGTAAGCAGTAAGTCTCACTGGCCGTTTTTTTTTGTGTTTTTTTTTTTGTGGCTTCTGCTATAAAATGCCTGTTTGATTCCACAGCAAAGGTGGGATCTATTACGTTCAAAACATGTTTGTTTCTTGAAAAGTAACGTATTTTATTAATGAAGGTAAATCACAAGTGTCTTATAGATGCTTTTTGAACGCCGCTTTGGGGGGGGGGGGGGGGGGGGGAACGTGGATCGGTGAAAGAGCAAAACATGTTTTGGTGAGGCCTGAAAGCCTCGTCACTCTTACAACCAGGCATTTTGTAGGGAATGTAGGCGTATAGATTAAGGTTAGTCTGAATCTCAATCTAAACAACAACAACATCAAGACAGTTCAACTTGTTGATGGTTTGAGAATTGTAAGCCTGAGTGTGACAAACAGCCAGAGCGAATTTGGCATTTAATGTCAGGGTATATATATATATTTTTTTTCCCTTTGGCGCTAAAGTTTGACTTTGAGGTTGTGAACCCCCTTTTTTTATATAACCAGTGGCTGTTATAGGGTTTTTTTGTCTGACAAAAAATAATAATGAAGACAAAAATTTGTTGTGTATAGCCAAAAGGTTGGGGAAAAGCCGATTGCTTGCCTTCGCAACACGCAGGGGGTATTCCTTCAGCATCTAGAAACAAAGGGAGCAGTGGACTCCACGGGACACGGGCCACGGAGCCGCGTTCAGAGACCCATAGATAGTTGGGGCAAATTTTACGGCCGGGTGAACGTAACCATGACGTTCCCAACCACGTTTTGAAATAAAGCAAACATGGTTCAGAGTAAGGTCAGACTCGCGTTGTTAGGCTTTAATTTGAACAAGTCTCTTCATTCTGGGTTCTAAAAACACGCACATCGCTAAACCTAAATCAAAGGTGTTTTGTGCTCCACAAAAAGCACCACCTCAGCGTTACTTTCAAAGCTTATTTCCTCCCTAATTCCCCCCTATTTTATTTATTTTTTTGGAAGGGGGGGGAGTAACGGAAAATCTGATTTTGATGGCTGAAACTTCTAAAAGCTCGCACTGCTCGAGCTAATGTGTTTACATCATGCGCAAATTACAACAACAGAAATTGTTGAGAAAACACTGAAAGGCAATATGCAGTTTATATTTTGTATACTGACTGTTCCAAATTAGAATTTAGATTTAATGGCTAAAAACAAAAACAAAATAGCTAACGGAAAGGTTTCTGGAACTCAAGCCCTGGAAGAAAGGGTCTTTTCACCGTACTGACTTGGCTCTTTTCACAACCTGTTTCTTAAACCAGTACCTTCCGGGCGTATTTGTAATCGAACCGTGTGGCGTCAACACAATGGTCAACTCTATTAGTATTAAGGACATCTGTGTGCATGTGTGTGTATTCTGGAACAATCAAAGTTTGTTTTCTCACTAAATAGTTGAAGCCCAAACGCCTAATCAGCCATGACTACGAGATGGATGCGCCCCAAATACCGTGTTACAAAAACAGACGTGGCGTTAAACATTGATGAGCAACCGCGTCGCCCAAACGGCTTATCCGGATTTCTGTGTTGTCTTGTCCCACTCTCGTTTCGCGTTCCAGTTTTCAAACTGACTTTGACATTTCAATCTCTCCACTAACTCGTTCTCAACTCTACACAATTTATCCCCGGGATTTACTGGCCTATGTTTATTTCCGCCCAGCGTCTACTTTAAGTGCAGTAGGACAAACAAAATATGGAAAGCCAACAGTTTATCATAAACAGTCAAAAGTGCTTATTTTGCTAATTAAATTCAGACATCATTGCGACTTTATACGTACGCCTAGTCAGCACCGAGCTTGCACTCTTTTGAGTTTACTTGAATAATGGAGGCTTGAGTCAACATTGCCGATTTGTTATCCGATTGCCCAGCCAACTTGAACCGACAACAGAGCGTTGATAGGGATCTTTGAATCGGAAAACTCTGTAACATTAATTCAGTTGGACTCGTCTATGCAGCCAATCTCAATGCAAATGAAACTGGCGTTCCACTCAACGAAAATAAAAAAAAGCACTTTCAATGCAGTGATTATCTGCTCCTTACGGAGAAAAGAAGGAGAAGAAGAAAAAAACATACATGAAGGAATGGAGACGGCGAGAGCTTTTCGTTTATGATTATCTTCGCAATGGTTGACACGCACTTGTCCTGGGGCGTTTCCCCCCAAATTGCCCACGTTTAAAAAATCATCAGCCAGGTTTTTACCCTCTACATCCCTTGTCGGACAGCCTTACTCCCCAGGGGCTCCAAACCACGGCACGTGTTACAGAATACTTATTCGTAATCCACAGTTACCATTATGTCCTCCACCCTTCCCTATCAAATCTGCGTTAATTTGCATAACTATTCACAGATTCAATAAAGTTCGACCAGTGTTCTGATCAAATTCAACGTGTACGTCTGAATTTACCCCCTTGCGTGGATTCTCAACCGGTGTAATAATAACAGTTATGCCCGAGACCCTAACACATTAAAGAAGCGACGTTGTCACGGTCCCTCTCTGGCAACTTTAATCTAGTTCAATTTATATCATTACTTTTCTTGAAGTCTTACAGGTGCACACTTGCTGATAGAAATCAGTTAGTCGTTGTTATAAACATGCTGGTAAGGGCCGCTGGTGTCCCCCCCTCCCCAGTCATTGGGTGAGGGGTGTAGACGTAAGTGGAATGTACATGTACATGTACATGCACAGCACTGATGCTTGAAATTCATTCATAGCACACTGTGTAGGTTTTAGCAATCACCAAGAAGAAAATGTATGTTTATATAAATTTATTTTTTTATTTTTTTACTATTATATAGATATATATATATATTCAATGATGCATTTCAAAATACTCTCTGATCCAGCATTACACAATCCCAAAATGTCCCCACGTGGGGATTTCACAAAGCGCTAGGACTAGTCTTATCTCGATGTAGGAGGAGTAACTAGTCCTAACTTATGAGACTAGTCATAAGTTAGGACTAAGTTAGGACTAGTTTTGTAAAATCCACCGCAGCATAGACTGGATAGTCTAGGCCCTGACGACCTAAACTCAACAGATTGTTGCATTACAACCGCCTCTATGCGTTCCATAACTTACTAAGGGACCTGACTATTTATTATTCCGAGCCTTGTTTTGGTTTACACACTGTTTTGAAAAAGAAAACAAAACTTCTTTTTGTTATTGTTTTTATTTCATATATAAAGTTAATGTGTTTGTTAACGATTGTACTTATCCAACTATACATCTGTTATAGTTTAATTATATTATTTTTTTTTAATGGTTTTTGCCTGTTCAAATAATAGTTAAACGAAAATAAAACATTTTGACCGACGTGACTGGGATTCTGCATACAACAAGCCTGTGATCACCTCCAATAAACGAGCTCGAATGTAATAGGTTTGAAAGCAAAATATTGTCTGCTGCTTCTTTTTAAACTGCTTTGTTACAAAACAAGTTCGGTTGTAGAAAAAAAATATCTATACAAATATAAAACTGTCGGGTTGGTAGCCTTAGCTTTCGGTCCAAACCGGACCTTCCTCAGAGGCATAAACAAGCACAAACATAAAAACAGATCCAATTACAGAAATGCATCATTTTAGAAGACACATTGTTCATTAAAAATTATGCAGGACTATATCTTGTTTGATAATCTCTAGATGTACTGTCGGACTTGAACATCCTGGATTGACAATGGAGACATTGTTCCTTGTGGCGTTTTTGCTTCGAAAGCCACTTTTGCGTTTAATTCGTGTTACGGAGGATGGAGAACCACGGGTCGTTTAACTTGATGACTGTGATAACAACATATGGCGCGTGATATTACCTCCTGGGTAACATTATGCATACGGGACTTAATGTGTCCGATATAAGGGACAGATGCAACGTTTGATTTTAAAGTCTTGTGTCGTTTTATTTTACTATAGTCTTCACTTCAGAGAATACTAAATTAGAAATAATTTACTCAGTGTGAGCGGATCACACTAGTGTTGAAATTATGACTTCGTTGCTTTTTTTCCGGCCAACAATTACATTTTCTCTGATGGCTGTTTGGGGGGGGGGGTTACACCATCGTTGTTGTTGTGTTTGTTTGTTTGCTTGTTTTTGTTGTTGTTGTTGTTGTTGTGGATGTTGGTGTTGGTGTTGCTGCTGCTCTGTTTCTGCTGCTGCTGCTGTTGCTGTTGGTGTTGCGGTTGCTGTTGCTGTTGCTTTAACTCGACTTTAATTTTCCTGGCGGAAATATTTTTCTGGAGGATTGGGGCAACGTTATTTGAAGTATATGGCCATAATCCTCATTTGATTTCTCTTCTTATACACTTCTGATAAAATAATAGGATTATCTTAATATTGTCCGCAGTGGTATATGGTTATAACGTATTGTTCCCGCATTTAAACCGTCCCTTCTTTGACGTGGATCAAGTAGGCTAAAACATTGCAGATAAAATACAAACAACTTGAGGAGCTGAAATGAGAAAAAAAATGTACCTCTTTGTTAATAGAGGAGAATAATTGTTGACTGTAAAAGCAAAGTACTATGTTGTATGTGAGGAATGTTATAATAAGCTTATGAATTGATCATGCCCTCCAGCCCACAGGTGGTCTATAAAAATGACAAACGTTAATCATCACACACGGGCGTTTTTTTTTTCCCTTCCATACTTTCAGCTGGATAATGTACACGCTGTGTCAAAAGAAAATTCAATGAAAAAACGACTTGTTGTTGAATACTGAAATTAAGTCCTATGGATTCGTTGTTTTTGTGTCTGTAAAGAGAGTCATTTCTCCACCTTGGCGAATTTAATGTAATTGCACTTTTCTTTTCATCGCCTCTGTAGACATTGCCAAAACAGACATGTGTAAATCATTGTCTGTTGTATTTGGAGCGAATATAAAATTGATGCATCGACCGCCGCCACGTTGCCAGTCCCCCCCCCCCCCCCCAGTACCATGTCCTGGTATTCTAAAGTGCACAGAACCCTTGTGCCTCACAGTACTGCCTGCCTGCTGTCTGACTGGATAAGTCAACGATATCGAAGTTCACGGCTCGGCGTGTATGACACATGCGCTCTTTGACTTGAAGTTATCCGCACTTGGTAAGAGATTGGGTGAATGTAATTTCCGTTCTTAATTTCCTCCGATATCCTTTGTGCCGAACCAGGTTTTCTTTTTTCTGTCTCTCCCTCTGCATGCTGTGGAGTTCATTTTAACTGATTATATCTTTGCAATGACTATGATGATATTATACCCTAAAACCTATAGGAACCGAGCGAACAATTTGTGTATACACAATATTATTTGAAATCAGTTTGAATGGATGGCCTTGTTTATTTGCATGGAATAATCACTCCAGCATAACATCGATATGCCTTAGTAATAAAGGCGCTTTGATATATCCGAAGACATCATTACTGGTTATGTGAAACCGAAGACTCGGCCTGCAGTTACATATTTAAAGTGCGAAAACAACACAGTATTTTAATAATCTCTGCTGAGTAAGACAATGAGCACCAAGTTTGGCGAGTTATCATGCAGGGTTGTTTGTTTGTGTTAACTCTGACGACTCTCCCCGTCTCAGTGAAAGACAAAAACGTACATGAACATGCAGTGTGTGATTTATGTATTCTAAAATATATGAGAATCCAAAGTTTAACAATCAAATGTGCGCACCAAAACCAACCCTGCGTCTACTTTTGAATATAATTCGCAACCTTTTCCCCAACACAAAAAGGAAAACAGGAATTATAAAGAGAGAGAAAAACGAAAAGAAAACTGAAACCGAAACGTTTCATCACGTAGCAGATATTTAGAATATTTAGCTTGATTGCAGTCTAGTTTATGTGTCCTTATCATTGATGCGTCTGAATGGGGGAGCGGGTTGGAGGCCACGATAGCTAATGAGATGCAATATATCTTAAAGACTTTCTTGGTTTGTTTTTATTATTATTTTTTAAAAATGTTTTTATATACTAAGACAGCAAGATTTCGCTGAAATAGTACCATGATTTGTAAACGTCTCGACGTCACGGTGTACGGAGACATCGAGACACTTGAAGACGGTCCCAGTGATCTGTTAATAAAGTCAATAAAAACATGTCTCATTGACTCAACAAGCGAGTGGCTTGGCTGAAAAGTAATCACACCTTATTAAAATGAAACGTCATTGATGAATCAGTTATAGAGCAACCCACGTCTTTAACCCCCCCCCCCACCCTTCCCCCAAATCATCAAATCATCTTCCAATCCAAGTATTACATATTAACCCTTACAGAGTACGGCGTGCAACCATAGGGACAACCGTTGTCCGGACTGCTCAACCAATTGTAATGTTGATAAGACCATGGTGAGACGGATACCTTGCCACTTTAGACTCTGGGGAGTTGCACGCGCTACACGGTTTTAATGAATATTTTTCCGTTGCCATAAAGATAGGAAGTATACAGTGTACCTTCAGTCCTTCAATAACATCCCTGAAAAACACCATCACGGGGAAGGAGCGTTTTAGTGTAAACATCGAATCTTCGGTCAATAAATCATTCTGGTAAATACAATAACATCAACTTTCCACACCGGGAAGACAAAAAAAAAAGAGTGCCCGTTTATTATGGTAAACACATAGCAAGTCGAGATTACATTTTGATACCCCGGCCCGTGGGCACGCATCTTCTGCTTCATTTGGTGCCGCAGGCAACTCTGAACTGTGCCTCGTGTATCGGGGGGGGGGGGGGGGGGGGCACACGAACAGACTTAAAAGACCCCTTCGGATGTATTATGTTTCATCTTCTTTGGGGGAAAAAAAGAATGTTGTTCTCGTGTGGGATACGGACAGACTCAGGGACGTTTGTCGACAACCCAATTTTTTTACAAGATTCCGGTTCTTGTTTCTTTTCTCAGTGGTCACACACTGAATCCACTTCTGGTCGTTTTTTGTGTTTTTTTTGTCGTGGACGGGAGAATTGAACTAAAAATATTAAAAACAAGCTTCAGTTGTTGACACTCGACGTAGGCTATAGTGAACTTCCTTGAAAAGCAGACAAAATCAAACAAACAAACAAACAAACAAACAAACAAACAGCACATAGGCCTACGGCAACAAAAACAAATTACGTTGAGACTGTTGACATTAAGAAGGAAAACATTCGCGTTCGTTTACAATAGTGATGAACCATCTTACTGCCCTCGATTTTTTTTACTGACTATTTCTTTTTATCGTGTATGGTGACCCTGTGAACGTGAAATGACTAAGGAATGCAATGGCGAACAAACTGACGCCAAGTGCCACATCTAGTGACGCTTTATGCTACCGCCAGCAAAAGAAATTCCTCGGCAAAAGTACCAGCAAGTACGAACAAAATCCACACTCTGTGTTTGATTTGACATCTCTCCAACTGCGGATTTTTTTTTTTTTTTTTGTCTGTTCTTTTTAACTTCAAATCTTTAGCATGCCTGTAATGGATGACGGATGATGTACTTTTTACTTAATTTATTCAATTGAGATTGAATCTAGGGTATTCCTTTTTAACTCGAAAATCTCATATCTTGTAATTAAGTTATTCTGTCCGATCGCAAAGCAGTCATGCTTACTGAACGGACCTTACGTGAGATTAAAATATTCGAATAACATAAAAAAAAGTATTAGTGCTGTTCTTGATATCCGTTGTGTGTTAACAAAGACATACAAGTCTCTATAATAAATTTGCACTGAATACATTTCCAACCGTTCACTGTGAAATAGAAGTGCACGTTTTTATGTTATTATTATTTTTTTAAGCTCATTCCCAGTTTTTTACATTTTTTTTAATATCAACTTGTTCGTCCACCAGACGTCATTACGAGAATGCCTTGCAAGCGGCATGATGTATACCCCTTGAGTATCTTAATTGGTAAACTGATCCAAAGTCTTCTCATTTTTCGAGTGGATCCCGGCGATGCCTGAGCAGCGGGCCCCGGAGGGTCGTGTCGCGGTGCCCCATAGACAACTTATTACCTCGTAGGTAGTTTCGCCTCTCGTGTTATTACCAAGTGAAATTAGATGTGACTTTCCAACAGTGCCAATTATTACTATGTTTCCAATGGATCTGTGACTGCAGTCCACGGATGGGTAATGTCAGCTTCAAATGCCTTTTTCCCCCTTCATTTCCCTCCTTCCTTGTAAACCTAAGTGAAAGCTGATGGCGGCGCATCCCATCTTTTAAAAGAGGTAGTACATCATTGGTTTTGGGAAAAGTGAATTGAATTACCATCCGGTTTACTTCACACACAGCCTAGACTCATTCTGTAAAAATCTCCATCGAATTCGGAGATCTCACACAAACAAAATCTCTTCGAACAGATCCGCAAGATTTGAGATCCGACGTCCGTCAGCAACTGCTTAAACGTTTACTGAAGGCGTTCCGAGAAGGATGTGGATGTGACGATTGAGAAGAACCGAGTAGATTCCTCGCCTGTAATAATGTCCTCTCGGTTTCTTGGGGCAGCGTTAATAAGGGTTGAGTGAAAAGGACCCAAATTGTTATACAAACGAAAGCGGAGTTTTAAATAATTGACTGGGTTGTGTTTATTTCTGGAAAGCGACTAAGCAGGTAATTGATCGGTAATTAGTGTTGGCAGTGATAGGGGTAAGATGGTTTGTTGGTAATGGTTCAGGCATGTTTGATAAACCATCTCGAGTGACCTTTATCACCACATTGTTCAAATTGTTCATATTTACTGAGAGTATCATCTTACGTGCTTGCTGTACTTTAGTCGCTGAAAATCTGATTTGATATTCAAACATAAGTGCCCGTTGAATATTGCAGCAGTCCCGTCCTGCTGCAGAAACGTGCAACGAGATTGTTTTTCCTCTTATATGCAAAAAGGAACGGAACAATATGTGGCCGTGTTCCCCCTTTCGTTATACACAGCGAAACATTATCACCGTTGGGGAAAATAGTCCAACCAATGCAACGTTTAATTTGTTTGTTAGCCTTGGTAAGCATATATATCTCTTTTATAACAGACCTACTCATCTATGTCTAGACTTAGGCCATCCCATCTTGTGTCTTCCCCACAGAGTACAATGTGTAGGTCTAAAAGTTTGTTGGAGAGGGAAAGGTCTTTCAAAAATTACATTTTTTTAGTTAAATTTACGCATTACGGGAACTATAACATTTTCAATCATCCGCGTTGGCTATTCCTAATCCAGGGAAAAGGTTTCTCTCTGGGTAAAAATTAGTAGCTGTTTCTTGTTTTCAGTGAGCAATATACTGAGAACACTAACGAAGGGAACAGATGATTTCCACGGAAACTTCGGTTTTGGTTATACTACGTGCACTTATAACCAATGGTGCGCGGCAGTGTAAAGAAAAACAAGGCAGCGTCTTGGCACAGCTGCAATTTGTTGGAATCCATTCCAGTATATCACTTTGTAGCGGGGTTGGTTGTTACTGTTCGTTAGAAATAAACACAGCCTGGCTTTCGTAGCAATCATGGAAGGTATAAGGATCTGAATGTATTCACAGCACGCCTTTGTGTTGGCTATTAAGTAGGATGCCTAGACACTTCAGGGACTTCATCAAAATGATTGGCCAAGGCCATGCGGAAAATAACAACGCACAAGGGGGCAGTGAGAAACTTGCGTCATGTTATCATCGTCCATTATAAAACGAAAACTATTGTGCAGGTAGTACTTCTGGTTGCGAGATGCTAGTTAGTTCCAACTCATTGGTGATTTTTTTATATTTTTTTTTCATTAATTTTAAAAGCTGAGTTTGTTTTATAATCGAGTGTGTTTGCCTCACTTCTTCCCATATCGTGTTTCATTTTATAGTACGGTAACATTTTGAATAAAACTCAGCAAGATATTTTTAGGCGTTGTAGAAATTTCGTGATCTGTAACTTTTTCGGTTCACCCCAATCAGTCTTTTGGTTCCCTTGACCCAACGGGGTTCCAACATTTTGAACTGTCTCAGCTCGCACCAAAATATCTGTCGTTTGTTATGAGTCAGTAAAAAGATCAGCTTCAAACATTTCTTCCTCAAGTTCAAAAGATTAATCTCTCTCTAAACCTATTTGAGATGGAATGTTTTCGCATGCCCGTCTTTAGTGAAAGACCCTGTCCCCTTGTTGAGCTTGTCAGTCACCAGCCACTCACAGATGCTTGGGACGAACGCCAATCATCAGAGATGACAATTACCCCCAAAGAGTATGGGTTGCGTGACGATGGGGGAGGTAAGATGTAGGCAGAGGAGGACAGATTTAGTATCAAAAGTTTGGTAGTCTTACGAATTTATGGGGTTTAAGGTTTCGTCATGAGAGTTGTTTGACCGTGAATCTGCTCAGAGTGGTATTCTTGCGTGCAGAACGGTTCACTGGAAATCTGTGCAAAAGCTTGCCCCTAACCAATGGGACATGGCAACACTGAATTTTAAGCTGAGCAATTCAATCTTAACTTCCACTTGTAACCAAGCAAGGCATTGTACCAGACATCATCCAAATTGCACTTGCAAATTGGTTGTTATTAACGCACAATCAAAGAGAGAGTCTGCGAGTAGACTGCTCAACGACCTGTTCTTTTCTCGACTTTGCTGCTTCGCCAAGCCGGTTTGCTCAGCTCGCACGCCACGGTCAAAGCATGGGTTGTGAGCCATTTCCTTTTGATTTCCATAAACCTTTGAGGGTGAGTTTACATTTGAAATTGGCGTGTAGTCATTCATGTTGAATGTCTTCGTTTTAGAGACGCGCCAGCAGAGTTCTAAATAAGTTACAGCTACAAACAAACCTGTTTGAGACCAAACCGCAGAAGGCTATTTTAAATTAATAGCCAACCTCCCTCTTGGGACAGATCTCAAATCTATGTGTGACACTACCCAGGTTCCTTTTTATCACGAAGCTAAACCCGTTCTATACAACATCAAACCACGGGTTGACATGGGTTTGAATATATAAATATCTAGATTGACCTGATGGCAACTGATGACGACACCATTATTGTTAATTTTGAGTCATATTACAGAGAAAGTAACATGAATAACGAAGCTAAACATATGTGTTGTATACAGTATAAAATGGGCTATAGCCAAGTTGATATGATGATGGGCCAGTACTTTGCTGCTCAATTTCGAGTGTAACTTAACAGTCCGTTGGCCTCAAGTAGTAGGCATCAGACCATAACCGAATTGCGTCATGTAAAACTGGCCAACCCTCCTGAATGACTGTTATTTTGGTCACATCCGGAAGTACACGCACCCCCTGGATTCTAGGTCGAGAGGAATCGGTTTGGTGAAACAATTGACCGGGAACGATTTCGAGCCCAGTCTTAAAAAATGTAGAGAGGGATTCGCAGAAATCTTCAAACAGCCCCCTGAAAGAGAAAATCCGCCTACAGGTGCGCGGTTTGAATAGCAATGAATTACGCACTGCGCACTTGTCGTTAATTACCGTTGAGCACAGGATACTTGGCCGGCCAATTTCCGCCTCCTTGCAAAGGCTAGGCCTATCCTTGAAAACCTGGGATTTTTTTTCTTCTTTTTTTAGTGGTACAATATAATATTTAGAAACATGACCGGAACCTCATCAGCTCGGGCAGCTCGGAAAAAAAAATAATAATAAAAAAACACAATTGCGGCGCAGATTCGAAATAGTCACCTGCCTGCATGGATGGTTATTGGCAGGGGAAACAAAATATCAAACATGGCTCAGGTGCCATGATGGAAGTGGGAAAAGGCTATAGACATGTTGAGGAGACCATTAGTTTACACAACCATCTTTGGTGGATTTCTCTATTTTCCATGTCCTTTAAAAACCCCGTAAGATGTCTTACTTTTCCATGGCAACCTCGGTTTCATCACACGCATTTGTGTATAGGAGGGGGACTTTACCCTTTACACCGGTTCTACGTTTAGAGAAATGGCCCACTTAACGGTAAGCAAACCTCTTCCAATAAGCACATCACACACGGATCCTTGGTCAAACCAATACCGGTAAATTAAAACTGATTTGACAGCACGAGGCAACGACCACATAAACCATGCATAATGAATACAGGAAATAATTTGTTTGCCATCTCGAGATTGTGTGCCACGCACGGACCCGGACATTTTTTTTCTCTCTCTCCTTAATTCTCTTCTTATTGAAGGGGGGTTACTGGCGAGGTGTGTTTCTGTTCTTCTTCGACACGCTACGCGGTCGCAAATCACAAAGGGGTTTTGACCCAAGGCGGCCGACCTTGTTTCCCCGTAACAGTTTTCAACCGGTGCGTCACCTATTGCAGCTTATGTTATTATCCATGTACTGTACATGCAATATCGAGATACGTTGGTTCACAAGAGAGAATACACGTTTACACTTCTTTTCGACAGTTTGCCGACTTCCAAATGGCGGTGTTAGCCATCCATAAACGAACATGAAAAACAAAAAAGAAACAAAGAAAAAGAAATGACAAACGATAGATATAGAAACTTGTGATTCCCTGCCTCAATTTAGTCTCAGGCCACGTCTTAATGGGAAACTTTTTGAGACGTGGTCAGGCGCCCCAGTAATCGGTCCTTTTCTATTGTTCTCAGCGACGAGAACAACAGAAAAGGGCCGCTTACTGGGGCGCCTCCTAACTTTTCAAAAGTCTCCCATTAATTAACGACCCCATTTACAGTTTAGATCGAGTAGTACGATACCGGTAAGCATCTTGAGTTTGTCATAGCAGTCCACAGGCCCCCTCCGAAAATTGATGGTGAGCATAGAACAATAAATACATAAACTGATCGTGTACAGCGCCATGTTGTTCGATCAAACATTTACGGGAAGATTTGGGTGACTCAGTGCAAGTCACAAGAACGACTCAGAAACTACAATATGTATTGTGAGCAAGGCTGAGTGAATACATAATTTCTGAGCATCCGCAGATATAAACAGCTGCATACTGGACCAGTCTTGATCTTGGTACATCTTCTCAAATAGTGTATTGGAAGTGAATTGAATTGTTCTTTATTGCAATTACACGCTTCTCAAAGTGACTGTCCCTTGTAATGAATTGGGTTTACGTCCATCATAATCATGCTAATCACATCGTTTATTCAATTTCCGTTTAACTATTGAATCAAATAACGACGCAGGAAAGATAATTGCATCAGGTTACAAGAGGTAGAAAAAAACAAATATGACAAAGTAAAACAAATTGCGTTTTTTTTTTCAACTAGCAGTTACCACGTGTATCACATCCGTTGAGTAAACAGTTCCACGGTGTCAGTTTCTACATCGCACCAAGGGGTTGCTTCAAGTAAAATATTCACCATCAATTAGATCACTCACTCCCCCTCTGACAAAAAACTGTAAAAACACACATTGTAACTAAAGCTAGATTGATAGTATAATCAGCGTTCTAGCCATTAGGGGAGGGCTGGGGGTACGTGGTCCCCCACAACAATTTACAGTCCCCCAGGTGCCCTCAATGAAAAAAAAAATTCAGATACATGTAATTCATAAAAAAAAACCTGTACCCAGCCTCTCCCCCACTGAAAGCAACCCCCATCCCGTGCCCCAAATGAAAACGAATCTGGCTACGCCGCTGAAAGTAAGATTCTTTGAAATGAATTGTCTTGACTTAGGCCTAATGTTTTTACTAATATATATAAATGTTGATACTATTATTAGTAAGGTTGTCCTTGTTAAAAGTCAACATGAGGAAATAAGTTGATGCTAAATCTGTTACAAATGTTTAACGACGGAATATGTCCGGAGCGGCAATACCTGACTGTAAAACGCTCGAACTGAACCGGTTGCTAAACCGGTCAGTGGTCTCATTAAACACACCAGTCCGATCTTTCGAGACGAAAACAAGTCATCAAGGCAAGTTTATTTTGTACGGTATATTCGCATTCACCAATACTACACGACATGTTGTGTATTACTCAAACACACTTAAAGTGGTTGTCGATTAAGAGACATGTGTGTTTTAGGGAGCGGTTACCATGTTAGCCGGGGAATGTGTTTTTTTGTGTGTGAAGTATTACATTTTGTGTTCTTGAAGCTTGTGGAATTTTAGTTGGCCTCTCAAGACGACCGGCACCATCGTTTCCGTCAATTTCGCGGAGATGGGCATATCACTCGTCGACTGTTTTAAATACACGCGAACAAACCATAGGGGGAAACAAACTATAATTGCGATCGTCAAACCGTGTATTATTATTAGTATTATTATTAATGGTTTATATAGGGCCTTGTATATTTATATAAATATGAAGATGACTCTTTGGACAATAAAGTGAGGGACTTACGAGGATTTGCATACGTCTGGTGATTTGAAAACCATGCTCCAAATTGTTTTTATATCATTTCCGAAAGAAGCATATACACGAAGAACAAGAAAATTATACACACACGTGAATTTGTCTCTCCATCCATCGAAAAGAGAGTGAAGGTCGTGTGAAATGTATTTTCCCGCAACCTCCGCTGAACTCCAGAACAAGTTTTAATTCTTAAAGAAAATCGGCAAAATTTCATATCATTGCAGAAAAACGGACAACAAAATGTAACAACAATCAAGGTCTTTTGGCGAAAAAAGTTGAATGTCTAGTAGGCTTATGTGAATTGTATGGCTTGTATCCTCAAGTGCTTTTTTAAAGAACTTTAATTACAAAAAACCTTTCTAAGTTTTAAATCGCATTGCACAGCAAAATATTCTGACATAAGATAAATAAACGAGTGCAGATCTTTGATAAAGAACTCAAGAAACAGTTCAAAGAACCGCAACACAGCATTTCTACTTAAAAGAGACACAAACATATATTGTCCAGATAGTGCGCATTATAGATCAACCGCATCCACAATCCTTTAAGAGTTTCTGGAGATCCAGAATTGTTTATGAAGATTAGAAATTCCTTGGAGACCAATGTTTTGAAACCTTAGACCTTCATCCCGTATTTTTTTTTTCTACCCGTAAAACATGTTTCCTCCTCAATCCAACACAAGGTTAGTCTACAGCTAGAATCGCGAAGAAACCTTTTAGAAGAATGAAAAGTGTGTGCGCTTTTAGGCACTGGCAATCTACGCTCTCTGTCAATGATTTCAGTACAGGGAATCTTATAGGGCTTGGGTCTCGATAACTCGATAAAAGCATACACGCCATTATACGGTTTCCAATTCATGCTCAGAAACATGATCGAAATTGCAAAGATCAAGGACTGCAACAACGCGGACGACAAAAGCAGGGGGAAGAAAAAAATATGCAACTAGCGTTCCCAAGACCTCGCTGGAGCTCATAGTCCTGGCAGTTTTGAAAATATCCCTAGGAAATCCAATAATAAAAGAGGACTTTTTGCAAAGTCCCCCCAAAATGTCTGACATCGGAATGACACAATTACCCATGGTTAATGTGCATATGCTTCAAACCCATGTATAACTGTCTGACCATTCAATGTGATTTTGTATAATAAACACACTATGGCTGCCTGCAATATGACATCATGTGCATGCACTACACCTAAGAAGTGTACAACCCAATATCAGTTGTGCGCGATACACATCCCGGGTAGTTGAATGTATTTCAAATGGTTGATCAACTCCCTGGAAAATCTTACCAAGAGAGGAGGAGGAAGAATAAGCAATGACTTGTAGGGAACCAACTGCACAAGCAAATGTACATATCGTATTTCAAATAACCCTGGTATACATACCCCGAGCAAATAGTTTTATTAGCAGCTCTGTGAAATCGAATGGAGTAGACAGAACGTATTGCTTGTTCTAGTGTTGAAAGAGAAGGGGCGTTTTCACTTCGGGAGACTGTGAGGCTCAGTTCCGAAGTGAAAATGTCCGTGAATTAATTTCTCTAGCGGTAGCTTCTTCAGTAGAAGGTTTGTGCATTAACGTGGTAATGTAAACTCAAGTTGATGCCCTTTTTCTCTCAGTCTCTCTCTCTCTCTCTCTCTCTCTCTTCCTTTCTCCCTGTGGAAAGCAGAACCTACAGTTGGGACCATAGGAAATAAAACAAAAATGTGCATGCACGCAGGGCGCACCTCTTATAAATAGACACTGGTGATCTATGGCAATTGAAGACAGTGACCTTTGTCATTCACAGGGTTATAAGGCTATGAAAATATGCATTAAGGTTAGATCAAATTCATTTGTCAAGTTTTTTTCTTCTTCTAATGTTTCTTTTCCTGATCCATTAGTGTAAAAACCAAATCAATAATTCTCACTGGTCTAAGACGTCATGCAGGGAGCGGAGCAGATAGGCCTATAGTGGCGGCCTTCACGCGATGTTGTCATGATTAGACGAAAATCAATAACAACGGAATGTGGTATTGTTTACTGACTATTTATTCCTTGGAGTCCATTCTGGTGGAGCCATTTTGAACGAGGCAACCAAAGGTCATTCGTGAACGCTCAGACTGAAGGTCATCCATGAAAATCCCGGTGTCGGATTGTTTTCGTGATTTGCTCACAAAATGTAAAAATGTAGGAAATGTAAAAAGAAATTGAATTATTGTTCTTTTTTTGGTCCAAACATTGGCAGAATTTTGAGTTAGTTATTTGCTTTTTAACAGAAAAGAAACTCGCACTTGGTTGACGACTGAGTGCAGTCTCCCGTGGGATTAAGTTGAATTTGAAATACTCAGAAGAAAACAACTTCTTTACCCGCACATGTAACAAACTAAAAAACTAGAATCACGCCAAAAATACGAAAACCTAGTTAAATTTATTTGTTAATTTATTTATTTATTTGTTTATTTATGAATTGATTGATTTATTTATTTGTCTATTTATTGTTTCATCTTTATACAGGATACATACACATCAGTTCAGAGGTTGTTTTACATTATGGTAAACAAAAAAATAGAACAGAGAAAAACATGAACAATTTAATTAAAAATATGGGTACTGAAAAACCAACAAATTTGGCTTAATCTAAAAGCGAAGTGTTACCAGTTTCCCCGGTATGACATCTCACACGCCCTCATGAATATGCATATTGTCATAAACAACGAATGGTACATTTGCAAGAAAGGTTACGTGTATTTTGACAACATTTACCATTTTATATTTGTCAGCATTTTACTCATAAACAGAAATTTAAGGCGGTTTTCGGCAATATTATGTGCATTCATTACTGTTATTATTGTTTTAAAAAGGTAGGACAATAGATATGTTTGATAAAATTTAAAGATATTTGTCCATTCAGCTATTTTTGTGGAGCCGCATACATCGTTGGTTGAATGGATAACATCAATCAATGTTTACGTTTGAAACAATGTTCGGAATTGGCGCAATCATGCGTGCCACTTCACGACTGTGATGTGATTCACACATTTTCCGAAGAAGCCCCTCAACTTCCATTAGCCCCAAATCAGGTTTTACGCCGATGACACTGAATTCTAAGATATTAACATTTTATACTGCGAGATAAAACAAAAACAAAAAACAAACAAACAAACAGGCTGCATAACGGTGTCAAGTAAGCTTAGAGTAAGACTGTGCCATAGTTAATACGAAGTCCATATTATTAAACTTGATGGTATCCACATGTTTTCATGGCAGTATTGACAGATGTAGAAACCACATCTGACTGGTTTTTAAAGACAAATCAACGTTAATATGGATTATACGTATGACAAGGAAACGAGAACTATACTTACAGCAATAACACGTTTGCTATGTGTTTCTATAATGATTTATAACACGCACTGTATTCTCATTACATAGCTGTTTCATCAATCATAATATAATTCATAAAAAGTTGTTTTTTTCACAACACAGCAATAGAACATGTACCTGAAAATGACATTACAAACTGGAAAAAAAAGACAATAAATATTAAAGATTTAAATAACAGAGCTCCAACTAGCTGAATGTCGGGAACTCCGCCCACTTTTAAGTTGCAGAATCTGGTATCTCCGTTTCTTAGCCACAATCTGTGCCTGTCGTCACCCTTGTTTTTTTTTTTATTATTCTGTATATTCTTTTATACCTATATATTACCGTGCCTGTGTAATTTAACAGACTGAATAGGCACCGTGCATTTGTTGTTATTCTTTGGTGGCTTCAGATGTTCCCAGGCGTACTCCACCCCGGAAAAATAATTTCACACTCGAGTCACGCCGTGTTGCTGGCCGTGCTGCACAGCACAAACTGCATGCTCAATTTTATTTTATGTACGGTTCGGTGATTTCTTTTAAACCCTGATGCCTCGGGGAGATACCGGATTCGAAGGATTCGGAACAAACTGCTCCGAAATTATGGACGAGGGAGGGAAATTATAATTAATAAATATTTTGCAAAACGGCGATATCAGTTGGCAACAGTCACGAACGGTCTTGCTAGGGGAAGCTAGCCGGTTTCTACATTGTAGTCAGCCCCACGCCCACTGGGGTCTGAACCACTCTATTATTATCTAGGGGAAATGAAAACATGTTCTCAATTCTTCGTTGAAATGGGACAAGCTGGTTGTGCTGATGACAGGCGGAAATTTAATTATGAACATCAGGAGATTATATTTGTGGGGATTTAACGTTGATCAGATTGATTGAAATCCTTTCATAATTTCCTAAGATTGATAACAGTATCAATTTCAAAATGAAATTTGCCAACTTGACAAAGGCAACTATTCTTTGACATAATATGCTGTTTTGAATGATAGTCGATTTTAAGAAAGTAAACTTGAAATTGTTTTTAATTTTGACGGGTGACAAGACCTAGTATGAATATATGTCTTGAAAAAAAAATGAATCATTTAGTTTTTATTCAAGAGTTTATGATGGTATTTCACCTGTTATCTCTTATCACAGCAAATTCTTTATTGCCGAAATGTCTTCTTAATTGGGCTTCGCACGCCAACAAAATATTTCGTTTGAGCATGGAAATCATATTCAGTAAATGGTCAGCTTTCAATCAATGAAGACTGTTTGCTTGCACTCATGATTATGATTAAATTAAAAAAAAATGTTTGCAATTTTAGGGTGATCCCACTTCCCAAGGCACCACTCGGTACACTTATGAAACCCCATTTTGAAGTTGTCTTGGTAACCCCTACATGGGCAAATGTTCAAACCTTTTGCACTCATAAGTGTGAATGAACCAGGTTGGGCTCCCTGACGTTCACGTGTTTGGTAATAAGAAATATACAGTTTTTAATTTGATAGCTGACCTTTTATATCACAGTGAGACAAGTACCAATAATGGACCTGTGTAATCCGTGTGAATACTGCAACGTTTGACAACACTGCACGTCAATCTCAATTAAGTTTTCGGGCTGGAGCAAACATTCAATATAAACTCCTTCGAACCTGCATAAAATCCATGGGCAAACTAAATATACCTTGCTTTGTGCTGGGTTGTTTTTCCTAAAATAATCCCAATACAAAAAGGTTGCTACCCATTGTGTCAGTTTTCTTGACAGGTTAGTTGGCATATATTTTTGAATACAAGTTTTCCTGCAAAGCAAATAAAAAATATTGTATCAAATCTCAACAATGATAGAAAATCATGTGTTTAGTAGTAGAGAGAGAAAGAAAAAAAAAATAGACATAAGTTTTTGTGACATCACAAAAAAAGGTGTTCGGTAAGCCTATAAAGTTAATTTAACTAAATATCCAAATATGAGTATAAAACATGAACTTGTGCTTTACATTACTTCGGACTTCAGTCCGAACACCTAAAAAAAATGACCGAGACATTTTAGGTCAACCGACAGGTGTTTAATGGTTATTTCCCGAACAAGAACCGATTTCATACACACACAAAATAGCCGCTGGCACAAGAATGTCCCGCCCGTTAATGGTCAAGTGAAGGTCTTCAGTGAACATGTAACAGACAGGGACAAGCTCCTCGCAAATTGAGGGCAACCATAACGCGACAGGTAGATGGGGTTGATCGATAGATCGACCTCTTCATCTGCCCGTCCTAATTGCGTCTCTGGGTAATATCGAGGTAGACATTTCTTCGCTATCAAGAGTATCTTACACTAAAGTCGGAGAGCGCGTACCTCTTGGGTTCGCAGCACGCTCATCAAGATTAATTGTTTCCGGAATACGTGGGGTCGTTATTAAAAACTGTTAAAGAGAAATAAAAAATCCGGCGCATTCTGTTCCTTCTTTTAAGTGTTACTCTACCTACATACTGCAAGACGGTCGTAAGGCACGATAAAATACGTCTGCCAAGCTTGCGTTACGCGAATAATTCGTGTCAGTTAATTTCAGCCGGTTCCAGTCCTCTGACTACTGCTACTGCGCACTACACCTCTTTCTCATCTCCAGTAATTAAGTCCAAGTGATCGAACGATGGTAATCGATACAATGTGCGGATTATGTCTGGCTGCAAGTTGTATGCTCAGCCGCTGCAGTAAACAAGACCAGTGCATGGTCATTGTGCGCACTGCTCTTGTACATCTACGGCGTTTACCAAACACAGTTCTGGGTAACACGCACCACGTGTAATGTACTTGACGAAGCACTTCCATGTTAAGAAGATGGCCAGTGGGAAAGTTGACTTGATATTGTGATACAGTAGTATTCGACGAGCCTGGACAATTCTACCACCAAGGGTAGACAAACATACAAACAAAAACCCCGGGAAGCCCATATTTACACACAACAACCCGAAACCTTAGAATCGATAGTTCAGCTTGTTCAAAGTCTGTTTTAAGTTCACGGGATCTGTATCTCTGCTTTGTGTTTCCATAATGTCTCCGAGATACAATAAGGTTAGTTAGTATCCAATTCGATACTCATCTGAAATTCCACGACTGCATTATACAGAGCTTGAGATGGTTTAGTTCTCTTCCCGTGCGCCCCAGAAAATCAAAACAATCCTCCTCTTCAAGCTGTCTGAAAACCCGCCGCCTCGGTTTACTGCGTGCTCTTTGGGATTTTGAAAGGGACACCGGTCACTTGTTAGAGTTCGACGCGATGGCACTTGATTAAATTTCACTTTCGTATGCGTTCTGAATGCGAGTATTTTATTCATTTTGCATCGGCTGTTGTGCCCGACGAGGCACAGCCTCCGCGAGGAGCAGTTTGTCCGCTCAGCAAAGTGTCCTCAATCGCGGGTATCGGATGTCGCGCAAGAAAATCCTTACCCGCGAAGGTGTTCGATGGACGGAGGTCTCCGGGGCTGTTTGTTCGGCTATTGACACTCACAAAGGCCCCTACCTCATCTCTTACTATGTGATGATTTGATGTTTGTCATTCTCTCATTGAAGTGTCATTCTTACAATGTGCATTATTGTGCGAAGCGCGTGCTTCTATTTGGCGCAGTTGTTAGCCTAAAATTTGTGTTCAGTGCGCAGCTTCCATTCCTTTGACCAATTCCCCCCACTCTGATTTCCACTGACAAGCTATAAAACATCCCTCCCTCCAACTCTTTAAGTTTTATTCCAAAACTTTCTCCAGAATAGCTCACCGCCTTTGCCGAGCGTTTCTAAAGACTAAAACTGGTGTTTGACTTCTTCGGGGAAAGAATATGCTCAAGAGAAACAACGTCCGCCGACGGTGTTAAATGACAGGTTGTGTTCAGGTCAAAAGAGGTATCATGTAACGGTTCAAGAGCCGCAACTTTAATTAAAGAACGAATAAAATTATATTTTATATAGAAGAGTGAGAGGTTAAAATCACGTCAAAATTGCCGAGTGCATTTACAATTGATGAGTATGTGCGTAATATTGAAGTAAAACACTGTACCCCGCACAATCCTGAATGCATTTTACAGAATAACTCTTCTACTTTTTTTCAATACGCAATGCATTTAACATTAACCCATTGTTTAGGGTTTTGAAGACAAAATATGGTTTTGATGAGGCACCAACCGTAGACGATTTGTCTACAGAGTTCTCAAATATGTTTCAAACTAAAATTATCCACCATGACTATTATTGTTTTCGACGGCCGGCACTAAAGACACAGGGAACATGTGAAGAAAATACCCGGTACCGGTCGCGCGTCCAGGTGTTCAACACTACCAGAGAGGTGCATGTCCTCCCTCCGAGGTTACAATCCGTCTCAGCGCTTCTCCAACCTTCGACTTTTGACAGGTCAAGTAGCCAAGCTACCAATTAATGGAGCCGGTACAACAGACCGTAATACGCTATTACCTCTTCCCTTCTTGTGATCAGAGTGACATCCTCAATTGGGGACATACTAATTTCCTAATCGCAACTGTAAGCCGCTGGTGGCAATTACCGGTTGGAGTTTTATTGCAGTCGGGGGTTCTTTATTGAGCCGGTAACTACTACGAGCTCATGGGTTGAAGCTATTGAACTCAAGTGCCCCTGGTGGAATAACCGTTGTTAGAATTCCGGCCAATCTCTCAAGGAAAAACCCAAACTGCTACGCTGGGATTAATCAAAGTCGATCTGGAAGGTCTTTACCCGATTCGATCTCTTAATCTCTAGTTTGATTTATTGATAGAATAGACGGTGTGACATCACCTGTGGCATCAGAGGACAGCCTTAACTTGGGCGAAAAAAATAAGTGAAGTGACAAACACTCAAGTGGTTAAATTGCTGTTACTTTGGCAAGTTTGGGAATCATTTCGGAATACTATAAATGTTTGGATCCAAGCCATTTTATACAAATTGGGAGTCATCATATGATTCGCATTTTGGTTTAACGATCTGCATGCTCTCGGGATTTTGTGGACATTCGGGTGCTTCTTGAAAACTATGTTCCACTGATTTGGCCTTGGCCTGGCCCATGATATGTTCTTCCAAACGAATGATTAGTTGAAACATAGAGAAAAGGACTGAGATAAAGAGACATTTAATTAGTTCGTTGGGTGGTTGTGGGGTACATGTATTTATTTGTTTGTTTTGTTGTTGTTGTTTTTTTGCGGAATTTCACGACACGCCTTCGCAAGGTTATGTAGGGCCTAGGCCTACTTTAATGTGCTGTCGGCCAATCTGTAAAAAGATGCAGTATGTATAACTGGACTTCCATTGCTCCTTTTAGCCGTCATAAATGAGGAGTTGGCGTTTTTGTTTTTTATTATTTCCTTTTTTCCTTTCTTTTTTTTTGACACTATAATTTTTATCACACAGACTAAATTGGAGTTTTCTCCTTTGACGAATACGGATGATGAACCAATCCGCATAAAATTCGCCTTTTGTTAAGATTACCATAATGGCTCGTCATGTCCATTCCATGCGTAGCATCCCATATTGATTAGACTCCGGTATGGTGTAAAACAATCACCTCAGAGATTTAATAGGATCTATTACTGTCATAGACAGACTTTGGGTCTGACTGATATCGATCGGAGGCGACATTAACGTGCTTAAAATGTGTACATGTGGAGGCAACGGGCATAATGACATATACAACTTCATTTAAAAAAGTAATGGTTGAAAGAAGACTCAACTAAAGGGGGGGGGGACGACAAATAACCAAACTGAATGGTTCCTCGTTCAGTTATTTTACAAAGTTGATAAGCTAAAACCAGCAATACAGCTGCAGAAATGCAGTCATTGATGACTAAGTGCGCTGTTATTCTTCAGTAAGGAGATGGCGTTTGCACGTTTCAGACAAGCAGTAATAATAACCATACTAGATCAAGTGCAAGATCATCACACTCTGGCCTACTTTGTTCTCTTCTGATTTGACCAATGTCAAACCAGCTACCGAGGCTGGAAGGGCGGAAGAATGTAACACTTCTTGATATACAATGAGCGTAAGTTTTCACTGCTGCTGTCCCACTTGACGATCGAGAACGAGATAGAAGCGGCATGACACATATCTATACGAACAATACTTGACACAGTTTGCCTGCACTTCCAACCCGCATTTTCCCCCTCAAAATACCGTACGATTGTGACGGTCAAGTGATCAAACATCGCCTCATTTAAAGCAGTACGAAGATTTAAGAGGGGCTCCTATGTCAAATTCAATTGGGTGATGTATTCATTTCTCCAACAGATAGAGTCTTCGTGAAAGTGGAAAGAAAATTACAAGTCTTTAACTTCACGTTAAAACGGTGTAAAATGTCACTGCATTTGGTACCCTTCATGGGTGAAATTTGTCAACATCCGAAAGCATCCAATTACGGACACTATGTGTCGCACAATGGTTTGTCAGAGACCGAGAAAACGTGTCAGATATGATGATCCAAGGGAGTTGTCAGACATACGGGTCCATAAATAACAAATGTTTTAAAGCCTACTAAAAATATTACAAGTAAGAACATGAGCTACAATGTTCACTGTGTGACGATCACCGACCAGTAGAAATCAACCATGCGAAGTTAATGGACGTTGTTGGTTTAAGGTTGCATGCAGCCTTCAAAATTTATTTCGTTCTGCAATGTCATTGTAAAATTCATCTTTATTTTTAGGGCCAGGGAGGAACAGGAGCGAGGAAATATTAATAAAAAAAAAATCCTTTCGAGGTCAACTTTTAGTTTTCTTTTGATGGACGTGAATTTCCATGGCAATGAGCGCTGCGTTCAACGTTTTGTGGCACAGCAGGTGGTTCGAATCCCGAGCTGGCACATACTGTCCATAGGGAACGATTAAAACCAATACAGTTTTTTTTTTTTTTTTGAAAACAGCTTAAACAACGCTTAACAAAATTATACCCTGACCAAGAATGACCGTTTTGTTAAGTAAAATGTAACTTTCTTATACAGTCATCTCTCAATTGTACCTTTAAAAGTCCCATGTGGCTATCTAGATAGCCAACTTCTTGAGAAATTGCTTTTTCCGTCGTGCTTAGTTGAAAACTGCAACCTGATTTTGGTTTCCATATTTGATTTATCGGCGCAAGCAGAAAACCTATTAATACAAAAAACTGACCGATATTTGTTGACGGGCGTGCAATATGTTTTATGCACCGACTAGCTGTGGTCCATATAGTATATCATAAACGAAACCGGTCAGGTAATAACATTAACACAACACGGCGAGTGATTTTTATAGTGATAAATAATCCTTATTCTCCATATATTGGTTCCGTACTGTTGTACAAGTGCCCTTGAGCCACACACACTCGCAAATAAAAAAAAAGGGGAGAAAAGATGGCAGCTAGTCTGATAAACTCGTCTTTATGCTGCTCTGACTTGAGTTGTTTTGATGATCACCAAGGAATTAATGACTGATTTCCAAGGGTATTTTGTTAGGAATGATTGGGAGAGACAACCCCCCGGCTCGCTGAAATGAGAAAATTGCATTTACCGCGGGCACATGTGAATTACTCCAGCAGCAAATTGCTGTTCACAAGCCTTTGTGCAAATTTCATGGCGTGTGCAATAAAGGTGTTCAACTATTATGATATTATATTGCACGCAGCCAAGCCTGGCAGCCCCCTTCAATAATTACTGTTGCGCAGTTGCAAAACGAACTTGGCTATTTCTTGAGGACCATGATAATAAATTTAATACGAGCTGGGGAATTAATCATGGGTTAACGGGAGAGAGTTGTGACCCATTTCTCTGTTGCGGTGTACAACGGGAGGAGTTAGTCCATTGGACGGTGGCGGCAAACCAGCCATGAATGGACGGAGAGAGGATGGTCTTGGTTGATATTACTCTCATCTATCATTCTGCCACGGATGACTGAATACGCGGAGCCCAGACGATGTCAACAATTTCACCTCTGCTGTAAAATTACTTCCGACGGGGTGAAGTCACAGGGGCTCCCTGATTAGGTTCCCATTGATCGTGTGGCCGTAAATGTAATGAAATCAAACGTTGCATTATAACTGAAGAACTGACTGATCTGTGTGATGGAGTCAATTATACGTGCGAATTTTTCAATGAATTCATCCGAACGTTGACAGAAAAGTCTGAACTTAAACTAAAAACGCAACTTTAACAGACGTGAAGCTAACAACCGTACATTGTAACGGACTGAGCGTCAGCTGCAAAAAACTTTAATCTCGGTGTCAAAGTACTATTATTTATTGCGTTTTATATTTCAACAAATTCAGATGAAAGAGCAAACTAGGACACCTCAAGGAAGACAATTATCTTTGATGTCTATGCAATAAGTTATTATACTCGATGAAATTTAAATGCAAATAAAACTGGTCGATTTGAATTGGGTGCATTTTGGCTTTGATTTGAACTCAACTTATGTGACAAACTAAAAACATTTCGTTTAGCATTGCACTATCATCGTAGTGTTATGTTTACCATTATTTTATTTATTGATTTCACTTATGTTCGTCCAACGGATAATGTCTAAATACATGTTCACTTTGCATCTGCTCTAGAATGGTATAGGTCGTGGGTTCGAATCCCACCCGAGTAAATGTGCTTGGTTTTTTTATGATTACTTTCTTTCATTTTTGGTTGGAGCTGGATTAGGGAAAGGAGGTGTTAGTATGTTTCGAAGTTCATGACAAGTCAGTGTATGCACTTTGAAAAAACGTTAAACAACAATGAGTTTTCACGCATTGTAAGTGCGAATTGTAAGTTTCAGCAACCTATACAGCGAGTTGGAAAACGAAATTCAAACATATGCCAAAAGACATTATCCTCTCAATTATTGTGTAAAGACAGTGAGACAATGACATTTAACAACCCTAAGATATCTTTATGAAGGTTGGTGGTTAGGAAATGTTAGCAATGTCACGCAGTTGGCGTGTAAAACATTTCCAGCGAGTCACACAATAAAACAATGACCGCAATGTGCTGGGTCATTACTGTGGTCATCCGCTGTCGCCAGCCTCTGAGAACAAAGTCACTGAATCTTGATAATCATCAAGTGCCTGCACTTCTTGTTGATTATTACATGGGTATGGGGCGTCATAAGCCAGAGATTGCAGCTTAGTGCATTAATACTGCGTGTCCTGTGAGACAAGCTGCTTGCTCAGCGATCCTATCTACGTTACGGAGCATACACCGACCGGGATGAATGCGCGGTTTATCTTTCATATCAACCCGAACGTTTTGCACAAGTAGCTGGTATTTTAAATTAACAAAATTAATGTTTCATGTCAAATCAGCTCCCATCCATAAGACATTTGGGATCATTAGTTGTTGTTGTTTTTTTTTTTTTTTTTTTTTTTTTTTTTTGTCTTTCAACGTAGAACACCTCAGAGTTAGGGGAGCCAGTGGCCATTATAACCTTGAAAAAAAAATAATTACACCGTTTAATTATCAGTCTTTTAATTATGCTTATGAATTATTATGCGCGGTTTGCTTTCCGTTCGTCGCGCCGGGTAACCCGTTGGGATCTCTGCTGGTGTTACGGTGTTAGGGAAGTATCTTCGTAAAGGTTTAGTAGTCGTTAGGTGTGTGTGGCGTGTTTTTTTTTTATATTAACTTCTCCCACGGATTGTTGTACACACGGTTATTGAACTATCTGTCAACTGTCCACTTTCGTTCCAGTAACCTCGGTTTATGGTCCGGGTATGTTTACCTGTATTTTACGGGGAGGGGTCGTTTGTTGCCCGTGAAGCCAACGAATTGCTTTGAAGTTCATTCAACTTAAATCCCACGTTCTATAGTATTTGTATCATGGATATGAAATTTAACCTCGTTAGGCCTAAACACTTCTCAGATGAAACCGCCATTTTATCGCTCCCCACGATGCTGGAGTACTTACTCACGAGTCACGCGCGTTGACGTACATTACTAGAACCCAACGTATCGCATATGGGCATAGTAATCCAAAATGGCAGCCCCCATTGAGGTTGGTGAAAAGACCGTAGGCCCATGACGTCACTGGAGCAGGGCGCCCTCACGTATAAGTCAAAACAAGGTTGTTCATCGGCCCATTGTGCGCGACACGAAAATAATAGTTATAATATTGCTGTGCGTTTCCACTGATTCATGACGTCAATGCGTAAGGTCAATAGTTGTCTGACAACTCAGTTTGTGCATGCAAGTCCCAGGTGTAGCAGTGGGCATTGGCAGCATGTCGATAACGTGTCTAATCAAAGAAAATAAACGCCGAGTGTTTCTAGGCGACCGTTGTGATAGAGGAAACTTATTTTATAGGTCGTGTGATCCACGTTTTAGTGGCCTCAAAAGTTCCATGACATCCGAAGTCCATGCACTTTTTGTGAAAGTATATGATTGAGAAAGTATAGCTACGATAATTATACAGATTATTTCATAGTTATATTTTTTTTCACACTCTCTTAAATAGGATGAAAAATCACCGTAATCATTTTGAAAATCACTCTTGTCGAATGAGGGCAGGGACAAGTCGTTTCCAGTTTATCCTTAATTTCTATCAAATAGGGAGAGAGATAACTTCATTCTGTAACTTCGCTTACCACCCCTATAAGAGAGGCGGAGTCGCGAAGAATCCCAAACAGCCTACCTCACTGGTTAGGGCAATAAGAGGATCCGTACTTCAGTGATTAATAATACACGAGAGATTAATCAATGCAACCATCGCCAAACTTCTCACAGGCGTATCTTTAGGCGTAGTATGCGGATATCTTAAAAGACTTTGCTAAATTAAAACCTTGCCTTAATGGTCCTTCTTGAACCGAAAGACATCTTCCTTTCGAATAGAAAAATATACAACCATTCCATATTTTAATCAATGAAATCAAACTGTATAGGCCCTATTCTTTGTGTGCGAGGAAACACTGGCCCGTCTGATTCGACTTAGCCGACCAATATCCGGAATGGGTAAATATAACTTACGATGGTTTACATTGTTGTTCACGAGGACACAATAATCTGATGATGTCCTTAATAGTAATTATAATAACTATATCAGATGTCTGCTATCTTGATGAATTGACCTTGGCTTATTAGCAAAAAGAATGACCACGTGCCTTCAAGGGAATTTCCTGGCAGGCAAGGCGATGAGAATTTTTACATTGGGCATCGTGACAACCACATTCAACCCATTTCTCGAGTGTGTATTTTTGAAATAAGGTGCCCCTTTTGTATATCAAACGTTGATACATACGCTGCAATCTCTATAAAAGTGAGCAGGAAGTCCAGGCTACGGTACTCTTCTGTAATCTTATGATGCCACAAGCAACATGATATAAATAGATGGTGTTGCTTGTGACATGTTTACATTTAAAACAAATAAATAAAACAATAAAAGCATAAAAACTGTGTGACAGATACTCAATCAGCTCAGCTAGAATAAATGGCTGCAGTTGGCAACAGGCGCATGTCTCTGTAATTCTTACAACTCCTTATGGTTTGATGAATCAACTTTTTCCCCAAAACGTGAACACACCATGGAATGTTTGACATAAAACCTTCCTAGTGTGCTCTTGACCACTCAACAGTTCAACTTTTTTTAAAACTCGTATGTATGGTTATATGAAAAGCCGAAACCCATCAGAATTACGAGTGTGCCGCGCACCCTCGTCATCGCTATAAATGTGATCGATTTTTTCCCAAGCGACTTGTATACAATAAAAAAAGCCTCGCGCCAAAAACATTTAACCATTGTGCTGGAAGGTGTGATTTGAGGCAAATTCATGTTAACTCAACCATGAAAAATCAAGCCATTAGCAGTAATGGAGTTTGGTGTTTCTGTACGTGCAACGAACGTTAGAAAAAAAATAATAATAACAGTAAATGCGTTTGGAAACGAACAATTACAATAGAATCTTACCCTGTTATCAAGTTTCTTATAATCGAGATGCCATTTCACCGAGACTTGTAAATTGTGTGTCCATGCAAAATTACCAACACTTACTATTTACAACATATGAATGGTAAAAACAAAAACAATTACAATAATCGTTCTTTTGTGTGGCAAAATTGTGGTCCTTCATATATGACTTGCTGGCATGTCATATGCGCTTATGAACTCATGATCTCTTGCAGTTAACGTCTGATGCGGTAAACGATATTGTTCTCTTTATCTGTGGAGCTAATATGACTATATTAAGCTAAATTTAGAGATGTACTCGAAGCATGGTGCCTCTTTTATCAACGATATATACTTCACGAAACACAGGTGTATACCGAACAAAAGTATATATATATATAAATAGGGTGAGCAAAGAAAATTTGGCTGATGCCGGACTCGAACCCGCGACCTCTCGAATACCGTACGAGCGCTCTACCAATATATATATAAATATATATATTATTATTATTTCCATCAAATAGGTACGGCTTTTGTTACTCCCCAAGAAATAACAATACATGTATGCTGTAACTTGAACTTTAATGAGTTCATGTTATAGTATATTTTGAAACTGAGTATGTTTGCAAATTTTATATCAGGACCAAGGAACTTGCGGTCCTTAGGATTGTTTTTATTTGAGGGGGAAAAAAGAAGAAGAAAGAAACACGCTTTCACGCAGGGACTGAATACACAATCAACATGAATCAAGGTTATTAAAGGGAAAACGATTACCAAGGAAAAAAGCAGGATTACATACCGGTATATAAAAATTATATATATATATATTGTTGAGATTATTTAATTCCCGCAACTACGACAACGGAATATGTTGTTTATACCGTCTGTGTTTCGACCGCGTTCATATAAAGGTATCGAGGTAATCAACTCTTGGCTTTGGAACATTAGCTACGCCCGCTCTCGCCATGAAAGCTTCACAGACAACGTTCAGCCACTTACTAAAAAGAAAACCTAATAATAATAACAAACAAAAATATTTAAAAAAAGTGGCACAACAGTCATTTCAATCGTAGGTTTATCATCCACAAAAGGTAATCTGTCAGATGTTTGCGTAGGATACCAGGCATGTATACGTTTAGTATAAGTATGTCCTGTCTCATTAAATGAGTTATCAATTTTGTAAAGTACTTCGGGGCAAAAAAAAAACGGGTGAAAAAAAAAAAAAAAAAAAAACCGCACCCAAAACTCATCAAACATCAAGCTTACCTGATATTTGTGTGCGATGTTTCGCAATCACTTCCTGCCCAAAGGAATAAGCATTTTGCGATATTGAGTCCATGCTTCTTTTCTCTCTATTCGTCACCGCATGTCATCAATAGCAACATTCAAAACAGTACAATTCCTGTACCCCGCTCGTCGGATGTACTCTATGTAATTACTGTGAGATAGAGAAGGGGAAAAAAATATGTGGACGACTCGTTATGAAGTGCTTGTCTACAGGAACTGGCGGAACCGTTCCTCAGGATGGTGCCTATTGTTCGTGAACCAACTGTTCAGCAATATCGTTTCCCCAATCCCAAAAGTGTGAGCGTTTAAGATGTAAATAGCCACAACCTATATGATAACCTGCACCTTTAACAGTTAACCGTCAGATATCAGTTTACGGTGAAATTGTCCATCCCCAAACGTTAAAAAAGGTAGAGAAAGAAAAAAACATGGGAGAAAAAGAAGAGAGAGGAGAGAGGAGAATAAGAGACAGAAAGAGAGAGAGAGGAAGAAAAAAAAAGATTGTTGAGTTCCAGCTTCAAGTCATTCACCTTTTTCCCCTTATTCTTTCCTCTCCGTCTCTTTCCCACACGCTAATACGCGTCAATTCTAATACGTTGATACCTTTTTGACGTGAGCACTAGTGAACTCTACCTGGCCGTCAGAAAATGTCAAGCCTATCCTCTGGGAGCGCCACCAGTGAAGAAGAAGACGGGCAAAAAAAAAAAAAAAAATACGATGTCATGGTGAAAAGAATGGGATGCGCATTTTGTCCGATTTTATACGATTATGGGCAATCGAAATGCCAACAGCCGAAAAGCAACATCGCCAAAACATTGCTGAGGGTTGTACACCTTTTCCCTCTCTTTCTATCTCTGTCTCTAATAAATGAGTAGAAGGTCACTCTTGTCGATTGCACCGAATAGCTTTGTCGTTTAGCTTATCGATGAATATCATCATGAACAGATATTACTTTAGATTTTGTGTCCAAACTTAAGGCACAAAAACTGTGTCGTCAGAACAATTCATCCCATTCCACAAGGACAACATCGTTCTGAAATACTGAAGCTTTCTAACGGGATCTTATGTTTGAAGCTGTGTTTATTTTCATCTTTCACGCCATGCATGTCCGGTTTTTGCTCAAATTTCCTCAAAAACGTGTACTTTTTTTTTTTAGAACGGAAATGTTTACAGGTTTTGGGTTAAATTTATTATCATTTATACATATAAATGACACTATTTACTTTCCACAATAAACCCACTACACAACCAGCCTGTGCAAAATGTCACCAGTTCTTTGGAAAAGTCGCGTTTTTAAGGGGAATAAAATAGTAGTTTTGTTTCTTCACGGGGATGTTCTGTGTTCAATCCAATTCGGGGATACAATAAAACCAAAGTCACAAGATTTGATGTCAGTTTAAATTGTGTTTTTTTCTTCTTTAAGTCTCTTCAATAGAACAGCAAGTGTCCGCATTGATAATATTCAACAATCGCCACTGCAATGGCGCTTCGAATTTTGTCTTTCCTGGTCAGTGCAGTCAGAACACCTGCCAAATCACTTTGATTTTCCATCAAATATCTCGCATATAATAAATGTACAGTGCTCCTTATGCTGAGGAGAGCACTCTCGAGTACATTGGCAGCTTAAACTTGCTTGTTTCATTGCCTCAGGTGTATAATTCACGGACAAGAAGTCATGAGAAAACACGGAACTGAATTAATACGATCACCATTTAAGTCTGATTGATTCGTGGCAATTATTTCAAAGGATCCAATCATCCATCGGTGGGAATTCCTACACCGGGCTGTGCCCGACGGAGGGGGCCTTAAAAAAAATGTAAAAGAATCGTCCCCTGACTCCGCTGACGATCCACGTCAAGGGGTTACTTGTACGTGGATGAGTTAATGGATTTTTGTGATTTTAACCTGGAGCGAATCGATGGTACATGTCCACGTGATTGGACCGATACGATCACCATCGGTGAGATGGCTGCTGCCACCGGTTTTAGTTGAGCTTGAGTTTTTGTTATTTCCTTTTCTTTCTCTCTTTCTTTTGTTATTATTATTATTATTTTTTTTTGTTTAAGGTGGGGGGGGGGGGGGGCAAAAATGTCTCAGGTTGCAGGGAAGGTGATTGTTTTGCTGACCCAACTTTATATTGGCTTTTTGTCTCAATTACAAAAATGTTATCATGGAACGGTGTCCTAATGGATATGCTTTTATTATATTATCGGAGTAATTTCCGACTGGGGGAATATCCACAGGGAAGCAAAACACCATACCTCCTGTACGATGTGTAATGAAAATACCACAAGTGAAAGTGTTGTGGTCTCTTTAGGCCTACTACTACTACGTGAGAGGATGCACGTTTCAAAAAGACATTTAAAAAAAAATGGAAAATTGTGATGGTAAAAACATAACAACTTTATGATAGCACTTAAGACTAACTAACAGTGAAAAAACTGCATGAGCTTTCGTAGCAACAACTACCTCATCAGATGCAATGAAGTAGTTATTGCTAGGAAAGCTCATGAAGTTTTTTTTTGGTTTTTTTTACTATTAGTTAGTCTTTAAGTTCTATCACTAAGTTTGTATATTTCATCTGTTAGACTAACACGGCTATCTCTATTATATGGTAAAAACAGTCATAAAAGTTTTATTTTTGCGTGTTGAGTCACAGTTTAGAAGCTACAATACAGAAAAAAGAGTATTTTGCTCGTCATAAGTAAATTTCAGAATTTCACTGAACCGCCTGCCCAATTGCCGATCTGTGAGATTCGCATATGGGGTGGCTTCAGCGGGTTCGTCTACACTACTGAAACATTTGCTTTCATAAGTTAATTCACAGATGACTCTTCCGCAAGGTCGTACACCTGATTTCAGATTTGCACTTTTGTGTATACTTAGATGTCAATCTGAAGCATCGGTTCATTGAAAGTGCACAAATCTAGATGCCTTCAGAGTTCAGTGTGCACGAGCGAACCGAGTGTTGTACAGGGCAATGAAGTCTGCGTTTACTCGCAGCAGCTCCACAGCTGTAGTGCAACGGGATGAGCGCATTAAAAAACCCCAAGGTATCAGATCAAACACGATAATTCGCATTGACTTTACCAGACATTGGCAGAGAAAGAGAGAAAGAGAGAGAGAAGCCGGCGTGTAGATGTTGAAATCTGCTTCATGAAGGCCCAGACACATCTCCTTGCAAAATAACTCACAGAAACGCAAACTGTCCGGCTGTCCAATGCAAGAAATTAGAGCTAATCAGTTGCAGAGACAACGTTCACACAGAGCGGCTGCATTGCTTCCTAAAACATCATCAATAAATTTAGCCAAGTGTCTCGCCACACATTTTGTTTATACTTATGGATAATGCAACTTGACAGGTAGATTTTTTGACACGCATTGCCGTCTGTAAAACTATCCTTCAAACATGCATTAAGACCGCCCATTAAAGGGACACGTTGCATCCGAATTGGGCGCTTTTGGGCTATTAAAAAGAATTTGTTAAATGAATATGGTTAATATTCGCATAAATTTCCCCTGAAATTGTGTGTTTTCTGTTTAATTTCGTGACAGAACATGGTCCGCCATTATGTAGTACAACATGTTTGACTCCACAAAATGGCGGACCGTATGTTTCTATGTAGAGTGTGGGTTCCGCTGCTTGTATTTCCGAGAGGCAAATTTATGTTTTTTGAATCACTACTCATACAATTCACTGTAAAAAAGGATAAGAAGCTATTCCAAACAGCAACATTTCAATTGTTCCTTGAAAATGAAAAAGCTCAGTTTTAACTTCTGTCTTCTTATAGTCTTACAGACATACGTTGCAGACTCACAAACAGATACCACGGATTTGGCTATACACCTGTTGCATTTGCAAGACGTGACTGCTGAACTTTTACAAATGGAAGGGTCGGGGCCAAAAGCAATTATATTCAGAAGCATATATAGGACCACATTACAGTGACAAGTTCAACATTTACACCCTCTTTAAGAAAACAACCTCGCCTCAGCTAACCTCTCCCCCACACCTGAAAAGGTCAAAACGAAAAAAGAGGAAGAAAAAAAGAGGAAGGGAAAAAAGTCAAGACCATACATCAAACTATTACAAAAATGTCAAAACGGTTCATTGAAACGTCATCATTCTTGTGGCTGTCAATAAAACTCTTTGAAGGAGCACTTTCACAGATCAATTAAAATCCAACAGTATCAAGTTGTACCCTTATCACATACAGTCGGCGGACACCAATATTTCTCGGCAAAAGGTAATACACGACAAAGGCGTGAAACGATAAACCAATCTCGTTTCTCTCCATACCGCGTAGATCATATTGAAAGCCCGTTTCATCAAGTGTGAAATCAAACTCTCTACAATCGTACTTTTTTTTTTCTGTAATCGAGATTCTCTTTTTAATGGTGTTGAAATTTGTGTTCTGAAATGTTCCGACGCGAGGATAAGGGTAAGCTTCGCCTTGCAGGGGGTGAACATCACTTCATCTCTCCCGTTGAGAAACCTGGCTGTCCCCGCTAGCCTTAAAGTCTTGGTTCATTTATATAGCCTCATCGAATGCGCATTGATTGATCGGTCTAGAGCTGGGAGAGCGGACTCAGAACCACTTGATATACTGGGGCTTAAGACAGATTATTGGATTAGGAGACTGCTTCAAGACAAATACTTGTCGAATGTAACCTTTTGGTTAACACGTTAACCTTTAAGAACATCACTTCGGTCTCCGTTTTGCATCTCGGCTTCATGCGCAACACTCTTCTGAAATAACACTGCCCCTTATCTGTATTACTTAACATGGACATTTTCGTTTAAAGACAAAGTGTACAGGATTGGTGAATTATAAGCAACAAAGTTGAATGCATCCTAAAACAAAGCACCCAGGTCAGAATTGACACGGATTACGGGTCCCATGGGGGCCTGACCCATTTCTGGGTCAGTATGGCCCCGGAATCTGTGTCACAAACTGGCCAGAAACTGTGTCAAACTGACGCAGATGCTGAGTCAAAAATCCCTGTATATTTACCAGTTTCCGGGTCAGCCTGACCCACAAATGGGTCAGGCCCCTACGGCACCCGGAATCCGGGTCAATTCTGACCCGTGAGTTTTTAGAGAGTAGTTTCAATCTGAACGCTCACTAATTATGAGGTTCATCTCAGAACCAGTCTTCTAAGGGATGAATTCCGTCTGAGATAATGTTAAAGTCGAGAAAATGACATTTGAAGGCCCCATCAATAATCATTGCTTATTTTCGATTATTGCAGTCGTGATGAGCCGAACATGGACGTGGCGAGCAAAATCCACATCCAAAATATATTCGTATTTTCTTTTAACATTTATCCACCGAATTAAATGACATTATAATTGGTTGTACGGTGTGTGCATTAAAAACTATGGCGAATAAGAATTGATGTACCGTACTCTACCCGAAAACAATAATACGATTTTTACAGTAGTAAAATTTTAAAATGGTTTCAAAACCAGATATTCAATGGTCAATTAATTTAATTCATGATGTCACCACGGTTGGCAAAGTTGTCTCTCTCCAAACGCAAATTATATAAATGGCCCGAGGATTTTCGGTCCTAGGAATAAAAAATACTATCCAACTGAGCATGGAAATGTCAATCTCCCTAATCCGGATTAGCTTCCTGGGGTAATTGCGTTTTAACCGGGAAATCCAACGGTCTACCACCTTGGAATAATGGGAAACTTGATTAGATGAGATTGGCTGAGTTGTGGAACTTAAACAAGAAGCTTCGGTCGACCGAAATGTAAAGTCAATGGGGAACGACTGTGGCAGTTTGTAATGAGGAGGGCCGCCGGGCTATTTACTTTCAGCCCGATGTATTAAAATAAATCATGTTTTATTCTGCATTCTGTAAACACAAATTAAAAGGAAACAATCTTAGATATCAAGTTAAGGTTTTCGCAATTTTACGAAAGAAATGTCCGACTTTCCCTTAAAAAAAATCGTATTTATAGATGCGTTTTAGGCACATAGGACAGTAAAGCCGTCTAGAGCCGTTTGGCTTACAATCAAGGGAGAGCGATCTATGCGGAGAAGATGACGTCAGACATGCGTAGTCCAACTAAATCACCCGTGCATCAGAGAAGCTTGCAAGACGTTGCCCCTATGCCTCGGGGAGCCATGGGAAATGACAAGCCTTCATCCACTGCGCTCGGGGCCACTCTCGCGCAGAGAAAACTGACTTCTCGATGATTGTTAACAGCACTACTCTGCGAGATTTTTTATTTTCAGATTTTTTTTTTCTCCCTCCCCCACCTCAATCTCTCTACATTTTCTCAAATGAGTTTCGCGGGTCACAAGCTATAGGAGACGAAAACCTGGACATATTTGCTCATAAGGATCACTGGTGTATTCAAGCCCAGGGATGAAATTATGGAATGGAGTGTAAGTGTTGGAATACATTCCCTGGATGATTTAAACATTCAAAAAAAATATATATAAAAACGTATAGAGTATATTGTATTGTTACTCTCCATAGGCTAAGTAAGATATTGGGGCTCTGTACGGTATTGGGTTATTTTTAGCCAAGGAGCTAGGTCGCTAGAATCGTTTTATTCCTTCTGCAAGATGAAAATCATAATCAGTATACCGATGCGATACCGAAATGTCTTTGTAAAAGACACCAAAGAATTGTTACGATGAATTGACCCAAATCGCAATATTGCATAAGAAGTAAAATGCGGAGGTGCAATGTGACATCACAAAAAAAAACACCAAAAAAACAAACAAACAAACAATTAAGTAACTTAACATTTGTTTTACAAGGTGGTCTTCTGTTGGGATGAGATGGATTTCAGTGGCCGGTTTGATTGTGACTGAAGGCGTTTTCATTCCATTGCAAAGTTACGAGAAGAAAAAAATATCAGACTGATTTCGTATGGATCTTAATTTTGACTGTATTTTTTTTTTTTTTACACACAAAAAATGCTTTAAGAACGAATCTGCATGCATTTTCACTATTTGCATGGTAACAAAACAGACAGGAAGCACCCGCAACAGATAACTACACATTAGCTAGATTCAATGGGAGTAAACACGCCATCTACGGCAGCCCTTGTCTTGACTCGTGCTTTTTGTTTAATCGCCAATGATGCACCCCATTTCGATTCAGAAGTGTGCACGTGACAACACTTTCGACAGCACCAAGAATGCTACACCGTATTTGGTTTCAGATCAGGCATACCAGAATATTCTTGCCAACAAAACGAATGCTGTGCAATAACTTATCGTGTTCAAAGAGTCGTGAACACGTGGCCTTGGCTGCAGTCTTGGCATAATGTTCTCTTTCTTTCTCAAGGATAATACGCTAGAGTTAATATTTTTACCAAACTACAGCCGTACGTTTTTTCATTCAGAAATATTCAGCTGTAAATACATTTCTGAACCTAGGGTATGCCCCAAACATGTTAAAAGGGGGTTCCATTTGGGGACTTGCATAAAATATATCTACATATCAATCTACCACTTGTTTAATTTTTAAATGGGCTACATGTTAACAAGGTACTGGCCATGGCGAATTTAGTTCACAATATGTATAAGCCCGCCATCTTTAACGGTTCATTCACGTGTCTCCCCGTGTTAACCATGCCAATGTCTCACATACCATTTATACATATGTATTTCATTTATATGGTTGGCAATAAAGGCTCCAATGTAGCTAACGGTTTAAGGACAGTATAGCTTCAGACAGAAAACGAGGTTTTAATGACAATCTGCGAATTCACAAGCACAGCTCTGAATTCGTAGGTATCGGATGCACTATCACGACCGGGCCGTGCACGGGAAAGTTGACGACTGCACATCTAGAGGGGAATAAAACAATAACTGTATTCCGTTTACTGGTACGTTTTGCATCCAAGGGATGTAGGTATGGAATTGATTTTTTGTCTGCAAAGTCTTGGGTTTAAAGGGTATTTGCAGTTCAAACTGTATGCATCCATTCATTCGTTCATTCATTCGACTGTTGATTCAATCACGTGCTTAACATAATTATATTTATGTTATGCTGAAAATGTATCAACTTAACTGTATCACTTAAATGCCCCTTTGTTTTTCGAAAAGTAAGACACTAACCGGACGGAAGTTATTGTATAATGTGATTACTTGTGCGTAATGTTATAAAAGGATCAGATACATGTACTGAGGCTACCGGATGCAAAATCAAGATCGGATTGTTTTACACAAGTTTGTCCGAATGTGATTATTTTATCACATTTTTTTTTTTTTTTATATTTTCTTTGTTTATTATTTATTCATTAATAAAAGCCACCTTAAAAGGTAATATTTTTTTACTATTATTCGCTGAACAAACAGTGTTAGGAATAAATATGATATAATAATGTGATCAATAAGATAAATCAACTATGAAAACCACGTCCTCTATCGATCATTTATGAAACGGTATTTTAATCATCATTCAGATAAATTGCTTACGCCAAGACCAGCCACGCAGTGGGGAATGATGCCCGACCATGCATGGATACGATACTCATAAATTCTTATAATATTTTTTTTTTCTGTGGAGGGATTTTTTAAGGGTAGTTCAGTTTCCCATCACGGGTGATTACTCCGAGCCCAGCTATTTCGTCTCCGGGCGTGCACTAAGCCAGCATAGCTCCAAAAACATGCATAAATTTGTCACACTGCTGAGCTCTCTAACCCCATGCTTAGTCTCAGTTTCAAGGCTAACCTCGCAACTGTGCGTGAAAAGTGAATGACCGCCACCTTTCGTCCGCACAGATCTTCGTCTTAAACTTGCCCGATTCATCTTTGAAAGGGCGAACGACTGCAAAGACATATTGAGTCGGAATTAAGAACAGTTCCCTCCCATCAAAATCGGCTGTGAAGACATCATAACACAAAACAAAAAAGGAAAACATGCTTTGGGCATAGTCACTTTTGAAAATCCTCAGGACACGACTGCGTCAACTGTGATTTAAGTAATTCTCATCGTGTGAATTTAGTATACACCGTGGGTACAAAGCTTAACCCCAGATCAGTATCTTATAACACCAAATCTTGTTCGATAGTTTGTCTGACTTTGTTAGTGCTATTTGTTGTTGTTGTTGTTGTTTTCGTTGTCGTTGTTGTTGTCACTGTGCTGTCGCTGTCAATGTTGCTGTTGCTGTCGCAGTGTCGCTGTTGTCACTGTCGCTGTCGCAGTGTCACAGTGTGGCTGTCGCAATGTCACTGTGTTGTCACTGTCGCTGTCGTTGCCGTCGTTGTTGTTGTTTGTTTGTTTTTGGTGTTGTCTTTTTTTTCGTGAGACAACTTCACCGCTGTCAATGACTCACTCAAGACAAGTTTTCAGCCTTGCAATATTTCTAATGTTAGTTTCGAATGTTACCCCAATGATTTGAACAACGAAACCAAATGCGGCACACAATTCTACAAACAAAGCAACTGTCACGAAATACATGTGTAAACACTGTTTTTAACCGTCTTAAAAAATAAACAGGTAAATTGTTAAGGGACATCCTAAAGTCCTGATGTTATTACAACGGCAGTGGTTAGTTCCGATAACCCTATAGTATTGCAAGAGTTATTGTCGCTCGAGTTGTTAACGTGTGAAATTTATTCTACCTTCACAACACAACCCACTATATACGGGTTGGCTGTGAATTTCTGTCATCGTTACATCCCTCGCTAAAATGAGTTGTAGTCCACCTGGGAAATAAGGCTTTGTGTTTCTCCATGTGTGAGGCCCCGGCGCTCTCTGCAGCAATTTAGATTGCTGCACAACTCCTCTGGGCTGTTTTACTTGAGTTAGGTGGCGAAGCCATAGTCCGTCAGCTCATCACCCGCAAACCGAGGACACCCGCCAGAGGAACCGTGAAATTGAACGGATAGTGCAGCCCCAAATTTAGAACTGTTTTACGCCACGCCCCCCCCCCCCAACACACACCTTTAAATACATACATGTATATACAAAGACACCATATATATTTGTATATATTATTGTTGGTCATGTAGTTCTTTGTTGACGGACCTTGGAAATAACTTGTGGTGTGAGCCACTTTTGTTTTGCTGGTTACGTTCATGATCCACGAATGCGGTATTTCTCTTCACCCCTTTTTCAACTGTGCTGTTTCGTACTGTTTTGTTTTTCTTGTTGTCTTTTGCCTCGATTAGTTTGGTGTCTTTGTTGGACTGTATACAGGGCATTGATGTAAAACAACTTACGCTGATCTTTTTTTTATTTTTTTATTTTTTTTATCCAGTATAAAGATATTGAAATAAAGAAATAAATAACAAATACGTGCATATACAACTTGATGAAAGTGGACAATGCACTAAGTGCAGGGAGTCGAAGCATTTTTGTTGGATCATGTCAGGCTTAAATGTAACAAATAAGTAAGAAATCGCCGGTGAAAAAAATAAAATAAAATAAAGAAAATGGTTGAAACTGAAGGATGCGAATTTGTTTCCGATTAGGCCTCTTCTAGGGATTTCTATTTGTAAATGATCTGTATCTTTGCACGATGCACAATACACAATTTACCATGACAGTTAAAGTCCAAACAAACATTTAAAGAGAGAGAGAGAGAGAGAGAGAGAGAGAGAGAGAGAGAGAGAGAGAGAGAGAGAGAGAGAGAGAGAGAGAGAGAGAGAGAGAGAGAGAGAGAGAGAGAGAGAGAGAGAGAGAGTGCTTGAGAGGGAGGTGAGGGACATGTTTATCCTCAATTCGGTCTTTGCAGCATAAGAAAAAAATACCCGATCGTTTCGGTGTTTTAGTCAATCGACATTTCACTCCTTTTCTACGAAGGGTCTGCCGGGCTTAACATTACGTTTGTGTCTTTTGATAAACACAGTGGCACATAACTACGAAGCACAATACTGCCAACCTCCAAACGCAGTTATTTTGTCCCATAAATGGGAAGAAGGCGCCAGTTCACGTAACACAATATGAATTTTAACGATGATTGTGGGATGGTTAATGCAATTAGTACTGACAAGCATTCCGTGGCTAGTACATTTCAATTACATATATATTTATATATATATATATATATATATATATATATATATATATATATATATATATATATATATATATATATATATATATATATATATATATAGTATACTTATATTTATATAGCGATAATCCTTGTGCTAATCGGCCGTGTGAAAGATGCATCGGGTAATATAAAGTGACACACATTGGATGGAAAGTACTCATCTGGGGAATGTCATGGCCTTGCTGTTACATCCACACTTCTTGTCCTCACTGTCACTCCATTGGCAGCTTTCGTCAGATCAGATATTAAGGTGAACATCGGAGTGGATGTTTCATTTGATAATAATAATACATGTAACAAGTTCTTATATTTCACAATAAGGTCTCAATGCGCTTTACATTAGTGCCCTGGTCATTGGGCCATTGGGGAGTATACATCAGCCCCGAGCTGCCGTGGCGCTCAGGAGGCTTTTTCAAACACAATATCAACCTCTACCCTCGCAGGTACCCATTTATACACCTGGGTGAAGAGAAGCAATTATAGTTAAGCATCTTGCTCAAGGACACACGTGTCATGACTGGGATTCGAACCCACATCCCGATGACTTAACCACCAGAACTTGAGTACGGTGCACTAAACCGCTCGGCCACGACATGCTATCGTGTGAGGCACTTTCCTGGAGTTAATGATCTGATACAGTGTTGGTTTATGTTGGTACAGCGGCTCACTTTTTTTTTTTGGTTTACGTCTTTTTTTAGTCCTTATGAATCAATATTATAAGGTACGCCATTCAAATATTGGGAACACTGTAGCATCTCCTGCTTGTTGTTCTTCTGTGATCCAAGACTAAGTACTCTGTCAACGTTAGCAAAAACTGATGCTTGCACAATGGTTTCACTTCGACACTTGTACGACGGGATATCAGCGTTTAGCCACACATGCCGAAGAAAAGAAAACTGCCCGGAGGCCAACACCTCCGAATAACGGAGCGTTTACTGGAGTTATGGCTTCACAAACATGCTGCGCATCGAAAGTATTGTTGGACTCACAAGAAAGGGCAGATTAAGCCTCCACTTGTAAATGTATCTCCCAAAAGGGCAGTAAGAAAACGATGCGCATTTTGCTCGAGAATTATTACTCAAAACACAAGATGGGCCGTGTTGAAATTACAGATTCAAATACGGATGATATAGCTGCCCATCAATATTATAATAACTAAGAGCCCAACGTGGCCTCTGCGAAGACACCGAAGGAGGGAGAGTGAGAGAAGGGAGACCCGGGTAAAGTTCATCTGAAGAAAATTACCAGATCCAGCCCGCGGGAGGTGGTGTCGGCTTACACGTAGACGCAGGCATTTTGGGGGCCATTTCCTGAGTGCAATGGCACTGATTTCACTTTTAATCCCGGGCATGAATCTGCAAGTGAATAATGTTCGCTCGATACCCAAAACCTTTTGTAAATTTGGTGTTGGAGGTTAAACATTATGCTATTCGTTTTCTTTTCTTCTTTTTCTTGCGCTGCCGTGATGAATGACATTTAAACTTCGGTTGGAATTAGATTAAGGGTATAACAGTATCCAGATGAGGTTGACAGTGCTGAGATTAGGAAGTGTGTGAGCGACAGAAAGACTTCATCGCCGGAGGAAAGTCTTTTATTAAACGTTCATTTTTTTTTAATCGATTCCGTTTCCATATATAGATGTGGTGGTTTTTTTTTGGAAGTTGGTCTTAACTGAGTGAACGTACCGTTTCGTCGGCTGAAGTGCAAAATGTATAGCTCCACTGTTTTCGTCCGAGCCAGCCCGATGATTTACCGTATCTCATTCCATTACCTACAAATTTGTATAACAGTGTAGACTTGGTTGAATGCAGCTAGACTCCAATTTCTGTTTGAAGTTGAGGTGTCAATGTTATATTGAGGTGATAATAAGTCATCTGGTCTACGGTTCACAGTACAATAGTTCTTCATTAAGAAGTCACGATTGATGCACCTGACATTAAACTTACTCAGCACAAAACTGGGTCTCTGAAAAGTTCTTTTCACTCAAGGTGTCTTGTTAGTTTTCTCGGAGCGACCCCTCTCCTCAAGACCCCAAGAGGAATCTTCAAGAATAAACCGGCACGCCGAATCACCGAACACAAAACATCTCGTCGGATTTGTCTTGATTATTACGTGTTGTGGTGTTCCACCTCTGTGCTCTCACTCCCCCTCTATCTCACTCTGATTTTGTTTAAGTACAGGTGAACCAATAGATGTTGGACCAAATTTGCTGGGCTCCCTTGCCGACTCAATACATGTGGAAGGGTACTTTCACTTCCAACGGTGACTGTTTACCCGCGTAATAGACACGATGTGGAAGGGAAACAATCCAATTGTGATAGTTTCAATGTTTACTCTGGCAAAAAAGAAAAGAAAACTGTTTCCTGTATCATCGGATTGTACTGCGCAGTGCCCCCGAACCGACTCGAGAGAAATCCGAAGTACCTGAAACCTCTCGACGAACCATCATCGAGAAGAGCGGATATCCCGGGCCACGTCTCTTTCGTCGTGTCTATGGCGTTATTGTGTGGCAATACCCGCCCGGGCTTTATGAGAAAGATCCCGCTTCGGGTAATCTTGACAACTTTGAATACAATTCCGGTGTCATCTCTGACAGAGTCGGGTGCTTGGGAGATGCAATTAGTGTACCGTTGTTACACCATGACATGGCGTCAACACCGTGGTTTTTTACCATGGGGTGCAAGCCGCGCCAATTAGTGCCTCAATGAAGCGCGGCGTAGCTGAGGCGTAATGCAATCAACAACTCAGCCTGACCCATTTAAAACATGTGTACTCGGCGCTTCGATATGGATTTTCATCTTTAAGGGTATTGTAATAGAGATCAGACGAGACGCCTGACTTCTTTACGTTTAAACAAAATGGTTTGTCTGCAATGTAAATAACATAGGTGACTCTTTCATTAAAACAAAAATCCTCTTAGCGTTGCATTGTTTAGATATTGAATTTCAAAATAACTGTGTGTATATTTGGAACGAGAGTGAATAGTTCAAATCACTCCCATACCTCGTTAATCTAAGCAGTGATAACTAATCGTGGCGAGCAGGATGCGATGGAGAATTTTTTCGAAAAAAGTCGCGCAGCGAAAGATGATTTCGGCTCATTCCAAGTTGGTTTTCAAAATATAGTGAACCTTGATGATAGATAATTTGTTTCTCCAGGCTTAACTAAAATTTTACAGCATCGCCTTATTGGCTCATAATAGAGTTGACGTTGGAAAGTAACACAGTCCAGCCGATGGATTTTTAGGCTGATGATGTCGTGGATCGAGTGTTAAGAACCACATCAGCAAACTACACGGGCCAGTTTCTCAATTCCAATTTAATTTGGTACAACTTTAAAATTTCTACGTCGCTGTCTGTGAACTCCTTAAAGTGTGACGAGACTCGTGCTTACTACACCCCTTTGACATTCCAGCAAAATGAAGGAAGCAGTTTGAACTGACGCATGTCTTCTGCCCTCATTTCTCTTTCCGTTTGGGTTTGCGCGAGAATTTTTCTCTGACTGACGGAACGGGGCCCGTGGGTACCAACATTGATTCGACTGGATGTGTACCCTAAATGCTAAACATATACAACCGTCGCTGGCTGCCTGTCTGAGTACCCCCTTCATAATACTCATGAATTTGGGTCATCCCTCGGTGTCGCGTTTCCGATATTAATGTATGCTTTTAGACAGAATCCACTCCAAAAACACACCAAGGCACTGGGTGTACACCAAGGGCCGGCGTGTGTTGTCCCAAAGTAATTTTCCCCCACCTCTCATACGCGCAGTGTGTGCGATCAATATGAACGGATTTTTTGTCCCCAGCTGGGAATTACCTCGGTGTCCTTACTGAGCAGGTGGTATCATCAGTTTTTTTCTTTTTTATCCTTCTGGTATGAGATCGAACGAGATGGAACTCATGACCACACACAAAAGGGACCCATACTTGACCTAGGCAGTTTTAATGGATTTCCGGATGCACCCAAAATAAGACTTAAGCGTGTTTCCAATGCGTTGCAGGTCGTGCATGGGGATGCATCCATCTGTCTGGCACAGGTGAATTTCATGGGCGGATTGATTAAATTCAACGCAAAGCTTTATTTTTTTTCTTCCTCACTCCACCCCACTCCCCCCCCCCTCTCTCTCTCTCTCTCTATCTCTCTCTCTCTCGTGCCTGATCCCAAATGCGGCACGTTGGATGGCTTTTTGAGAAATTGAAATCAATCCATATGTGGCATGCAAGGCTAACTATCCCCATGTGTTTTTTGTTTTGAATACGCTGCATCTCATCTGCTTGTAGTCTGCCACGAATGGAGGTGTGTTTTCTATATCTCGATCCCGCATTCTCTTTGCACAGATTTGATGATTATCATGGCGTTGCAACAGGTTGCCATGTCATCTGCATGATCTTTTTAGAGGAATTGCTTTTCCCATGTCCTTAAATAACAGCCGCGCTCCTTTGCAAACATACACACACACACCCACACCCAAGCCTATCCGCGAACGCAATCAAGGGAATTTCTTGCATGGTAAACATTCGCCAAAAAAAACCCAAACAAACAAACAAATGTTGTAATTAAAATGGCAATTTTCCCGGCAGATGGCACATTGTCTTCGTGTATAGTGAAGAGGTATATCCGCTAAGAATTATTAGTCCGGCTAATTCAATAGTGGTCCGGTTACTGCACTGCATCGAATGCCTCTTGTATTTTAGGAAACTTAAGGTGGTTCTTTTCAAAGCATCACAGTGGGATAAGCTCCGATGGCTGCCTGGTATGAGGATATCAATGCTTGGGGCAGAGGTATAGAAACCGAAGATGATCGGGGGATCTCTCCCGGAGTGTATTACATGACGAGTATTGACAAAGTCAGTGCAAGAACCTGTCAATCTTGCACCCTAAATCTTTTCGGCCCGGGCAGGTCACAGGCCCTCCTGCATAAGGTTCAACAGAGACTTAAACACAGGGATGAGATTAAATAAATATTAAAAAAAATCATGATAAAATGGTTTGCGAATCTTAGTTCCCACTTATCCTAGACCCAGATCCTCCCAGATGTTGTACTTTACAGACTCTGTGCATCACCTAGAATACAAATGTACACAGGCTTCGAGACAATGTGGATTATGTCTTTCTCCCTCTGGTGATTGCTTTACTTCTTTCATGAAAATTGAAAGGCTCTGGGAGATTTTGAGAACATCCTGAAATCAGGAAAGAAATCACCTGCCTGTAAAACAAAGCTCTCTGTCTTTTTTTCCGTAATTCAATTCGTGATATTACTTTTACGGCAATAACAAATGAAGAATATGATAGCTGAAGATAAAAACAAAACGTTGGCTCATATTAAATCAACAAGGGGGAAACGAATTCCTAGAAACTAAATTTGCACTGCGGTTTGTATATACAATCCGGCTGATTTTGTCCAAGTGTTTTAACAACTGCAACACGGAAGGTGAAGCAGTGCCTCACGACAATGTCTTGTTTACCATCTTTGATCAATAGTAAGCGATGTTGATCAATAGTGGGCACTCATCAAGAAAATATCTTGTCTTAATGTAAACCTGAGGCGTCGCATTAAACTGATTGGGAAAAATTGCAAATCGGTCCAGTATGAACGTAGGAGGAGACAACATGTCCAATCTTAATCTTATGGAGATGACATTAGAGCGCATGAGGGGCTCGTAGTAATCCGAACATGAGCTTATGTGAAGACGTGCAAGCAATCGGACATTATTACTGGACTCCGAAAAACAGCCCAGAAACAGAGAGAGAGAAACATACGTAGGAGAGGTAACGATAATAGTTATTTTTATGATGCGCCATGTCTTGGAAAAAGAAAACTGTCAAGGGACAAACAGACGAGGATTGTCAAGAATGATTTCTTGGAACGATGCGACCAATGTTATTATAGCACCTTGAAAGAGATGTCATGCTGTGTGGCGCGAATTGTTGCAGGACCATACCGCAGGAACACCAAGGCGAGCCCCTTCTCAAGCGTACACATCAAGAGGGATCTTTGGCTTTACGTACCATCTGAAGGACGAAGCAATTATGGTGATGTTCCTTCTGCTGAGGGACACAAGCGCAACGATCAACAGGACCCGAAACCTGATGAGAGAACTAATACGGAGGACTTGTCTTGCCAGCAACAGGCACGAGATCCAAATGTAATGGACCAATGGTGGAAGGGCCTTCCTCGACAGTAAGCAAATCGTACTGACATTAGCATTTCTTGTTGAGTTGCACTGCCGTAGGACCTCAACAAACAACATCATCCCTAAATGCGATTCCAACATCATCCAGTTAACCCTCGTCCCCTAGATGTTTTTGCCAGTCATTGCATGTCATAAGGCGATAGCATTCATCCAGAAACTGAACAGCCGATGTACAAGACAATGAAGGCACTGGAATACCCTAGTCATATTCGCGGACTAGGGTTCTAGTGTGTGCAGAACGAAATCCGTCTACCTCAAGAACAACCAGCTACGACCAATGTAACCACCTCAAGAACAACCAGCTACGACCAATGGAACAACCTCAAGAACAATCAGCTACGACCAATGGAACCACCTCAAGAACAACCAGCTACGACCAATGGAACCACCTCAAGAACAACCAGCTACGACCAATGGAACCACCTCAAGAACAATCAGCTACGACCAATGGAACCACCTCAAGAACAACCAGCTACGACCAATGTAACCACCTCAAGAACAACCAGCTACGACCAATGGAACAACCTCAAGAACAATCAGCTACGACCAATGGAACCACCTCAAGAACAACCAGCTACGACCAATGGAACCACCTCAAGAACAACCAGCTACGACCAATGGAACCACCTCAAGAACAATCAGCTACGACCAATGGAACCACCTCAAGAACAACCAGCTACGACCAATGGAACCACCTCAAGAACAACCAGCTACGACCAATGGAACCACCTCAAGAACAACCAGCTACGACCAATGGAACCACCTCAAGAACAATCAGCTACGACCAAAGGAACCACCTCAAGAACAATCAGCTACGACCAATGGAACCACCTCAAGAACAATCAGCTACGACCAATGGAACTACCTCAAGAACAACCAGCTACGACCAATGGAACCACCTCAAGAACAATCAGCTACGACCAATGGAACCACCTCAAGAACAACCAGCTACGACCAATGGAACCACCTCAAGAACAACCAGCTACGACCAATGGAACCACCTCAAGAACAACCAGCTACGACCAATGGAACCACCTCAAGAACAATCAGCTAGGACAAATGGAACCACCTCAAGAACAACCAGCTACAACCAATGGAACCATGAATAACACTAGAAATTGAGAGTTTGTGAACAAACTCACGGTATTCGGCTGAATTACGTAATTTTAAGGTCATTATTGTGTGCAGGTTTTTTGTCTTTTTGTGCTATGCTGACGGGCGAAATATTTATTTGTATTTTTTTATCTTTATGCATGAAGGTTTGTCATATTAAACTTCAACTTCCGGTTTGACAGGATTTAAAGGTCAAATGGGGTCACACTTTGTGCATAACATCTAGAATTGCCAGAGAGCTCAAAATTGATGTAATGATTATTAATGTACCACGTTTCATTAATAAGATACACAATGTTGTATGTACAAACTTATACTTCCGGTTTCGACCGAAAATGAAGGTCAAATGAGGTCACACATTGTAAACATTTGTAGAATCGTCAAAGGGCCTTAAAATTAAGTTATTATATTAATACACAAAATAATATTTTTCAGATACGATTTTTTATAAAACAAACTACTACTTCCGGTTTCGACCGGAAGTAAAGGTCAAATGGGGTCACACCCTGTGTAAGATTTGTTTAATACTTCATGACCTTTCATATGGTGTAAAGATCATGTATGTAGCATATCTGATTCTGGAGATATGAGTATTTTAATAAAAAACTTCAATTTAATATAATGACGTCATCGATGACGTCATCATTCCAAATTTTGTTCTTTGTCATGTACACGCTTTGGTCTAAGTACGTGGTAAGTTTCAAGTCCGTACATGCTCTATTTTTTGAGATAGCAAAATAAATTTTTTTTCGACCTCGTGTACCATTTTCGTTGTGACGTAGCTATGACGTCACACATCATATTTTTAGAATGCTCTTGAGTTAAAGAAAATATTATGCATTGAACATTTTTTCATATTTTCATTCACTTAGGCTCTAGAGCCCAAAATAACATGATTTGTTACTTTAACTTCCGGTTTCGACCGGAAGTAAAGGTCACATGGGGTCACGTTGTGCACCGCATTTGTAGATCTTCGTAAGAGGTTTCATGTAAAAAAAGAATCTTGAAAGTAGCTCTTTTGGTTTTGAAGATATGATTTTTCAAATTATTTAAGGTTTATTTAACGTTTTTTTAACGTAATGACGTCATCAATGACGTCACCATTCCAAAAAAGTTGCGGTGCCGTCTACTCACCGAGGTTGATGTTCATGAGAAGTTTCAAGTTCATACAAGTTTCAGTTTTTCTCAAAATTGGCGGAGAACGTTCAGGCAGAAGAAGAAGACGGAGAAAAAAAAAAAAAAAAACTAGACATTGAGAGTTTGTGAACAAACTCACGGTGTTCGGCTGGAACGTAATGAAGTGATTGCGTCATTGAAAACAAGGTCAATATTGTATGCTGTGCTGATGGGCAAAATTTTTATTTGTACTTGTGTTGATCTTTAGGCATGAAGGTCAGTCATATGAAACTCCAACTTCCGGTTTTGACATGAACTATGGTTCAAATGGGGTCACACTCTGCGATAGTTGTACAGTATTTCAAGGGCTTGCATATGGAGCAAATATCTCGCGTGTAACTTTTATGATCCCCCAAATGATTTTTTTAAACATTAAACGTTGATTTAACAAGACTTCATGAATGATGTCATAATCCGAAAATAATCCAGTTTCATCTACACAGTAATGTCTAAAGCAACAGTAAGTTTCAAGTCTGTATCACGTTCAGTTGATGAATTATGAATTTACTATCTGTGAAATTTCAACATCCGTTTCAACCGGAAGTAAGGGTCAAATGGGGTCACATCTTCAACACAATTTTAGAATTGTTAACGAGCTTTCAGATGAAGTAATGATTATTAATGAATTCTGTTTTGTTATTGAAAAATAATCTTTTTGAAAACATTTTTTCAACTTCCGGTTTCGACCGGAAGTCAAGGTCAAATGGGGTCACAAACTGTGTAAGATGTGCAGAGTAATTGAAGAGCTTTTATATGGTGCAAAGATCTTGTATGTATCATTTACGGTTCTTCAGATATGAATTTTTTAAATATTAAACGTTGATTTAATATAATGACGCAATCAATGACGTCATCTTTTACGGCCAGAAGACATTGTCAAACTGGTATTATGTCTGTACAAAAGTTTGAGCAGGCTAAACGATCTTCAAACTGACATTTAAATTTCGACAATAAAATGAGCAGTTCTTGAATTATGAATTTTTGAAATTTTCAACTTCCTGTTTCGACCGGAAGTCAAGGTCAAATGGGGTCACAAACTGTGTAAGATGTGCAGAGTAATTGAAGAGCTTTTATATGGTGCAAAGATCTTGTATGTATCATTTACGGTTCTTCAGATATGAATTTTTGAAATATTAAACGTTGATTTATTGTAATGACGTCATCAATGACGTCATCATCCAGAAAAGACAATGCAGTTTACTGCACGGTAAAGTTGAAGGTAAAAGTAAGTTTCAAGACTGTACCTCGTTTGGTTAATGACATATGAATTTTTTTAAACTTAAACTTCAACTTCCGGTTTCAACCGGAAGTCAAGGTCAAATGGGGTCACACTTTCTGTAAAACATGTAGACTGGTTAAAGTGTTTTCAGATGAAGTAATGGTTTTTACTATAGCCTGTTTTTTATTGAAATGAGATTTTTTGGAAAAATGACATTTTAACTTCCGGTTTCGACCGGAAGTCAAGGTCAAATGGGGTCACACACTGTGTAAGATTTGTAGAGTAATCGAAAAGCTTTCATATGGTGCAAAGATCTTGTATGTAACATATACGGTTCTTCAGATATGGATTTTTTAAATATTAAACGTTGATTTAATATAATGACGCAATCAATGACGTCATCTTTTACGGCCGGAAGACAATGTCAAACTGGTATTATGTCTGTGCAAAAGTTTGAGCAGGCTAAACGATCTTCAAACTGATATTTAAATTTTGACAATATGATAAGCAGTTCTTGAATTATGAATTTTTGAAATTTTGAACTTCCGGTTTCGACCGGAAGTAAAGGTCAAATGAGGTCAAGTTGTGCATGACATTTGTATAATTTTACAAGAGGTTTCATGTAGTGGAAGAATCTTGAGGGTAGCGTTTCTGGTTCTGAAGATATGAATTTTCAAATTATTTAATGTTTATTTAGCGTAATGACGTCATCAATGACGTCATCATTCCAAAAAAGTTGCGGTTTCGTCTGCTCATCAAGGTCGATGTTCATGACAAGTTTCAAGTTCATACAAGCTTCACTTTTGCTCAAATCTTGCGGAGAAGGTTCATTGAGAAAGAAGAAGACGCAGAAAAAAAAAAAAAAAAAACAGAACAATTACAATAGGTTTTCGGCTCAAAGCCGAACACCTAAAAAAAAACTTAACAATAACAATAGGTTTTCGGCTAAAAGCCGAATACCTAATAATATCATCACAGGTTCATACATTTGTTTGGTATACATTGTGAACAGGGAGGGAGGGGGCACTTTTTCCCCTTCCCTGAACGGCCTCTGCTCAAAGACATTTTGTCCAAAGAATTACAGCAAAAAAAATAACAACATGCATTAAAGGGGCAGTTTTGCACAAATTATTCTCCGAAGTCTTGCGTCCTCATTTGGGTTGTTAAGGCCGTGTCTAAATTACTGGCTTCAGCAGTTACTATGACCGGAACGAGAAAAAATGTGCTGTTTTCACTTTAATCGTGCGTTTTGAGTGCATTCAATATCTATGTATTTATGTTCCTTCTATTTGTTTAAAATATTTTTTTTTCTTTCTCGTTTTGAAACAAGGGGCCAGGCAAAAAAAATGAGGAAGAACATTCGGGCTGCACCATTAGACTTTGACACAACAGCTACACCCGATCCAATTCTGAATTTGTCACTGGCTTCTGTGAATTATTCTGTCAATATTATTCATAGTTATTTTAGGGTAAGCTAGTCCACTGTTATACTGCCGCCAAACAGTCAGTTAATTGCATGTTCCTTCCGGACTTGTAATAAAGTCATCATGGTGTAATTTTTTTTTCAATGAATCTCCTGGAGTTTATAGTAATGTTCTTTTCTGTTTCTATTTTCGTGCACAACGGAAAGAACCGATAAACGTGTATTTGCGACTAAGTCCGCAATATTTAATAGGATTTGTGAAAAGTTGCGGTATACTTCAGCTACATCCGTTATACACCGCCTGTACATTGTTTTAATTATGTAGCTGCTAGTTGTTGTTGTTTTTTCGAAGTCATTATTAGGACAAATGATTTGAAATGACACGCTCTTTTTAAGATTGCTTTTAAACGATTGTAGCTATTTCATAAAATGCCAGGGGCTTTCCGCGTCTGTGTGACTAGTGGGAATCAAACTAACCAAATTCGGTTGTATTTTGGTATCGAGTAATTTCAATCTTCTCTTTGCTTTTCGATTGTTAAAAGTTGCTTTTGTTCGCAGCCTTTTACTGACTCGACAAGAATCAAGGTAATCAAGAGGCAGTATATGGTTTACTAAAATACACTTGGATTCAATAAAAATACACTTTGATTCAAACACGGTTACCTTTGGCCTCCGGTTTAACCGTGTGATACATAAATTACTAATGATTATGTGTGCATTCCATTAACAATGATAATTGGGTACCACCGATGGGATTCAAATCAAACCTCTTGTTATTAAGCTTTTTTGCTTTGTTTTGTTTTGGTTTTTTTCGTTGTATCTCAACTCATATAAAATGTATGAAACCTACAGACCTCACTCTGCACCAGGGATATTAAATGATGATTGTAATAGTCGGGAGTAGTGCAAAAGCAGTTAGGCCTATGCTAGCCGCGTCTGTTAGTCATGTATCTTTCCCAAGTCCTGCCCACTGGGGCTTATTCTGCTTTTTCTCACGCCAACCAGAAGTCACGGATGCCGAGCACGACACTTGCGCCCGAAGCACCGCAAACCATCTAACAGCTACGGTTCTCGCCGCAGTCGCTCCACATCCAACCCAGGCCCCGTATGTATTGACCGGTGCTTCCCCTTCGATGTGTGCAGGGCAGCGACGATACTTCCTGATCGTGCCTAATTTGACGGCACCGATCGTATATCGTCTCCTCTACTCAACTTGCCGTCGATATTCACTGGCGTTTCAGCTGGACCCTTCATGTGCCCATTAAGCAGGCATTTTCCATTAAGGTTTTTCTTGGTTTTTCTGAGCAGACCCTCTTTTTTGCCAAGGCGCATTCGTGATCCCCAGTGTGTTTAGGGGTAAAGTTTCAGTCTTCGGTCCGTGATCTTATTAACTGGGGAGCCCTTGAAGTTTGATTTGTTCATGCCATGTGCGCCTGGTTTAGTGATTCATCATGTTGCCTCTGGTGCATAAACACATTTTCATAAGAAGAGGGCAGACCCGTGTGTCACCACATAACATTTGACATTATTTTCAGTCCTAGCATGTACGGATGAGTGTGGAGTTACATATACGCCATAGTGTAGTCATGGAAAGGAAGGAAAGGGTTGGGTTCAACAAATATATTCTTTTGAAATAAATCAGAGTAAAATGAGGTGAAATGACCTACATATTTGTTCATAAACTAAAATACAAACAGTCGCAGTTTGACATCATGTAATTAATTGATTGAAGTTGCCTTTTTTTCCTCTCCCCATCTACAAATTACTTTTAAGAGCAGACCCTACGCAGTTTCATGAAAAACGGATTGGTTAGTGCAGGGGGAAAACGCGTTGGAAACACTGATCTATTTATAACGACGTGGCCATTAAAAATGGGGTTGATTATTATTAAGATTTGTTATCCAATTCACTTCAGTGGTTGCACGGATACAACTCCAACCCATCAACTCCCATTATCAAGAGCAATTTGTCCGCACTAGATGCGGACCAATTAGATTATTGAGCCGTGATTCTAAAAACACCGTTAAATCACCTTAAAAAGCATTTTGGATCTATTAAAAATGTGGGGGTTATTATTATATTAAAAAAAAAAAACGTAAAAGGAATGGATAGTCCTGAAACCCGTCATCCTGAGAAATAATTCCGCAGGAGACGCTCACTCTAAAAACTAACTTAGTCAAAACAGCGTAAAATAGTAATTTTAGACCACATTTTGACTAAAATTAGTCAAAAATGGTCTAAAATGACTAATTAAGGCTGTTTTGACTAACTTTAGTTTTAGAGTGCTGTCTTTTAACACTGAGACTGGTTAAAATCCGGTCTCGTTTAAGTATTACCGTATTTACATCATGGATGATTGGACGTGGGCAAAATCTTCAAGGGCATTTTTCTTGAACATTGATCAAATGCATAGAAACGTAAAAGAGAGAAAATATCAATCGCTTGCCAGAGTGGTGTCAGTTTGGCTCTTTGGAGAGTGAAACTCACTCTTCACCACTCTTTTTTGAGTGAAAGTGGAGTGAATTAAATTCACTCTGAATCTAGTGAAAGTACATGTTTTTCACTCTTAGAATAGTTGTCCGCCATATGGCTCCTTACAAGAGTGGTATGGCGGACAAAAAAAGTGGTTTTCACTCTTTTACATTAAGAGAGTAGACATGCAGTTTAAAGGAATTGAGTCATCCGTAAACCGACTCGTCATATTCAAGGTGAATATGAATAACGATAATGCACCTCTCAGGAGTCTTGCAACCAAGGTCAGTGGCTTATTGTATGCTCAAATGCACCTAAGAAAAGCGTCAAGGGTGGCTCTATGTGAGGAAAACTTTTGTAGGTCACTATCAAGGGGGGAATGGGACGCAAATCTATTCAGATGAACTTACCAAAAACGTGAAGCGAGGTTGCACGAGCCTGTATAATATAAATAAAACAAATAGTATAAAAAGGTTAGAACGATTTCACCTCTGTGGTCAGGGGAAAGACACGAAATCAAGCTCACGGTTTTAAATCATTTTGAGAAGAGTTTAATAACTGAACGAAAACCTTCCGTAATTTTACAATCGTAAAAACCTTGGAATCAATGCACTCATAAAAAAAAATGCGTAGCTGTTTGTCCATGAATTGATCCGAAAAACCTGCTCAAGCCTACTACACGTTTTCCCAGCAATGTTGGGTCACAGCCCGGCTGCTCAGGGATATTCGGCGGCAATATGCTTGCCCTGTCCCCATCCATCATAGTCCCATTTGGCCGATTGAAGCTGAACTAATATTGACCCACGGGTAGTTCAAGTGAAAATCCATGGCCAGTGTGTGCCGCTGAAACTGTGAACATTGAAACATTTATATATCAAGTGTCTTTGAACACACTTCTGGAAGTAGGCTGGCTGCAAATTGAGTTCAAGCTTAGTTGTAAGTGATGGGCTTGTAATCAATTTTTGATTTTCCCCTCCCTTGTCTTTTTGTTTTTCCAAGAAAGTTTTGATGTTTGGGTTTAAGATTTATGGGGATTTGGAAAAGACTGGCAAAGTTTTCTTGTCCCCTCTCAATTATCTAATAAATTTCTGAACCAACAAGCTTCCACAATATTTACCAACATCGAACGTGGATATGGAAGTGCACAATGGACCTCAATTGTTTTGTTTTTTTGTTCGAATGTCATGATAAAAAACAATGAACAAGTTGTCTCAAGGAAATATTTGTTATTGCTCTTTCGTTCTCAGTTGATATTTCACGGCAATGTCACTTCATCGAATCCCCCACCCCCAATGTCAGCATCGTTCCCCTTTAACACGCAGACATCCATTCACCAAGCATTACGTATTCACGACTGCATTAAGATTTAATACGATTCAGCAATGTACCTGTTAGCAATTACCTTCAAAATTCTCTCCAAATTAATTATGCTGCGGACGTGCCGTTGCTACTAAATGGCTGACAAACTGCGAGTTCACTCAGTATCGGCCAAAGCATTACATGATTGTACCCTTTTCCCCATTAACTTTTAAATATGTATGTGCATCGTGATTTAATGAAAGAGAGGACGGTACGTGGAACTCACGAGCTTTTACGGGTACCGGCCCGATGGACAGACTTACACAATTATTTAATTACCGAGAAACTCCGTTTACATCAGCGGGGGAAGAATCGGCTCGATTCCTGGTTCAACTTTGATCTTCCGCCCGCTACCATTGGGGAGTTAAGAACAAATAAACCGCTTTGCCATTAACGGACGCCATAAACAAACGGCACACGGATAGCTCCAGCCTTGATGTTCAACATAAGCGGGAAAAGGCCCGTGCTATTTTGCTGAATTTCTTTTCTTTTTTGACCTTAAATCCTGTGGGACGGTGTTTGTTTTAAACATTTACGTATTACCCAGTGTGCTCGTGCTAGTCCAGTGGGTCGGCATGGTATTTTCGTCTCGGGCTGTTTTTATTTTGATCTCTGCCACACCATGGTCAAACACGGCAGGTTTTTTCCCCCTCTCTTTATGACTGCTTACGTTTTTGCTCCACGGTTTCATAATGAGAAGAGACGCATGGTTGCGAATCGCGTGATAACTTACTGCCCATCTTTGTCGTAGGTGTCTTTATATATAATACTGTAAAGCAATATTGCCCATTTAAATGTGAAGGAAATTAGTTTCCAATTAGTTTCCAATTAGTGCCGGCTTCATTTTAGTTGAAAGGGCGAAATAGAAACAAGCTAGCTGCACCCACTTGCTATTCTGTACTTCAGTAAGTTGCAAATAATTTAAATTTGGAAAATTAATTGCAGTACGCTGGGTACCTACTGGTAAGAGCTATTTTGTTGTGATTATGGTATGTTTCAGTTTCTCTCCATTGAATAAATCATTTGTTTTCAAAAATGGTCTTTCCACCAGGTTGCCGATGGCTTTCTTTTATGCCATTAAACGTCTGCTTATATACCGTACTCTGCATGATTGAAAACACGAATAACTTCACTTCATACTTGGGCAATATTAAGGCAAAATGTGATGACTGTAATGTTTATAGTAATTATCAGAGTTTGCAATGGTACCTATCACAATGAGATTTTTATTTTATGTATTATTACTATTATTTTTTTTATTATTTTTTTTTGTGTGTTAATGATATTTGTTTTTCATTTGAAAAGGCTATAATTTTTAAGACATGTTTTTGTTTTAATACCAAATTATTAGCTCTTTATACCAAGCGAGAACATTCCAGAAGGAAAAAAAAACTCTTTATTTTCGCTAAAGTTTCAGATGCTGACTTTGTATTGTTTCACGCAAAATAGAAATAAAAGTGAACGTAATATCCACTGACCAACCATCGCTTCGAACATGACAAAATATTCGCTAGCCGATTTTCCAAACGCACATAAATTATAGAATGTACACGAGCACATACAAAGCACAGGTCGATGAGCTAGCTAAAATCAACCTTGTCAATATTTTATAAGATAAATTTGCCTTGCCGAGGCCGTGCTAGAAACTAAGCCAACACAATGTGATTACAGTAACCAAATAGTTACTGTGTAAAAAAGTGGGTATATTGCCAATAGATGATACTTTACAGTAAATACACAAACAAACACAAAATTGTTGCGGGTGTGTTGACTACGATATCATAACAAACCGTGGTGGGATGTGTATGATATCAAAACAAGCCTTGGTGAGAACGCAGAGCTTGTATCGATTTAAAGAGAATGCTTGTGGACACATTGAAACATATTAAACATTAAAGAAAATAGTATTTTTAAGTGGGGGATTCAGTGTGTGCTTTTCTCCTTTTCATCCATTGATGACCACATCAGCTGGATATGGGAGACCCTAATGTGAAAGTTCAGCCGTGTATTGTAAAAGATAATGGCGTACTATCAGTGAGTGGATTTATGGCTGTAGGACAAAAACGCAGCACTCTCTTCTGAGACGGGAGATCCTGGATAATGATTGATCCAAAAATGTGACTAACAAACTTGACTCAATAATAACATGAGCGGAATGTGCGGTATGTTTGTGATTGATGGCAAACCATTACTCGTTGGGGGTCGCCCGAAGTTGTCAACATATCCGATGTTGAGCAGAGACTTCGGGTTCCTCGCTGTATGTTTCCTTACAAATTGTAGGCACAACTGCTAGGGCAACTCTAATTGTGGCACCCTGTTCCAGCTTCCAGACAGACCTGTGTACGGTAAACACACCTTAACACCGGTTTGAAAATTAAACATTGAAGTGTTTGTACGCCTAGTTGGATTTGCTTTTCTCAGTCTGCTCAATGAGCATTGTCAATGAAACCTACTGTATTGTCTTGGCTCCTTTAAAACATGACGGAAAGCACATCCATTTACACTTGCAAGGAACACTCGCTCGGTGTGATGATAACTACGTATTAAAGAACACAACGTGGACACAGTATACTTTAAAATATATACGTGCAGATTTGATACAATCGCCGCTTTGATTACCACACAAGTCTCGTTAATGTTATAAGCACTGTCCTCCATCATTGTCATTTTAATGTGACCGTTAAAAGCATTATAATTCACAGTCGGCGTCAATGGAACTAGACAGTCAGACACCTGTGTGCAGACTGAGTGCGGCGCTGCGCACCATCAGTTTAGTTATACACGCAGAACATAGCACCCGGGTGATAATGCGTGCGTCGTTAAAGCACAAGATGTGAGCCTAATGTTAACCTTGCAGGCCTTGCAGACTGTTAGTGGAGACCTACTTACAGATTGGTACGAACGCCCATAATATCAAGAGTTGGACTATTATCTGTTTGTACCACACGTACCAGAGAATTGCTGCATGTTAAATTAACGAAAGTCTTGTTACGGTATTTATTGCAACGAGATATTTGACTCGACCTCCGCCCTTTGCTTGGAAACAGCTGTAAAGGTTGCACAGGCATCTTAACGTGCATCCAGGGAACAACACCAACGGGAACAACACCAACGGCAGCTTAAATTGGCTTGCAACCGTCGACCCAAAACTACACTAACCCTAAAAGAGATTCAGATAATGGCATGTGTAATCCGTGCGAAAGCCTGCACTACACATCGCTCGAGGGCGCACTGTCAGATGAGTGGCAAACTCAATGCCTCTGAAACTGTTCACGGCCCTGTTGCATTTTTACTCTGAATTAAACAAAAAACTTCCAAACACGAACGTACCTCCAATCCCCTTGGATGTTTACCCCATTCCCATATGACAAAAATACGAAGAAAAAAATAGTTAATATGTATATAATTTTTTAAGTTTGTTAAAATCCACTAATCCACCGATTTCAGTATTGAAGTAGGCCTATCCGCTGGCTTGTTATGCCTTCGGGTCTTGCATGCACAGATGCTTCGTTTTGAAGACAAGGCTTCCGAATTACCTTATTAAAATATACCTGGTGATGTCCTATCGTACGGGTAGACAAGTCGATGAGTTTTGAGAGCACACTCCCATGAGAGAACACTTTACTAGTCAAGCTAACCCCATCCACACTGTGACTATCTCTACACTTGTTAATTCTTTTCATATCTAACATTAACAATTTTCCTGTTTGTTTGTTTGTTTTTTTATTTTATGCAGAAATGCACGTCCTTCGAGGTCAGCAGTAAGGAAAAATTCCCAACGTTCGCGAGGACTGTCCCAACGGACACCCAGGTAACGCTATCGGTCATCCAGCTCCTCCGCCACTTCAACTGGTCCACGGTCAGCGTGGTGTACTCCACGCGTGATGAGGAGGAGTCCGTGGCGGAGAACCTACTCGCCCGCATGAAGATGAACAACATCACGGTATCCCACCATGAACAATTCAAAACCAACTACTGGAAGAAGTACATGGAAGAGGACGATGAGCGATTGTTGAAGATCGTGAAAAGGACGTACAAAGAAACGAGAAGTAATTGAAACAAAATATTCCCCTTTTCTGATGGTTTCAGATATTTTACCCCCCCTCCCCCTTTTCTTGTTTTTTTTTATCACAGAATTGCAGACCGTATACAGTAGTAGAGTACAAAAATTAATAGTATGACGGATTTTAGTTTCCCTAAAATTCTTAATCAAAATATTTGAAAGAATCTCTGCCATTTTAAGTGTCGGCAATAGAAGAAATTATCCCTTTGTATATATTGTGAGGATATGGACAGGATTGCCTCACCGATTAGATGTTTATGTTATTGCCTAATATGAACTTAAACGATATCTCTCTCTGTCTCTTTCTCTCTTTTATCTTCTATAAGTTTATATTTTTCTGGGGCAAAACTATGAGCTCTTTCACTTCTGCGAAGCTTTGGACGAGCTCGGGCTGCTAGAAAACGGGGAGTATGTAGTTGTGCAGGTTAACGTGCAGATACCTACGGAGTCGGACTTGAAAGGCCTAGAAGGAGGTAAGCAACCCGTGAACAACACCCCTTGCGCCACTTGTACAACTGCAAAACTGGGGTGTTAAATTGTTTCTCTCGGTTTCTATATTATGACAGCACCGACTTGGTGGAGTGTAATAATGACTATAAAGTGGAAAGATATCTAGGAGTAGTTTTGTTCAAGCATTTATAAAAAATAAAATAAAAAAATAAAAAAGCCAGTTTAAAATGTACCCCACACCCGTAAACCAACTCCATCCAGGTCGGCAAACTGTCATTCTATACACATAGAAAGAACGTGTTATCGATGCGAACCTTTTCCTTGTATTAATCAGTAATTATCGATATTGTTGTTGTTATTTTATTAAATATTTGTATGGACTATATCTGTCTTACATTCTGATCCATCTGATCAAATATGAATATCGAACAGAGCAATGCTCTAAATGTACAGAAAAGTACAATTTATTGCGTGTTATACATATAGGTGAAGTATACCCTCTCTCTTCCCATACAGTGTTATTTTTAAGGGAACATTTGTTTAACGGTAAAAGACAAAGCTGCTTTTTGAATATTTATGTTAATACCATCTTTGTTTTAACAGATCCTTACTCGAGATTTTTCACCCCTGAGGTACTTGGTTATTACAGAAACGTCCTGGTATTGTTCCACACGCCCCCTAATGAGAAAATCGCCTTACAATTTAGAGAAGAAATCATAACCCATTTGCAGGAGCCTCCGTATAACCTTAATCTAACCGGACTCGACTCGAATAATATGGTGGTAAGTTGAAAGGGGAGAACTGTCCGAACGCTGGGAATATTGTTTGAACCAGGGCCGTCTCCAGATCCTGGCGATGACTCTGGTTCCGGCTTTGGGTTTTGCTATGGCTCCGGCTGAGGCTCCGTCAGTGAGTTTGAAACACATTCTTGTCGACACTGAATTTGAAACTGACGACAGGGCCTAAGACTTAGCCGAAGCCGAAACTGAAGCCGCAGCTGAGGCTCGGGTTTCATAATGTACTCTGGCGCAAGCGCGGCACCGTCACTGGTGTGGGCCTTGGCTCTTGTTCGGACAACGGAAGGTATCCGTGAGCGACTTTGTAAGTCGTGTCTATTCGACACATAGCTTAATAAATTACGAACGAAGCCTTGGCCAAAGCCTAACCTGTGACGTCTAAACCTCAGCCGGAGTTTAAGCAAGAGCCGCAGGTTAGCACTGTATAGGAAAGTTCTGATGCGCACTAAAATTCAAACTCATACGTGTCGAATGCATAATAGTGGGGCAGATATGGAAAATATTTGAGGGGGAATTGTTCAAAATGGCTGTCATTGCTGGTTATTCTGCCTGTATTTTTTTTTCAAAGGACAAATCTGCGATGGCCTTATAACCAAATATCTTTGTCATGGCATACTCTGACTGTGTGTCAAGTTCACGTTCGTATCATCAAAGGCACAATCCCATCAACAACATGTAGTACGACTAGAAAGTCAAAGAAATAAATTAAGCTAGTAACTTGCAATTTAGAAAAGGGTGAACAACGACTTACTAACTGATGAGGTTTTTCCTATGCTCCAAAAGGAACTACGTGTTTTTGAAACGTGTGCCTACGATCCTAAGACAGTCTCATTTGTTCATCTTTGATTTACAGATTAGCGAAGCAGCTTATTTTTTGTACGACGCTGTTATGCTGTACGCGTATGGTTTAAATGCCACACTGAGCAAGGGAGGCAACATCACAGATGGAAAAGCAATAATAGATGAGATTATTGAGCAAGGCACCTATCACAGTGAGTAGAGTATAACTATAAACCACAATAGACCCTTCCCGTGAAATATGCTAATTGCGCATCGCGCGTGCGCACTAACACCACTGGTTGGCAAAATGAGGGAACATGGAGTCTTTTCGTATGGGGCTGAAGGTGACGTGACGCATACGCGGTTGTGAGTCTGCCCAGTGCACAACTCGTTGGTGTTTTACGTGTAATTAGCATGTTTCATGGGAAGGGCTATTTCTGTGCGTCTTCATACATACACAAACGTGCCTACAACAGGCATCTTGTCGTCCTGAATCCCTTTACGAATAAAACAGATATCAATCATCAGTGCAAACTATTTTCCACACACAGTGATGTGCTCTGATGTAGCGTTCATTCTTTGCCGCACCTCTATTTAGTTATACACTTGAGTATTTATGTATCTATTTATTTATTTATTTATTTATTTATTTTGCATTTCCCTTTGACAAGTTTAAATACGCTACATTTTTTTATATAGTATTTTTATCACACAACTGTAAATTATCGAGACATTTTTCAGTTTTACTCTGAAAGCTCAGTGCAGATTGTAGTACTAATCCTCTAATCCTCCAACAGAACCTTTTTTGTTTTAAATGCTGTCATTGTGGAGAAAAACAAACAATCGGAGACATCCAAATCACCATTAATTATTTCGATATCCGCAATCGAAATAACCAGGCACATAATTTTGTTTTATATACACTGTAAAAACTGGGATGTTAATTGATTCTCTTGGTATCTATATGTGACAAAACCGACATGGTGTTTTTTAGTTATCCCCACTGCTTTATCGTTGGAAAAATTAACACCATGTCGGTGTTGCCACATATAGATACCAAGAGAATCAATTTAACACCCAGATTTTGCAGTGTGTGAAGGAGCACAAAAATCCCTCACCAGATAAATAAAAAAAAAGCAAAACACTTTTTCAATAAAATGAGATCCCTCAACCCACCAATGTGATGGCATTTTCAACTGTAGGTGGAATAGAAATGAATTTGACTCTTGAAACTACTGAAAACTTACTGGTTTTTTTCCCACGTTGTTTCTAACAACAGGTGTATTGGGCATGCAGCGTGTTATAAATGAGAACGGCGACGCCATAACCAACGTATCCGTGTTTGTGTTGACGCAAAACGAGAGTGTGGGAGACTACTATTACACGTTCAACATTGCAGGCAATTTTCAATTCAACGCATCAAACAACGAAACCAACCTGGTAGATATGGACCCACCCTTCCACCCCCCTTCCCTTCTTGTTAATAACAAAACATAAAAACTGAAGTTTAATTTTTATTCACATCCTTGATAGTCGGTCTTTTTTGCTATCGTTTTGTAAGTTTGACTTAATTCCATGATAAATTAAATCATTTTTTTTGCTAAGTACATCGAATGAAAAGTTGAATGAGGAACTTGAATACTGCTGATGGCTCAGAATTTGTCCCAATAATTCTACGCTCCCCTCCCAACCCTCTGACCAATCCACACCATGAACAAAGTCCTGAAGGGGTGAATGCATCGACACATGCAAGGGTTCAATAAAATAGTCATGATTGTTAATCAAAGAATCAACCCAGAGTAATTTGACATTTGTCCATTTCCTATAGGTCTCAATAGGGAACCTTTGTATTTTTGACCGGATTTTTGGCAGAGTGTTTACAAAAAAATGTTGCTAACAGTCTAATGGCATCATCAAGTGTTAAAAATGATGAAACTGTATTCCTTTTTTTTTTTTACTTTCACTAGTCTTTAAAGCTACTTCAGGACGTACAGATAAACTGGGTGGCTGGTTCGGTTCCTCCAGACAGACCGAGGTGTGGGTTTAAACACGAGCTCTGCAAACCTCCCGTCAAGGTATTAACTCCTTTGGAGATAGTCAGCATCACATTTGGGAGTTTGTTTTTACTCGCAGCAATCATTGGTGGGATTTTTTACAGGTAAGTGCGGAATAAATACAGCGATATATCTTTAAAGGCAACCATTTATAATAATAAAAAAAATGTAATCAGAAAACCACTGATTATAAAGTTCATACATGCACCAGTATATCAATCTTATTTACGTCTGAAATATTGCTAAAAGCCCCAGCTCAACATTGTTAAACAAAACAAAAAATAAATGTTCACTTATTTACTAAAACTTTACATTGTATAAAGAAAATGATGGTAGAAAACATTCCTTGAAATATTTCTGCCTAAAGTGTTATCGTTTTTAAATAAATGAAATAAGATCCAAAATTAGTTTTCGTCTCCGTGAGACGAAAACTCTGCCTGTAGGAATGCGTATAAAATGCTGAATGCATTGTTACCGTTTTCTCGCAAATGAAACAACGAAATGAGCTGACATTTTCACAGGTTGGTTTCATTACATATATCTTGATTTGTGCAAAGATTGGAAGCATTTACAGTCAATTTACCAATGTTGAGCTGCGGCTTTAAGCCGCGTAATGTTCATATAAAGACATCCTAAATCACTGTTGCTTATTTCGATTGCTTTGATCGAAATAAGTACGTATACTACACAAAATCCCTGACGAAACGTAACCATTTCTCGTTGCTAATTTTACTAAAATGTGACTTTACAAAATTCCATGCAATTCTAAAATGGATTGCGTTTATTGAAAGTTACAGGATGGGAATAAATTGACTCTTCCAAAAAGCCGGTGATGAATTATATCTTTATGGAGCTGTATCGTGTATTGGTTCACGAAAGGAACCATGGGTGCTCTTTTTACCGAGTTCAACTGATCGATATGCAAGTCACAATATTAATAGAGACAGTGTCCTTTGTATACGTACACGGAAAGTAATATCGAGCAGACGAAAATCTGAGTGGAAATATTAACATTTTTACAGTAATTTAAGCATCGAGCGCTGCAAAAATCACAGCTGAATAACAAGGGTTGACATGTCTTCCACTCCACGACCTTAATCGATAGAACTGTGCTATGGCAGCTGCAGAAAATGCAAAACGTGAACTTCCTTCCTGAGAGTGATGCAGGCACCCAGTGCGCCATTTTGTTTTAATTTTTATAAACATGTGAAGGCACGAGACACAACGTAAATGCGTCTCAATAGTTCATGCCGTGCACCGCATTGCTGACCCACCTCTGGGTCAGGCTGACCCGGAAACTGGTTAAAATGTTGGATTCTGCGTCATTTTGACACAGTTTGGGGTCGGTCTGACACAGATTCCGTGTTAAACTGGCCCAGAAATGGGTCAAGCCCCCTGGCACCCAAAATCCGGGTCAATTCTGACTCAGAATCCGGTTGAGTTTTTAGGGTGTGTATTTCTGATACGCCATGCTGCATCCTAACACTACATTCGTGTCAACCTACAATGCTGATTATCGGTGGCTCTCATTGTCACCGAGTTACCGTTATTTTGTTATAAGGTCTTTATCAAGTTCACTTTGAGGTTGACAACGATTTGTTTTTCAGAAATTTCCCACGCGGTCTGGTTTCTTCGAGCGAAATTATTACGTTGATTGGTAACGGTAATTAAGTTCGGTCTATTGTGTCAATAAACGACGTGTTTCGTTAATTTGGTTTTCACATGCAGAGTCTGGAAATACGAACAGGAGCTTGCGAGACTACTATGGAGAATAGACTATCATGAAATCAAGTTTAAAGGTCAAGACGGCTCGACTACTACAATGGGAAGTCGGGTAGGTTTTGGAGTAATGATTTTGTAGTGTACAACATGTCAAAGTAATCAGTGGGGGGGAAAAAAACAAGGTGACAAGCATCACGACCGGCCGGCCTATGGCGGGATTTGAAAAGAACATTCTCTGAACAGAGGTTGAACGTACCGCGGTGTATACTGACCGATCGTTTAAAATGTACCAGACCAAAGCTCTGCTGGTGTCGTCAGAGTATGGGTTCGAATCCTGGTCGTAGCAATGTACCAATACACTTTAACATGTGAGTTTTTTTTTTTTTTTTTTTTTTTTTAATAAAGCAGAAGTCCCATGTGTTGTCTAATGCTCGTTCAAGAACCCAGTCGCTTCCAGCAAAAGAAAATAAAATGAGCTTGACCCAGAGTTTCTGACATGGTTTGTCCGAGAAAAATTGTTCCACAGCGCCTGAAACCCCTCATATAACATAGTGCAACATACAAGGGACTCATCAAGAAAATAATAAGAAAATTTGATAGCTTTCACATGAGGCAGATTTTACGATATGCTTTTTAGATCTTCCAAAAACCAATGATATCATTATTGTCAATGTGTTCGTCAGCCTTACCTTCACAAGTCTGTCTCCGGCGTTGTCCTGTGCGTTTGTATCCAATCAATTGCAAGAAGAGTGTATCCAACGATTGCCTTGTACCAGACAGTTCCACTTGTTGTATGGGCACTGTAAAATCTAGATCAAATTGGAAACGGAAAATGTTCAAGTAACATGCATCATATAATTTGTTTCATCCAATGTTAGTCAATATACCCGTGGTAACAGCATCATAAACAATAATAAAAGTATAATAATCAAAGATTATTTTTTGTTTTCTTCTCTTCAATGGTTGCGGTACCCGCTGCTAATAGGATTCGAACTGCCTCAATCTCGGTAGTCTAGTTGGTAAGACATCTGCTCTAGAATGGCGGGGTCGTGGGTTCGAATCCCACCCGAGGAATATGCCTGTTTTTTTTTGTTTTTTTTTCACAGGACTCGGGAAAGTACTGAGTATACAGTGCTTAACACACATCGGTGTATGGGCAAAAAAACACAAACAATATTATAACAAAACTATTTAAAAATGTTTTGAATTATTTTTAAAAAGTTGACAACTGTTGTGTAACCGGATGCAATTGATAATTCCTAGGTAAGCATCATGACTACGGAGAGCCGAGCTTCCGGTGACGGGTTGAGAGGTCAAATCTTCACCAATGTTGGCAAATACAGGGGAGCAATGGTGGCTGTCAAGAAAATATTCAAGAGGCATATTGACATCAATAGAGAGGTCAAGAAAGAACTGAAGATAGTGAGTATATCTTAATTGGGATTGAGTTAATTGGGCAATCTTTGCTTTGTTTCAATCCTGTTGATTTTTCCAGTCGAAACACTAATCACCTTTCAAGTCATCGTTTATAATTGAATCTATTCTGTCTACAGCTTAGAGATATTCGCCATCCACACTTGAACCAGTTCATTGGGGCCTGCATCGATTCGCCAAACATCTGCATCATATCAGAATATTGTCCAAAAGGGAGTTTACAGGTATGGCAAAACAGTTGTAATTTTAAAATGTGTGTTAACGTGTCTACTCGTTGCCGGACATTAACAAGGGGATTTAGCTTGTTTGTTAGACATAAGACGTCATCGGTTTGAATTGTGTACAAAACCAAAAGGGGACGTCGCAAAAAAAAAAAAAAAAAAAAAAAAAAAAAGACTAATTCGAAACAATCTAAAATGAAGACAAGTCCTTGAGATTGTCTTTAAAATATTATCCATTATGACGAAAGTATAATTGATGTAAGTCCTATAAGTACAATAGACGGTTCTCTAATACGATTATATTCGTATGTTTTTTCGTTCTCTGTGATCTCAAGCAATACTGCGACGGGAGAATTGCCATGCACATAGGCAAAACCTTGGCCGTTTATTGATATTGTAAATCATTTGTACAGCTTTTAAACTGCATGTGACTGTGTGACTAATGTATGTTGATCAAATTATTACAATAATTGGTACCGATATTTGCCGTCGTTAAGACAAATCACCGGCAAGCCTCGTCTAGAATCTGTATACAGTTTCATGTTTTTTTATTTTATGAGTTTGTTTTCATTTTCTCATTTTGTCATTTCAAACTATATCCTGTTTGCATTCTAACAATTTAGTCTGACTGAATTATGTTGAACAGTCAAATGTAGCACCTTTATTTGGTCGGTGGTCAGTTGAACCAGTTGGACCTTCAGAGCTTGATAATCGTCACTGAGGACATACTTTCGTTTTGGACAGAGCGGTGTTTTTCTTCAGGCAAAAGACTGTTTATTAATTTGTTTTCTTTTCTCTATTTAGTGTTCAGCTATTTCTCTATTTTGTTTAAGTTTAGACTGTTAATATAAGTGCTTATTAAATTCAATTGATTGATATTTATTTTATTTATTTATTTATTACTTTTATTATTATTTTTAAATACACCTTTCTTAAAATAAATGAAGAAACCTAAATGATGCGACAGTGATACACGACATGTCATTTACAGTGTCTAACCGACTTTTTGTTTTCACGTGCGCCGTTAATTAAATTCCTCCTCGACGTACGACCTCGGCGGTTTATAGAGGCTTGCCATAAGCCAGATGTCATCTTGCTATATTAATGTTTATTTTACTTAAATATACACAAACAATTTACCCTGCTCATACAGACCTAGCGCCAGAGCCTAACCAAATTTCCTCCGCCGTGTTTTTAGCCGCTGAAATCTAAAGCCAGATGAGTAGGTTATTTCAATGCTCCATACAATCACGTTCAGGCACGGTGAGGGCTACAAATTCAAATGAGTTTGCAAATGAATTTTAAATCGTAGACATTTTACGGTTTTTTTCTTCTTTGTTTTTCTTTCTTTTTTTTTCTTTGTGGTACTGTTACTGTTATTATTATTATTTTGTTATGTATTTATTTATTTATTTATTATAATTATTATTAATATTTGTTGTTGTACATGCAGGATATACTTGCGAACGATGAGGTCAAATTAGACAACATGTTTGTAGCTTCAATAGTTGGTGATATCATAAAGGTAAACCATACAGCCATATGACTTTCCCCAAGATTGCTAAGAGTGACGAGTTATGAAAAATAGACCTTATGCATTGACGTCATTCCAGCCGCCATCTTAGAGGTAAACCGATGATGAAACAATGGAAACGCACGGATTTGTACACACAAGATCGGCCAACGGACAACCTCCATTTACTCAAATTACGTCATGTGCAAGGTCCATTATATTGTAACTTTCACAAACGTACCAAAATGCGTTTTTGTTTTGTGTTGGGTTGTTTGTTTGTTTGTTTGTTTGTTTGTATTTTGTTTTTGTTTTTTCCGAGGAGCTACATTTTACTATGGACAGACGAGATTAATGCTGAATCTAGTTATGAATAGTAACATGTTATACTGTAAGGTTGACCGCTTCTCAGTGTTGTGTAATCGACTTCCAAAAAGGTCTACATGTTGTGGTAGTTACTGAAAAGTCACCAGAGAAATTACCCCCACCCACCAAACGTCTTTTACAGTGAACATAATTTCATAATACTTCTATACAGATACATTAAAGGTAAAATATAGGATTGGTAAAGCTGATACTACAGTGTTCTTCCTTTGTGTGATTCAATATATACATGAAGAAGAAAAAAACTGTGAACGTTTGGGCTCAATCCGTCGTCTGAGTCAGGAAAATAGTGAAAAACCGTGCACACTTTTCAACATGTAAACAACATTGTCCTTAATTTTGTATGTTACAACTAAAATTAAAATGGGGGTCTTCAAATTCTATTTTCACGACATTGACAGTATTTCAGAGACATTTTTCCATGGAAGATTGGTACTGATATAAACTTCATAATCAGTAAGCTTTTAGACTGATACCAATAAAAAAAAAAAAAAATGGATGAATACCAATCCTGTATTCTACCTTTAAAAATCAGTAGGGATAAATTATGATTGAAGTACCTAGCTTAAAGACACGATTGCAGTGACATGCATTAACTATGGCCTTGAACCTACACAGTGGCGACTTATCCACCACATCACCGATGCGTAATACTGTTAGTACACTTACGTCAAATACACTCCAGTCATTTGATATCATCCAATTAAAATAACGGACACATTTCCCCCCCCCCCCCGAAACAGGGAATGCTCTTTTTGCATTCTTCGGAAATCCACACGCATGGCAATCTGAAGTCATCTAATTGCTTAGTGGACAGCAGGTGGGTGGTCAAGATCTGTGACTTTGGACTATGGCGCTTCAAATCCAACCAGCAACTCACTGACATGGGGGAACACGCCTACTATGAAAGTAAGCTTACAGATTAATAAGTTGCTTTGCTGTTTGAAGTTGTTTAGACAATATGGTTCAGTACAATTGTCGTTGTTTACCTGTCTATAACAATCGTCAAGTTTACCTTAATAAGCAGTCTGCTACAGTACAGAATGTAATTGAGACCGAGTTATAAGGACATAGTGCTCAGATATTGCACATGCTAGGCCAATTTTAACAGGGAATCTGGGGACATTTTGTTCACTACGTTTCTGCAACTTAAGATACCCAAATTAAGTATCCGTTTGTTTGTATATACGTTTATAATTTGGACTGTAATTATATTCTTCACTATATTTTTGAATGAACTGAGAACTTCCTCATGATGAGTGACATACATTTTTAATAAACCATTGCCCGTTTACGGATCACTAACAGGCAGCACGCTATAACGGTTTCAAAATATGTGTCACTGCTCAGATGTTTTATTGGAGTAAATTTCGGGGGAAAAAAATCTAGGAATAATAGTCGAAAGGTCCTACATCAATCTCCCTGCATGGCTTCAAGACAGCAAAAGCTTTATCTCAACAGTACAGAGAAAACGATGAAAAGTGAATGGTATTTCTTGTATTCCTTGCAAAGTCTTTCTTGTCATGTAATGGGGACTAGAGATGATTTCATACACCAATAACAAGAGAGTCTACCCTTGTTATGAATATTTCCAGGTCTCTTATGGAAGTCACCAGAGCTGCTCAGGGATCCCTGTCCGCCGCCCACGGGTACTCAGAAGGGCGATACCTACGCCTTCGGGGTCCTTCTCTTCGAGATCATTCTAAGAAACGGACCGTACGGAAACACTGTCCTCAATCCGAAGGGTAATTCGAGTCTTATACTCTCTACAGACTCCCGGGTCAGAAGTGACCCGGATTCCGGGTCCCACTGGGCCTGACCCATTTCTGGGAAGACTGACCCCAAGACTAGCCTTCAAATGTCATTTTCTCGACTTTAACATGATCTCAGACGGAATTCATCCCTTGGAAGACTGGTACTGAGATGAACCTCGTAATCAGTGAGCGTTCAGATTGAAACTACTCTCTCAAAACTCACGGGTCAGAATTGACCCGGATTCCGGGTCCCGTAGGGGCCTGACCCATTTGTGGGTCAGGCTGACCCGGAAACTAGTAAATATAAAGGGATTTACACAGATTCCAGGTCAGACTGACCCAGAAATGGGCCAGGCCCCCTCCGACCCGGAGTCCGGGTCAATTCGGACCCGGGAGTGTAGTGTGCATTGCTGTGTTTTGAGAGGAATTGAATTTAAGATGTACATTACGCGTGCAATTTGTTTACGCAAACGTGAACATAAGAAAGATCTGTTGTTTGACACGAGAATATTCCGTACAGCCCACGTTCACGATTGCAAAAAATACGTGCTATCTAAACCTCTTTTAATATCTTTAACCTCTAATACCTTTCTATTAGTATGCAGTGCAAGTGATTTTTTTCTGTTTATTTTGTTTTTGTTTATTCGTCCACAATTATGATATCACCACAATTCAGATGTTTGAAATACCGTCAGCTATTCAGCGAACACGTCGTTTGGCGTAGTGTTAGTCAGGAATATTCAAATTGTCCAAAGAATTGCTCTATCTAAACCAGACATTATTTTTTGCCCGCGGTTTTGCAGAGATCGTTCACAGGGTGACGTATCCACTGGATATAACGAAGCCTTTCAGACCGAACGTGAACGAGATCGAAGAGTGCTCCGATTGCGTCATCCACATCATGCAGGAATGTTGGGCTGAGTTACCGGAGCACAGACCGGACTTCAAGACAGTCAGGTCCCGGTTAAAGCCGCTAAACAAGGGCATGTAAGTTCCAAACTAGACTTGAATCCATTTAACAGACAGAAAAATTGCAGGTTGGAGGTTTACTTCTGGGTTGATATCTGTGTTGCCATTTTGGCCCCCCATACAAACACTATTCGCCTGATCACAGTTGTTCTGAACGTCGAGATGCTCCCACATCTACCCTCTGTATAGGTTTTGCAGCAGAAACCACCAATATTTTGACAGTTAAGCAGTATACCGTTTCATTTAAAATGCAATTTGGGGTTTTGTTTGCAGGAAGTCCAACATTCTGGATAACATGATAGGAATCATGGAGAAGTACGCCACCAACCTGGAAGGTATTGTTGAGGACAGAACCCAGCAGCTTATAGAGGAAAAGAAGAAGACGGATAACTTGTTGCATCAGATGTTGCCGATGTAAGTATATTGGCCACTGTGAGTATCCAATCAAAGGCATGCAACCTTTTTTCAGCTGATCAGACGATTTCCTCGTGTTTGGTTTCCCAGCCATTGGAAATTGGAAAACACACTACAATGTTGCTGTGCCTGACACTTGCCCCTTTTCTTGACAAACAGCAGTTAATTGCCCCCTGGCATCTGATTACTACTGTCCTTCATAAAAAGAACAGAAATAAGTAATATATGGACACGCTGCTGATTTATTACTATTCAACTTTAACACACCGTTAACTGTTTAACCGACTTTCCATTTTAAAGGCCTGTGGCAAATCAACTCAAGCGAGGTCGGCAGGTGGTACCTGAGTCATTTGACTCTGTTTCAATCTTCTTCAGTGACATCGTTGGCTTCACTGCCCTGTCATCACAGAGTACGCCCTTCCAGGTAAAAATGTTACACCTTTGATACACCAAAACAGACCACTGGGGCTTCAGCAAAGGAGTCTGTGATCAACCGATTTACCTAGCCACCGTGAGTAGGTTTACAAGCTACGGTGGCTAGTCGAATCTGTCGAGCATGCCCGTCAGCAGACTTCCAATTTTAGTTCTATTTTCTCTTCATCAGATCGTTGACATGCTGAACGACCTGTACTCGCTCTTCGATGCCATCGTCAGCTACTACGATGTGTACAAGGTGGAGACTATAGGAGACGCCTACATGCTGGTGTCTGGCCTTCCCATACACAACGATAGACATGCTGGTGAGATCGCCTCGACTGCACTGCACCTTTTGGATGCTGTTCAACACTTTGAGATAAGACACAGACCAAACGAACGTCTAAAGTTAAGGATAGGTCTTCACTCAGGTACGTTTAAAACACGCTGGCCCTCATAATACTCACCTAAGTATAGGTGAGTTCAGTAAGTTAATAGTGTAAACCGCACATTGATCATGGGACTTAAAAGCTTGCATGGGGTATGTGAAGAAACATGTTTATATGATCTGGATAGAAGCGGTTCAATCGTGGCACATGTTTAAAAAAATTCACAAAACACAAAATCCCATCTTGTTACAAAATACTAGCCTGACGAACTTGAGTTATGTAGTTTACATAATGTGGGATCGAATCCCGTCCTGGCCAGTCGCGACACTTGTGCCCTTGAGCAAGACGCTTTACAAGAGAAGAAATCATATTTCAATCAAAACTTAAAGAGCTATTTTGCCGAGTCGTTCGAACTGATACAACGTAAACGTTTTCCATGATTATTCTACGTCAGAGGCTAATGTGTATTTCCAGAAAATCAAAGTGATTCTTGATCAACCGCTGTTTGATCTTTGCATATGTAATTCATCAGGTCCAGTTGTTTCGGGAGTGGTTGGCACTGCAATGCCTCGATACTGTCTGTTTGGTGACACTGTCAACACATCATCAAGAATGGAGTCCAATGGTTTACGTAAGTCCAATATTGATTTTAGTTTTCAATCATCGAATGTTATACTTGCAAACACAGCCAGCTAAGATTGACATTTACTAGCAGGTGAAAAAAACGGAAGTTTTCCCATATGATATCCAAAAAGTGGTCATTGCCTCACATTTCGACCCTAGCAGAGTCTTTCTCAAATGGATGGGGGAAATAGACACAGCAAGTAATTTTGGTTGGTAAGCAGTTTACAACAGCTATATGTATTACCTTTTTTTCATTTGCTTTCAATTTGGTTGACTGTTGCCTTTGTTGTTGTCTTCGTTGTTCTTTCTTTCATTCTTTCTTTAATTTTTTCTTGTTTTTCCAAATTGCAAACAGCAGATTCCCCTAATGCAGGGGGCCCAAATCATTTATGGGTTAGTACGGCCCAGATTGTAAACTGATTCTTTGTAAAGATTCTTTAAAACTGACCAAAACTATGTCGAACTGAGGTACAATCCGAGTCAAGATCCCCATTTTTAACCAGTTTCCGGGTCAGCCGGACCCTGAAATGGGTCAGGCCCCCTGGGACCCGGAAACCGGGTCAATTCTCACCCGGGAGCTGGAAGAGTGAATTAAAAATTGTTTCATGTCATAATTATTGTCCACCTATAGCAATACTTTGTTGATGGATGAATTTAAAGCTTCTTTTTTTTCTTCACAATTTGTAGCTCTTAAAATCCACTGCAGTAAGGAGATTGCGGTGAATCTGGAACAAATTGGTGGTTACTTCCTGGAAGAACGAGGTCTGGTGAACATGAAGGGCAAGGGAGAGCTGCTTACGTACTGGCTGGCAGGACAAATCGACAGTTACAAGCGAGAAAAACCTCTCACAGTCAACTATGCCGACCAGGATGATGCCTACGAGAAACGGACTTCAAAGTATTTGAGCATGCAAGGTGTGAACGAGAGGGACAGTTTCAGTGGAAGCGGAAGGAAGTTGGAAACCGTGCCTGAGACGTGGTCTCACGGAGGGGGCGGTCCCAAGGGCCGCTCCTCCACCACAGCGTTAAACAGACCGCACTCGGCGTTCAATCCCTCGGACCGAAAGAGGTACGATAGTAACATGCAAAACTGTGTGTCAGACACCAAGTTACCGGAGTCGGTAGCCGAACAGGAGCTGATCCGGTCTGAATTAACGAACACCAATGGACTAAAGCTCCAGTCCCATCAGCACGAGGTCATGTTTGACGAGCCGAACAAAAAGAGGTACAGTGACACGGACATCACATTTAACATGCCCATGAAACAGTGTGAGACGGAGACCATCGTCTGATAAAACCATATGCCAAGCAGGTGTTGCTGACAAAGGAGGGTTGCCCACTTGGGAACAAGTCGTGTCCTCTCTGGTAGAAATAAAGAGTCTCAGTCGGTATCCCAAGAAGAATCGACTAGGTGACAATGGCGCAAATAACCTCATCACCAAGGAAAGAGTCGTCGGTCTAACGGGTACCCCCTAACGGATGGAGACCAGCAATATCCTCATTGGGAGAAGATGGTTCCAAGTTTCTGATCAGGGCGAAAGTACAATGATATAGTTTGGGTGACGATGAGCCAAACTGCGGGAATGTATAAATTAGTGTCGCCGTACTCCCCGCAGCAACAGGCTCCGGGATGTCATTTCAATATACTACCTGTTTTATGAAAGTGCTCTTAAACTCATAGTTTTCTAGACATTGGTTAAATGTTTTGTCCTGAGGTAAATAATATTGCAACCGATATGGTGGAAATTTTTCATGGAAAAGCTTGAGACATGAGGCTACTCGTTGCTTTAATCCCAAACGCATCATCTGAGTCGAGTTGTCTCTGCCTTGAAATGCCACCATGTTTGCAACTGAATGTCATCAGCTTTCTTTCTCAAGTCAAGGGTCTCGCTATGGCATGGGCAAAATGGTGCAGATTTACAGGGTTGCGCGATTTCATTCAGGTGCTTGGTAGAGTGTACATCTGAAATACATTTCGTATGTGATACAGTATTACAAAGGTTAAATCAAGCAAACACGGGTGCTTGTTTTATAAAGTTGTGAGATAGTGTGTCGTTCGAAATCAACGAAAGTAGCTAATTGAACGTAGCTACTCGTTAGTCTCCCAATCATTGCTAAGGTAGTATAGGGTGATGGTAGAGCAGCTTTCCAATTCAGATATCTCAAGCTTAAATACAATCTTTTAGATCCCTATACGTTCCTATAACTCGTTGGAACCCTTGTTGAGTTTCTAAGATACCCTTATCTGAGAATTAAAGTGGGGTCCAAATCCCGAGTATGTTTTAATCTACTGTAGTTCGACTAGTTTAGTCCTATAATATCTGAAGGGCATGGGTTCTGCACCGGTTTATTTGATCACTGGGAGTGTGCATGTTTTATCAACATGACAGATACAAAAACATCACTGAACAATTATTCAAATACAGAAATCCAACTTTTTGGTGTGGCTGTTTCTATGTAAAACTCTTGAGTGCATTTGGCAGAAAGTAAAACAACCAACAGGGCAGTGACATTCTCTTCCATGATGAATGATCTTTTGGGGGGAATGTTATAAATATGCCTATCTTTTTAAAAGTGTGTCTTGACGAATCAAAAGACGTGTACTGTCTCCAAGAACTACAGTGCTTATCAAAACAGTTGTTCAATTTGACTCAAATGACACAGCGAGGGCAAAACAACCGACGGGCGGGCCAGACCAAGCTGCAGGCAGCTGGAGCTACAGATCAGGACACAGATCTTTATTTTTTGTATTCCATTGTTTATATAGCCCATTCGTTTTCCCCTTTTTCTGTAGAATATAAACAAAATAAGTATACCACATCCGTCTAATTGAGCTTCTAAACCAAGTATTATGTTGTTTCTAATAATTAGTGTGTGTTTCGTTTGGTTTGCTTTTACTTTCTCCGTAATGACATAACATTATGTTTTGTTTTCTTCATTTTCACAGTCTTCCCGCAATTAATTCTATGACAATCGTGACTGAAATCTTTCAGCTGTTTCAGAGAATCCAAAATGATTGCATGGAGTATTTGATTGTACAGCTTTCCGCTCAGCAGATTTCTGAATCCAATGTTATGTTGCAATCGAAAAAGCTTTCTTGGGTTTTTGTCTCCCTTATGTTTTTATTTTATATGTTATTGGTAAGGAATGCAAGATTTGTAATGTATCCTATACACTCAGCAATAGACTATTTTAAAAAGTTTCCACGATCACATTTACTGACTATATACTTAGTAATGTTACTCTGTCCTTGTTGTTGAGCTTTGCATGTGTAACATGAAATCAATTACTTGGGTAAAAACAAGTCTAAGGGTTTCGGACTTTATTAGCAAATGTTAATGATGAATATAAGGTGTATATTTCATGTACAAATACATTTATTGCACTGGGTATAATGTTAAAGGCATCGTTACGATAAATTATAGCGGTAAATTTTGGATTAGGTGACTGCTAATTGTCAAGTGTTTACTTCATGTACATTGTTATACAGACTCCACGACAAAACCATCAGTGTCACAGCGACAGTCAGGAATTTTTAAAAGTAGACCATTTTTCGGTGAGTGCTTTATTGTCGATGGCGCCCTCTTGGTACATGCTTATCCAGTGGTCTTGCTGGATGACTTAAGACGCAGGTGGCGGCAAACAGTACAACTGTGCATTTATTTTTCTTGAACGTGTTCGTTAGCTCACTGCTCGAGGTCCATTAGGTCTGTTTGCTGCCACCTCACCTTTTAAATGATCCCTAGCAACACAGCCAAGATTTTTAACCATGGAAAACAAAAAAATTCCAAGAACTGATAATTTTTAACAGTGTATGACAAGCATCTACACTTGTTCAGACATTCTGACAGTGCATTGTGCCAAGAGAAATTCAGAAGATGCATGAAAGATGCATCCCACACCCCCACTCCCCAGCAGGGTTTTACCTTGCACTACTGTGTCCTCCGCAAGGTCTACACCTGAACTGCCACTCATGTCACTGGATCTCTCATTTTGATGATGACCTATACATGCAGTTGTACATCATGTTTACCAGAGCATTTTTGCTTAACTTTTGACACTCAAAAAGTCAAATACGTGGGTTTTTTTTTTCAGAGTCAAAATATCACTTTGGAGATACACCAACACTACTAAAACTTACAACATTCTCCTGGAAAATCAATGGGCCGACCTAGTCGAGTTATACCATGTACTTTAAATAGTTTTGAGAGGTGAAAATATTTCATCAAGAAGAATTGTGTATTCATCAACAAAGTGTGTGCAAAACTTATTAACATTCAAACTTACCTTGTCATTGTGTTACCTCCTGGTGACATTGGTATCCACTTCCCTTGATATGTCTCCTGTAACCGATGTTTTTCGCCATTTGGTGCAATCTGAAAGAAGAAAATACCCGAATGAATTACTTCGGATTGACCTATGTATTTCGACTTGTGAAGTCCACATGGACATAGTGAAATCTTTTCAAGCTAGCATTTCAAAGTAACGTTTGATAGAAACAAATGTGTACCAAATAATAATGCATGTGTATAGTATTAATAACAATTATCAATTAACACTACTTTTTACCCAAAGTGTACTTGGACTTGAATATACTATTTCAAACAACGTACAGCTATTTATAACAGACTCGTCTCCGGTATTATATTCTAAAATAGTATATAAAAGATACGGTACAGCATTGATTTTCAGTAATGGGTCATTCGATGTCAAATCAGCATGCCTCCAATGATCGGTTCACAGACTTTCTTTCAATTTGTTAAAACTGTTTGACCATATGAGAAAACTCCAACACCCAAATGCTAGTGTTTTGGGGTCATTTTGGTTTGGGAGTTGGCAGTCTACATTCAATCAAGTTCAATCAACCACGTGAGAACCGATCTTTTGAGTGTTGACAATAAAGTAATAGTCTAAAATATTCCCACATCTGATTATTGTCATACCTGCACAAGCAGTTTAACCAAACTAATGTTGCCCCTAAACCTGATTCAAGGCAAACCAGAATCAGATTTGCCCAAATCTACCAGCTATAATTATACCTAAGAATGTCTGAAAATTATCGTATAACCGATGCGGAATATAACCAATGTTGTACTGTATCTCAAAATCAAACTTGGAATGGTCTGCTTTTATACCAACTGAGAGTCGCTGTTGCTCTTGGTCCTACGTGTAGCTAAATAATTATAATATGGCGGTTGGATATGACCAATGAGATTTGTATTTAGTAGAGCCTTTTTGTAAATGGTACATGATTTTATTTTTAACATGCAGGTAGTTAGAAATTCCATGGAAACCGTTGAATTCTTCTTGGTAAATGAATAATTCTTACAAGTGGGTGCACACAATACAAACCAAGAGGTTTGTCCAATTATGTGACATGCTACCACAAAATGGCAGTGTTTCGGCTGGCCTTTTTAAACTTTTTTTTACTTCTCAGAACTTTAATAGTAGGTTTCAAATCTTATTTTCTGAATTCATTGGGGAAAGGGATTTCCTGTACATTACTTGCTGGTTTATCTGTCACTGATATGTTGAAACTTGAGACAGTTTGTAACACATTACACCATTACACCATGTCAGTTATGTGTGTGAAAGTTTCACTCATGGCCAAATCTGCTACTACCAACAAGCTGTTAGGTTTTGTTGTAGGGAAGCAAGTCACAGGTACACATGCCTTGAAACTGGCTGCATCTCACTGGGTATAAAGAAACAGGTTGTGTTTAAGTTTACAGTTTGTAGGAATTACCTTTTTGAATGAGGAGTGAGTGAAAGCATGTCCTGACTCCTACCCTCCCTTGTGTAAAAGGGCACAGCAGGCCCGGAATTGCAGCTTTGAGAGGACAAGGCCATTTTCATCTTTGCAAAGGGCACTTCCATTGGAAAGTCTTAAAGTGTAATGGGAAACTTTTGAAGGGGCACAAAGTCCAAGATCAGGGCCCAATTTCATGGCTCTGCTTACCGCGGAATTCTGCGCTTACGCCCTGCCAGGGCCCATAGGAGTGCGCGCTTTACAGGGCGCCGTAAGCGCAGAATTCTTTGGTAACCAGCGCCATGAAATTGGGCCCATGGCAACAGAGGCCATGGCTTCCATGGCCCCCGTGTAATTCAAGGTCTGTTCACCAATGGCTTACTGACTTGGAACCATTGAAAGCAGCAGATTGGTAGAGAAGAGTTTAAATTAGGGTAGAGCTATAATATATCCCAATAGGGGTAGTTTAGGTGATAACAACAATGTGGGTCAGTCTGGCTGTCTATGGATCTATTTACTGCAAAGCAATGATGTATTAGTACCATTTTGACAGCTTAGGCATAACTTTGTGTTAAAGGTTGGTACCCAATCTCACATTAAAGCAGCATAACACACAAATTGTTCAGCTGAACCTATCTAGCTGATTAGAAACAGGTTACCAGCTGAAAGGAGACATGTATACCAGCCGGTAATTATTGCTGCTGCTCTGATCCTTTACAAAATATTACGCAATAATTTTTGCTCAATTGCTTCATATGATATTGGGCTCCAACCTTAATGGGTGAACATTGAGAGAGAAGTGGGGGGGGGGGGGGGGTGAGGGTAAATAATATTATCAGTTGTTACCTTTAGAGTCCATAGGGCTACAAGTTGCCATCATCTGCATTGGTGTTTAGACGAGTTCCACAGACTTTCTTTAGATCCTCAAGCCACCTGGAAATTATTTCATCAAAATGAATGCTTTTTAGAAGACAGCCCTTTGTTCCATGTTCTTATAAAATTCACCATTCGAGACAAGTTTTAAAAACTTGGCAAATTACTTATGGGCATGAATCAATTTACATGGTGTTTGGTGATTGTACCAATATCACATTACAAGAGAGCCTGTTTCAAATTATGTAGAGTAGACTGATCCATTAAGCCCCACCCCCAAACATATTGACCAATCACAGCCCACAGCATTGGTTACATCACCACTGTACATGTGGACAGCAGAATGTGCCCTCTCTTCAATGCCACACTGCAAGACATGAACGCACGCGCTGGAAATAAGCGCATGCAAGTTTACATTTTCCACTAGGATTTTATCGTGTCAGACTTTTTGGTGGCTGTGATTGTCAACACATAAGGGGGCAGGGCTTAATGGATTGGTTTATTGTGGAGACACGCCCACTTCATCTACCCCACCACCTATCCTTGCTTGCCTACCCCTCAACTTGCAGGACTCGTGGCACCCTTGCTTATAACTATTACCTACATTGCCGTATACTTTGAGCTGGGTGCTCCCAGCAAAAGTACTGATATATGGTAGGAATGCCCTCTTGTTATGATCGAGACAGTGGCCTCATCCTTTCTGGTTTAAATGACAGACATTGTTAGAATGCCCAAATTTCATCCAAATACCATGCAGGAATACAGCCATGTTTAAATGTTATGCAAATAGTGTTAGTTGTAGTCAGAACTGCCAATAGTACAAGCACATACCTGACTTTGCATGGTATTTCCTGGTACTCAAGTCACTGCACCACAACTAATTACTAAATTAGTTCGGTTTCTAAGACCCGTACATGATGAACACTGCGGTTACCAACGTTCCACTCTCACTTCCGTTTTGGAAACATTTTGCCAAAATACCACTTAATTACAGCGTGACGCTCCTGTATTTTGTTTTGTGAACAGGGTGGTAAACAAAAACAAGGTTTCTCACCATTTAAAAGTTCGTACAGCCGAAGAAAACAACTCATTCTCATACCATTATGGGGGTGTGGTTCATACCGTTTCTCCAGTGTAGCCGCACATTGACACTGGTTTGAATTTGGTTCGGCCGTATTTAAAGAGCGCCACACAGCGTCGACACGAAAAGAGGTACTGCGTGCACATGCACTTCTCATCGTTCTGACCCGTCGACCACCCGTCACTGATGGTTGATCGAAATACTTGTATTCGTATGATGGCAATAGATATATATTGACAACATTTTCCATTTTGTAATATAAATTGTAAATAATTATTTGGTTCAATTATCATTTTTTCTATTGCCAGCGTACGGAAGGCAACCTGTATAGACTGATCTCAAAGGTTGCTTCATGAACTCAAACTTCGTCCATTCTACTCGATTGTGTTAAGAAATCGAGGAGTCATTTGAAAACCAACTTTATTGAACAAGCCAGGCCAAGATCGATCATTTTTGATCGGTGCCATCATGCTTGATCGGTAAACAAACTGTGTCGCAGACGTCAGGGTGCTAGATACCATGCCTATTATTTCAATGTACTCATTGCATAACGGACAGGTCTACGACAAAATGAACTGACGGAGTAACGGACTGATTTCTGACTACTCTATTGGAATTTCAAACAAAAAGAAGACAATTTTATCAAGTAATTGTACTGACCTAGGACCGAGGTAAAGGATCCGTTGAACGGGCGACCTTTTAACGAAAATGAGTGCGTTTCCATGGGCGGATCCAGAATTTGGTTAGGGGGAGGGGCTGAAAATCAAGAGCGTTTCTTAAGTACCTGAAAGCGCGAAGCTTGTACGGTATTTAGTCTGAGTCCCACTTAAGGGGCCCGAAATATTGTTGTATCAAGATGCTCTTTGGTGCAATCTGATACAATTCTGATTGAGATTTCCATTTTATTGGTTTACCATTAATGCTTGTATCTGATTTTGTTCTCCCTCCCCCCTCCTCTCTCTCTCTTTCTTTCACTTTTTATTTTTTGTTGTATTATTTTGTTGTTAACGATTTTAGGGGAGGGGGGCTACAGTCCCCTTACACCCCTACCCCTGGATCCGCCAATGGTTTCATAGTGGATCATCTGCTAGCTATAACAGACGATCCGCGGTCTCACTTCGAATGTAACAAAGATACACACAAAATGACATCTGAAAAGGACTGACAGGCGGGACATGGTTTTAACTTGACTGGAAGGGACAGCGAATACAACGGCAGACAGACAGACAGACAAACAGACAGGCAGACAGACAGACAGACAGACAGACAGACAGACAGGCGGTATCAAAGACCTCGACAACAATTGACCATAGACATTATTATTGCAGTGACATGATAGACTGCCTGAATGAATGACTTACTGACTGAATACTGGACAGGCATAACACAGACAAACTAGACAATTCAGTATCTCGTCAACCCTCCAAAGAATCATGTGGTATCTTTTGCAAAGCGGTGCTTAATCAGTCAATTATTTTCAACACTTTAGCGACAATTCTTCCAAAACGCACATCATAATCCAAAATCATTCAAAATTGAAGAAAAAAACCTTATGTAGGATTTCGACCAGGTTGTTTTGGTCAAGGGGATGACCTGTGCATTTGCAATGACAAACTCTACTCTGGAAATATTTAGACTGGACCCTGACAGACGTGTTGCCCAATTGGACAAATAACTAGACTGCTTTGCATGCCCACTCGTGTTTCTTTGTTGAAATTGATTTTTGCGATATTGTTTTCAATCTAAAGAAAGAGATGGGCCATGATTTACGAAGGAACCGTTGTGACTGCATTAGCTGTGTCCATTGGCCCTCTCGTTGACGCACGTTCGTCTGTCTATCTGTTTGGCTTGTTTGTTTGGTATGTGTTGCCGATTGACCAATTCACAGACGACTGTTGAATGGATGACATAGACATAGACACTAAACAGTTTTTTTTTACCCTCCTAACTTTTCAATATTTCACAAATCTAGGAGAATGGGAAGTGTGTTTAGCAGTCGTGGCCTCATTGCCCTTCTTTTGTTGCAATACTGGTATGTTCATAGATTGTTGTTGTTGTTTTTCTTCTTTAGTTTGTCCGTTTAATTTTTTAACGATCGAAACACCTGACCAGTAGAAATGTTGGTGTCGCCATGTTTTTATTTGTCTGAAATTTGTTGTTGTATCGATTATTTTATTTTATTTTTCTTCTCAAAATTTCCTATATGATGCAGTTTCTTTGCCTTGTACAATATGCCTCAACTGGTGGATATCTGAAAATTTTGTCTTTCATAAATGGACCTTGTAGACTAATACTAATTATTCTAGATATTTAAGTACAAACTGAGTGAGGAAAAAAATATGACCGCACTTTATGACCGTACCTATAAATTTATGTAAATTGCTTTTGGATATAATGTAACTTAATTTTACCTTGTAAATATCAGTATATTATATATAAAAAATAAAATTATGTTTATACTATTATATACGTATTATCATATCGATGTCTTGGGCATCAAGGATATTTTAACTCTTTTTTTTCGTTTGGGGAAATTGGGACTCGTGTGTAGTTCAAAATGTGTTTTTTGTCTTTATTCAAAACATGGTTTGGTTTATACGCAGACCCTTATGCGGTGAAAGCGTTTGATGTGTCATTATTCATATTAAAAAAAAACGTGTATAAACTACGCACCCAATTTCTGTAATTAATGTAATCTGCATTGAAACAATAAATCATTTTAAGTGTCGGTGCTTAATAGATATTTGAGTTTTTAACTGGAGTGTCTGAATATTGATTGTCTTTATTATTGTCTGATAACATTGGAACTAAATGCTCATGGTAGTCTGGTAACAGATTACGGTTAGAGTTATTTCGCATCGTGACGTCATGAATGGTTGATCGTTAAGCATTGATGACTTCTCGCTGTCATCTTAGCGATGATGAAACAAGTGGAAAACACACAGCTATGTACGCGCTGCGCACACGGGATGGACCAATGAGCAAACTCGTTTTGATCTCTGCGTAAGGGTGCCCCACTGCAGTGACGTCATGCCCATAAGGTCTGTTGCATGTTTGCACTTTACGGATAACAACATTCAACCTAATCGTCAGAGTTGGCACGACTCGCATGATGTAATCATCCACAAGAGATCCTGGTTGCACCATTTTGGGAGTATAGGATTTCCCATGCAGTGTGACTGTGCATTGAGCACCGTAGACGATGTACGCGCCGTTGGCACGCTATCAAGACGTTACCAATTTATGAGCATAGTTTTTGGCTTCGTTTTTTGATTCGATCATAACGCTTAAACAGCTGGCTTCTAGACAGGCAAGAGAATTTTAATGGGAGACTTTGCAACGCTAGGTTGTAGCAGACTTACCAGGTAAATTTCCATCGCTTGCGTAGTACTGCGCATACGCACATATCAGAGAACAGTGGATTTACCAGGTAAGTCTGCTGCCATCTAGTGTCCTCAAAACTGTCCCATTTGATCTCTTTGCAATTCACTCTTTCCCACACTGATAACTTTTCTTTAATCACAACTTGCTATCAACGCACGATCGAAATAGCGCCACCATGCGACTCATTAACGTAAATTTGGTGAACACCTTTGTGAATAAAGTGAGATTCGAGTGTACACTTTTTCGGGTATAATGTTAAAATATTTCCCAGAAAGTTTGAAACATTTTTTCTGTGTTTAAATTATTTAAAGGATCACGGTGAAAATGCCAGTTCGCACCACTCCGGCCAATGTACACCGAGCATTATCTGTTCAGCCCAAGACATTCAAATTGAGCGCGTAATGGCAGTCTCCATGAAAACTATTTCAGGCCCCGTCCCAACCCCAACCCTTCACCGCCTTTACAAACCAAAAGAAAGAACACAATTACTAAACTCTGTATTTTTCTCGGGATAGGCCTTATAAAGGTATATGAAATCACATTCAAAAATTATAATAATAATCAGAAGTGATGATGTCAATACTGGCCATTGTTGCAATAAGAAAACAAAATTACCATCTGAACAATTTGGTTGTATAGTATAGCGAATAATGTACAGTACATGCTGGTTAGTACATCTACTCCGGTACAATTCTGTACCAGGATAGTTGAGTTCAAAAACTACCCGGACCTTAACCCCTGTTCACGGCATGCACGACCTCCAAAGTGCAGCTCCGTCATCTTTGGTGAAACATTTCACACCTCCGTTACCACAGAGTGTCCCCTAATTCTTACTCTTCTTCCTCCGGAATTCCAGTCCTCTGAGGAACCCGAGATTCTCTCATCGGCCGGTACACGGGTGGACACCTGTCCACTGACTTGCTCGGTCACCGGGTTGAACGGGACTCCGAAGACGGGGGACCTACAGCATAGCTGCCCCGATGGGCATCGGCCTGAGATGGCCCCAATAATTACCGGTAGATTTTCTCCCAGTGCCTCGAGCGGGACATGTTGTACCTACGGTGGTTATACCATAGAGCTACAAACCCATGTAGCTCGTTGCATACACCATGGAGTCTCTGACCCGAAGTGGCCGATCAGATAGCCGCCGGCAGCACGACCGGCCTGGCTGTCCCCTGGCTGACTCGGCCTGAGATTTGACACGGTGTGCTTCTTGTCTTGCCAGGTTGTCATCTAATTTGACACTTTCCTGATTGCGAGGGTGGCGAATTGAAAGACACCTCCACCAGAAGTCTTCTGAAAATATGCTCCCTGCTTAATGCTTTACCTGGCAAAAACTGTTGTTGAGGAAATAAGATCGACGTGGATCAATTAATGCTTGCTTTCCTATAATTATACTTTTTTTTTCAAAGCACTCGACTCCAGCAGCTTGGCCTATGCCACCATTTACACCCCCTTTACGGGAAGTGTGCAATATTTTTTTCCTTACTAATCTTATTCTATTGGGGGGAAACAACCAGTTCGAAAATTTCCAACATTTTGAAGGGCGCCCCCCCCCCCTTCACAACCGTGCAATTTTCAATTATTGGCGGTTTTAGGAAATCGTTACAGCAACGGAAACCAGTGCGTGATGCAAATTCTACGGTATCTTACATTATAGCAACTGCATTGTTTTTCATTCTTGTAAGACAGATCATTCCTCTAAGCACATCCGAGTCACGGAAAGTTTTCTATTTTCAATCTCTGTGTCATGTTGACCCAAACTAATCTCAGATGGCCAACAAGTCAAGTCAGATTTATGAACCCAAGACTGAAATGAAAAATGGGACCCAAAGGTGACAGCTCTCTTCCCAGACGGGGTTTTCAGTTTCTTGTTTCGGTCGTCCGACCAGCGGTGTTGCACCACCGAAGCTCCGTGGAGCATCCCGTACCGTCTCGACAGCCAATTCCCCCGTGTCCCATCACAGAAGCGTTCCGGTAATGAACACCTAACTGCTCGTAGCAATAATAAAACAGAATCAGAGGTGACAGGATATAATATACTGACTTACGGAAAAACACAATTAGAAAAGTTAAGACTTGACGACTTCCTCAGCATCTCCTATAATGCTCTTGAGTAAAACAAAGAAGACTCTAAACTCTTACCCCTTTGACATAACAGTTGTTCCTCTTTATATGGTGCTGAAATTGTCAACAACTTGACACAATTAATAACATAAGCAAATTACCCCAATCAATAAACAATAACCCGTAACATCCGCCAACTAAAACGAAAACGGCACCGTAACAACTCCTTACGAAGACGAGGCCCAACCGGCTCTTTTCCAGCCCACCATTCATGTATCCAGAAGATTTAACTGATATATGTCTTTGCAATGATTTTTGTAGGAGCAGGGGGTGTGTGGGGGCACCTCTCATTGAGTACAGTTTCTTGTTTATTGTTTTTGTTGTTACCCTTCACTGGACGGCCCCCGCTCACAAATTTCCAATGTTTTCAAACAAATAAATAAATAAATAAATGCAAAGTCTAAAATTCTACAACAAAAGCAGCACAGCAACATCAGCACAGCATCACCAGCATAGCAGCAGCAGCACAGCACCGGCACAACTGAACCAGCACAGGAAAAACCAGCAGCAAAACAGCAGCAGTACAGCAGCAGCACAGCAGCAGCATTCTCCAATAGAGTCTTGATTTCACACGCGGACAAGACAGCCATGCACCCGTAACTGATGAACCCACCTCAAATAACGAGGTCCAAATGCGTGTCACATATCCATTAAAGTAAACTCAATTTAATGAGCTGCAATATGGTCCTCAAATTGACGCCTTTAACGACCCGAAGGAAAATAAACATTTTCATAATCATTCTCCGGCAGGACCGGTTCCATCCATCAGCAATATCGACGTTCATATTGTGACAAGGTGTCCAAACAAGGTGTAAATCACCTTACTGAGTTACCCACGGAGACAATGCGAGCACCTCACCGGCTGCCTGACAACCATCGGGCCGGCCGTTCAAGGGTAGCAAAACAGTCACACCTGGCCCGTGCTTTTTTAAAGCTCAGCTGATGCTTCGACCAATGCAACTAAAGTAGACCAACACATAGATTAATTTTGTCTTGATACCTGTGTAGACTCACACGGATGGTGAACCTGACTATGGATGATGTGGTTCGAGACATCACAGAGCCGACCTGCGACCACAGGTTTTCCAGACACAAAGGGCACAAAGGTCTACGAAAGAAAATTATAGCTCAGGCAATATTTGTTCATTATGTTATTTTGTGGTTACAAAGTAAGGGGGACAACTAGAATAGGTTTTTTCGGCTGGTGTCTTCACCCCTTATCAGATATACAAAATGTTGCACTAGCTTGTTTGGTTTGTCATTGATGTAGATTCAGAAACCCAAGAGACACATCAGGAGTGCTTCACAGCTCACACAAACAAGTGCCACACTGTCTTACATTCTGAAAACATCTTCGCGACTAGAATTGACCCACATACCAGTCCAGGGAGAGTGAGTGACCCTTTTCCTGATCAGCCTGATCAAAATCCGGGTCACACTGACCTAAATAGGGTCCTTGGGCTCGGTTACCTAATCACTTCAGACAGGGAGGTTTTTACAGCGCAAAAGTTACAGCATTAAATGTGACAAGACTGCCCGAATATAATCCCATTGAAGTGTATAGGATTTACAGTTTACAATATTTCTGGAAAACTGATTAATCCATACAACTATGCCCTACTTCAGACTAAACTCTGGTGTCTCATCAGTAATTGTTTTATTCTAAGAATTTTGTCTGATCAGTGCGCAAACTGAGAAAATCTACGAATCCTAAACCACAGTTGAGTAATTCAGTTCCGCACAGACTTTCGTCGCACTCGGAAGGCACGTCATTTTTTGTAATTTCATCTTAACTGCGCGCCAAATCTCCAGGGTGCGATTAATACCGCATTCACGGCAATAAAAAGGCGCCAAAATGTATCTACCGCTCGCCGGCAGGATGGGACGTGTTGGTTTATGGCGAGCGAGGGGTTCAAGTTGAGCAATACACGAGACCACGATGGGACACAGCAACGTCTTGGAATTCCACAGTCTTCCCCATGAATTACGAATGAGACGAAAGATCATCTGTTAGCAGAAATGCATGAGCAATAAACATGTGTGGCAATCAATTATTCAAACAAACTACATCAAGTGGCATATTAGCTGACGTTTTAGCCTATACACCCTGCAGAATCCTCCTCAAAGGCCGAGTATCGAAAGACTTCATTATTTTATAAACTCGATACCCAAAATAAGATTTTCCTGAGAAATAGTTCCCTCTGAATGACGATCTCTGTGAGGAAGAATTTCAACAAACGCCCAGTTCCTTTTATTTGCGAAATGGAAAATAAGCACTTTACGAACTTTCATCCAAACCCCCTGACGAACATAAATCTTATCTCATTAAACTTGATGAAATTTGCACAGTTTGGTCAAATTTGAATAGGCCTACGGCCCTTTGTAATCGTGTAGGCCTCTTTATTTTTTCCAACAACCGATATGAGCTCATCTTTGTTTCTCTTGTTATTATATAGCACTTTTTTTCAATTGGCGTCTCTGAGCAATTAATTTTATTCACGACAGGCGTGTTAAGTTTTTAAATTATGAGATCCATTAATAACGCACCATGTTAGGGTTTACAAGGTGATGCAGCACAATCTGCTGCCAATTATGCAAGAATCACTGAGCAAACTCCCGTCTCCATAACGGTGTACTGGGTTCTTTTACGTACATTAAACAGCACATGGGACCTACATGGGCTTAACGTCCCATCCGAAGGACGAAGAGTTAATGGAAAGTGTCTTGCTCAGGGACACAAGTGCCATGACCGGGACTCGAACCCACCACACTCTGGTAACTCCATAACTTGAGTCCGGTGCACTAGACAGCTCGGCCAAGACAAGGCCAAAACGAGGCTGGAAAGAACATTATATTCTGCCTCCTTTTTGTATAATGATAATTGGCGTTCGTGACTCCTTGTGCAGACTGGGAACAAGACAATTAGTCCACCGTCCCTTTAAGGTCGCCATCTCTCACTCACTCAGTCCGGTCTTTTAGTTACAAGCTCTACGGGTGGGTAGAGGTCACGAGACGCTGTCAACGCGTACTGACTCACTTGTCGCAAATCTTCACCACCAAATCAGGCATGTCATCAGCGTGGCTTCCTTCCACTTTGGGATTTATCATTTTGCCCTAGAAAACATCGATCAAAACACGCGCACAATTTGACGTATGAAGTCTCTTTTGTCTTCTAAAAAAAAATCATTTTATAGATACCAGTAAAAGGTTTATATCGCCATGGAATTGGATCCGAGGCTGACTTCGCCACATGTTTCTTGAAAATGAACATTCCCCTGATTTGAGACAAAGAAATTGAACCAGCACCCATCCAAACAGCCTTAGATTTTTTTGTATCTAGTTTTGTGCCGTCGCCTTCGTGCGTTCCACGCTCACGTTTACCTCTCCAGAGGCGCGCGCACACTTGGCCTGCTTGCAGCTGCAGTATTTTGACGCACAATATTGGGCATGACGACTCGTCTTTGCAATAAAACTGATTTTAGCGAGTATTTTGTTACGAATTACGAGCGAGACAGGATGTGACAGCACCCTGGCCAGCAACAGACACCACAACCAATCAAGTCTTTGTCATTGAGTATCAAAAAAAAAACGCGATTATCAGAGGCTTCTGGGTAATGGGTCTACCTCAGAGAACAGTGTAGAACCACGTTTGGTGCCACATCCATGGATGACTTACTGAAATAGCCACGCTCTTCCAAAAATACACGCACTATCTTCCTTTCCAAGTTCAGGCTGATAAACTTGGCTTTGAACAATCGTGCTATCCTACATGGTAATTAAACACACCCAAGGGGCGCTCATACTCTTCGGAATCGATGCTTCATATTGATGAGTTGTGACGGGGGAGGCAAGACCTGATGTACCCCTCTTCGCAAATACACATTTATCAGTCGGAGCAGGATCATTCAACGGGTAAGATGGGTCATCACTTTGTTATCAAGATGGGGGTAGAGGGGGGACTCCGCGCAGGATATGAGAGGCACCAAAGTATGTTACCCATGGGGGCGTTCGATCACTGGGACAGGATGGGTAACTCATGGTTCGACTGTTAATGGAATCACAAGCAAGCCCAGTGACATGGTACACGTATTACGAATAGCATCCTCTTGTCTAGCCAGTAGAATGTCAAACATCATGCACACACACGCCAGTCAGGTACCGGGTACTCGGCTTTTCGATTCTTCAACTTTGACCCACGGTGGCTGTTAAACGTTCACAGGTATGAATTATCCTCGTGCATCGGTCACACCGCCTATCACTGCAGCGCATGCCGTGCTGGTACCGTTTAATTGACCAATACAATTTGTAGAAGTGCACACCCGGTCACCTCGTTTTCGTACAGGGGGGGGGGGGGGATCGGTCTCTTGTCTTGCCGGCTTGGGGGGGGGGGGGGGGTTGTCAACCTCGTTCTATCATCGAAATGGTTTGTATAGTATTTATATCTATGTAACGTGACGGTACCGTACTCTCTCGGCAACGCTGCGTTAAGCGAAACCCAAGCTTGTGTGCTAACAGATTTTTATGATGACGTCGGAAATGACTACTGCAGTGAAACTAATGTTACAAGGGACTCTATCTGACAAGAACCAAAAAGTCCTGCATACGGACATGAACAATAAAACAATTGAAGATCAAAGTGTAAACCCGAACGACTTTTGAAATCAGCTTTCCAGAAACAACAAAACAGTTACAGGGTGTATACGTAAATAGTTTACTGGGAACAGTTCAGTGTTTACCATATAAAAAAATCGAAAAATACTTTAAAACGAAAAAAAAATAAAAAATAAAAAAAGGTTGAGACTGATAATTTGGCAAACGTCACTATTTCATAGGAAGTGCCAAACAGCCTATCTCAAGTGTTAATGAGACAACTAAATTATACGGTAATAATGGAAGGATAATGGTACATTTAACGCGTCTGGCATTTAACAAGAGGAAGGGCAGGATGGTTGCTTTCCATTCAGACCCCGCCCACGACTCATCCAGTCAACCGAGAGGGCCAATGCCCCCAGTGTTCGAAACAACAGACGGCCTTTGACGGCAGGTTTCAAGGTCTCGCACCTACCTTTGTAATACATGTGGGAGATCAATATCAACAGTCTGGCACTTTTCACCCCATTTGTTCTTTTCTCGGCTGATCACGTACACCAAAGTCTAGCTGTATACATTCACAAAAACAAACAAGAACACCAATAGAACAAATAAATAATAACTATAAACCATGATTGCGAAATGTGGTATAAACAATTTGAAAAAAAATGTAAAGTATACCAGTAATGTATACATAACCAGTACCCTTATCATTATTTGGAACAATAAGTAGAAACAAAACCCACGCGAAAAATAAATAACAGAGCCCCATGACACAAATATTGACCTATTTTCGCCAAGGTTTGGACCCTGTTAGTTGCTTGTAGCAGGGTGAATTCATTTCCATTAATAAGAACGTCAAAATTAATAACCTGAGAAGATTTCATCAAATTAGGCCACGGTTTCGAAATGGAAAACAACGATAAAAGTTTTCACCAGTGACGTTACCGGGGAGTGTGTGGGGGGGGGGGGGGGCGAAGGTGGAAGCTACCCCTCCCCCGTGGAACATCCCCCCACTTGCCCCACCCCATGTAAGCCTCTGGACACCGTACACATTGCTATGATCAGGCAATTTTATAATTGTCTTACATTTCTTTCAATCTTAGGAGCGGCGGATGTTAAAGTTTGCGTTAGTATGCACACATGCCTAGTTTCAGCTGAACCATCACATGATCTTGTTAGGACAATGAATGCAGTGGGGCGCATAATTATGATAATTTAGATGATTTGTATAACAAAGGAGTCATGTTTGAATAAAGAATTACCTTTATAGTATATATCATAATTATATTCTTCGTAGTGCCTTTATTTATTTATTTATTTATTTAATTAATTATTGTTATTAATTACTTGGGGTGACAAATCTTATAATGAAGCAACGGGCAAATTATGTTCAAGTTACATAGGTGTACATTTGCAAACTACATCATCACCGGGGTGGCCGGGGAAGCGTGGATGCCCGCATTATCATGGACTTGATTTAAATTGCCCCCTCTACAAATATATGTGCCCCCAACCCCCTCCTGCAAACAAAAAAATAATAATTTTGGCTTGGCCACTGATTTGATTCGGGTGCTCTCGTAAACACTTTTCGGGAAGATTTGTCCAATTATACTATAGGGATTAGAATGTATTGCATATATCGTTTTGATAATCAGGGTACGTCACCCATCGATGAATTGCAATTTGTGAAGTGTCCACCCCGCTGACCCTAACCCTGTTTCGCCTCATAATTTTAGAGCGAATCAACACCAGTCAAATGCCGATCGGTCAAGTCCGTGATGTTTCCACTCGTTATAAGTTCCACGGCCCCCAAAGCGGGACCTGTTTCCCTGACTTGAACCCCCTTGCGTACCAGGCTCAAGCCGTGATGATGGCGTCTCCATCGGCGGCCCGGTTGCTTGTGGCACGGTGGGGGTGTGGACACCACGGTAATTTGCCATTTGAGGGAAACGGCCAATCAGTTTGACAGCTCCGGTTGAAGAAAGAAAATACGAAACGATAAAGAAAAAAGCATGAAAACATGATTGTGAAGGAATTTTAGTCCGTAATAGAGGCAATGTTTTTTTAATTATTATTTTGGGGTTGGAATACCTGCATCTTTAGTACATTGGCTCCGTTTCCTGTAGTAGAACATGATAATAATATATAACCACCTTAGATCTCAACTAAGAACCACCAAACATGCCTGGCTTCGTGTACTTGCCGGCGAATTATGATTGTACCCACACTGTCCAAGTTTACCAAACAAAGCATAAGCATGCTCTCTTTTACATTCTTCGCAGTTACAATTCTCAATCCTTGTTAAATGACAAAAACTCACTTTTAAATCTAATAACATTTTGAATAAAAGACGAATAAATAAATAAATATTGACAGCCAATGTTTATCCGGTGTTAAATATTTCGAAGGGGCTCAATATTAACTCAGTTAAAAAAAAGGCCGGCCCCCACTGCTCGCTTTTGTAACCTATTCTCTCCCAACGGAGCAATCAAAACGGATTTCTGACCTTCGGCAATTCTTGAGGGAGCTATTAAAAACTGCCCATCCAAGGGCAGAAAAAATTACATGGTAACAAAAGAAAAAACCTCAAAAATGTCCCCGTAGTGAAGTGAGGTGCGCCCGACCTCGGCTCCCCGACCAATTGAGCTTGCGGTTGGCGCTGTCAGAAAAAGGTGACTTGCAGCAACACGTGCATTGGTTAGCGTTGCCGCTACAGTCTGACAAGGTCAAGCCCTAGCGTTCACGTGCTCTTTATTTTAAGGGTAGGTAGGGGACTAGATCTGTAAGCATCCAGCAATTTCTCCTGTGATATTATAATGATGACAGTGTAAATACTTGTTGGTGAACTGCTTAAGCTGTGAAGTCGAGGGCAGTGTGCCCAGACAATTTTTGCAGCATTAACTTGTACACTTCATGGGATTATTGTATTAAATTGAGATGAACTGTTCAGGCTCACTTAATACCAACACACTCAACGTTGCATGTGGCCCTCAATGGCTGACTGCTCGTCCATGTATTGCTTGTCTGTACCCCCACCCCCTCCCAAACAGATGTTAAATTTATATTCAAAAATTGATGCCAAATTTATATTAAAAAACTTAAAAGGGTGTACAAACTGCTAACATTGATAAGAAAGAAAACACTATATGTTTACAGATTTACACATAACTTGGGGCTAAACGGTTTTAAAAATGGTCGTGGTGGGACAACCCCCCCCCCCCCCTTGAAATATTGCCTGCTATAAGGTGTTGAGAAATGAGTTCAAACAATTACTTTGGATCTCGCGAGTCCGAAACTCCTGCGTTTGAAAACAGTGAAAAAAAAAGTGATGGTGATTTTTTTCACTATTTTCTCGTGACTCTGATGACCGATTAAGCTTAACATTTCACGGATTTTGTCATTTTACAGATACGTTGGGTCACACGAAGTGCAGACACTGGTCTGAAGCAATTACCAAATGTTGGCCACCATGCTTTATGGCCTATTGTCTAAACGCAAACAATTTGAATGTTTCGTATTTGTTGTTCTTTTGTGCGTTGATTTTTACACGATTTCCACCTCCTTCAGAGCCTGGATAATTATATACCGTTATTTAAAATATTTAAATTTGTAAGATATGTCTCACTTTAAATAAGCAGTTTGCTGTAGGTCCATGGGGCCAAATGGGAGTGGTTTTTTTTGTTGCAGCTACCCTGTGTAAATTGATTGTCTAATAATGATGCCACTCAACAAGATCTCTTTGTGGGTGCATGGAGTGGCCAACACAGAACTAGAATATGATTTATTACCATTCATTGTTATTCTGGTATATTTACATGCTTTGGGATTCAGCCTCAGTATTTCCATTGCAAAGAAAAAAGTTACCATGCCAAAAAAACACACAAGATAAGACACCGCCCCTTGGATTTATCCATTTCATCTTAGATAGACATTCCTTTGTACATATTTCCCAGGACCCCGTTGCGAGCCGCATGTATTTTTATTATATGAATTACTCTCGCCGCGAGACATGTGTTTAAACCGTCTGCTCCAGTGATAGGAAAAGTGTGAAAAGCCGAGGGACAGTGAATATCCTCGCCTTGTATTCTTCTCCGAACCCGAATGGATGTCTATTACCCGTCAATTGGACCGTGTTAACGGCGGGTCATTGGCTGCCGATACGGCATGACACCATGTGACACCGTTAGAACTTTTGTGTGGCTCGATCACATACCACCGAGATTGAATCGTGGAGTACAAGTCTTGTTGTATACAGTCCTCGTTAAAGTGACGTGCATACGTACACTATGCAAGTGGAATTCTACTCACACACGTGCATTTACATATTCCATAATTCTTATTCTTGCCTCACCATGTTGATCATATACAGCGTTATTCGATGCACGTTGGCATTCCGAACACTACTACTATAGCCTTGCAATCCAGCGTGTCGATTGTATTAACATAGAAGGCTGTGATTGGTATGTTCCGCGCATGTGCCTTTCAGCTAGACGCGCTGATCTGTGCAAAGAGTTGAACTCCTTGATCGAGGCTGGTGATATTATATTTAGCGAGGACCGCCCCCAAACACTTTCAGCCATACGGGTGATCTTAGAATATCGAAAGTGATTAGCAGCAAATGAGACATACCTAATCACGGGCTTCGGATTAGTGTGACGTTCATCTCACCCGTGTGGACAACTCGCTGGAATTTCTGTAACGTGTGCGCCTCTCAGTCAGTATACTCTCTGACCAACGAGCAAGCGTACTTCAGTCGGTGGCTGACAAACCAATATTGCGGTGGCCGTTGTGTCTCTCTGTTGTGTATGGACCGTTAACAGGAAGTTATAAAGAGAGAGAGAGAGAGAGCCCGATCGTGTCCGCGCGTGTGATGCAAAGCTTCCCTGATCGTTGGCCCCCGTATCACTGGATTTGATTGAGAGCGCGGCAGGTTGGATTTGTACAACTCGAGAGAAAGACAAATAAGAGCTTTTGAAAAGGAAAGGTGGTACGTTGGCAATCCCAATGTGTTCCTAGTCTGCCCTGATTGTCCGTGCATAAAAGCGTTGTCGACTCAAGAGAGTGTACCGGTAGTTTGCTTATATGTGTTGTTAACATCAGTTGGAACCCACACCTTTTGATCTACACCCTTGCGAACGTCTTTATAATATTGAAACATATATTGAAAGTGGTGGATGTTATCACCATCTAATAAACGGGAAGTTCGTAGCGTAAAAAAAGACCCGCTAACTTGACCGTGTTTTCGGTCCGTAGCCATTTAGTTTTTTTTTCGTTGTGATTTGACGTGACTGGGAAATACTTAATCGTTCCAAGATGCATTTCGTCGTTGAATTCCGATGTTTGATGGCAGTGGTTTTATTGAATGGTGCAAGCTTCACCAGATCGGCTGGTCAGAATTTGAACATGTTTTCAGCTCAACAGAATCAGCCGGACCCGTGTTACAGTGAACCCGGCGGTCAGCCAAGACGCTGCGTTCCGGATTTCGTCAACGCCGCTTTCGGCGTTCCGGTGGAGGCGTCCAGCACGTGTGGGACACCGCCGAGTCGATTCTGTGCCCTGTCCAGTGGTGACGAGGGCGAACGCCAGAGAAATTGTTTCGTGTGCGATGCCAGCCAGCCCAAGAGGAAACATCCTCCAGAGTATCTCACTGATTTACACAACCCCAACAACCTGACATGTTGGCAGTCCGAACCCTTCACCTCAAACCCCCATAATGTTACCCTGCATCTCGCCCTAGAGAAGATGTACGAGCTTACGTACATCTCACTGGAGTTCTGCTCAATACGTCCGGATTCCATGTCCATCTTCAAGTCGCAGGATTACGGCAAGACGTGGCAGCCGTACCACTACTACTCTGGCCAGTGCCGGAAGATCTACGGCAAGAACAAGAACGCTCTCATCACCAAGCAGAACGAGCAGGAGGCGCTCTGCAGCGATATACAGAGCACCGACCTGCTGACCGGCGGGTCGAGGGTCGCGTTCAGCACGCTGGAAGGTCGCCCGTCTGCCTTCGATTTCGACAACAGCCCCGTGCTGCAGGACTGGGTGACGGCCACGGACATCAAGGTAACTTTCAACCGGCTACCGTCTCTCGGTGACGAGGAAATAGACGACACGATCCGGGAGAGCTACTATTACGCCGTGTCCGACTTCTCGGTCGGCGGACGGTGTAAGTGCAACGGGCACGCGTCGAGGTGCATCAAGGACAGTGACGGTCGCCCCATCTGCGACTGTAAACACAACACTGCGGGAGCAGAGTGTGAGATGTGTAAACCTTTCCACTACGACAGACCGTGGCAGAGAGCAACCACCAAAGAGGCCAATGAATGTGTCCGTAAGTACCCATAACTCACTGTCATCTTTATAGCCAATAATCGCACATCATCCCCAAAAAGCAAACTATTTGAACCCCGTGGTTATGGATTACCCTTTAAACCCAGCAGCGATATTTCATAGGAGTGTGCCACATGCAAACATTAAACCACAGTGTTTAGAAAAAAAAGAAAAAAAAAAGGGGGAAGCGTGTTTCCAATCCAACTTTACAGTGTGACAAGTTCTGCTTTATAAATATGACTAGTCAAAACACAACCCCTTGGAAATCCAACAAACCCGTCGATGGTTTACAAAGGGAATGAATTTGGACCACAGGACGGATTTCCTAACAAAAACTGCCCCACTTTAAAAAAAAAAAAAAAAAAAAAAAGCCTCAAAGATACGTCATTCCTTTAGGTCGACGCAACCGACAAGTCTCAGTTGAATGCGGGCAAAATTAAAACAGACATTCGCCACAATGATTTTATTAAACGCTCCGGTTCAAGGGTTCACAAACTCCTAGATTTTTCATGGCCAATAAAGATAATTATGCGTCGCAGGCCTATCTAAGTAAGAACACTCATTGTTAGAGTTTGTGGGTTTTTTTTCTTCTTTTTCAAAGAGCCCTAGTAATTCATTTGTGTAAAGTACTTTATCGGTCACAAAATTGATCTACTGCTCAATTGTCATAGCCTGTGTATTTATGTTCATCTAACCAAACATTCTTCTTAGTTATGTGTTATGCACTGTTACCCAAAGGCATTGGGTTATTTGTGCAAAGAACAGATGAATAATTTCTAAGATTTAGAGTTTGGGCAATGTTTCGAGCACGCATAGCTGTAAATGCCAGAACAAAATAAAGGTCTCAGTCTTGTACCCTGACGAATGCTTTGCCGGCGCAGTGCTCGGGCCGCATTTCTTGTTGTCCTTCTCGGGACACACGCGTTAACTCGCGTAATGCCGACCATATGTCCCAGCAAAGTGCGCTCATAATTAGATTGTCATAAAACGCTACAATGTTGTCTGAGCCGTTACACCATGCGGTGTACACTGCTTATGGCAACGTCCCGTCTCGATTTCCACCCATCATTCATCAGCCGTCGGTCAATTTGAGCCTCGCTGCCTGGACATTGGAGGTGCACGGCTGACCACAGCCTTTGGAACTATTTTTTTTTTAGCATCACTTCCATTTTTAATTATAAACAACTGCCATAGATGATTCTTGCTTTTGGATTAGGCCTATTACAAATTATTACGAGTGAACGCGCTCCCTTCCTTTCTCATTCAAGCCTCGAACAGACGTCATGATCAGTAAGAGTTCACTGTTTTTATCCAAGCTAGACATATAAAACAACTTCATTTCTATACCTTGAAGACAAATCCGTACTCTCTGCGCACAGGAGACTTTGCGAGTCTAGACTTGATACGTGTGTCAACTTCCTATTGTGACAGACTCCGAGATCAATCTATAAATGCGTATTACGGGATGCGTTGTGATTGGAGTGGATCATGGTGGCCGGTAGATAATGGGGCAAGGGGCAATGATAATCATCAGCTTTTTTTTCCAAGATAGATTGTCTCATTCGACCTCGCAACAAAGTGAGTATCCCCCCATCCCAATGTACTTGGCCTAATCAGTGGGATAACCGCCCTCACGTTTTAAACATTTCTAATCATATAGAAGATCATCTCACGAGGTGTTTCCACCCACCACCTAATTTTCATTTTTAAAAACGATAACGTTGGATAAATCTCTCAGAGAACAAAATAACCAACGTCTGACCTTTTTGGGCCCAAGTTAAGCGGAAACCAAGACCATCAGAGACTTGGCGAGTCTAGACGAGAGCAGCCTGCAAACATAATCGGGGTTGATTCATAACAACACAGTATGGGCGCAGGGGCCGGTGTGTAGTTAGCTAGGCTCTGTATAGTTGGCGGTGGTCGAGCTATTTAGCAAAGAAGAAATGCCCTATGTAGCAGTCATTTATTGTTACAGCCATTTCACTCAGGAAATTGGGTGCACTTCAATATTGCTCCAAGACACTCTGAGCGATTGGGGGAAAAAAAAAAAGAATCAGTAATAAAGGAGGCTGCGCAAAGTGCCCTCCAACGACACGGGTATCAGAATTCACTTCTCGGAGTGGAGACGTGGGAACTCGAGCGGGGGGTTTCTTGTCATCGAGAAAAAAAAGGTTACTTTAATTACTTTACTGGATAGAAGAGGGGAAAAAAGAGGCAAAATAAGAAAACATGGATTAGTACTGTAAATCCTACCTGCGGTCAGATTTTATCTGACTGTAGTTTTGTTCACAGTATTTGAACAGCCAAACTTTGATCGCGATGACTAGTGACAACCCCCCCCCCCCCCCACCCCAACTCGGCATTTCACAAGAATTACGAATAATGCATGGTTCAGTGGAGAATTTCTTTACGGTTATGAATTATATATAGCCTGCCAGGCAAACCCGAGAATAATGGCTGGGCTTTTGACAGTGGCTATGGTTTTGTAAGATATCGTAACATTTCATGTCAAAATATGTTTTTACATAAATAAATAAAAATGTGTCAAATTGGTAATGTACTTGGAAGGCAAATGATTATGGGTCACCTATACATGCAAGAAGGGTGTAGCACACTTTGTAATGCATAGAGCAAGAGCAAACGGGGTCAAACTCTGCACAGTACTCACTCGTGTTCGCTTGATAATGTAGTGAACATTCGATACATGATTTGTGTGAATAAGTTCCAATGAGATCAGGGTGGCGTCAGACAGCGGCACTCAGAACGTTCCAAGTATTAATGTATGATTATTCGAATCGAAACAAGATTGTCGACTCCAAACTGAAATTACATTTTGCTAATGACATTAGGGTAGGCCTACCGTGTCCAATCCTTCTGAGAACATTTCCTTTGGAGATTGTGCAACCTGTGTAACAGCAGACAGATGTCCTAAGAGGGTTCGTGACAGAGCATATTGGCTCGAATTCACTTTATTGAAATAATTAATTACAGCACATTCATTCACTAGATATTATGTAGGAACATCAAAACATTCTAATAGTGGGGCGAAGGCGAGGACGCGTCAAGTGTGGTTTTTCTTGACGAGGCGACGCAAGTCTTTTCCAACTTATTAATGTCATATCAAAAAAAAAGAGGACAGATGATAACTGGAGAATTTATAGCGTGACTATCTCGAGCATTTCCGTAACCGTTTGTAATTTCCTTTACCTTAATGAGACCAATTGATCAGCCTATAGTAATGCCCTCATTATAAGCGCCAGAGATTCTGTCACTGGTTAGAGTTTACCTGAACCTTAAGTAATTAGGCATGTCACTTTGCTGTCTGCATCGTTCATGAGGAAGAGCGGGGAAAAAAGAAAGAGGGGTCATCAGTGACCCACATTGGAAGCGTGCTGAAGGGGGCAGTTCACCTTGAATCCATCTTGTTAATGTTGTGACGAACTGTGGGGATGGCCCTACGTGAAGCACGTACGGTGTGGTTTATGTATTTATCTGCGTGCACTTTCATCATCCTCTCCACCATAACCAACACGGAAACACACCTCTCATTCATCATCCTTTTTTTCAGAGGGTTTCCTCTGTTTTGACTCCTTACATTACTCTGTAAGGAAGAAGAACATCAGTTTGGGGACGAGTACATTCGTTCTGATTATCTAGTTAAATCATAACGAAGAATTGTATACAAACAAATAAACCGGTGGAAGCAAACTGTCACGGGCCAGCTTTTATGGTTTGACGTGAAAAGAAAAATCAACTTGTAGACAGACGTCAACTTTTCCGTTTTTAAACAGTCTATCCCGGGAAGGTTTGGGTTTGATGGTCTTTGAGTTAGTACAAGTTTTAGCTTATATGTTGGTTTGTTTTTTGACTGTTGTTTTTCTTCTTCTTCAGTATACCTTGCACTGAAAACTACGGTAAGTTTAAAAGATCAGTCGGTTAGTGTTACAACTTTACATCTCGAAATTACTAGTCTTAGTCTTTGGGGACATTCAAAAACATTCGTCTAAATAGCCTAGTCTTCAAAGAAAAGACAAACAAAAAATACGAAGAAGACAAACAAAACTCGGCGGAAATCACTGATTTTCTTCGCCGGACTTCGGCACGATTGTGCTGTATTTGCGGTCAACAGTACAATTGGGAACATAAAAACGGTTTCCCCATCCGTCGTAAATGGACCACGAAAAAGCAATTTGTATCAACGCTTGGATGTGATCAAGGGAAATTGCATTTCTGGTGTCAGTCAATCAGTGTGGTATTTTTTTTTTTGAATTTATTGTTGACATTCTTTTGCTTTAAAATATAAATAGGGTTCATGAAGTCCAGGCCACTGTATATTCACGATAATCATTCCTGACAGGCGTATACGCAGATGAAGAGTTTATCCGATTAAGTCAAAACCCTAAATAATAATAACATTAATAATAAGGTAAAATGCCTAAAACTGGATTGGAAAGATTCCCAAGGCATGCATTGACACTCATCTTGGTGATTGATTGTTTGGGGGTATAGGTCGCAAGGTACCGTACTATTGCAAGCAGCCCCATCATAAAGTTGCTAATTTTTTGGACTGAACTTTTTGTCCGCCAGTTTCGGCCAGGGCAGCAACCTTTCCAAACTTTTTTTCCCCATCTCTCTGAAGGGTTCTGGGGGTCAAAAGCGGTTAATCCCTCCCTTGATTCCAATGACATTATGCTTCGATTATGGAAGTCAGCTGCAGGGGGGGACCATTGCGCGCCATTAAAGATACCCTTTTACCTGGGCCGACTCTTGTAATTGTAACTACTGAGGCTAGGCTAGGGTTGGTTGGAAACGCGGCCGATATCCACCGCCGACCTTCCGAAGGGGAGAGGTGGACAAGAGAGAAGGGGACCTAGCCACGGGCGAGTGTTCAATCACTCTAGTCTAAAAATTGGGAAGGAACAATCTTGAAGACATTACACTTAGTGTGTTTATTACAGGTCCAGGTTAGAGACCTTCAGTTAGCGTGCGAAATATTATGGCAAAATGGGACAAACCAAATAGTTTTTTTTTTAATCAAATAGGCCGAGGTAACTGGTCTCATTAGAGGGCACCATTGCTAAACAGGGTACCAATCTTCTCCGTCAGGGACTAACAATCTAAAGTATGATTAGTATGCCTAGCTAGCCTATTTAACTTATTGCATTTGCTAATGTGTATACCATCAATGTACGCCATACAAGTCGCAAGCAATGAAGTGGGTTCGCAAGGTGACCCCAGCAAGAATATTCCGGTATTTTTGTTTCAAAAACCAAAATCTCACTCCCTTTAGTCAAAGCAAACATTGTTTCCTCAGAAGTCCACGTCTAAACTTTGGTTTTTCCTTTTCAGTTCGTCGAGTTGGGTTTTTTAGTTTAAACAAGAGCTTTTTTTCTTTCCAATCGCCTGCAGTTCTTTTGAAGCAAAAATGGGAAAATTTAAACAAATGTCCCCTACAAGAATAATCTAAGTACCAGGTTATGGAAAAACAACCTCTTCATGATTCAGAAACTGTGTGCTGTACGCGGAAAACTATTGTGTAAAATGGATCATAAATACATCCTGGCATGAGTTTCTACAATTTTGTTGACGAAGACATTCCTGCCAAGACATGGTCTGCATAAGTTATACAGAATAACATTGCCAGTGAAGAAAGGTTTATATATAAGGTTTCATCAGTGCAGACTTACACAAAAAAACGACTGTTGTTTCTCCCGGGGTTATGTCTCTCCAACCCATCACTATCTTCCGCTGCTAAGTCTATATTTTTTCCGTTATCTCGCTCATCTCCTCCGCTGAATTGCAATTGTGAAGAGAGTGCTTTACTGCCGAGGAGTGAGGCATCTTACCGGTCACGTCATCCGGTGATGACACCCTCCTACCGTGACATCGCACGAAGTATTCACACAGTCTGTGGAGTGTGGATCTTGTTTTTCTAATAAGTATTACTCACTCTGGGAAACTTGTGTACGGTACGTGGTCGGGTTTTACCTCTCAAATAAAGATACATATGGGTCACCGTTAGCCACTTCCACTGTGTGTTTGCTCCACCTTTATAATGCTTTCACAGATCTTCACTGTCCACTACCAGTGCAGCTAACAGCAGCCTAAAATAATAAGCTTCACAGTTTGAGTGTCTTTCTTTTAAATATGACAGTACATCAAAATGGGGGGAAATCCTCTTTGGATGAAATGGGATTGGCGTCAATGCATAAACATTGAGTAAGACCTTCTTAAGACTTAATAAAATATTGCCCTCAGTCATAGTTCAGAACTAACAATCATTATTGTGACTACAAATCCAACTTTTGTTAGTTCATTATATCAGCATGAGAATGTTGTAGTTATTCCAATCCCCGCAGGGGCGCTGTAATCCTTATTAATATTTTAAGGCTTACAAGTTTCTTTAATTACACAAAGCTCAGAGAGAAAAAAGAATCAATTTTATCTTGTTTCCTGGGCCATTTGTAAAATGCGAACATTTAGCGACACTTCAAACTCCATTACTGTCTTAATTATGAACAAAACGGATTATACTCCACGATTGTTGTGCCTGCGGACTATGTGACTCCCACAGGAGCAATCATAAAGCACCATAAATAAAAACAATTTTTTCCAGCAGACCACAAAGGATCATGTGACAATCATTCTTAAATTCGTAAACATCCTTAGGTCTGCGTAATGAAATAAACCAACCCCAAGGCTGTGCGGAAGCATCTCATCTTGGGCTATGTACGTCCCGGGTACGCTGTGTGAATGATTTAACCCAGCTGGTTTACGAGTAGACTAGTCTCGCTTCTAAAACGGAAAGAGGATTGCATGGTGAAATCCGTGTTTAATATAAGGGGCATGTCACACAAAAAAGTCACACTTAAAAGAGTTGGGGCATTGGGGACTTTAGATAGACTTTAGATAGAGACAAACACATACACGCATTGATGAATAAAAATGGCCTCTCGTCCCGTTTACGGGGTGAAAAGACATGCACTGTGAACCCCGTGTCACCGAGCAGGACCCGCTGGCGAAGTGCGGCAATTGTGTATTTTTAAAAGAGACAAAATCACAGACTTTTGAAGACAAATCACAGACTTTTGAAGAGGAGGACTGCCGAGTTGCACATGAAAGTTTACCACATTCTCAAGGGGAATGGAAGTGACTGGCACACGGCCCCTGTTGCCCTTTGGGGGCTATTGATGAATAACTTTTTTTATTACACATAATTCTATGGAGAATATGGAGATGCTTCCAATTATGTTGATATCATTGCCGCCGTTACGCCCCCAACTTCGACGATTGTCCCAACTGGGAAACAAAATCACATCGCATGAGACCCAAATTGAGTGTGCAATGAAGAATCTTAAGTTATATACGCCAAACAGAAGTTGGGTCAATAACTCAAATTGGGGCGTGGCGACATCAGCTAAAACAGGTTATGAAATTTAAGAGATCTGTTGAGTTAGAAGTCATAAAGTGGCTGAATGCCTTAAAGTGACTTGCACGTGATGACACAGCTAGATAGCAAGGTGACTGAGTGCATACAATCATTGCTAACATATCGTGGGGAAAAGGGATCAGTCAGTTTACTTTTCTCGTAAATACAAAACAAAAACACGCCTTTAATATATTTATACGGTACGTCGTATACAAAAAAAAATAAGTCACAAAGTCTCCATAGAATATTATCTGCTTACCCCCAAAGATTAAGAGGGCAGAGCATGTCCCTTTCCAGCCCAAGTTTGATGCTTGGCTGTTTATTAGAAGATAGTCCGTCGTGGTAACGAACGTCTAGCCATATAGCATTATTATGAACACGAGGACTAGGCCTAAGCCCGTATTGAGGTTTGTTTAGTTCTCACAATCAAAATAATAATGCAGTGGCCAGGTTGAAGTTTAGGCGTCTTCGGCTAATGTTAGGCTTTTGAAGTAGGCAGCCGGCATCCACAGCCGTTGTATTTTCTTCACGGCCTTAGCCCACGTCTAAACAGTAGCGTGGCTGTTTATTAACCTCGGTCCCAAATCAACTTACAACCATTGCACACCCCCTCTCTTTCTGAAACTGACAAGTTCGCGACCCCGGGCCAATTGAAAGCTGTGAACTCGTTTTGTTTGGGGCTCGATGTCGTAAAGAATTTATTAAGTTGTGTCCGCTTTACTTTGTTTTGCCTCCATTATTGAGGTGACTTCACGGTAATGTCTTTTCTAAACAACAAGATGTTATGGGGTGACGAAAGACGACGATTGGCGAGCGGACGAGCGGGATGCAGGGACCCTTCCAGTTTCGAATCAATTTTCGGTTAAATTTGACCGTCATGCCGTTGCGGTTCAAAACTGTTTCCTTGCGCGGGAGGATAAATACGCGGGGTAAATGTAAACCGCAAGTAAACTGCTTTTAAATGGGGTCATGGTTTCGAGTTTCAAGAGTTGGACATTTTTAAATTGCATCCGTTCTTTCAAACTACCTTAGCATGCATATACAGACTGCAACAACACAGCATACAGTGTTAACATTTATGTTTTCTTGAGAATCGTCAAGGAAATTGATTTGGTTTTTGTTTAGATTCGTTTGCCAGTACAATGTTGTTGTTTTGTGTTTTTACCTTCGTTCGGGGAAGGGGGATTTCCAGTGTGGAAATGCATTAGGCAGCCGACCGTCAATATATCGGACAAACCGATTCATAATGACTTTTCTTGGAAACGTCACTATATAGGTCACCTTTGGAAGTGTTTCGAGGCTCCGCTGGGTTTTAGTGACTCGTGTTTGATCGGTGGTGTGTGGTGTTTTCAGAGGATCGTACATAAAACGAAAGACAAACGAACAAACAAACAAAACAAAACAAAACAAAACACCGTAGGGTGGACCAATAGGATCACGTGGACACTCCAGATAGCCTGGTTGTTTCCAGGGCTGTTAAGGGTTACGGTTAAATTATGTATCCCAACAGAATCTCCAGGTAGAGGAATTTTGTTCGTAAAAAAGTTCAAGGAAAATGCGCAAAGGCCAAAAAAAACAAAAAACAAAACAACAACAACAACAACAACAACAACAACAACAACAACAACAACAACAACAACAACAACAACAACAACAACAACAACAACAACAACAACAACAACAACAACAACAACAACAACAACATATTTTAATGACGACGTGTTATTCAACAGCAGGTAACGAATTTGGTACATGCAGTGGCCCTGTTCACAGGAAGAAAATATTTATTTTTATTTATTGATTTATTAGTATTATTATTATTATTTTTAATTGACTAGAGCTTTGTTGCACAGTTCGGATAACTGGTCATTGTCGATTACAAACATGAGTCGGTGTAAATCTGTTATGGATCGAGTGACTCACTAAATGTATGTTGATTCCATAATGAAAGATGAAGGTCAACTTCCTAGTGTTTTGCAAACAACTTTTGCGTTGTTCACGATCCACGGGAGAGAGATCAATATTCTTTGACACCACTTTAAAAAGGGCATTAAGCAAATAGCGCTTACATAGACAGTTTCAAGTATTCCTCCGTATTGAGACGGGGGAGAGAAAAAAAAAGTAGTTGCCAAGTTTGGAAGTACGGCTACTAATGTCAATGACATCTATGAAAGCAGGCCAATCTGTACCCGAGGCACACGGAGCAAACTACACCGTGGTTTTCACAGCAACAAAAAGCTTTGCCTTAGCCTGCCACAGAGCTCACTGCTTTGCCTGGGGGCTCTTTCATTTTTTTTTTCTCCCCGGACGTTCGTTCGTTCGTTCGTTCCGGAATACAAGGGAGCCCCTCGCTCGCACTCACCTTCAGTCCACCATATCATTCCATGCAATCGTTCAACTTTTTTTTTTTTTTGTAGGAGGAAAATTGATTGCAACTCCCTTTGTGCGTCTTTGTGCCAGGAGTGCTATGGTCTGAAGTATATAGTTTGCAAAAAAAAGAGAATTAAAGCTATGTGCTGCCTCTTGTGTTATTTGTAACGTTGTGGGTCTTTTTTTTTGTTCGGGAAAATTTAACGACCAGCGGAAAAGCACTTGAGCACCCGATTATGAATTTAGTGGGAAAATATTATCACAGTAAATATTTATGTTTGTTCAAATTTGTTTGCTTGCTCATGTCATATTATCTGGAATGGTGACAATGGCCTTGTAATGCGTGACGTGGCCGCGGAGTGAGTGGCAATGTTGGCAACACGGCAGGTCAAGGAGATGCACTGAGATACGGAATGCATCTTCCAAGAGTATACTCGGCCTCTCTTATGTTATAAAACCGAAGACTTTCGAAATAGTGCACTCTTCCTCCCCCCCCCCCCCCCCCCATCCCTTCCATTTAAACGTTGTTGGAAGACAAGCAGAGTCCACTGTTCGAAACGTAGAGACAGCACCAACGGCTCTTCTCTGAGCCAACACTCCTTTCAAAAGATTTTGTTTCACGTTGTAGTATCCGCAAGATTTGCCAGGAATAGTTACTTCTCATTTTGTGGTTGGGGAGCATAAATGCATGTCAACTTGTGCGCTCTATTTTGGTTTCTTTCTTTCTTTCTTTCATTCTTTCTTTGACACTGTCTTTTTTCTCGTCAAAGTAGATGAAGACAGATTTGTGTATATCTTGATTGGATCATGTAGCTTTCAAAATATGTACATTAATAGTTATAAAATTCACAGGCAAAGCCCAACGGGTATTATACCTAGATGCATGGGCACTGAAGAGTTAAGGACAGGGTTCACATTATGCCTATATTCATAAGTAATTGGTGACAAACAATTTCGGATACTGTGTAGTCAAACAAAGAGGTGCAGTCGAGAAAATTATGAAAAAAACTTGCAGTTCAAAAACTCTGCCTGTTTACAACCGGGGGGTGGGGGTCCAATGTCCTATACATGTCTATCATAACGATGGAAATAATTTGGCTTAATAACGTTTTGACAGTCCGATTCTGACATCTTACAGCATTCATCAGTTATTTCGTTTTTTACCTGTTTCTTCTTAGCAAGAGTTTTTGTCTAATCAGCACATTTTTAAGTCATGGGTTTGGTTCAACTTCAATATCAATCAACAGCTGACATTGTGTCCACGAACAATACTTGTAAACTTGGCGTTTTAACGGTTCACTTTTGCCTGGAGATAATCTGCAATAAAATAATGTACATGTACGTGCACTCTGGCAACGGCATGCCTCACGCATGATTGAGACCCACTTGCGATTGATGGCCTGATAGCTAGGCTGTGTGCTGTTTTGTCAGTGGTTTTCCCGATGACAGAGACGTGGCTTGAACGTTGTTTGGGCAGACCCCTTTGGGATCTGGTAAGCAGTCACCCAAACCTGGACCAGGTTAGGAATTTGACAAAGTTCAAATGAACTCATCACCGGTTCGTTAATGAGAACTGCATGCCCCGTCTCGTGGGTTTCTTTTGTCCCCTTCACCATGGAGGTGTGTAGAAGCAAAAGCCAAGTCTTCTGGCTTGACAGCGTAGCACATGCATTCGTCACACGTGTGCTTATTACTTGATTGCATTGTTCCTACTACTACACAGACCTGTGCCAAGTAGGCCTTCCCAGGGTAGGCAATGCTCATGACAATTTATGTTGTCCTGTGACGATCCCTTTAATTATCGGGCATGGACATTCCCCGCCGTCTTACTTTTTGTCTAGGTACCCTAGTTCCCAGGGATAATTGCAGTTATGATTGAAGCGCAGGTTGTTCACGGAAGAGCTGCTCGGCTTCCACTCAAAGAAGATACACACAGTGGTGGGATATACATACATATTGTATAGGTAGATCCTGTAATTGTCCAACCATACTTACTCTATGGTCTAACCATTGCTTTACCTGTTATCTTTGATGTATTAGTTTTGATTTTGTTTGCAAGCGATCATAGCTTAGGGAAATTGGAACAAGTGTCCCTATATCCTATCTGCATTCACCTTTCAGACCGTAAAACCCCTCCTGACCCTTCCAGACATTGAAAGCCTTCAGTCAGGCCATATCGCCATGGTGAGTACATTTGAGTTTGCCATCAGGACTAACTTACGGAGAGGGGTTGGTCCGTTGGGTGTGGTCGGGTGGTGTGGTCAAAAGGTGACTGATCCCCCCTCCCCCCATGGGAGAATCCAGGTGGTGAAAGGGGGGCACATGACCGAAACGAGGTGTGCATTTGTGATGATTTAGGAGGAAACGGGTTCCAGGGGTGTGCGTGGCAGTGTTCTCCCTCCACCCTCAGCTCAAACCAAGATATAAGCCGGTCTGCTCTTAAAGTGGCCACCTCGTCCACTTTGGCCGACCACAACCTTCATTTTAGCATAGCATCGGTTTGCCAAATTGATTCATAACGGTCACTGCCCTTGGTGCACATAAAAACTTTTCTTTTTAGAAGTGGGTTATTGGTAATGAAATCAACAATGATTTGAGAATAAACACCTTTGCAGAGCATTTGTGTAGCGCCCTTTACGGAAGCACTGTTATGTGTATATTTTTGGAGTAACCTAATTCAGTTCATTATTCAGACCTTGTAACCTTTGTTAACAAAAAAGAGTGACCTTGTACATTCCAGGGCCTTTTCTGGCAGGCAAGATACGACACTGGTCGTAATGGAAACTTTACATTTGTGGCAGTCATAATTGTCACATAAATTCGAAAGTTATAAAAATAACAGCTGAACAAGTTTTGAGATGTGCCCCCTTCCTTCAAATTAAAAGTTAGTAAAAAAACGGGCAGTGTAATCTCCATAAAATATATATGATTTGTATGTGTTCTTCCATTGGGCTGTGTGCGAGTCGTGCCTGCAAGAAGTTTAGGCTCTGTGGCTATTTTGTAAACGTGATGTCACAGAAAGACGAATGCATTGGTTTACTCTCGTCTAAGTTACTTCTTCTCAATCTGACTGTCGCATCCCACTGGTTCCCGCAGCACACGTGATCACGATAACGTCAATGACCGATGCACACCATTGTCTGTGTGTAATCCAAACTCTTTTTTTTCAAATTAGTATCCGATATCTGAACGTGCACCAGTTTTTTCCCTCTGTTTGTCGAAAGATTGAAAGTTGTCACAGGTTCGGCTAGAAATTGATCGCCACTTTCCATTTGTACGATTCGTAATCTGAATATTGCGGACGGCAACATTTTTACATTTCTGTACCGTATCTCCCCGAAGACCCTTGCTTTCGCCGCCCATCTTTATTTTCTTCAAGAGGTCAGATTACACAGACCGTTATCAAAATGCATATAAATTTCTCCCCGAGATAATACAAGAAACCCCTTCGCCTCCGAGGCAGGATGTTAATAACTTAATCCGGCAGATGACTGCCGGGTGTCAAGAGGAAAAGCCCGTTGCAGCATTTCACACGTCGCTCCCAAGAAACACAAACAAGTTCCAGGATGTATATCATCACGCAGGGAACCGTAACGCTAACGAGAAAATTGTACAGCTCGCCCGGCCCTGGTAAATTTTTTACATAGGGAGAAAGTATCAGCTGTCCATAATTCCATCTTCCTTGAATTGGAAGTTTCGTTGCTGTTGACTGCTTGAAGCAGTATTAACGTACACCCCCTCCACGCCATGTGACTGGACTTGTATCTGTTTTCTTCGCCGATGAGCGCCGCGGGGCTCACGGCAGCAAACTTAGCACGAGTTTAATTCGTCTCTGGACGTGGAGTACACGTGTGTGTCAACGTGATAAACCATCAATTAAGAAATGTGTGAGGAACTATCAGTGATATAGATTAGGATTGCTGTTGCCGATGGGTGTTGACAGTTGTGTCCAAGGATGATGTCTCTTTTAGTTTTCGTTTTTAGAAGTGTTACCTCGAGATGCCAATGACAAAAGTTCCCTTTTCCCTTCCCCCTCGTATAAGAATAAGTAGAGCCCCTCCCCCCATATACTCGGTTCATTTGTGTCGCTTGACTTGAGGGTACATGTACACGAAGAACAATTTCAGATTTAAAAGCTGTTAGAGGCTGGATCATATTTCAGCATAATTTGAAACGATTTCGGATCAGATTTAATTAGGCCTAGTGGTAAACGTGACCTGCATACAGCTGAAATGTGGTTAACCTCTGGTGCATGCTGTTTTGCGCAACTCTGTTGGGTTATTTTTTTTTTTAATAGAGTGATGAATGAATTGTCAATTGTGCCGTGTCCGTTGTTGAAAATTTTGGTGGGATAATGTCTAGTGATCAATCAACCCTAAGGTGCAAAATATCTGGATTCCTTTCAGTTAAGTCTCGTGCTAACAGTCACTGAATGGCTGATATACTTTCACCTGTTTTGTCAGTTATGAAAATTCGAGATCCTTGTGTATAGAGTAGGGCAATACAGAGTAAGGTCATTTTTTTTTCCCCGAGTCAAGAATGTGGAAGGAAGAAAAAAATAATAATAACCCTGATGGTGTCTGGGCTAGAGGTACATTCATTAGCTATCATTCAACTGGGGTCATCATCATCAGACGAGGCGGAAGGAGGAGTGAAGCGCAAGAATGGTCAATTGGTACTTGAGTATATCTCCTAAGACTAGGGGGTTGTCTTGCTAAGCGGAGTTCCCACCGCTCCCCTGCGTGTTCCTTTTTGTTATCCTCCCACACCTTCAGCCTTGTAGAAGCCAAGAGAGCTATTGTCCAGACTGGAATGGTCACCAATAAAAAAAAAAGCCTGCTTGGTCACTTTGTCCAGCATTTGTGACCCGTCCAATTGTTAAAGGCTGTCCCGCTAACCGTCTCCAATCGTGTCTTTACAGTTTAAGCGGTGTTTATTTTGTAGCTTGGTCTTTATATCTGTAGAATTGACATCCTTTTTTTCTGTTGACGCCTTCGCTAATTAGAAGTATATAGCGCGTCTCCGAGGATGGGATGATCCGCTCCTCCTACAGTTTGCCGTCTCTCTCGGGGAGAAAAGCTGAGAGAAGAAGAGACGGGGAATACCACCCCGTGTGTATGTGTGTGTTTGCCCATAGAACCGGACGGTTTACCCAACACACTGCACAACTGACCAAAAGGAGAGTTGGAGCAAAGCGATTTGGAGATTCAATACCACCCCGCCGAGCTGGGCCGTAAACATCCCTTCAGGATTAAACGTTTTAAGTCTCATTCGATCGTCTTGTCCGTGGGGTTATAGCCTGTCAATTGGACCTGACAACTTAAATCCAAATTCCTCTGCTCCATTTAGCTTCACACTGACGCTAGCTTGTTCTCTGATTAGTTCTTTAAATTCAACTCTGCGCCGATTGGCAGATAACATCGGTTGACTCATTAACAAGTTGAACTCGTGCACTTTGCATCAAAGTTCGCCGAGCAACTTGGAGGGCATTAACCCATTAAAAATGTGTCCAGTGAAATTTGATACAAATTTCCGCAATTACAGAGATTCATCGGAAATTCGATCAGAATGCATTTCCACAGTTGTGTTAGAAATAGAAAAACCAGCTACAGAAGAAACCTAGGACACTAGGGGCCATATACAAATGTATGGTGTTAGCTTCATATGTGCAAACTTCAGTCTCTAAAACAAAAGTGAATACCTTTTTTCTATGCCCTCCACGATTAAGTAAAGGGAGATCGTTTTGAAATACATTAAACATGACATTTAGGCTCAATACAATTTCAATAAAAAAGAGTATACATATTGCCGACTAAATACGAAAAAGGGCTCATGTTAGTACGGGATAATTTACATCCTCCTTTCGAAATTTTGTTTACATGTGTTAGAGTGTCAAGGTCGTTTTTCTGAATTAATTTGCGTACAGTTAGGCCAATCTGCACAGTGATGACAGAGTTAATTTATCTCTGACATTTAAACAGTTTGAACGAGCGACTTAACCCGCGACTTAATTAGTCATTGTGAAGCTATGCCCCCACGTAAATTCACATCAGTTTTGGTCGATTGATTGAAAGCATTCAGTGGGTTCTCTTCCCGGTGTGTTGTCTTTCTTTGAGGAGCGGATGTCTCGGCAATAAAACAAACTGAAGATCAACTTGTTGGATTACGTTGAAAAGCCTTTTATGGATTTGTCGTGAGACCTCCGAGGGAGGTTAACATTGTGTGATTTCCCTCGCCTGGGTGGGCTGTCAGGATAAACAGCCCCACCCCTCACCAGCACAATCACAAGAATTGACAGTCTAATTAATCACTCCTTAAACGTTTTGTTTGGTTATTTGATTGATTGATTGATTTTTTATTTATTTATTTTTATTTTTTTATATATTAATATACATTTCTGGTAATGAAACCAAGAATGCCTCATAAATGAACTTAATCACTGTAGCTCTCAAGCCTGGGAAACATGTAAACAAGGGTGCCTGCTATGTGAACCAGAAACACCTGGGTAGTTCCCCTATACTCTTCCATGATAAGTGTTCTGAGTTCTTTTACGTGCACTACTATTCCTAGACCTACGGCTTAATGACCAAGCATGCGAAGGACAAAGCAATTATGGTAAAGTGTCTTGCTCAAGGACACAAGTGCCACGACCGGGACTCGAACCCAATTCCGCTGCCGACAACACCAGAACTTGAGCCCGTTGATCCAGTTTGTAACAACAGTACAACATTACGGTTATTTGGGCTTCTAACCCTACGATGTGTGATAAGCACTTAACGCTTTCCCGAGTCATGCGGGGGGGGGGGGGGTCCACAGGCATACAACTCAGGTAGGATTCGAACCCACGACTCACGATGAGCATTGTAACACGACTTACCTTCTAATCTAGCATTTTCATGAGGCGCAAGGGAGCATGACGTGTAATGCCTAGTTTACACAGTACCAAATGAAGTTAAAGTGGGGGTTGTTTGCTTATAGTATTTTGTTTAATTGATGGGTTTGATTTCATACGAGAAAGGGAAAAGAAATTACCCGGAAATTGACCGCTTCCCCCCGTGAAGGCGAGGCTTCAATCCAACACTAATCATGAGCCCTCTGTTATCAATCACACGGCCCACTTTGTTTCCCCAAGTGCCTGCCAGACCAATCACTTCAACAAAGTACTCCCGAATCCTTGAGATGGGTAAAAGACTCCCCCCCCCCCCCCCATTCACTCTTCTTCCCAATCGTCACAAGAATGTCTAATAAAACCCTTGTGTTCACAATGCAAATAACAGTGCAGAACATAACCAACTTGTCTTGGAAGATGGACACTAGGGTGTCATGGTAACCAGAGAAGGGTAGTGTGGGATAGATTTTTGAAGGTGATGCAATAGGGGAGCAATAACACCCTACACACCTGGTGTCAATTATTGACCCGAACAGGGGGTCGGTCGATGCTACTGCCAATTTTCACCGCAGGACACACTCTGTCTCTTCGGTGGATGGGGCGACGACGACAGCGTTACAGAAACCCCGATTGTGTGAAGTAGCAATTTCAAGATTGATACACGAGCTCTGCGTTCGCAATGTGGATTGGGATAGAAATTGAGATTTTGAGATGGGGTTTCACGAGAGTGTCCGTGAAGGCACTTTGAAATTTGACCTGGTGGCTTCTCCAACCATCAAGCACTTAAGTAAATGAGAAAAAAAGAGATGAGGCAACAATACAGGCAAACAAAGTCCACACAAAAGTTACGGTGTAAAATGACTGAAATCTTAAAATGTACCCGGCTCGTGGCCCAAAGAAATTTAAGGAAGGTACTTTCCCCGAACTGAAAATGTGTATTAAATATTTTGTAATATAAATGTGAAATAAACCAGACTTTACAGTCGGATGCAATGCAGCATACCATAAATACTAAATAAAAATAGCCTTTTCACTCTCGCGAAAGGTCTAATGTGAGGATGAAAAAATGCTTGACTTCGGTCATGTCAGATGTTGTGAAGGAATGTTTTCTTTTGGGAAGGTTGTGATTTTAAATTTAATGTGTCACAAGGCTCCGTTTATATTATTGATGCTGAAAACATTCCTATTTATATTTGATTTTTTTTTCTTTTAAATCACGAAGCCCCAGGAAAAGTGTGAAGCACTGTTTAATCGAATTATACCATATACAGGCGGGTAAGGATTCCCGGCCGTGTCAAGGGAATACCCGGGAAAAGTGTGTATTTCATGGTCTGATACTAATGAAGTGATGGGGAGAAACACTTCCTGTGTCGTGGAGCAAAGTCACGGAAACCTCCTGGGTAAAGTGTCAAGGAAATATTTTATGGTCAGATTTTTCCTTTTGACGGGGAGACAATTGCATTGGAAACCAAGGGGGGGGGGGGGGGACTCTCTGATGGGAACATGGATGGAATGGCCGGTACGGTCTTAATGCTATTCGTCAGTCACATGAGTACGAAGAAGTACAAAGTAATTTATTTTCTACTCAAAATAACAATTTGGTCATGAACCAGGAGAGAAAATCGGGATTAGCAGTTGAGAGAAAAAAAAAGAAAAAAAAAAGAAATACATAGCCAATATACAAGTTCGGACGACCCCTAAATTATGTAAAGGGTCAACTCGCCGCTTTATTGACAGCTGAGTTCTTTGGAGTGTGAATCGGGGAGATCTTGTCGTGGCACCCCCGGCAGCGTCAGAAGGTATTGGCCATGAGTTAGAGAGTCCCCCTACTGATTTGTTCTGACCCTGAAATATCTCCCCATATATATTGACCCTAAATACATACATGCCGTCCATATGGACTTGATGTTAAAGGTCAGGCTGCTGTTATTCAAGGGCTGTTTTAAGTACAGGATATATGAATATTTGATCATTTTCTCAGCCAACTGAGACTGAAGTAAAAATGTAGTGGAAATCAGCTTGCAAATTTGGATTCCTTTTTTGGGGGGTTTGTCCAAAGTTAGTAAAAGTTAACAATGCTAGGTGTTAACACAACTAGGCCCGCACCTTTAAGGAGCAAAGCAATGTTGTATTATTATTCATCCCATATACAAAAGAGTAAATTAGGCATTCGGTACAGATTTCAATGCTCAGTTTTTTTTTTATTTCAAACTGAAGTATGACCGTGTCCGAGTCTGAGGCCGTGTGTCCGAATCAAGCGACTTCGGCTCCGGCTATGGCCGCTGGCTGCAACGACAACGTTCAAGAATAGGAATCCCCAGCGTTCCAGCCGTAGCCACTGCCGAAGCCACTCATTCGGACACGGCCTAAATGTGGATCTTAGGCAGTATCCGAATTAGCGGCTACGGCTTCGGCTAGGGCTACGGCTGGATCGCTGCGTTGCTATGCGTTGAAGTACAGGACGTCCTTAGCAACAATCTTAGTAACAGCCACAGCCGTAGCCGCTAATTCGGATACGGCCTAAAATCCACATTTAGACTCTTAATCTTATTTACAGGATGTATTTTTGACAGTATAAAGAGACAGGCAAAACTGTCATTATAACTCACTCATAATTTCGTCAGCCAGGTGACGTCATTCATTTTATCGGCAATACTAAAATGGTAAAGCTACCCAATGTGAACATAATTTTACAGCCTAGCCTCTACTCCATGTATGGGCTTTCCGTAAACATTGACAAAAGTTGTCAAGAATGCTGAAGTATTGCAAAGAGCACATCTAGAGGACAGGGTTGAATTAATTTGTTGCAAGTCATTCTGTCTGGAATTGTTTGTCTTAAATGGAGTTAAGCAACAGATCTTTATTATTGTATTTTTTTTTCTTATCCAAATCATTGTAACCAAACCGTGGCTGGAAGTAAAATAGTCTGGTTCCTTTTTTGTGCAATGACTTTAAGCATTCATTACAGTTATGAGATATAGGTAACAGGGCCAAGATGGTGGCAGCACGATACAGGTCGATTTGGGAACTTCGAAAACGAACGCTCTGACGATCAAGGAATACTTTAAATTTAGCAAGGCGAAGGGAGGTTCAAACGCACAGAGCTTTCTCTTTGTATTTACCGGTGCCTTTGATTGTTTTGAAATCCCTTCTGTTATAATGTGAAACTGTGATCAATCTTGATTTTGGAAACTGTCAACAGCAGCAGCTTTCTGCCTAATAATATTTAATGTATTTACCTGCACGGCGAGATATTCTCCCGGCGGGCGGGCTACTGGGGAGTGACTCACAGCCACAGTTTGGGTCCGTGGGGCTCGAAATATTATTTGCTTTTAAGCGGCCAATTTTCCTGGACACTGTTTGGTGTCAGGAGCAAAATTGTTTCTGATGTTTTGGACAAAAAACAATCTAAAGCTGAGCAGCATCTGTTTAAAATGAAGATTTTGAACTGCCCGTGCGTTCAAGATAACTGCAGACCAAGTGTCCGTGGGAGATAATAATCCGAATGCGAACGAAGTACAGTGGACCGAGGGTGTGATGGTTGGGCTCCTTCCCCAAGCAGTTGGCCTATCGATGGTGGCAAGCTCAACTCTTGGACATGGGTTGATTAAAACAATGCCTTGGCTCATACGGAGGGTGACCCAATATCCCCCTTGTCTTGTGATCAAGGGGTTCGAGGGTGGCACCAATTCCCCCCCCCCAATAAAGGCTATTGGAACAGGTAGTGGACTAAGGGGGTGTGGTGTTTTTCAGTTGGGTGTGTCGATGATGCTGCCGCGTCCATTTGACTGGGTGGTTGCTACACCACACGGGGGGCAACTGACCTACATGTGGCAGCATGATACAATTCACCCGTGAATAAAAAGAAGGGCCGGACTCCACTGAGTTGGATGAGGAAGTTGGCCCGTTGTTTCTGACAAGGTGTCCCTCGGATGTCTACACCAAATACCGTTGGGTGAACAAAGGACCACACCCATTAGGCCGATCTAGCAACTCATCTAGGCCTATACTGAACTTTAATAATAAAAAAAATATATATGTTAGCCTATTTGTAAATGTTGACATTCTGTTAGGGGGGATGTTCTGAAATCAAGTACAATGTTAACTTGTCAGCTATCAATAACAATTAAGACTCGATCCTGTTTTATGTATATCTTTTCATAACTGAATGATTTTTCAAATATTCTATCATGGTTTGTTAAATAAGATGTATCATGTGAACAGTTTTGAAGGAAGTGGGCAACTTGTTGGTTCACAATGACAGTTTCATGGTGATGTTTGTGGTGAATTTCCCCCTCTCAGTGTAATCACATCTGCCAATCAATGGCTAATTTGATAGACAACCACTTCGGTGATATACAGGCGAGGGCAAGACAGGTATAACAAGACGGGGCAGTTCACAAGTTAATAATCATCGCTCCGGGTACTACAAGTCAATGTTAATTGGCCAGTTAACTGCCCAGTTTAAGCCGTCACCCCCAAACAGGTGTTCACACACCTTTGTTGCCAACACGAGATTGGTCATGGGCACTCCAGCAACTCCGTATACAACACACACATCCGACGAGAAATCCACCCCAACAATCGCCTTAATTGGTTCAAGATCATGTCAACCTCCGTGTCAAGTTGATATACCCACAAGCAATTAAATTGGGTGTGAAAAATCCCCAGCTTTTCGCACTTGAGGTATTACTGTTATGCGTAATTCTATGCTAAATGATGTGCCGTTAAACCACGTTTAAGCCACGGTTAAACCCTCCTTTGACACCGGTATTAACACCTTGGACATGACGCACCTGCTAGCGACCTGCTACGGGGGGAAATTGCTAGTTTTTCCCCCTTGGCGAAATCATCCCACCTCGGCAAGAATGTGCATATTCCTCCCTGCCATTTATACATCTCAGCGGCAGCCCCTTCCATCTTGGTCAAACAAATTACCCACCTCAAGTATAGCATAACAAAATAACAAGGATTTCTTGGGGTGAAACTTTAGGGAAAGCGACCGGGTCTGTCCGGGTGGCACAGTAATTAATTTACTTGAGTGAAAAGGGTCGAGAAGATTTAAAAGGGTCCAGCAAGTTGTTACTTTGGGAATATATATATATATTTTTTTTTAATTTCTTGATTGGGTTAAAAAAAACTTGATTGGGTTGAAATGAAGTTGTACACATGGTTTTTAAAATCATCTTGACGAATTTTCTTTCATCTCCAGAGGGGTTAACCTGACATGTGCTTTGGTGGTGGGAGAGGGCACGTAAATACATTTAAAATGGCTTTGCCTACAGAACTGTATAAACAATAAAACATTCATAGCGTGATTCACAATGTAACAAAGGTCTACATACGAATAATAAAACTCACACTAATAAATTTCAAACACACTTTTGATTTATATTTCGTTTTAAATATTTTGAACAGTTGAAGTTTTTGAGAAGTCGACGATGTCGCAATGCCATAATCGAAACCATTATGAAAACAGTACCCGAAGCTTTCAGGGTATCTTAACGTTAATCTTGTTCAAAAACAAAAAAGAATTAAAAAAATAATGTTTTACATACTTACAAATATTTAGGCCTAATTGTATGTGTTCACCCCCTTTAAATGAGTCACGAGGTATCGTGGGATCTTGGGGAGGAGCGTGGTTGGTATCATGAGATCTGCGGGCGGAACCGAGGTGATATCTTCCTTTGATAGTGTGTTTGTATTTGGGTGCGTCACGGTGAAAGTCATGTACTTGTGAACTCTGCTAGATAAAGCAGATATCTACGTGTTCAATTACAGGCAGTTCGTTAAAAAAAAAACCCGCACGTTCAGGTTATAGAAATAACATGCGCAGTGTTTGAATGATTCGTTTTACTCTTAGTCCTCGCTTTCAAATATATCGCCCGACAAATCATTGATTTTTTTGTATGAAAATGCTGTATTAAAACACCATAGTTATTGAACTGAGTTCTTTGAGTATTCAAATCTTTCCAGACACATTCATATCTTAAAACCGTGATTGATTAGCAGATACTGTAGTTAAAAAAAAGTGTAAATTCACACGACTATTTACTGTTGGTTACCATTTATAATTTGAAACACGAAATCTCATCTATATATTAGCACCAGGGGTATACATGTACATGTGCCGGTCCCAGATAAGCCAGTTTATCAGTGACGAATCAGTTTGCATGAGTCAAATTTCAACTCGATATGCCTATCTTTGGTTGTTAGTGATTTGAACCCAAAAGTAAATTTACTATGTACGGATGGAAGGGGAATATACGTCCATTAACCCATTGTGAAGGTTTCGCACCTCACCCTCAAATTCCACACCTCCCAATTATTCCATCATTAAGTGTCATCATGATGTGTCATACAATCCACCTCCCTTGATTAATCTTCAAGGCGGTCCATGGAAGGATGGGAGAGGAATAATTCTTGGTAAAGTAAGTCCTCCTTTTCTTTTCAAAGGGGGTGGGATATAGTGACTGAAGAGGGGGGGGCGATTGTTGGCTTAGTGATGCGCTGGTATACAAACAGCAAAACCACCCTCCCTCCCCTCAACCCAAAGCCTTTGTTTGACCAGAGGAAACGTTTGTGTTTGTAGAGAGGGGACAATTTCGGAGATCAGCACAGCCTGGGCAAACTCCTCCAAGAAGTTGCAAAGGATGTATGCGCTGCACTTGAGTGGGTTGACAAAGCGGATCCAGTGGTATGCACAAATTGTTTGCGGAGGCTTCGCACCCAAAAAGGATCTTATACCACCTGCCAGATAAAGAGGCACTTCCATCCTTTACCTCTGTTAATCGAATCTTGAGAGCAAATAACTCCCGAAAAAAAAAACCATCCACCGCAACTTCTCAAAACCTTCCAACTTACAACCGACCTGAATGACCACCCACATCAACCGCTTCTTGACAGACTAAAGTTCAAACAGACTACCATCTCATTTCCTTGAAGACAGTGGATGATGAATAAATGGCTGTCTTATTATTGAATAGAGTCTTTGCAATACACCTCCAAGGAACCGCACATTCTTAATCGAGTGTAGTGAAATAGTTGATGTACGCACAAAGGCAGGAATGGGGGGCTTCAGTTGATTCTTTTAATCACAATGATGTCAAGAAAACATGTTTTTGGTTAGAGGTTCAGTTAGTCAATTTATGCAGTTGGATTGTATTTAGTTGTGTCTTTGGGGAATATACACAATCCCGAAAGCCCGAATCTACAGGTAAAAACTAGATGGGCGTTAATATAGAAAAATTATCAAACACTGAAATGATATGATCCAAGTTTGCAGAAGGCTAAGCTATTATGCCAAGTGTTTGCGTTAAAGCAAGATGCTTGAACTTAAAACAAACTACTCTTCTGTTTAAAATTCCTAAATCTGGACATTCTCACATCTGGACATTAAGTTTGAGAGTCTACAGCTTCCGATGAATGGAGAAAACCAGTACCTGCAGTTAAACATACCCCCCCCCCCAAAAAAAAAGGAACTCGTCATACAAAAGCGAACTTATATAGAGAGTCTGTTGCAACCTTGTCAAAACAAGACGCCATGCCTATCATCCCAACAAGTAACTAAACACACTTGGACTGACAGAAGTGGGGAAAAAATGTCACAGAACTTTCTCCTTTCTCTTAAACGAAACCTGCACCTTCCCGCTAAATCCCATCTGCCCGCTGAATAAGGGGGGTTGAATAAGAGACACCTTGAGGCGTGGGTAACTCAACCCACGTTGGCCTAATCCCCGCCTGCCACTGCTAAAAGTACAGCCGGAGTTTGTTGTTTCCCCTCTTTTCGTTGGGGGGCTTTTCATGCCTGCTAGTAAAGCCCTGGACATTGTTCCTTTCAGTCTGACAACACTTCAGGAATATGTAAGTAGTGTGGAGCCAAAGGAAAAGACAAAGGGCTGGTTTTGTATGATATGATAATGGGATGCAGTTGAGAGGCTTTGTTAGTTGAGACGGCTTGTTATTATTCCCAAAGAATAAGACTGTAAACCGGATTTCGGTTACACGGGGCGCTTGCTCGGTGCTGGCTGTAGGATGGTCCTTGTCCCATTGCCCAGACTGCCGGCCGAGACTCCAAAAGGCGATTGGCCCTAACTCTACCTCCCTTGGGAAGAGTCAAAAGCTTGGCTGTAGAAAACGTCGTGGATTTTTACCAAGAAGATCTGTCCTGGTTCAACAGGGACCTTGTGGGACTTAAATCTCTTCATAGGTGGGTCAGTAACCCTTACCCGACTCTACGGATGCCATGTTGGTATATTCCACCAGAATACAAGATTACCCACAATCTGAGTGAGGGCTCGGGTCCAAATAGACTGGTGCCTAGACAATTTGAGTGAGGGCTCTGGTCCAAATAGACTGGTGCCTAGAAAGCGATGACATGTCACTTGCATTGCTTAATCATCGGTAACTATGTAAAGATGGCATGGAAATGATTTACTGTCCCCCCGCCCCCCCCCCCCCGATTTCCAGACAGCAGATTCCAAGAATGCCAACACCTATCAGTGTGCATTGAGGTCATGTGTACTTTTGAAATTCGGAAATAACTTCAGTTTGGCATTCTTTGTTATGAAATCTTTATTTTTAAAAACCAAACATTTCTGTCTCAAACATTGATGAATGACTGCACATAAATGGGCCTAAACAAAACGAAACGGTTTTAGTTTTTTTTCCCGAGAAAATGTCACACCGAGTGCCCACTTCCTCTTTCTATTTACAACTCACTATGAATTCATTCCTTTAATGCGCCCACTGATGAGAAATACTCCCTCCGAATTATTAGAATGAATAAAATTGCTGGCGTGTGAGATGCTTGCAAGGGTTTTTCTCTGTGTGACCATATTACGGGACAGTATGAAGTCAAGACGAAATGCCATTCAAGAAGCATTCAGTCGTTCATTCATTAAGATTCAGAACAGTTTTTAGGAAAAGTCCCGTGTGGACTGGATATGCAATCAGTTGATGCTGCATCCACCCTGAAACCTAAAAACAACCAAGTAGGAGCCTACTAGAATATTAATAATTAATCAATAAAAATATTGAAACAGATTTGGGAAGAAAGGACATTGTAGTACAGTCATGGTTTGGTTTCTACATATTCTGAAAACACGCCACTTGATGAGATTAGGCTACGTCATACAACCATCACTTTTGTGTATGAACCAATTCAAGTGAAAGGTTATAATACACGATTTGAGATTACCTTAAAACAACGAAAAATTAACAGTTCTTATCCTGAAACGTTACTTTTTACCAGCCCAATTGTCCCACATTTTTTTCTTAATCGGAAACAGTGTTGCGTGCATTGTTTTTCTTATCATCCATTTTGATAATGTTTTTTTTTTTGTTATAGAATCCCGGTGTCTTGTTCTATCAAAACATTTGTTTGGCTAATTATTTTGGATGTTGTTTTGCAATCGTTCAATTTAGTGTAATCTTTGTAATGCATTTTGTGTTTTTTTTAATATAACAATTACTGTAAACTGTGTTTGTAATTCCGCTGCTGGCGGCGATGAATGCTGTTTCAATAAACCATTATTATTATTATTATTATGAAGTAATGTACTCCAACACCAAGATTTTATTTCAACTCGACACACAATCAGCCACTAGAAGAACAGTCCAAGTATTAACCAGGTATTGTTTGTTGTTGATGTTTGTTGTTGTTTTTCTTCTGCTCACAGCCTGCAACTGCAACCTCCATGCCCGAAAGTGTCGCTTCAACATGGAGCTGTACAAACTATCAGGACGCAAGAGCGGCGGGGTGTGCCTCAACTGCCGCCACAATACCGCGGGTCGTTACTGCCACTACTGCAAGGAAGGGTTCTACAGGGATGAAGCCAAACCGATCACACATCGCAAAGCTTGCAAAGGTGAGAATCAAACCTCCTCTTCTCTAAGAATGTGTTGGCAATTTAGTGGTCTTGTGCTATGTCAGTTTCCATTGATAGAAGAACTGAAAGGCAAGAAACAAGCATGTCCTTTTTTCCAGTGCCTGCTTCTGACACGGTTCTTTCAGTGAACGTTGAAGGTTTTTCGACCGTCAAGCAGAACAGTCTTGCTGAGCTGTGTATTTTTGTGGACACGATGAAGACGAGTTAAAGAAGGTGGTGATTGAAGATGACGAGAAATGGGGGAAGATTGGTGGAGGGTTGGTGGGAGCAAAAGTAGCTCCGTAATTGCTAGACCATCCTTTTCCATTTGGCCAAAACGAATTTCATTATGAGCAAGTTTTGAAATCATTTTGCCTTTAATAGGAACAGATTAAGGGTAGTACAATGCCACTCTCTCAAGAAAAACGCATTGTGTTGATAGCCCGTACTGCTCAATCGTAACCCCGCCACTCAATTCTAATCAGAGCAAAATAACAACTCTTTTCGTAACAAAAAAAAAATAATAACCCAATCTTTGTTCGTCAGGAAATGAAAGTGTGTTTCTGTTGCCGTCTGTAAACCCTGAATTTCACAAGTTTGTGGGTAATCCGTGCGCCCCCAAGCTGGGCTGTTTTGTCAGTGAATGTGTTTGTTCCCTGCCCATATTGGGACCTTTAACAGCAGGGTGGCGCAGAGATCAGGGGAAACAATATTCAAACTTCACCTGTCCTTGAACCAAATCACATGAAAACTACCTTTTTTTCGGGGCTTGTTGAGAATAATCTGCAGCGATTGTTATTTTTTAGCTGTTATTGTACCGGCACCGTACTCTGTTTTTTTCTTTCTTCTTTGAATATGATTTTTTTCCCCCTTCTAATTAGGGTGATTGGTGTCACCCTACTTTTGAACAAGCATTTTAATGTCATAATGCTGTGGCCATCTTTGTGTGGTTCCCTGTGTATACGCAACAATGTACCGGTCAATCTGTAACTCCCGTTACCTGAAAGGGACCAGGCTAAATTAGTGTCTTTAGTCTGAACGCACTGAGATGATTCATAGGGAAACACTTGGATTGATAGGATAAAGGTCTAAATCTTTGATGACAATAATTACAAGGACCTTCAATGTGCTCAGCTGCTGTCAAAATACTGCGTAAATCTTATACATTTTTGTGTCAACAAATGATTTCATTTTCCACAATTATTTTCTACTAAACAACACGATTTTTAACTAATTTATGAAGTTTTCCCTACATCGACGCCTTTTTAAAAGCACCCTGTTCATTTTTATTTTCCTGCAATCTTAAAAAGGCCTACCTTTCCCCTAAAGGGGAAAATGGGGGGAAAAAAGATAAATAAAGGGGATCCCAATCGATGACGCTCCACTGTGTCTTCAATACGCGTGCTTTCTGACACGAGTCAATGTCGAGTCTTATACGTGTAGTGCTTAAAACGTACATACAAGTTTGAATAAAAACCCTTACATAAAGAACTGAATTTCGTTTAAAGGGGACATATATATAGTCAATAAGACTAAAGGACCCAGCCACCGCATTTGTGCGACTGCATTTTTACTAATTTTCTGTTTGCTTTACTCCGTCTTAAAAAAAGGGGGGGGGGGAAACACACACAAAAAACAACATGTTTTTAAGGGGGCCAAAAATATCTTCCCGGCTTCAACATTATTTTGAAGTTGGCATCGTTTTACATTTTCAAGTCAGCTGTTCAACAATTCCCAAGGTCACCTTTCTGATTAATCACATGACTGACTGTTTACGAGTGCTGTAAACGGAGTTTATTATATAAAGCACAACAAGAAAGTTCACGTAGCTTGGGGGTCGTGGTAAACATTCCCGCGGGTAGGCATTTGCCTTCTGTTGGCAAGATCGTCTATCGGGGGGAAATATCCAATCTGCTTGATTCTTCCTGTTTCCCATAAAATTGACAGTGAAATAGATACGCTACGTTTCATTCATTTAAACAGCAATACACATTCGTTAAAGCTGCACACAGTTTGGTGGGTTTGTGCGTGAAATTATTATCTTCACCGTGGGGAAGGTGTGAGTCGTGAATTAACACCAGGGAAATGCTACCTAATGAGGTGTACTGATTCAATTAAATGAGTAGTTACAAAACGGTTAGTTCCCTGTTCCTAATTCAGTTGCATTCATTTCCAAATGAACGATTTACTAGGCCCTAGTTCCCAGTTCGCCTTTTGCAACGATTTGTTGCCTTGATTTGAAGCCATTTTACTTCGTGACATGTTAGTATTATGGAAGTCTACTACTACAGTACACGATCGAGTTGTTATTGGACCTGTGACGTTCGAAAACATTTGAGTAATGTTACATTAATGATACAATCTGTAATTTCTGATACAGCATCTTTCAAAAGATCCCCACTTGGTTTGGGACAAAACATTTTGAACGGAGGAAAAGAGACAACTGAACTAGTCGCCTTTCCAAGTCTCTTCCATGAACTCTTACTCCACAGACTTCAACCATAAATACAAGCTCGTACAAACATTATAACGAACTGTCACTGACCATGACTTCACGTAGTACGAATGCATTTGAACACATTTTTATTATGATTTTTTTTTTCACAAGATGAGTACCTTTAAGAAATCACCCACATTAGCTTTAAATATGAAACAGATCCTCTCTGGTCTACACTGGTCTATGAAGGAGAAGGGGTAAAAAAAAATACAAATCGAGAGGAAATCCCCACAACTCAGCCGCCATTTAGCATTTGCTTCTTTCTGTTAAATAATTCTCCCCAGAGACCCAGAGAATTTGACGATTCTTGAAAAACAACTCTCGCGGGATGGCGCGGTGCTAAATAGTGACAGTACTTTGCCAGTGGTGAGAACTATTTGACGGTCGGTGGGTGTATTTCAAAGGAAATCCCAATATATTAATGGTCAATTTATATGCTAAATACCGGTATTGCTGTCAGGGGAGAATGAGAGACGAGTAAATGTGGCAGTTGGTTTCATTTGATGGGAACAAAGTGTGCAGGCAGGACTTTGACTTGTTTGAGCTGGACTTTGGGGGCAGTGAGCATGTACATGTACATGTACATTTGGTACCGCAAACATCTTGGATGATATAATAATTCCATCGGGGATAAAGAATACTAATATATATGTGTAATTTAGAGTTTACTTATTCGCCGATATGTAAGAAGCACTTGTATACTCTGTGCATTCCGAGTCCTGCTGGGAAAACAAATCGGGTGGGATTCGAACCCACATCTTACAAGTAATCCGGTGTCACAGTGTCATTTACCTATACTCCTAGACCTATTCTATCTTCGTTATAAGATGGGAGAACACTGGCTGAAAGCCAATCATCCGATTATACAGGCGACCCGGGGGGATTGGAACCCACAACCGCCATGTCATAGTGTAATTTGGCTACTCCTATATGCCTAGTTTATTGTTGACACACTGGCCAACATTGACTGGAAGCCACTCATCCAACAATTAACAGTTTATGAAGATGATACACCAATCCTAGACCCAGCATAGCCGGATAAAATTGACAAAGTGTATGGTTCAAGAGATGCATGCGTATCCAAAGACAATGGTGTACGGAGAGTACTGCACCGTTTTGTTTTGTTTTCCAATAAATTCATCATTGAGACCACGTTGTAGTGACCTTTAAATCGACTTGATCTTGCTGAAGCCATTGTTTTCATTCGCTCAAGTCAATGTCGCTAAACCCAAGCTTGGTTAGTAGGCTGCTCCCGTCTTGGTGGTAAAATGAGTACCAGGAGGTTTCCCCCCGTTTTACGAAGCAGAAGGATGGTTGCACTATTGTTGGTGTAATAGTTCCCTTTTCGTACAACGTGACAGCACCATACCTCACAGCAACTTATCATCCATGGCTTCATTGTGATCAGTATGACGGAGACAGATTGACATGACCAGCATACACATGTAGGAATCCATTTTGCTGTCAGGGCAGTCATATACCCTCCCGGAAGACCAGACCCCAAAAACTCAATGCTGCAAAGCTGCTGTGCCAGTTTCTGACTAAAGAAGACCGCTGACTTGCCCCCCAGAGGAGTCATCTCAACTACGGAGGAAGACAGAAAGGGTAGTCTTGGAACGAAATGCCAACGGGAGTTCAGCGACGTTTGGCCTGGGAGAGATCGATCCCCAGGCAGGACTTGGAGGCAGCCGGATCGCACAAGACGTGCCATGTCAAAACACTTTGCAGATGAGAAAGGAAGACAGATCATAGTGTAGGGATTTTTTTTCTTCTTCTTCTGGTGGATAAACGAGTTCGGCCGTTTAGGGTTTCTCCCATGCCCCCACGATTGCAAGAGTGGGATGTCTCTCAACACATGAGAACTGCTGACTGCATGCTTTGGAGGGCAAGTTTTCAAATTGGAAAAATGTCTCGAAGACCGTTAGAGTGATGAGGTGATCTCTCTCAGTAATTTGAACAGATTTTGTTTTTCCTTTTGGCTTTTGGGTTAAGCGGCTGTAGGGATCGGCTTACCTTGATTTGATCGATCAAATCTAATCGAAGTACATGTAATTGCCTGGAGAGATGTCAGTAGGCCAATCGATATAGTCTTAAAGACCAATATGAAATAGTGTTTGGAGAAGATGGTGCAAAATATTGTTGCCCGTTAATTATCATTGTTTATATTAAACATTTCTTGTAACGAAACCAGGGGTGCCTCAAAAACAAACTTAATCGCTGTAGCTTGAAAATCTATAAAAAAAATAATAATGAAAAAAAAAATAAAAAACATGTAGACATGAGTGCTTTCTGTGAAGAAACGCCGAGGTTAAACTCTTACTTTTCTTCGATTGGCGATGTTTTGGTTGGGCTCTTTTTTGTGTACACTACCTGATCCAGTACATGGGACTTAAACAACAGCAAAACCACAACACTCGAAGTTTGTCATTTTGTAGACCGAACAGTTTAGAAGAAAAAAAAAGCAGCACTGAAAAAAACCTTGAGCAACCAGATTTGACGGGTAGCCCATAAAAAAGAGCCCACTGGGACTTGTGTCAAGGTTAATACATATCTGAAAGGTGCAATTGAACCCTTGGAAATCATCCACACAATGGATTCCTTACATCTTACAGAGCTTTTCAGAGACCGATTCGGTGTTCAATTGCTTGGGAGGGGGGGGGGGGGGGGCATGATGCCAAGTCATTGATCAGTCACAAACCAACCATTAAGACCTTCAAAACAATGACACATGAACGAAACGAATAGCTTGTTTTAAAAAGCATGTCAAAACCATTGGTTGTGTTAGGGGAATTTATTTTGTCACAATCCTTGGGTTTTCAATCAATTTTATCCCAAGGAAATTACCAAGATGGCGGCGGTATCTCAGTGTCTTTAAATGTAGAATACATAACTGGTAATCAGTCTGGAAGCTCACTGTCTATATACAGATTTAAACAGTGCCAATCCTCTATAGAAATATTCCGTCCAAAGTAGTAATGTCAAAGGTTAAGAAATATTTGAAGTCCGCCCTCCCCATCACTGATGTTTTCTATTTGTTGCAATCTAAATAAGTACGTATATAAACCTGCGCAAGACCCCCATCAAACACTAACCGTTTGAGTTGTTTTCACGAAAACGTTGCCACCTAAGTTGTTCAAATTTTTACAGGTTTGTGGTTGAATGTTTATTGAAGACTATAGAGGAAGGGAACCTAATAATGATAATACAGCATTGTTTCATCACCTCTTTAATGCAAATGAATAGTAAGAAGCGTTTATGAAATGCTTTCTGCAGAAGTCAGTTCTACTCGACAAACATACCCTCTCCACTTATCTGTCGCTCTGTTTCTCCCTCCCTTACCCCTGGGGGTCACTTCGTGTTTGTACTTCCTGCGTCTGTTTTCAGAGCAAACATATGAATTTCATGGTCAGGGGTTTTCACACCGTCCAGATCTTGGCTTTCAAACAGAAGCTCGTCTGACTCCCAAGCGCCTCGGTGGGTCCGGTTTTTGTCCCCGCCCGGCGTGGGAGCATCCCCGGCGTCAAAATTTTGGAATGTGTATGTTGAAATTTTGTAGGCAGGGTGTGAAGAAAAACAGGACTTGCGCCGTTAGAAAGTCAGCAAGCTTCGCTAGCCCCCGCGTGGTCATGACAATGCCGCGACCAAAAACACCACTACGCTATCACTGGTGAATTAGCTTTTAACTTCCGCGGAAAAAAGTGCAGACTGTTATAAAATACACTGAAACAGCAAGTCTTGGCTTTCATGAAAGAACATATTAACTTTGAATGAGAGCAAGTCATTAGAAATCAGATCACCTAAGTGTATATTGGAGGTTGATTTAACTGTTTCCAAACAAAGCAGATTACTTGCCGGTCCTATAACAGCTTGAGTTCATCAGGGGGAAAAAAACCTTCCCAATCCACTTGTGTTAACCAAACCGCAAAAAAATACTCTTTTGTACAAATGGATGTATGAGAGCAGGGTGCCATTGACACTGTATTTGAACAGAGTCGCCAGTTGACAGCTCCCGAAAACTAGAGAAAATAAACCGCTAATATTCGCAGGTATTGTGGTAAGGGTGCCCCCCACGCACACGCACACACAAAATGACGGCCACGGAAACCAGCCGAAATTTGAACAAATCCCGTTCCTTCTGCCAATTGAAGCACAGAGAAAGCACTCCTGCCGCCAAGTAAAAAGAACTTACATGTGTTCGCCTTGACCCTGACTGCCTCGCAACAATCCCCTAATTCTTCCAACTTTTTCTTGTAAAACACACAAGCTTTTGCTTGATTCTTGTTGTCTTCGCCCGTTGTAGTTCCAGCGTTCAAATCCCCGTGCCTAATGCCCTGAATGGGGGATTCGTTGACTGACACAAATCGATGTTGTGACACTGTATAGAAGGGGAAAAAAGGGCCCGAGTCTTTCAATTCTGCCCCCACACAATGGAGCAATACCAATATTGCAAAATGTGTTACAGACATGGGAAATCTCCAACCACAAGCTTCTCTGTGGTAATTTGTCACCCTTGGGCCCTTCAGAAATCTGTTTAGAATTCAACATGAAAATACCCCATTGTTCAATGCGAGCCCCCGTAATTTTTTATGTACACATTTACAAACTTTCAGCTTTATCGCATCTATAATATAAATCATAATCATTGGACATTTCGGGACAATATAACAATCCTCAAAACTTGGGGGGGGGGGGGAAAGCATGATAGATTCATTATCAGCTGACTCACAGCCACTACTGGACACTTTGTTAAACTTGCTTGATAAATGACTCGAGAATGAGCAATGTCTCAGCCGGTATCCCGCTGGAATTTTGAGACGACCATACCCCCTTAGAATATACCATTGTGGGTGGAATCGATTTTATTTTTAAGGGTAAACCAGCATACACGGGGCAGACTAGTTTCCTTTAATGTTATAAACCTGTAATAATATCCCCCGTTGCAATCAAGTAAATCACATTCAAAATGGTCACTCACCGCTTAATTTAATACTCCGCTAGTCGATATCTCCGGTTTACTTAAAACATTCTCTGAGAGAAAAAAAATGTATTCTTTATAATTGAATGAGCGTCAAGGAGTGAAATCTACTGGTTTTATTGGTGATTGAATTTGGATGTCTAATGGCATTTGGTTCAAATCCAATATTGGCATGAAGATTTAATCAGTTCACGGAAGAAGGTAACGACCTGAATCTACGGAGAGGTTACGCGGGGGAGGAGGGGGAGGGACACTGCCGCTGTCGTGGGTGGTAAGGCACCCAATACTAAACTTAGAATGGAATAATATGGAAACAATATTTAACAATCTTAAATATGGACAAATAATACCATTGCAACGAAATGATAACGTGTTACCTTACACTGAAACTCTACTATTTATTTTTACTTTACCCCGATGCAGTTCATCTCTAAAATGGTATTTTGTGTCTTATTACCGGGAAAAAAATGAAGTCAATGATTTTGAAATTAAAAACCTAAGGTACATAAAGTTGGTGCTGATACGTCCATATTCTATGTCCCGTTTGAACGCGGAGTTGTACTGTACATAGTCTGTCAAACACACATTCTGTGTACTTGAACCTGTCTTGCACGTACCCATCTTCTGGGTACAAGACACGCATCAACTTGTTAAGAAACAACATCTCAAGTAGGCTATATTGAGCTACATTAGGCTTGGCCTAATGGGTGAACTCCCACCAACGAAAATCATTTCTGGTAGGCCTAATATTTCGAAGACGTGGTTCTTGAAAGCTAGACGTTTGTGATGAAATTGACTCTTCCCGAAACTGATGATGTATGGAGTCCCTTACTAGTCTCCAGTCGGGGAGTCGTTTGTTTTCATTATATCCAAGAACGTGGATGTTAATCTCGAGGTCAATATGGACTTACTCTAAAAGGGAAACAGATTTTTATGTCAATTGAAATCAAAATTGCTGCAGTTGAAGCTTTTATTTATTTTATTTTTATTTATTTCTCTGTTTATTTTTTTGGGGTTGGGGAATTTATTTTGAAGAGAATGAGAAGATCTATGGTTGCTATATCGAATCTGGAGTTGCAATGTTCTTTGATTTTAAATGATGTCGTCGTGGAGGATTAGGTTGTCGTCGGGATCGTTTGCTCGTCTTCGTCAGGGCCTGAGGACATGAATTCGGTTTGAAAAAACACCAAGACACACAGAGAGGAAGAGAAGCATATCTGTTGCACTGATACTTTGTGAATTGTTAAACTTAATACAGAATGGGGGTTGTTCTGCTGAGGGGATATTTTAATGTCTTCGTCAGTTCCCGTTGACTGATGATTTTACCGATTATTTACGACAAAGGTGTACACAGACGCAAATTAAACATAGCTGAAATTTATACATGCTGTGCCGAGTTCGCACTTTCACTTTTACCATCTCTCTCATAATTATCATTCACAAGTTTTCAAACAAAAATTCACTGTTGCTTTAATTCGTCTTCGAGGTAGGTTTCTAAAATAAAATAAATAAATAAATTAAAAAAAATAAAAAACAGAGAGCTTGGATACAATGACGCATAATGTACACGATTATAAATGTACTGATATAAGTTTATTGCAGAGTTTGTTAACATTATGTGAACCGAGTTAGAACTCAAGATTGAACGTCAAATCTACATGAAGGCATGAACTGTTCTAGAATATGAGTAAGTCAAAATTCAAGTTATAGGATAGGAGGCTGAGGTAGGAGAAGTCAGGCTTCATTATAACTTAATAAAAGCCCTACTCGTCCAGGTAAAGCCAGCGAATTTGTTCAACTGTCTCATTGGTATTTCTGGTGATGATTAGCTCTGATGTATGACACACCCGACCCAGGGGTATAATGTTCCACACGTAACATTGTCTGTGACCCCGGGTAGTCGCTAACCACAGGTATAGAGGGCAGTATGACAGTCAGGTTCAACGCACAAGGGACCTGTCTAAAGTAGTCCGTTTAGAGTGAGACTTCCCTCAGGTGAGGCGGGAAATACACCTGTTTTGGAGTTCCTCGAACATCCTGTTGCACTGTAATTGCTCGATTTATTTTTCCTCCCTGTACGGCTTAATTAATTGGATGCACTTGCAGGGTAGAGGCACTGTGGTCGTGGGTACAGTCTTCGTGACGGTGTGCGTTTTCAGACAACTCAGAACTACGCAAGAATCTAAAGTTTCTGAGAAACAGTGATTATTCTCACAGTATTGCCAGGCCATTGTTGAAATGTTTATTTCTTTAATGTGTGTCTTTTCTTGTTCATATCGTGAGCACAAAATCAATAATAAACATGTAACACAGTGGGTTAATCTGGAATGAGACTTACTTCGTACAAATTCACCTTTTCTAACGTCAACTATGGCCAATTGATTAAACTATCTAAAGGAAAATGTTATGTAGATGTAAATAGTAACATGTATGCTGAAGCATTAACTTCATTTCCATAACGAACATTTTTGTATTATTTCCTGTCCTTCTTTTGTAGAGGGGGGGGGAAGTGGGCTCGAAATCTACCAATTGAATTTCTTTGTCCTTCTTTGTCGTATTTCACTTGAAAGCTTCACTTGGACATGCTATACTCGGAATTATTGGGCGCTGAAGGAATGCATCACATTGAAACAAATGTACAAAAACGAAAAAAAAAAAAAAAAAAAAAAGGAAAAAAAAACTGTCAAGGTCTTAATCATAACCAGATTGTTATTACCAATATTGAAGTTGTGATTCATCCATCAACTTCTTGTGTGTGTGAGCAACGCTGTCCATTTTCCTGCTGGGATTGTCTTTTTCTTTCCTTTATTTTTTTTTTAACATACAAAGCTTTTTAGAACTTGTCAGTTCTGATCGATTCAAAATTAAACTCGATTGAGCACTACGGGTGAATTACAATACGGTACATGAGTTCAACATACAAAAAAGTGTATTGAAAGGGAGAAAAAAAAAACTGAACCGGTTCAAGTTCTTCGGCTCCTGTGTGGCCCTCACATTCCTGAGCTGGTATTCCCAACAGATTTCTGCCAACAAAGGCATGTTGGAAAGTCGTATCCGGCAGAAAATAAATTCAAAGATTTGTTTTCCTTCATCAACGGACAGATTTACATTTTAAGAACAAAAATGTTGATCTTTGCACCAATTGTTCTTGAACTTTGAGACCCGTAGCGGATGCGGATAAAGGCCAGTTTTTTTTCCTCCGAAGGGGTCGACATTTCAGACTAACTAATTCCTGATAATGATCTGTACTAGAGCAATCTTCCTCCTTCGATAGTAAACAATCATATACAGACCGCACTGCAAAAACTGGGGTGTTAAATTTATTCTCTCGGTATCTGTATGTGACATGGTGTTAGTTATCCCCATTGCTTTATCATTGGTAAAATTAACACCATGTTGGTGTTGGGCATATATAGATACCAAGAGAATCAAATTTACACCCCAGTTTTTGCAGTGCGTGTAACCTTTGCTTACAAAAAGAGTGACCTTGTACATTCCAGGCCCTTTCTGGCAGGCGAGATCCTACACTTGTCATATTATGGGAATGTTTATATTTTGTGTCAATAGTTCCACATGAATTCAAGAGTGACAAAAGTTACAGCTGAACAAGTTTTGAGATGTGCCCCCTTTCTTCGTATCAAAAGTTGATAAAAAAAAATCAGACAGCGTATAATCTCCATAAAATATAAGATTTTATGTTTTCTTCCATTGGGCTGTGTACAAATTGTTCCTGCAGAAAGTCCAGGCTCTGTGGCTCTTTTGTAAACATATGATGTCACAGGTTATATGTAATTTATATACAGAACCATGTTCATTTCTGAAAGTAACCTTTACTAACAATCTGTTTCACTAACGGGGGGTGGGGAGGATGGAGAAAAACTACAAGATTTCCCCTTGAAAAAAACGCTTCAAGAAAGTGCTTCCCCGCACATGTCCCAAGTCACAAGGTAGTTCACAATTCAAGTGCATTTGAAATTACACCCTCAATTTAAAGCTGTCTTGACTGAGGTGTTTTGTTGCAAGGTGGGGTGGTTCCCGGAGGAGAGGGGCCGAAGGTTCAAGAGACTGTTCTCAACAGCTGCCGAGTGCTCGGAATTTACTGTTGGAAAATATGGCCCCTGAACCGAATTTCTGTATGGACCTTTACTTCACAGGGGACACAATACACACTAAGTCGATCGCTGTAATGTATACAATGCATACCTACTGGACTTGATGTTCAAATTGTCTGTAAAAGCCTCACTCAAAATGCGACCCGGATGAAACAATCGAAACATGATAAATTAGAAATGTGTATTTGTTCAGTTCTACATATGTGTGTGAACACAATGGATGCTTCACAAGCTGTTTTGGATGGTTACATGCATGCCAATTATGAAGCCTGAAGAGGTAGGAAAAAAACACCGAAACACAGAACAAACCTGAGAGAGTTCCTGAATGAAAAATGCTCTCCTATTCAGGAAAAAAACCCTCAAAGTCTTGTTTGGTTTAGACAAAGCATTTCCACTTCCACTTTCCATCAATTATATATATTTTTCATCCGCATTAAGCATGATAAATGCCCATCACCATTTTTAATTCAAACAAAAAGCTAACAAGTTAAGATTTCATGCAAAGGAGTGCTTATTTTGTTAACTTGAATTCATAATATGTACTTCTCAGTACATATTTTTTATATAGTTCAGGTTTCTGACTTGTGTGGTCATTCTAATTGAACAGACCCTGTTCATTCATAAACCGTGGCATTGTGGCCTTTTTGTGGAGAAGTCTTTTGTACTCACTTCGTTGAGGTTATTTTGTTGTATAAAATTACACTGTGATGATTATTTTTTTTTCTCGAATGTTGAATAGGAAAGTAAATTATGAAGTTGTTAGTCTTTTAAGTGCAATGACCTTCAACATCCGCGCAGTGTGGGTGTGAAGACACAGAATTCTTTTCATTGGCAAAATCATTATTTTATTTCATTTTGTCTATTTATTTATTTATTTATTTAATTAATTTTTGTTTTTTGTTTACGTTTTTGTTTTTTGTTATTTTTTTTTTTTTAGTTTTTTTTCTTGGGGGCTGGTCATGAAAAGTAGTAATATTAAAGGGTGTTCAAAACATTGGTAAGGCTAAAAATATAAATGTTTACAGAACTGCACATAACTTACACTGTATGAAGATGGTCATGGTTGGGGAAAACTTCCCTTGAATTGAACACTCCCCTCCCTACTCTGTATTCACAACGCACTAAATTACTTCACTCAGAATCAATGATTACCAGGCAGTACATACAACTAGTTCACGTATTAGTCTTAAACATTTGCTGAATTCGGTCAGCAGTGGGAGAAAGAAAAACTAAGTGTCCCGGGCAAGAACACTTTACTTATTAAATGACTAAACATGCACAAGTGTATTCCACTAATTAGTTGTGAAAATCTAAATCTACGGCACCACCGTCCATTGTGTTGAGAATTGATCGGTTTAGACAGTTTCTCGATTAGATGAATATTAAATTCTGAGTGAGACCAATCACTTATCCCTCGCTTTCCCATGAAAGACTCCAAACCGAGTCTTTGCCCTTCTTTTTTTTCAGTTCATTGCCCATGGGAATGACCCAGATATTTCGATATATAGGGTATTTTGTGCACTGGCGTAAATAAATGCCTTGCTTGAGTATTTCCGACAAGTATTAAATCTTTCCTCGCTGGACTGGCACAAAAAAAATGTCCTCCATCTGTTGTGAAGTGGGTAAATGGTACTATAGAGAGAAACCCTATTACGCTGTATATTAGAAATAGGATACTGAATTGTTTTTAACATGACCTCATTGTTCAAGACCAAGCAATGTTTTGTTTCCTTGACAAAATGGTTCCAGTTTTAACGGATGTACAAAGATGAACACCCGTGGGGAAAAGGTGGGAGATGTAAAATGTACATTTGTGTTATTCATACACTCGTGTGTTTTTGTTTGAGATTTGGGGTTTTGTTTTAAAGGTTCGTGACTGAAGCATATCCTTATAGTCATACACATTTTATGGGATATTATGGAGTCCCCTATCCTTACCATCACCTTGGTTTTACCACCGCAAAACCCCTTCCCTCAAAACAACATTCAGAACGACGCCAACAACAGAAGTATCTTATAAACTGTCCACAATTTGTGTCATTTACGTTCACTGTAGTTCATCTGCCAAGTTGAGAACCCAGCGTTTTGTATAGAACAACACGGATTTCAAGTAATACTTTCAAAATGATCGACAAGACATAGCTACATGCGTACTTCAGAAGGACCTGGGAAAACAAACCCATGACACCAGGATTTCTAACTTTGTTACCAACGACTGAGACAGTATGCTATAATCAGAATAAACCACTGTACAGCCTGCACCGATAAGTGACAGTGCTGAGATGCCTTAGTGTCAGATTTACAAGGAAATTGTAATAGCACTTAATGAACCACCGCGGAGATTTAACACATTGAGCGAAAGAGGTATGGCAGAGACGTGAGGTTGTCACGACAACGGGACATCAGCTTTGCCTACATGTGTGTCCACAGATCTTTAAACTGAACTGTACGGGGAAATGCATGTAGTGTTGACAGTTCATGTTGGGCCAATTTAAAAAGAGGCTCTATATTGCAGCTCTGACTTCCGAAATGTCTTGTTCTGAGATTGACTTTTCAACACTTGTGTAAATGTGTGTGTGTGGGTTTTTTTTTTTTTGTTTTTTTTTTTTTAGTTGTGGAATTTTGTTTGGCTTCAGATGGCAGTTTGGCATTATAAGCGTTGGGGAAGTGCATTTCCATTCTTCGTGATTCTAAAATACCAACCATTTTATTCATAAATTATTTCAATGTCCTCTGTTTAGTATAATAGAGAAAATGTTCACGATAATAATGTTAAAACATTAATGGTGTATACCGTCCCTTTGAATTGTTCACCGTCTCCCACAGTCAGCTTTGACATCATTACAAATACACGCTGAACGAAAAAAAAACAGATGAGGTATACGCTCAGTTTTGTCTGCACTATGTTATACAAAACCCATGAGCGAATTTTGATTACAACACATTACATTCTGTCCGGGTGCTAAGGGGGGTGTTAAGTGGCAAACAGGTGCAGCTCGATGACGTCATTAAAATGAAGGAGGAAAAAAAATGCTTCCGCAATCAAGATAAGTTTAGCACAGAAGCTGTCTAAGGTCAGATGATCACGCCCGTGCCCTCTGACCCCAGCTGTATCAATTATTTCAAATATCTTGCTTGTGAAAAACGCATCTCCCGCAGCGATCGCTCGAATGTCTTCTCATAATTTTTTACAATTTCTGGTGGTATATTAGATCATAGATCCGCCTGTGTTTTGTCAACAAATTTATCCAAAGTAACTTGGTTATGAGAACAGACAGAATATCTACTTTGGTTGCCTTTTAAGAGCGACTGGATCTCTAATCTCACAGGTGTGATCAAGGTAATCAGTTATAACACACAAAGAGCCCGCTGGGTATTCGGGTCATGTTGGAGGGAAAAGAGTAACTCAATGTTTGTGACGATTGACGTTACCAATGCCTATCCGGGTAAAAACAATTGGAAAGGTTGATTTTGCATTATAGTTTATTTATACTGTTAATAGAACCCCATAATAGTAATAGACCCAACGGTGCAAACACCTGTGCAATAGTTCTATATCATACAGACTTTTTGAAATTGTATGAAAACAGTAAAAGAAGACCCGTGTATTACCCAAGTTATCCAATTGATGCGCCGTTAATTTTACAGAATTGTAAGTTGTTTACCTCGTTTCGTTAAACGGGTTCTCAGAAACAACACCCTCCATGAAATAAAACCACTAAAACATGCAATCCGTATGGGCCTTGGGACACAAATGAAGCAAAGATGGTGAAAACATTAGTTCGTGATACAGGGGCAACATAGCTCCCCTCTCATCTCCCCCGGAAAAATACCTACGCATCAATGTACAGGGTCGATGTAAGTCTTAACTTGTCGCTGGGGAGGGGGGGGGGGTGATGTTTAACCATGGATAAAGAGTTTTACCCTTGCACCGTGGTACAAAAGGAAAACCACAGTCAAGAACACTTGAAACACCAATGTCTACTTTGAAAACACAAAGCTTAATTGAGTTTATTAGCCCAGTCAAATTTTCTTCTATTTCGAAAAGGAGAAAAAATACAGCCCTACATTAATTTTGGGAGCATCGACACGTCCCTCTCAACACTCACAATGTGAAGAAAAATCAACCCATACGTTGATTACATTGTAGATATTGTCGACGAATTACTGAGTAAGTGAGTCTATCAGTTTAGATTGAGACTTAATGTTGGATTATTTGGCTAAGTAATTCACAGCACTTAAAGGGAAGTATGCACTTAAGCATATCAGCATCTACATGGCGGCGGTCTAATTTTTTAGTTTTTTTTTTATATTGACAAGATGGTAATGAATACACTTTTTATGGCAAAATAATACGAGGAAACGGGGGATGTAGACCAACATAAGAGTGTGTGTTTGAAGATAATGTCATTGGTTTGACTGTCTTGATTCAACCCGGCAGCTTGGACAGGAAGGCAGCGTTTAATTTACAAGAGCTATTAAGGTTTAACATCCAGCGGTTGAATGTGTAAAATGTACAAGCAACTAATATGTGAGTCATTTGAGTTTGATATCAGCGTGGCCAACGTTAAGGCTAATAATAAAATATTATTTTAAGTGGGTCTTGCACTGCATTTGGTGCTGGCCGAGAGAGGGTGAGGAGCCGCGGTTGTTACAGGAAGTTGCTCTCGGGTGTAAACTCTTGTCTCCTCGGTAGGGGGAAACGTAATACTTGGGGAGCTGGTAGCCAGGGCACCATCCCCGCGGCTTCACCTGCCCCGCCGTGTCGTATCCGATATGCCAGCAGCAATTTAGCGGGTAGCCTAACCGTCAACCGAGCTGGCTTGAAGCCAACTATCATGTACCGGAGGATGCTGACTTTCTGTTGGTTGTAGGTTATGTACACTAATGAACTTCATGAAACAGTCACTGTACAAAGGGATACACGATTTAATAAGTACGGATGTTGTGCAGAGGAAAAGAGAGGTGTAGCCTAATGGCTGTAAATTGTTATTATGGGGTTTAAGATACATTTTAGAACTGTAGTAATAGTCGTTTTCCCTGAGACTTGACACTCACTGATGGAAAAACAAAAACCCGCAAAGCTGAAGAGGGTTTTTATATAGTTCTTAAGTGCAGTAGAACGGTTGTTTTCTCTGGGACTAGCAGGCTTGGGCCCACAAGCGATGTGTTGACAGAGTGGTGGGGTGCTGAACATTTTAAGGGCAATCTCTCTCTATGCATGGCCGCATTATACACTCTCGATGACCCAGCTGGGTAATGATATATTACTTAAGAAATTGGCGGTCTTGCCGCTTTCACCGGCGATGATCAACCCCAGAATGTTTAAAGATACCATGCCAACAGCCCTACTGTTGGTAAACTCTCCTTGTAGTTTTAGGAAAGAAAGTGTTAACCGAAAAGGGTGGGACTGCGTAGACCTTTTCGGTTAAATGAAAGTATATTTTGTGAAAAATAATGAAACATACAGTAGCTTTACAGTACGTATAAAACAGTGTAGCATAAATTATTAGTTATTATTATTTATTTATTTACCAAGTTGTTTCTCTCTCAAGAGATTTAACAAGTCGGAACATAGTGGTCGGGTGGGGCCGGTATTGTACTGTGCTGTACTACCACATGACCCGTTTGCCCAAGGTCACCAGGTGTTCCACTAATCTGCATTTTAAAATTAATACACAAAGTCCCCATGTTTTCACCCTCAGCCATGTTTTTCTCTGCTCAGTATTCCCAATCTCATTCAATTTCCCCCTTTGAACTTCAATTTCACTGTACCTTAAAAACAAGTATAGTCACCATGTTTTTTATTGTATCTCATTTTCCTTAACAAATAGCATGTTTTTCCCCAATTGACATAAAGGGTGTTAAAACTGGTCGAAAAGAAACTCGGTAAACAACCATTCGCTATTTTTGCGGAAGAAAAAATAAGCATTGATGTGAGATGAATGAGTGTCGAGACCTGTTTTGTCACCCAATATATGTGGAGAGGTCGTTTTATAAGAAAATGAAAGGAGTCGCAGGGGTTTTTCTCGCCACGTGTCACACCTGGAACAAGAGGGAAAACGAAAGAGTTCCATTTTGTATTTTTTATTTTTTTTTTAATAAACTGAATGAGCTAGTACTTGAGATGCCAAGGTTACTGTGGATATACATGTATGTAAAAAAAAATGGGCAGTGACCTTGTCTCGAAGATAACTTGATGAAAGTGGTAGAAGTCTGTGAAACATTATTTAGTTAGTTTTACCCCTCTTTGAGATTCAATTGTCGTGGGATTGTACTGAGCATCGCCCAGAGGATCCTGTTGGGCGGGGCAGCTGGGTGGGTATGAAACGGTACAAGAAAAAAAATTAGCCATGTTCACGAATTAGAACAGTTGAGCTGATGGATTTATCATTCCTGGAATTTGTTTGGAGAGCTTGTCGTCAGAAATTCTTTGAAATCTGAACAGTTTTTTTGAATGAAGAATTTCATTACCAGCAAAGAAAATGTTTTACATATAGGGCTACAATGTTAGTGTTCTTTCTTGGCCGATGGTATTTGTGTATGATATTTCCAGTTTTTCTTTGTCCACTTTTATGGATGACTGAAAGTTTTGTGGTGGTTTTCAGCCTTTGATGGGGGGTCATAATAAGGTTATTACACGACCCTTTCGCACTTATTCAAACCTTGTAAATACATTTACCGATTAAAATCACAATTTCTTTCGTTGGACCTTTCTTCTTTTTTAACAGTCTTTGAGCTAAACTCCCCAACCCAGGGTTCAATTACTTGCACTTTCAGCAGCACACATGGGGGACATCACATTACACCTCTCACATCACTTCTGCAGGAAGCTGTCTCGATATGCTGTGGCTTTCCCACTGCCCTAAAAAAAGATCTGCCCTAGATTTGTCCCTCTAAAAAACACTAGAGGCACTATACGTGCAGTTCATTTCCAATGTAGACAAATTGGCATCTTAAAAGTATAGAGCCCCGCCTGCGTGGTTTGGCCAGTGCCGAGCGGATTGTGCGTGGAGACCCCTGTATTTGTCACACGTTCGCAGTTTTGTGAAAATAACTTGTGACATTTTGATTTCATACCGAGTCCAACTTTAAAAAAGGCCGATCGAGCGATTCGAATGAATCAGTAATAAAACTAGACGGAAATGAAGAATCTACCCCCTCGAGCCAATTAAGAGTAGCCGGGGATTTGGGTTCGTTGGAAGGAGGGCACGTGCACCGAGAGGGGGTGCGCGGATATCATCGGGGTGCGTATAACAACAGTGTTCGCCTTCTCGTCCCTTTAAGCACATTTTATGAATATACAACAAGCATGAGCTTTTACAAAGGCGGCTCTTCAGACGTGCCCAGTTTTTAAATATTCCAACTCTATCGCTATGATATGATTATATTATTAATATTATATCGTTCTGGTGAATGAAATCAAGGGACCCTCAAAAGTGACTTGCACTGTGACCCGTAGGCTTGAATATACCTGTGTAGAGAAGATGTTGAAGAAATGTCAGTTTTAGATGTGGGAAGGAAAACCCCAAATAGGGAAAAACCACGCAATCAGGTAGGGACTGAAAACCCAATCCACATGCAAGGCTCCGGTCCGGGATTCGATCCGGCGTCACAGAGGTGAAAGGCAGGGAAAGAAAGCACTAAGTCAACCTGAATGCCATGATACTGCCTTTCGGAGTACACCTTCATTCACAATCTCTATAGGTTTCAATAAAAAAAATCAAACAGTCCAACCATGTAAAATTAATCAAATCAGTTTTCGTTTGTCCAGGAGACTGGTGGAAGAACACATGATGTTCTGTCTGTGATTTTATGCATGCTCATTATGTGTGGCTATTTCGATTGCAAAATCGAAATATTGGACAGTTGTGAAAAGACAGTTTCTTCTCACACAACAATGACAGTAACTAGACCACAGTACCGCAGGAAAATTGATACTGAAGATATCAAGTTTCGTTCAACAGGAGAGTGGATTTTCAGATGAAAACCCGTTCACAGTGTTCTTTTCATAACCAATCAGAATACGTTCATCGGTTGTTAAAATGTCTCCTCAAAAGAGACCACCACAAGTCCAGGTGTTGGGCCATTCAAAGGTGGTAAACGCAACCGAAAGATTCCTAAGGGGCCCCACCCTATACGTCTGACACCCATGATTCACAACTCGACAGAGTAGGCCGTCCTTCTTGGAGTGAGATCCGCGATGGCTTCCCATGCACCACTCCCCTCGTCTCGAATACACCCTAACCCCCCCCCCCTCCATCCCCAGGTAGTCACACCTCCCTTCTCCCCGCAAATTAAAATGTCCTCCTCTGAGGTGTTGCAATGATCTCTGCCGATCAGAATCTTGTTATTATGAAGGGTGGTTTTGAGCTGGAAGGGAAGTCAGACGGTGTAGCCTTTAGTGTGTTGTTATGTTGCGAGTCAACAAGGGGGAGCAATCATGGATATTGTCGGCCTATACCTGTATTCGCCCCACCCTAACTTCAAGGCAAAAAAGTTACTGACGAAACAATGTTGTATAAACGCGCCTGATGATACACTCAACAGACTCTAGTTACCAGGCCAAATAATACGTAATGTATATTGTTTATGACTGAAGTGACCCTTTTTCCTTGGCCCAATTTCAGGCTCTGCTTACCGCAGAGTGACTGTCCATAGTAATTACACGCTTTACAATGTGCGATAAGTGCAGAACTCACGGTGGAAAAACAAGCGTCCTGAAATTGGAACCTGAATGATCAGCAGCTCTATATGAAACTTGACCCAGGCCCTTTTCGAAACCAGGTCTTCGGCTGGGGCTCAGACGTGGGCTCCGTATGGCTGCTTGAAGCCCCAATAAAGAAAGAGCTCGTTTTCAAAACAATTAACGGAGCCTAAGCCGGAACCCACATTACGAAGCCGTGGCTTCGAACAGGGCCCCAGTCTGCGTGCAAAAAAAAAGCAAAAGGACACACTCCCTTTGAAAACGTACATTATTTCGTGATGTTTCTTGTAACAGACGTTCCTTCATTATGCTCTTTGTATGTTTTTCTGACTGCATAATTTAGACAAACATCTCGGACAGCCAAAGAAAAGAGAAAATACCAGCATTTGTGTTTTTTTTTCTTTCTGGCCGAACACACCATGGTGAGGTGGTCGGAAGGACTTGCCGTGTTGATGCCGCTGGGTCTTACACTATTTACTAAGGTTTCAGATAATGAGTTTAGCCTATTGTATAGTGGACACACAGCATAGTCAAAATGGGTGTATACACCACCAGTACACGTCTTATAAACAAGTCTGCATCCTCGTGTAGAATTTACTTTACATTTCCAACATGTGTAGTTCTTTTTTGTCCTTATCTTGTTTGCTGTATTTTGTTGAAAAAATACTTCACCCTTATTCAGTCAATACTGAATAATACTGAAGCCAATACTGAAGAAATACTTCACCCTTTTTCAGTCAGTACTTTAAGTTGCAACACTGTAAGTTACATTACTAATTTTACTTCGACGTGCATGAGTAGAGATTTTGAAAATAACAGAGAAAGTGACTGTCACAAAAGTTGCTATGGTTTAATAACTGATGTTACTTGCATGTATTGTCATCATTTCCCGATTTTCGAATTAAAAACAAAATCTTCGTGAGGTTGAACACAGTTAAAGACTACATTAGGGCGATGTTTGAAGTTGACTCCATTACCTCTGTGGATACGAGCTTGGTTTGTTTGTGTTTTGAACGCAATGCAGTGTTAATGCCTGTTTTTCTGTTGTTTGAATTCATGAGTTGTCATTTATTATCAAGTCCACACAAAATTGGAATGTTGGACCTATTTGTATGTGTGTTCCAGAAAGCGGTATTGATCCCTTGCAGTGACGTCACACGCGGCTGCTGTCAGTCACGGAAAGATAATAATGGTGAACTTGTTAACGCTAAAATGTTCTCTACTGCATAACACACAGGGAAACCAACTCTCAAAATTGCGCCACGAAGATTTATTGTGGCGATGACGTCGGGTGAACTGATTCAATACATGGTTCATTTCACCCATTAAGACCTTTAGTATCCTAGTGTGGAGAAAGGGTTCTGATCGGGGAATAATTTATATCCCAATTAGGCTCATTTTGGTAACGATGACCCAATGAGTGTCAGGATTGTTTCCCTCGTAATGAACATCTCCATCTTTTTTTTTCTTTCCCACGCAGCTTGCAACTGCCATCCAGTGGGCTCGTCAGGCACAGTCTGCAACCAGACCACAGGCCAGTGCCCGTGCAAAGACGGCGTAACCGGACTAACGTGCAACCGCTGCGCCAAGGGGTACCAGCAGAGCCGCTCTACCATTGCTCCATGTATAAGTAAGCCGTTTGAGTACCAACTGTTTGACATGTTTATAATGTTTGAGTTTTGTTTGCACTGCATGAAGCACCATTTTATAACCAATAATCATATCAAACCAACATTCTGAAATTACACATTGTGTGCACCCCATCCATTCTAACCTCACATAATCTGTCTACAAAAAAAACAATCAAATACTACCTCTCTTCTTCACATCTTAATTTATGCACACACACGCATGTCCCGTTTGAATAATTGAACAGTAAAGCGCGTCTTGTTGAGCTTCAATCAATCAGATTGAGAGCACTTCATGAATAGTAATAACGATGAATATTTATAGTCTTGTGTGTTGCTCAGTCAGTGGCTGCAGCACGGCATGAATATTCATTGGAAGCTGTAACATTTTTTTTTTAATTGTCACCCAGAATGATTTCAAAACAAAAAATGTAATTCTAAAAATCCCTTGGTTATCGACAACTTATTTTTAAAATTTACATATATTTTTATTTTATTAATTTTTATATACACTTATATATTTTACCTAAACAATTGTATTTTGCACTTAATTTGTCATGAATTTTTGATACAATTTCATCAGATCATAGTGCACCGCATGGCCGCCCTGTCACCAGTTGCCAAAGCATGTTATAACTGGATCCTAACCTACGATGTCTAACAATGTTTGTAAAAAGTCTGACAAAGAAATCACAATCAAATTTCATCATTGCTTTCTGATTTACCACAAAAGGGTACAGAGAAGCCCTCCTACGGCTTTGAAATCAAAAATAATTATCTCGGTGTTTGACCACTGATTCCACAGCCTTCTGAATTAAAAATCAAAAATGTCAGCGTGACTGTCTATTTGTACACAAAATCATACAGACTCCAATCTCCGATATTTAGCATTGTTAGACATTGATTAGCCACGCCCCTTTATCCCCCCCCCCACATTGCAATGACTCCACCCATGGCTACTTCAAACAAATTGAATCCAGAAATGCCAACATAATATAAAGAAGGTTCATGTGTCATTGGATCATTGTTTCATCAAACGTAATTATTATTGTCATTTATTTAATTCATTTATTTATTTTACAAATAAGCTATTAACATTTGCTTTTAAAACAAAACACAACAAAAGAAAACCAACCCCTAAATGAGCTGCTTATTTTATTTTGAAATCATCAGCTACTGTTGTACCGCGCCTAGATGGAGAAGATCTTGATTTGGGTAATTAACTTATCAGGAGTTGGAATGTCTACCGATCAAGAATGAATTTGTTCTCTTTTTTCATTTGTTGCTTCTCAGTTCTTTCTCGTGGAATTACTATTCTTATTATTTATATCTCCTTCCTTGTGCTAGTTTACCTCTTCTATATATTGCAAGAGAAACACGTTTGTTCCTTTCTGTGCCTGGTGGTAAAATATGGAAGCTTTTCCTTGCTAGAGATAAAATAAGCCTTGTTTTTTTTTATTTGTTGCTTTTGTGGTGGTTTGTCGAAACTGAGGTTTGCACTATGTGTATTTTAAAACTGAATATTCAGTAGTAATGCATCTGATACACCAAACACAAGTGGTAGATTAAATTATGTTTCTGTGGGTTACATTTACCTCATTTTTGTAGCTTTTAGCTAATTAGCGGGTAAAAATGGCGCTTAATTCTTAAAAAAAAAAAAAAAAATTAATAAAAAAATCAGAATTTTACCAGACAGTCCTGGTAAAGGATGCATTCACTTTCATTAGCAATAAACATGGTTGGAAGGTGTGGTACAGCTATGGGTTTTGGGGGAGTCAAATGTTTACTTTCCAGTTGTCTTTGATAGGCCAACTTGTGAATATAAAAAATTCACCTGATTTTCTTCGGTATGACAGAAATAGCCACCCACTTTTGTAATACTGAAGGCCTATTTTGAATATGCCAGGTAACTCCATAAAAGGGTCAATCCATCATAAAAAAAAAAAAAATAAAAAATAAAATAAAAATATTGTGTGAGCAAAGAGAAAATAATTCAGGCTCATTATACGGTTTGTCTTTGTGTAAAACTGATTTTATAAATATCAGTTTTTCGATGATATTTTTTACTGGATCTTGATTTTCCCTTCCCACTGCTCAACTGTACCTCTAAGCAATAGCTCGAGGGTGAAGGGGGGAGGGGTAGTTACAAATCCCAAGCACCCTTATTATGTGCTTTTATGCTTATCCAAAACCTTTCTTTATCGGAGATAAAAATAGCGTAATAGTTTTTGGAAACCGAAGTTTTTTTAAAGTACATTTTACAATAGTGATACTTTGACTTGATAAAGTTAGTTTTTCTTGATATCTTCAGGTATTTGAAGAGACCAGCTATGGCAGTTGCTTCAATCAGAATTAACTTCCCCCTAACAAGTATTAATGGAAAAAAACACCACAGATTAATTCGCTCGTTAATGTGGATGTTTATAAAACTAAAGACCTGGCTCTAATTTTAATCGCGATTAACATAATTTAGCCCCTCCCATGAAATATGCTAATTACATCCACGCATGCGTACAGACACTATTGGTGGGCCAATGCCTTAGAGTTGTTCACTAGACGGACGCACACACGCGTATGCGTCACGCCACCATCAGCCCCATACACAAAGGCGCGATGTTCCCTTATGTTGCCAGCCAGTAGTGTTAGTGCGCACGCGCAAAGGGAAATTTACATATTTCATGGGGAAGGGTCTAGCAGGGCATGGTATAATCACCAAGAAGTATTAAATTGGAAACAGTTTATTAACGCATGCTTTATTAATGCAACAGCATCTGCAAGTCTTGTTGAATGTATTACGCCATGTACAGCCGTGTACAAAATAACATGCACGTGGAAATGCTGCCGTTAATACTGTTATACCTACTAAATCAGATAAGTTATCCAAATTGTATGTTTCACTAACTCAAACTCACAACGGCCTTTTTGAGTATTGGAAAAGTGGTTATTTGCCTTATTCACGGGTGATATGAGCGTGGTGCTGTAATTTTTACAGCCAGCCTCTGTAGCTTACTCACTGCCTGCGTGGCCAGTAGACTGATGGTGACTGCCACATTGCATTGCGGATATGAACACATAATGATGAACTGGATCCAGGTTTTTCGTTTACTTTTAACCAAAAAAACACTGACAATGTGAATCCAAACATACTTGAGTCTGGTTACCGCAGTCCCCTCTACTCGGGGGAGGGGGAATAAGACAGGATGGCAGACTCGTGAGTAAGGCGACTACCGTGGTCTCTTTCGAAACCACGGCATTGGATTCAGCACTGGCTTAGGCTCCCTTCAGTGACTTTGAAATGTTTCGTGCTTTCAGTACGGGCTCCAAGTCAGGTCGACGGAGCCGTAGCCAAAGCCGCCAGACGAAGTCGTGGTTTCGGAAAGGGCATTTCAATAGATACGCATTGCCATGCGTTGTTGGGACATGCGACCATGGTAACGTTCGTTTTGTAGCTTGGCTCATGTTGCAAGTAAGAACGAAAAAAGGCTTTAGGACTCAACATGGAAACTTGCGGCACTACACCCACTACACACCTGTCTCTCTGCCTGTGGCGGCAAAAATGTGCTGCAGGGCAGGTAAAACAAAAAGCTTGGCCAGGGTGGCATTATTATTTTTTTATATATATCTAGCACCTGGCAGCTGGCCAAATATGATATAAAACAGTCTTCCGGGTAGAATTATGTTATATTTTGGGAAAGAAACTGCAGCAAAAAGTTCCTTTGAAAGTTTTAAATGCGAGCAATGCTGTAGAGCTTTTTCACAAAACCAGATCACGTTTCCCTCCTGTAGAACGTTCTTAAGAGATCACGGTCATTAAATTATAACCCAAAATAATTCTCCTATAACCAAGATCCATTACTTTCACCAGCTCTGATCAGAATGAGACTGTCATTACAATTTGAGGGCAGTACCGATGTAAACAGATTTTCAGTTTAAATTAGTTTATTTTTTCCCTCCACTTTTTTCCATATTTTTTTTTTTTCAAAACATGATGCTTTTCCTCATCTTTAATTCTCGCTCTAGAAATTTGACTCTCATCTCCTTCAGGTTGGAGGAGAAAATCGAGTTTACCTGCGGCACTTTCTTTACAATGGATCAACTCCAATGATCAATTCTGAACGGATTACGGTTGTCCTGTTTTCTTTCTCGAGATACGTCTGACAATTTATCCCTTTTCACTGAATTGGATCAGCAAGAGCCAGCCAAGAAATCTCTCTGCTCCACTTTTTTTCCCCTATCCAAGTCAGGCCTTGAGGAGAACAAAAGTGTTTTACCACCTGACACTAAAAACCTTGCAACATGGGAAATAAGCGATAGAACGAACAGAAAAGAAAGAAAAAAAAATACAGGGCACCAATTTTCAGATAATGACCTAGTTCATTAAATGCATGCTAAAATTGATTGCATTCCCGCTAAAAGTGGGTGGGTGGACACGGCTGCATGTTAGCCTTGCATGATAGTTCGGTCTTGTGGCAAATGTTTTTTTTTTTTTTTTTTTTTTTTCCTTTCTTTTTTCTTTCTTTCTTCACAACCGCTATACAGCGGTGCCCTCACTGCTTTCTTCGAGGGCTTAGAAAGCCTTGGGCCACAGTTCATAAATCACTTCACTGCGACAAATAAATCCATAAATACACAATTATGTGGCTGAATTACATTCTATTCCATTAAGCTGTTCTGTGGAGGGAACCAAGGATTTCTGTGACCATGGAATTTTCGGCCACAGAAATATTTGCATACGAGAACACAAAGTTACCTCAAATTCTGTCGCGCTTTTTCTCTATCATTCTCGCTCTTCTCAAACAGGGTTTTTTATACAAAATGCTTGGTGGTTTGTGATGCGCCTGACAATCAAAAAAAATATTTCATTGAATTTGGGACTCTAGAAAACGACGAAGGGTTGAAAGGAAAACTAATTTCATTTACTCCTAGACGTTTCTGAAAATAAATGTACAAGTATGCTCCGTGCCGTTTATAGAGTTGTTTTCACCCATGACAATTCTAGATCTTTAGCTTTAGTGAAAGTCCACGCGAACCTTTTTGCTCGAGTAAACATAAAACAGAGACACTGATATCTTACACTATAAGTACAATTTTGTTATGTCATTGATATATCTACATACTTGTGTATATGTATCAAACATGTGTATACTAGTAAGAGCTCGTATATATAAAGTTGATTCAAATAGACAATTTAGGACCCCATGGCCATGTTTGTCTGATTCCACTAAACAAAATTACAAATGCTCACTTATCAAAAGGGGATCAGATAATATTATTTTATTTTTGGTTCAAACCTCACTCAGGATGATGTAAGTCACAACAACAGCTTCACCACTGATTTAAAAAAAAAAAAAAAAAAATAGCAGACTATTTTCACTCCTAACAGTGTTTGGATGCACAGACGTTGATGGCTGAGGGATTATATAAATTCTGCTAAAACGCATTCTACCACACTGTTCTCTGAAATTCGAAAAACACTAAAAATCGACAAGAAAAGGAAAATTGACGCAACGTTTAAGAAGACGTGTATTCTCATGGGTGAAAACATTTAGATATTTTTTTATCAACAATTAGTATTTTTTGTAGGGAAAAAAGGTCATCTGACCCAAAATGTGTAGCTAATTGCAATATTTTGTTTTTTTCTTCTTAATCTTCTTTCCCCCTTCTATGTGCACAATGTCCATCTGCACTGGTCACCACACACTTGTAGAGATCAAAGGTATGCACCACTATAGTTATCGTAATCATTATTTCCATTACAGGGTACCAACTGCCTGGGCCATCGACAGTGGACAAGCATCATCATTGAATTATCAATCAATGTGTCTCCGTTGTTTAATGTGAAGTTAAGTTTGAGACTTGAACCGGACCAAAAGTCATTACCAAAAATACATTTGATGAAAGCAGGAAGAGAACAAAAAACGTAACTTCGTACTTTCCAACGTCTCCCTTTATATGTATATAATACCAAGACATAACGATTGGGTTTCTTGGTTGGTGAGTTACCTTAGACACCGTGGATGGCCCAGGCAAGAACTCAGTTACCGCTACCATGTTTTGTAGCAGATGTTCTTATATTTATTGTTTACGGGTTTTGTGTATAATTATTTGTTGTATATTATTGCACACGCCTTTCATTCACTCATTATTTCACGTCACAACCTTGCTGAGCTCAAGAGTGTGAACCCTGTATGCCCACAATGTGCACAGCCGGCAGGCTCTTTCACAAACTGCACAAGAGCACCTCACGTTCAAAATAAAAACACTCACGAGTAAAGATGACATCTGAAGCACCTTATACAGTGTATTTTCACCCAGGTATTTCCGTTCAACAGAAAAATGCAAAGGTACGCGATAGCAACCATTTGTGTGTATTATGAAATGCAGGAAGCATTTTGAAGAGGCTAACGTTGTGAGGCCATTACAAACCAAGTGCATGTAATAATAATGCAGGTGGATGATGCCACCCCCATTTCTGCCCGAAAAACCCGCGGAGAGATTCTTAACACCCGAGTTGCGATGCGATTCTTTTTTTCATTTGATTTGATTTACTTATTTCTCGGGTTTGTAACAAATGGTAACAGTGAAAACGTTAAAGATGCAAACAATTTATATAGATTTACGACAAAGGCAAACATATTTTTAAAGAAAAACATATTGCAATTTAACAAAGATATATTGACATTATTGACGTGAACTGATTTATTTTCACACCCAACCTTGGACCGGAGGGATATTGACCCTGCCATTAAAAAAAAAAAAATCCACCGAAATGTCAAATGGTTTGGGCAGGTCACATCATTATGCCAACACGTGTCGAGATTTTAACCAGCACAACAGCAAAACCACGACTGAGAAGTCCTTCAATTTAAAGTTATGCTTGTTGTCAAGGTAACATCTTTCACCATCCCAAAGTGTTGTTTCAGCTGAACGTATGCCGTTATAGGATGTCATGATCCTTCCCAGGGGATCACTAGGTCGTCTCCACAGTGACAAGGCACAGTGCTTTAATATTAGGAGGGAGTGTTACTTTCAGCTGGAAAGTGAATTCGTATTGTTATTTTAGACAAGCCCACCGCCTCACCACCCCTTATCCCACTTCAAAAAAAAGGAGATTGATGGATTCGGACTGTCTTTGAACACTTGAAAACTTGGGGTGTGTTTTAGCGGCCGTTGCCAATAGCTGTTTCGGATCGCGGCACATGGACGTGGATCAACGACCGGAAATACATAACCGTTGCCTGCATTATATCAAATTATATTTACAGGAGTAATAACGTGATGAAAAAAATGTTACGTGCTTTCTGGGTCTGGGTGGGGTGGGGATTCCGGGAAGAGGGGCGAGATGGTAAAGCGGCCATACCTTACGCAGCCAGCCAATCCCGGGGGGATAGGGGGACCTGAGACCCTCCCACTCTTGCCCCCCCCCCCCACCATCCCATGAGATCGAAGAAATGCACAACATGAATGCTTCAATACATGTCACCCCCACCCCACACCCCCAATGAAAATGTCAGGTTACGCCACTGCAAAGTAAGCCCCACAAGCCATTTTGGTTTACCGAGTACACAAAACACATCTTAGCTTTTCTATTGTTCAAGGAAAAGATTTAGACTGCGTACGGGTATTATATAAATTTATGAAAAGTTCTATAAGTGAACTAATCAAGAAGGTCTGGTGTAGCCGTTGCTTAATTCCCCGTTCCTATGAACGGCAGACGTTGTCCAAAGTTCGACCCTGTTTACAAAACGCTAACAGTATCGGTACCGAGGGGTGATTGTGTCACGGATCTTTAACCGCGAGACTGCCGGCGTTTGTAACCAAAAGAAAAGAAAAAACTGTTGAAAAAAAGTTACTTTCAACAATACCGTTCCGCTGTTTGAGGTTTATTTTCCACTCCCTACGGTACAATTTCTCTCAAACTCTTTTGTCGAGGAAAAAAAAAAGAAACCAAGCAGTTTTTATTGAATCGTCTATACACCCTCTAGCGTAAGCTGTCAGAAAAGGTTTACATGCTGTGTTGTGGGAAAAAAAATTAAACCATTGAAAGTTCCTCCCTCCCTATCCCTTCTTGTCCCAAATAGAACGAATGGATTTTTCTTTGCAGAGGGAAAAAAAGGGAGAGAGAATAGTTTAACTAAGAAAACAGTGATCAGCAATCCTCGCCCGTGGCCAAGATATAAAGAACTGATAGAATAGAAAGAAAGAAAAAATGCCAGGGGTTTTTCGGTATTCAGCAATGGCGACTATGGCAAGTGTATTCTATCTTAATATAATGCAAGGCTTTTGTGTCAGGGGTTTGTAACATTGCCTATGGCCTCAACCTGCGCTATGTAGGCCAATTTTTGAAGAGTTTTTTAAGAGTCACACAATTGAACAGTACAGGTATAAAAAACATATACACCCCCCCACACACACACACCAGCACCCCATTTGTGAACACCAACAGCAAAGTCAAACACAATTGTTGGGGTCACAGACACATGTGAGTGATGGAACGCAATGAATTTCCTAGAAAGACAAACAAAAAATCACAATTTGAAATATAGAGCACGGCATATTCCACGCGCTAATTACCAGGCATGTATCGATGATGGACGGTCACTCTACATGCATGTATGCAACGGAGTGTTGAGCGGAGGAGGGGTAGATCGCCCGAGCTCACGACTGGAGTGACGACCGACGGAGGAAAATATGCGTCACCATGTCGTGAGCAACGGGGCACAGCGACGTGACCGGACTCGCAAGCAACTCAGTGCCGAGTTGTATAACTTGCCCTTTACACGGTCATTGCCACTATGTGTAAAAAGGACACGGTCATTGCCACTATCTCGATCGGAATATAATGCAGCCCCGAATGGGGATGTACAAGGTGGAAAACTCTTTCCGTGACATCACTTAAAAGACTCCTTTTAAACTGGGGTATGCCTGTGGCCCCGATTGGAACCGTCCTCTTCATATTCTCTGTATCCAACAGGCTAAAAGTTAAACCACATCCAGTAGGCCTATATCCCAAATGGGGTATACTATAACCTCAACGGAACCCCCATCCTGTCCGTGATGTCCAATCGGGGACATTGCTTCAACATGTGGTTGCGGTATCTTCTACATACATATACATGTGCATGTACATGTACATGTAGTTTACATAGGTCCATACACTATGAACAGAAAATGCTGACATACCAATTTTGATGAAATCTTGAGAATGATTTCAATACCAAAGGGAATCTAGCCCCTAAGTCAATAGTTTCTTATCAACGTCCACTCACTTTCGAAAACGTTTTTTTTTCTTCAGATATAAATAAACCCCCTCTTCAAAATATTTCCCCTTACTCAGAGTGTGTTATTTTCCTATACCCACCATGGTCACTTTCTCTTGACTCCATCTGTTCATCTCATCTTTCTCTATGATCCATGATGAGGCATTTTCCTTCACATTTCTTCAGCCCCCCCCCCTCCCCACCCCCTTGGGAGGCAAGCCCGGATTTCTTTCCAATCTGACGTGTGAAGTGAAAACTCTTAATAAGTCAATTTCGTACACGGTTTTTTTTTTCTTTCCTCTTGAGTTTTTTAGGGTGCAATGGTCTGCTAATGTATTCCGTAGATCGCTTCCTGATACGAAAGAAGCCCTGTCATCGACACTTACAGAGAAGGTTCCATTGGGAAGGACAGGGGGGGGGGGGGTAAAAAAAATCTACGCTCTAAACTGGGGAGCACGCAAAACGTTAGACCTGAATTAGCATCTTGATCCGTATCTCCATGTTAATAAGTTCCCCTGATTCCTACGTTCAAAACTATTTAAGTTCACAAACCCCTTTTTATCCCTTCTAGATCACAATCTGAGTTGAAGATACAGCGGCTTTTTCCACCTTTGGACACCGTCCCCCTGTAAATTTCAAAAACCACTGTGAACTTTCATACTGCAAACATAATATAAATCAACACGTGCAATTGCAACCTCTTAATAAAGAACAAAAATAAGATATGAAACAAGAAACTGCATTTTCAACCTACCTATTATTCAGTACAAATTGTTCTATTATGTTGTTAGAAAAGCAACAACAAAAACAGCAACGGCAGTTTGTGCCATCATCATCCATGCTTTTGGACGTTTTTTTTTTTTTTTTTAATCTAAATGCAAAATTCGGCACGCTTGGGAGGCGAGCGGAATCAATCAAACGCAGATGAAAACATCGATCAAATTTAACCGATCCAGTCCCACTGAATAGCTGATTCAGGGGCTGGACGTTCTGTAGAACTTAAATATCATAAAATTAAAACGGAGAATTGTGAAAGCCATTCACCTTTCACCTCACCATTCGATTTCCACTCGGTTTTTAAAGTATAGTTTGCAGTTTGTTTCTTGTTTGTACATATAAGTTGCGTCTCTGTTTCGGGACGTATGATTTGAAACAAGGGATTCAAAATTCGGTTATATCAGTGAGTGTCGATGCTTGTGCATCTTAACAAACATGCAGAGAAATTTCGTTTTCCATTTTTGGACTAAAGTCCAAAGCTTCATGTATTCGGGTCCGAACTACTATTACACAGTGTTACAATACACGTGTTTACAATTACCGGTGCGTGTTCAGGAATGGTCATCACCGACTCGTCATGGTTACTCAGTCCGCTCGTGGGCACCGAGTGTCTTACAAGTGCCTTCGTCATTATGCTAAGAAAACTTAAATGTCGCCAAGAAGAAGACACAAAAAAAAATATGTTCACCATAAAAATTCCTTGACAATCAATTCCGGTGAGGACCCTCCAATAAAATTCCATCAGTGTGTCTGAAACTTGTAATGTAAGATCTTCTCGGATCTCTTGACACCACACTTCGATCGGAGCCGTGTCCCACTTTATTTCTTCTTTTTCGATCGCCACTCGGGTATCAATCCTGCGCTAAATCTCAGACGAAGAAGACGACTAAGAAGAAGATGACAACAAATCTTGAGTCATTTGATATTTTTGCTTTCGAGGAGCTCAAAGTCCTCGTTACAAATAATCACCCGAAAAGAAAAGAAGAAAAAAAAACAGCACAAAGCGCTGGAGGACATCGGGCCGGTTCGCTTTCTCGAAATCCTCGTACTGTTTGGCAGATGTTTTCTTTCGTCCCCCCCCCCCCCCGTTCGCTCGCAGCAGATTTCTTTTCGGAACCCCTGCGGGTGTGTATGGTCAAGTCTGTAATAGTCTGAATCCGGACTCTATACCAGACTCGTAAACTGCGTGGGCTTGTGGCGGTGCTGCAGTCGTATGTGATTCATTTGTCTTGAACGACTGTGCGAAAAAACATGTTCGATTGAGGACAATTTAATTTCAAGTGTTGTACTGTCGTATTCGAATCCAATGCACTGCTTTTCTGAATATGCATTTTAGACTCATCCACGATTTTTTTTCCAAAAGTAAAGGCCTGTGATGGATTTCCTTCTCAGGGGTTGGTTTTGATTTGTCGAACGTCAAAGGAAAGTGGTTGCGACTCAATAATTAATACTGACTACGGTACCGTACCCATGAAATAATTTTTTTTGAAGCTATTCCGCTGACGAAATAAACAACATGTTCTAAAAGAATAGCCAAGCGAGGCGGCAAAATCACATTTCAGCAAATAAGGCAGTGTTTATCAGTATAATATCATCAAAGTCCTTTGCATTTCATTCGGTGGTAAGTCATTATTAAAACCTTTCGAATACATGGTAATACTGCTCTTACCGAGAGACAAAAACGGGAAGAACACCGAACTCCCCTGAGAAGGGTTTGATACACCGAGCGAGCGTACATTTACAGGCAACTTTCCGAAGCGCGCATTAGTGTAAATTTGGGGTCATATTATTAACAAAGTTCATTATAATATAGACCCTCACCTTTTTTTCCTCTTTTCGAAACTGTTCTGATGAACCCCTATTCTGTCTTTTAATTCTATATAATATTAATTTGATTATTTCTTAATTCCTACCAGGAATTCCACAGATTACAACACCTCCGAATGAGCCGGTGCCTCCACCTGCTACCACAGGTTAGTACCACACATTGCAGGCTTTTTCTATTTTTTTATTTATTTTTTTTTGTTAACTATTCTTTGTTTTCTTCTTTGATTAAATTTAAATGGGGGTAAGTATCCATCGATCAGAGTTAAATGTTTGTTCTTAATTTCTTAATTTCAAATTATCTTTTTTGTTATTGCTCGCGTTTGAAAAATGACTGATGTGTTTACATTTTTGCAACCAATGAGACACAGTGTGTTAAACTCTACAAACTCCTGGGTCAGAATTGACCCGGATCCCGTAGGGCCTGACCCATTTGTGGGTCAATATGACCAAAAATCAGTTTCAAAACGGCCCTGAAATGGGTCAAACTCACGCAGAATCCTAGTTAAAATACCATTTTTTAAAACCAATTTCCGGGTCAGCCTGACCCAGAAATGAGTCAGGCCGCCCTCGGACCCTGAATCCGGGTCAATTCTGACCCAGGAGTTTTTAGAGTGTAAATAAGCAAGGGTGCATTCATTAAACCCAGTGGTATTTGTAATGGTGACGCCAGTTTGGTTCGAATAGCAATAGCCATACCGAGGCTGGAAGGAGAAGCAGTCTGGTGCCTACTTGGTTTCATTTTAATCGGTATCTATGACTACTCGTGCACACTGAGAACCAAGCAAAGATGGCGACAGCCTGATATAAGTCTAATGCTGAACTGTAACCTTTAAACTTTCACGATACGTGGTATATACATACATCCTGCAGTTATAGAGAAGCAGTAACGATACCATCTTCTTCCCACAGGGAAACGATGGCTTGGGTGCCGAGTAGTAAATTCACAATATAACTTTCCTTTACCTTTACAAGAAAATGACAAACCAAGGCAACAGCCTCCCGTGATAACCCCCCTCCTTACACTTACAAAATCCCCGCCCTGAATGAGTAGCCCTCCTTCCTCCCTGCGGAAAAACACAGTAATCTCACAGAGGAAATATTCTTTAACGAAACTGGCCTTGAATTAACGATTTTTTGAAAAAAGCAGAAATTGACAAATGAGGTAACGAGGGTCGCTATTTTTGGTCAGTGGTGCGCCGGGGGCCCATGGGGGTTACCCTGGGTGATTGCTACCCTCAACAGGTGAGCTCTTGGCGCCACTTAACACCTGTAAGACTGACAGATTTAAGAGGGGGGCTTTGGAACATACTGGTGTGTGACCTTAACTCTCTTTTTTTTGTGGGGCCATTTCTGCAAGGATTTATTGGATTTTGGAAATAATCACAGCAAGTATAATTAGAATAGTTGGGAATCATTGTAGGTGAATTGAGGTATTCTGGTATTAGTTGTGTTGACCTTGGGTTGTTTAATGCAATTTTCTATCAATCTTGGAATATCTCCGGGTTAACATTGACTATGAAGTTCCATGCATTGAAATCCTCATATGCTGTTTTATATATATTTTTTATGCACCGTTGTAGTATCATACACAAGTGTCATTTATTTTTAAAGGTTAATATACTAATATCAGTGGAGTAAAGGTATCCGGTGTAGAAAAGCGTCAACTTGTGTCAAAGTGCCGTATCGGTACAGAGGAATGCTAGCGGCAGTGGGCAAGGCGGTTGCCACCACACACTCCGCTAAACCCAACCTCGCAGTTCTACCATATAGTGCTTCTACTTCCCGCACTCGTTGTTATATTAAACCACGACTGCACCAAGTACAGTCGTGCCCCTCCCTTATTTGATATGAAAATAAACAATCTCCCTCCTCGGGGCTATTATTTTTTTTTCATGATTTGTTAGTGGAGAGTGGAGACGATGTTTAGTTAGTGTCCCTTTTTAAGCAGGATTTCTCAAGAAGATTTTACCGAAAATCAGCAGTGTGAATAGGCAGATATGTTCCAGGTATCAGCACACTGTTTTATTACGTTTATCATCACTTACTACATTCCATTTATAGTAAATAGTATGTATAGAAGAAAACAAAAAAAAAGCAGAGAAAACGACCCAGGAGTCAAAAATCAACTGCCGTTTGTAAAATGAATTTCGCCCCCTCGAAATGAGGCCTCATGTCCATCAACCTCAAATCGAATATTCTTAGGGTATATACAGTACTGGGCGAGAACTGCTGCTTTTTTTAATATACCAGAGCAGTTAGTAGGAAACTAGAGGTGACGAGAGGGTGATAAATCATTCTGGATGGCATAGTTGGACTGAACTCTTGAAGAGAGGGAGAGCTCTGTGGCAAGGTCAGAATGATAATGCCAACAAATTAACCCCTCCCGAAAAAAAACCCACTGGGTTTAGTGCAAAGGATATCAAGTATGGGGGGGACAGGTGTAAGGGTAAGAAATCATCGTCCCTGTCCAAAGAACGCGACCAAAAAAAGAATCAAGACAAAAGTAGTGAGAAGGTCCTTGGAACATGACCTGTCCTCACGGTCTGAATTTGAAATTTTCAAAGAGAAAGTTACAAGTTTTCTTTCAAATTGTGACCATTAAAAAGTATTTGCTTGGATGCTGTCGTTTGATGATACGGTTTACCGAGAGGCTGCATCGCGTAATTCAAATAGCAGGCTTCATCAAGATATATCTCATTATAGATTAAAATAAACCACAACCGATCACAGACTTGGTTACACGGTGGTGCTCCCACAGTTTCACTTCACTGTTTCCAGATTGTTCCCCTGTCGTGCAAAGTTTCAAACCCCACACAAGTATCCTTCGTTAACGTTAATTCCCTTGCATCCAGTAGGCCCAACGGTATTCATAATAACTAACATAACAAATATGAAAGTATATTTGGTTTGCGGTAATACCATGTGATTATATTTACTAAGCAAAGTAGATATAATCACCTGGTGTTACCGCAAACCAAATATACTTTGATATCTCACCATGCAATGCCTCAAATCCTATACAACAAATATGCATGCAATTTATATCTTATTAAAAAGACGAGACGTTACGGTATTTTTAAGCGATGTGTTTCAACAACGCTTGCCTCGAGATGATGAAACTTTAAGCATCCACAAGTTCCCAGGTTTGCTGAAAACACCCCCCGAAACGTCGGCAACATACCCGTCCTTAACCAAAATCAATTATAGATATCGGGTGTTTTGATCAGTTATACCTGACGATATCGCCTTTAAAAAAAAGTGTTGACAATGTAGAAAAATAATTAACTCTGAATGTTGTTTTTCAAAAATGTGTCTTGGGAAGTCGAGGAAACATTGACTGAGGGACAGCATCCCTCAAGAAAAAAAAATGAAGACGTAAAAACTTGAGATTGTATTCCAGGATGTCCCCAAGAGACTTCAAAATGAAATCATTGAAAACACGTGTGCATTACGGAGTAGTCCCCAGTAACGATGTTCACTGGTTCAAGACAAACATTGTGAAAAAAAACCCATTCGTGTTCAAGCCTTTTAAACGTAGATTCATCCCTGTAAGAGTATTACATCGAATCTTAGTTTTCAGTAACACCGTAAAATCGCACATTGGCGTGTATATTGTACACACTAATAACGTGATTAAAACGGACTTGCAAAAAAAAAATAATAAAAAAAAAAAAATCAAAACAGCAATTCCAGAGTTGGAAACAAACTTCCTCATAGCACTTTCGAGGGAGAGGGCAATATTTGGCCAAGCTTATCAAGAGTAACATTTGAGATTAACAAACAACTTATAAAGTTTGTTAACCCTTACTAAATGTGTACTTGTGACTCTGTGTTAAAAACAAAGGACTCGATGCTTAAATTATTTCAGTCTCTTAATTGGGCCTATGGCGCTGAAGCTGTTATCACTGCTTACGTTTTACCTCTCACTCACTAGCCATCCGGCACTGACTGTCGTGCCGGCTTCTCTTCTGATATTTATGCTGCCCTCTGATATTCGGGCACACCTTGGGGTCATATCATGCCCAAACCATCCCCCAGTCACCCTTGTTGGTGTTTTTATGGAGTTTATCCTCAGGTGGGGATACTGCAGTGTGCATTTTGTAAACGGTGTCGGTATTTGGAAAAGAGGAAGGGAAGATGAGGTCAGGGTAGTGTGGCAGGATTACGGCGGTGGGTGTTGAGGGATGTGGAAGCTCAGCTTGCTGAACTTTCTTCGTAGTTTTTTTTTTTTAAGGTAACGAGTTGTGAAAGTTGATGTCACGGAGGGGGAAAAAAGGTGCGTGACACCGATACAAATTGGGGTCACCCACACCGCTATACGTGCACCTATAATCTAACTGGATAATGAGCTTTCTCAGTGACTTTTGAGAAATGGGAATAGCAGATGGACTTGAGTAACGGGGGGAGGAAAATTAAACATTCCAATCACATTTATCCCTGTTGTCGATTAGTACTGTCTTTAAGTGATAATTCGTTACTTTCACACATTTCAATTAAAATAATAAGAAGGTGTTGTAGTTCGAGTGTACGGAGCAGTGAGCTTGAACACTGGGGCATAGAAAAATATATACGGAGAGTTTCAGATTGGTGGTGAAAGTTAGAAAATTGCAAGCCCATTTCATAGACTTAATATCAAACTATACATTGTTATTCCTCGTCCAATCCACCATTACGTTTTTGCTTCATACATCTGAGTTTGGCTAACCAGGAAGTGTATGTTATAAAACACCAAATACATTTTTAGGAATTGCCATTTTGAGTCCGCCTGTGAACGTATTTTTGTCAAAACACCCTTTTTTCACACACCTGGGGCCTTTTTTTAGTCTAAACAAAATATTGTTTAAGTTGACCCCTCCTGACCCCTACGCCCTCTGAACCTTTGTAAAGGATGAAGGTGTGGCAAGAAGTGTATCTGAGACACAGGTGTGTTCTCGCTACAAAATATACGCATGTATAGATAACTGTTTAAAGACACTGTATAGTGGATTGGTAATGCGCAGCAAAAGTAAGTAACTTATAATATATATATATATATATAAAAAAACAGTTCTTTGTAATAACATAACCATCCTAACAAACTTTATTCCCATATGAAATGCTGTAGGCCTAAGCTCCGAGGATTTTGAGTTGGATTCACTCCTTTTTAAACAGCTTGCTGGGCAATTAATTGCACTTTGTCACAAAAAAAGATGCAGGTCATTTTTCGTCAGTCAGCAATTTGTTAACAGCCAATTTATCCCCCCCCCCCCAAAAAAAAAAAAAAAAAAAAAAATCATGTACAAATTAAAGATACTTACACAGTTTTTCTCACCCAAGTCTACTTTGGTGAGAAAAACTCCCGAGTCAGAAGTTGCCCAGATTCCGGGTCACGTTGGACCTGACGCATTTCTTGGTCAGTATGACCCGAAATCTGTGTCAAAATGAAACATTAATGGGTCAGACTGACGCAAAATCTGAGTTAAAATCCCATTTTTTTATACCAGTTTCCGGGTCAGCCTGACCCACAATTGGGTCAGGCTCCCCGGGACCTTGAATCCGGGTAAATTCTGAGTGTTCAGAGTGTAAGGACCAGTTACACAACTAACTCCCAAACCTAGTTTCCGGGTCAGCCTGATCCAGAATTGGGTCAGGCTGACCTGGGACCATGAATCCGGGTCAATTCTGAGTGTTCAGAGTGTAAGGACCAGTTACACAACTAACTCCCAAACCTAGTAAATAATCATAATAATGCCTTTTAAAGAATGTTTGACACCGATGACACTCAGGGCATGTGCGGAGTTGGATGTGTTTTATGAAAACGCGTTTAGTCCTTTAAGGCGTTCGTGTACAGAGGTGCTCTAACAGGAAGCCGCGTGTCTGTCAGTGAGAACATTACTAAAAATGTGACACTCAGGTATCCCATGTTACTGGTTGTTTTTTATCTTGGCCCAGGTGTTAATGTTGTGTACGTGAAACTCGTGTATTAAGCAAAAAAAAGGGGGGAAAAGAAAAAACACTAAACTAAACTGAAGTAATTGATGAAGTGATTTGCAAGCATTTTTTTTTTCAGGAAGTCCAACGCATTTCTTATTTTTATTTATTTATGTAATCTTTTTTTACATTTCAACTAAATATTGAGTGAATTTTGATGGTGAGACCTACACACGGGGCGATTGGAAATAAGCTACAAGGCATCACTGTATGATGAATGGGAGGGTACGAAGGATGGTCTAATTTTGAAGAATGGTTGTTGTTGTTTTTTTATTTTTAACAGGGGATTGTGGAAGACACATCTTTTTGATGACAAATTTGATCCCTCTTATTTATTTGTTTTTATCATTATTAATTTCTTGTTGTACTTCCCTGGACGACTCCTAGTCAAGGTGTTTTTATTGTACGAAGATTTAAACTACATAACAAAATTAATCATTAGTAATGGATGAGTTCGCGCAATTAACTACTGCATTCTTGTTGGTTTATATTATAGGCTATTCGGCCACACAGTTATAAAACATCGTTGGTTTTTGGAAGAGTACACAAGCAAACCTTTGAAAATGTCCTCAAACTCGGTTGCCAGTTGAAAAATAAACATTCAGTACACATTGATGAAATACGTGATTATTTTGATTGCTATTATTGTAATAAGCAACGGTGGTTTGAAGAGTCCTAAAATGTTAATTATCAACTTTAGGAATTGATTTTGTTCGGTTTTTTTCCCTCGTCCCCACCCCCTAACAAAAATATTGCTCTGGAGGATTGATACTAAACAGAAACCAGTGTGAACTTTCATATTAATGCTAACATATACGTTTGTTTCGACAATTACCGATCATGTACTTTATCTTTAAGTTTGTTCAAAGCGGTTCATGTCTTAATCACAGGATCCCACAGGGAACTTCATCGAGTTTCAGGCCGGACATAATTTCAAGGGAAATGCAGTCGACCCCCACACATGTACCTTCTAATTTATTAAATCAAACCGAATTTGGAGTGGAATTTAGTCAACATCCCCATTTCAATTAGACCTGTCAGAAATATTAAAAAAAAAAAAAAAAAAAAAAAGTGTCAAGGGATTTCTTCGGATGGGTCTTTTAAGAGGCAAGTATAGTTCACGTGACTCCTATTTCCATATGGGGCGTCCTCTATTGAAACTCTCGATCTATTTCGCCCATTCCAATATTTGGAAAGGGATGCTATGTAAGGTGGGAAAAATGCAAATAAACAAAACACAAATTTAAGACTTTGGGATACTAGATTATAGGAGGCGTGTCAGATAAATTTCCGTTGTTTGAGTCATCCTGGACATGCGTTCATTTTCGAGACGAGGGGGTTTTCTTTAGCCTAACCGGCAACTCTGCTGCCACCTATACTGCTTCGAGCCTTTGGTGGTACACACCTTGAGAGTACAGTGTGGAGACCCCTTGCAATGACGTCACATGCGGCTACAATCTGCCCATGTTCTGTCATCTTGGGGAAAAAAATTGCATGTACCGGTAACTATGGTACACGTATAACCGCGCGCGCCTAAAGTGTTCACTGCTCAGTTTACCACACGAGGAACCTGACTCCCAAAATGGCTCCAGCAAGATTGATCGAGGATGATGACGTCAGGTGAATTGGGTCAATACGTGTATCATGTTTGGTTAACTCTGTACATAATTGGGGCATTTTATAACAGTCGCTTGATCGTTTTGAGATTAGTTTGTTCCAGAGCTTTACGGGCAATCTGTTGATAGTCCGTGGTGACCCAGTATTCCATACAAAACAACAACTCACTGTGTTTGCTGAGAACTTTGAAAAATGTTGTTGTTATTGTTGTGTTCAGGGAAGACATTTTTCTCAGCCATCATTGTTTCTATTGCGACTAAAATAGCAATTGTTTTGGGGCAAGTTTTCGACTAAAAATACTCTAGCTTACGATCTGGAACATTTTACGAATTCCAACACAAAAATACTACCATTCACAGTTATAGTATACTGGTATTACACCGGTGGCAACATTTATTTATGATGTGTTTACATTCTTGGATTGAAACATACCCAACAATAAACATGGACTCCTAACTTTGAAAATGTATCGATACAAAGAGATCTGTTAAATTTATTTACCTAAGCGTCATATGAGATACATCAAGAGATCATCTCCAAAGACGGGAAATACTAAACCACATTTTGCCTGACTCGCGTTCCGAAGCAACTGCAGGAAAAAATGCCAAACATTCCCTGCCTCGCTGCGCCTGACTTGACTCACGAGAGTGAATCAAACTTCCATAATATAAACCATTGTGCTGTTTACTTTCTGGCGTGTAACCAAATATTACAACCAGCCTCAGAAATATTCGAATTGATAGCAAAAAGGTTCAAGGTTTTGTTGTGAAAACAAATCCCTTTTGTTCTTGCGCAGATTTGTTGTCTTCTGTTGAATCAATCACAAGACGAAGTGTTAGCTTTTGTCGGGCTCGACGCCGGCTGAACTCATGTCACTCCCGACCGACTTTTGTTCCTTTTCTTTAGAAACAGATTTATGGAAAATTCCTCCTGACTTTATGAAGACATATTTTACCGGAGGCCAAAAAAAAAAAGCGTGACACGCAGAGGACGTCAACCCACGACATTCTGCCACCGTGTCAATTCCTTGCACTACGAGCATAAGTCATCGGGATAATCAAGCTCTGCTCGCCAGTAAAAATTTAACTGAAATGTTCTTGTTCGTAGTAATCGTGTTGGCAAATTGGCAGTAACTTCAATTTATAGCCGGCTCAATAATGTTCCTGTTAACGTGACACACAACGAGAACTGTTCGTTTTGTGACAACAACCTCTTTTTACATGTGATAAAAGTTGAGTACGATGTTGTAACTAAAGCCGAGACATCATTGTTGTATCTCTATTTCCAATCCCACATCACCATACCCTCTCCTTAATGCGTATCAACAAGTCTAAAAAAAAAAATCACTAAAGTCAAACACCATGCATAAACAGGGTGGCTTCTCTGGTTCAAACCAGTGGCGTAACCAGACATTTTCATGGGGGGGGGGGGGAGCGGGGGCAAAGGCAGCGTGGGGTGGGGCTATTTAATGTATGGAACCATTCATTTGTGCATTTTTATATCTCACTGGGGCGAAGAGGGGGGCAAGGGTTCTGAGTGGGGGATCGAGGGCTCAAGCACCCCCTACCCCACTCACCTACTGGTTACGCCCATGGTTCATACACATCCATATAACCGTTGGCATGTCGCTCAAAACAATAAGAAATACCAAGTTACCCCATTTGTGGGGTGTATAGTTATCCAGTTACCATAGGTCATATCGCCTTTGCCCCCCCCCCCCCCAAATGATGTTGCCCTTGCTTTATTCAGATTCTGTTCCATTAGTCCTGTACAGGCTATCATGCCGACCGAAACGAATGCAATCAGCTTGATAGAGTAATTTTTATCAAATTTACATTTTCCCATAGTCCTAAACCGTTATAAAATTTCAGCCACTTGCACTCATAAATTACCCCATTACTTTGAAAAAAAAATGTCCACTCATTTCTGAGAGGGTGTGCATTTCATATTATTGGCGCTTATCGCGTTTCGGATCCTTAATTTACTTTTGTTTGCATTCATCTCGGGAAAACTGCACACACAACCCCTCGGTAGCCGACGACATCGCAATGCCATGATTTATTTTCCCGTGGAACAAGAACGACGGATTCAGACTTGGGGCACTCTGTGGAATTGCTCAACACTCTCTAGGGGTGGTTAGAGGACAATGTTTCCGTGCAATAATTACGCACGTCGTAAAAACTGACCAGGGCTCGGTTTCATATAGCGCCTGTGTGTAAGCACACAAACCTTTCTTACCAGATATTGGTATCCAGCCAAAATACCATCAAGTTTAATACGACCAGTGCCCAACACATGTCTTTCGCTTTTGGGGAGAAATTTGCTAAAGCAACTTTATCGTCTTAACATGAAAGTGGAATCTGTTCAGGCTTACTGCCGTAGCTCGGTATACTCCCATTTCTAGAATATTTGTGATATTACATGATAATGAGAGACTAAGCTGAATAGGGAAGAAGGGATGGGCTTCTCAATAGGTAAGAGAAGGAATTCAAGATGATGATGGTGATGATGATGATGATGATGATGATGATGATGATGATGATGATGATGATGATGATGATGGTGATGATGATGATGATGATGATGATACTCTAAACAAGAAATTATTAAAAATGTTTTGCTTTCGATAAGTAATATACAAAGGGAAATGTTAATTTATTTATTTCACTATATTTTGTTGCATGTATAAACTATGTAATTGCTGTAGCCACGTGTAAGTTTTTTCTAATGAGTTACCCAATTTGATATGTCCGATTAAGGAGATATGTTGGATTAGAATACCCTAAAAAACTTCTAATATGATTCACCTGTTCTGATCATCACTTTACTTTAAATCTCTGGTCACCAAGAGAGAGAAAAAAAACAGGTATTTCAAAATTGCATCCCCGGTACATACCGGTTGAAGCAGGGGACATATCCATCATGCCTTCGGGAGGTATAAAAGTGGTAGAAAGTGTTACATATTTCTAACATATGGTGTGGCACAGCTTGGGAGGGAACACTTTCTCATGATGATTAATCCACCACGTCTTGAATATGGAAAGATGTATGTCAATAAATGTGGCCATCCCTTAAAGAGTATTTCTTACTAGGGCAGCGTATTTTTCACGCAAGAACGTCTTCATTTCCTACAAGTTGAAACGAAAGTGTGTCAAACGGGACGTGAATTTGTGATTGATGCCCGAGACGTGTACAAAGTGTGCGTTTCGATACAGTGGTCGCGATGATAAATCTTCCGATGCCGTAGCGTGCTTCTTATTGTGAAATTGAGGATTCTTATACTTGTTCATTGGTGTGCTTTTTCGAGACCAACAGATATCACCGTGGGTTATTTCGATTGCTGCGATCGAAATAAGTAATTCACATGAACATGGTGTGTTGTGGCCGAGCGGTCGAATGCATGGCACTCAAGTTCTGATGGACTAGGGAGTGGGGCGGGGGGGATTCAAATCCCAGCCATGACACTTGTGTCCATGACCATTTCACCATAAATTGTTTCTCTTAACCCAGGTGTATAAAACTGTGAGGGCTGAGGCCTATGTTGGATCAACCCCTAAGAGCTAAAATAAACAGCTCGGGTTGTATGCTCCCCAGCCCAGGGAAGTGAAAACAACTGACGATTTTTTTATTTTATTTTTCTACTTCAAACATCATGTAATATTACACTCTTAACTCTTATTGATGATTTCTACTTTGTGTTTTAACCCTTCAGATGAATGCCCGAGCTGTAAAGCTAGCAGCCAGATAAACCAGAAGAGATACTGCAAGACGGATTATGGTATGTCAACCTCCTTATTGTTTCTTGAAATTACAGTGCATCCAGAAGTAGCGTAAATATCTTAAGTTTGACTGCATCCACGGTCGTTAAAAAAGAAAGTATAACTTTGGCAATTAGGCCTATATGTATATCGGTAGTAGAGAGCACCATCATTTTAAAACTGCACGTCCCACCCTGTTGCAATGAGAAGTTGCTCTCGAGAAAACAACTTGTGAAGCGAGTAAACCTGAGCATTTATTTTGAGGAATGACAAGACACAACACTCTCACACAAAATTACATGGATACCCGCAGAGATCTCTATTATACTCATATGTACACATGTAAATAACGTCCTCCCATAGACATTGTACAGTAAACTCATTGAGGAGTTCTTCTCTCGCGAATTCCCCCGTGGAGACGTTTTGTTCGTACTGTCTCCGGCCTCCATAAGGTACCATGTACAAGGGAACGTTCACCAGTGTGTAGTGTTTCACAACGATCAAAGATAGATGACACGAAACCTGCTTCTCATTACTCTTCGCTGTTGGCAATTTCCCTAAAACATCTCCACAAGCTGCAAAACCATTTTTTGTTCTCCAGAGCGGGCATGGAAGAGACAAATTACCCGTGCATGTACAGTTCGTACGTGGTTCCAGGGTTTCACTCTCACATCCATAAACCATGTAATCACCGGACCCAAAATAAAAACCATCTTTGCCTTGCGGCGGCGGCGACACTCCAGCCCTCCGAGACTCGCCAAAGAAAATTGCAAGTCAGTGTCCGTATACTGAGTGCTTCCCCCTCTTCGACCCCATTGCGACAGCGCAAGAGGCACAGGGTGCTGCGGTTGCAATGCCGGGAAGGACGTCCCTTGACAACGAGATGGGGGGGGGGGGGGTGCCGTAATGATGTACAGCGGTAATGCATCATCCTCGCTATAATAACCACACTGTCCATATACAATGTAACTGCGAGGCATGGCTTGTTAATGCCCGTCGCCCCCAGGATTATGTTAGACACAGTATCTGTCGGGTAGTTTTGGAAAAGAGCAATCTTTGAGTAGAGAGTGGGGATTACTGAATGCGGTAGCATATGGTGCACTGGTTGTAACTGAATTACATATAACTATGCTCCACACAGAATACTCCCAAGTAGGATGTACATGAACTCAACTTCTTCACCTGTCCCTGCTCGATTCTGCTTTATCACTGTAACATCTACTTCCCCTCACCCTGGTTGTTCCACCCACGAAAGAACAATTCCCCCGTGTCCCAACCACGTACCTTAACAACGCTTTATAGCCCAACACAGTTGTGTCTGTTCACGTTAGGTTTCTTCCCACACACTGCAACACTTGGTGATATTATAAAATTATCCTGCATCCCACTAAAATCCATTACACCTGCAAACATTTCAAATGCTAAAAAAAAATATATATATTTTTCAACTTGTAAATTTTTCTTCAATGTAGTTTGCCCTCTTCGGTAGCTTTTTCCAGGACCTTTTTATCGGCGAGCTTATAATCAAAAAATAGTAATACTAAATAAATAAATAAAAACAGGAAAGAAAGTGCTCGAAAGAATTTCACATCTTGAACGCCTTCTTGTGAGAGGCGTAAAACCACGGGTGAGAAGCTGGGGTGTGGAGAGGGGGAATGCCGATTGAAAATAAGTAAATTTTTATTAACTTTTGAATAAGAAAAACTTTAGCATTATATGCACTTGCCGCCGGGGGTGGTGGGGCCGGGGGCAAATTATGTGTAAATATGGTATCATTGTGGGTGACTAACACGTGAAGTGTGATATGAGTACATATTACACCTTTCTTGACATTTATATCTTTAACATCATGCTCAGTGGCCTTTCGAGACGTTTGGCACCAAACTCTTTCATCGCTAGTAAGATTTGTCTCGATAATGTACCGCCCAAACTGTAGGTATAATTGATTTAGTGCAAATCTCTTAGCGTGCCCTAAACTATATAAAGTCATCTACATCTGCCGAAATGTCAATCCAATCTATGACATAATGTTTCAGGTTGATAAATGACACCCACCCCCATCTTTCTTGTAAGACAACTTTACAAAAACATTTCATTTCATTAAATAAAATTGAATAACAATCAATATTAAATCGAAACTCGATAATCCAGAGAGCAGAAGTGATACTAGTCAAAAACGAAAGTTGAACAAATAACGATTTAGAATTCAAAGCATTCTAATTTAAAACTTGTTCTTACAAATGCGGGACCACAACAATAAAACTATTAATTTAAAAACACAAATGTTTACCAATATTGATAATACATCTTTCTGACACATTGTTAGTATTATCATTATTGTTGTTGTTGTTGATTGTTTTTACAAAGTCTGCATCAAAAAAGAAAATGGCCGCACTCGAAGAGTTTATCTTTGAGTGAAGCAGTGCATAGCCTACGGGAAAATTATAAGAAGGGTGAGACGAAGAGATGCTATCTGAACTTCCCTTGATCAATATTCACCCACTCAAGAGCGTGCAGTTTGCAATAAGACCCAACAGCCAAAGGGAAGACAGATTCAATATTGAAGGGTTTCCAAAGAAAGTGGTGAGGGGGGGGGGGGGGCTTCTGAAGCGATTAGAGTATTTGGGTCTGCCTTATCATCACGGGGTTACCTTTTCATCGGGAAAAGCAGTTTAAGGTAGACACACACCAATGATAAAATGGAAATCGTGCTTAGTACAAGTGAGTTAAGAAGTTCAGGTCATTAGAAGGCCTAAATCATTTTTGAAGTTTATGAGGTCATCTGATGAAATGTTTACTTTGGAGTTTTTGTGATAAAGCGTGCAACTGTGAGATTATTTTGTAGGCTTATCATGCATTGAATAAGGGTTGGGATTTGAAACGGAAAACGAAATTTTAAAAGTCGTATTTAACAATGATTTTCTCACTCGGGCACCAATGACACAAATTGGGAGAAGAAGGTTTCAGTCCATGTAAAAGTTAGTTTATCCCAATTGGGGTATAGTTCGGGTTTATGATGAACCAGTGACAATTGATCCATTTGGGAACATAGGCTTTATATTTGCAATTGGGTGTTCCAATCGGGGTGGAAGTCTACCCCCATTTCGGGATAGTTTCTGCTGAGAGCTGTGTTTGAAGAGATTGCAGGTATCCTGCAATAAGGTCACTCCGTGACCACCAGTTATCGAAGTGACCTCGCCATGACCTGACACTACCTCATCGGTATTACTCCATTCTGCAAACACATTACAGTAAGGGAACAAACAAACCCAGAAGTTGAGGAAAATGCAGATTCGACCATTTAAAAAAAAAACCACTTCTCACCGACAGTCAATTGCAACATTCCAAACTGCCAACTGTTTTCAGCCTCACACCCAGCCACCAACAAAAGAACCAGTGGTGTGGTCCGATTGAGACTTATTTGTGCCGACGGTTACGTTGAAAGTTTCTGACAAACCTTCCGTGAAATCCACTTTGCTACTGTTCTTTTTTTCCCCCTTTCTCTCTTCCCTTTTTTCATCCATTCTCTGGAGACTCTCCCTCTCTCTAGCTCTATTTCTCTCTTTGGGGGTTTGGTGGAGACCAACAAAAGTAACCACGAGCCAGAACTTGAAGGGAAAAGAGTCTGCTGGTGTTGAATCCAAGTCTGCTTGTTGCTTGGGTCATAACCTCTCGCATTAAGGGTGACGGCACATTACAAAGAGGGAAGGGGGGACGCTGTACTCCGTTCATGGGTGGAGGCTCTCGTGGTGTTTACAAGCTATAGGTGTCTGGAGAGCGCAGATTGCCTTCAGAGTTCGGCGGCACGGTGTATTCTTCCACCTCGTCGATGCTCATTCAAGCTGACAACAAAGACACAATCCGAACCCCCTCACCCTTTACCCCCCAACCCCCGCCCCTTGTACACTAGAAGAAGCCGTAATAGTTGACGCCGGCAAAACTTTGTAAGTCATCAAAGCTACCATAACCGTCCATTCAAATCTGGGCACAACACTGATGATGTTTGGAGGGCTCCGTATAGTGCCGAAAAGATGTTTAGTGCGTCTTTGTTGGTGTCTGCATGGTGTTTGGCACTTAATGCTGATGGGTGTTGATGGAATCGAAGAGGACTCTCGAGGGATACCTCCGGGTGACGGGAAAGAAAAGGGAGCGTAGAAGCTAGCGAGGGGGGTTAGGTTGTTTTGTTTGTTTGGAACAGGGAGTTAGGTTGGGTATTTGTAGGAGTACATATACTAGGTATACAGATTCAGAAGAAAAATAACACATACTGACTTTACTGTGATATTGTGTGTGAGCAAAGCGCATTGACAGAGTGACTGAGGGGTGGGGCTAGAAGAAAAGGGGTGATAATAGTCCAATGAGGGCAATAACCATTACCCGGTACTCTATTAATAGCTTGACAACAGATCATAATTTATTAGTTTCAACCTGAGTGATTATAAAGTTCAAACCGGTATCAAAAAACGGAATCCTTCAGGGAAAAAATAGCTGTGTCTGTGCACTGTCATAATATAACTCGAGGAAAGAGCATTTGAAGACTCTGCAAAATTAGCGTTGCTTATTTCGAGTGCCGCAAGCCAAACAAGCTCGATCTGAAACGTGCTCAAAATTCCTTGACAAAAACACCAACCGTTTCTCGTTGTTTTCCCTAAACATGAACACCGAATCGAGTGTTCACATGTTGTTCAGTCTCTAAGCATGAACACCAAATTGAATATTCACCGGTTGTTTATATGTCATGTTTATTGCAAGATGGAGGGCGGAAATTAACTTAATCTAACTTCCGAAACCAAACCAATGATGCACTTTCTTTTTCAGAAAACTGTTTGGCCATAATAGTAAACATTTTCAAGACTACTTTCAACACAAACTATACGCTGAACTCGTGATATCCTCATGATACGTTTTCAAGACGCAGTTTCGCAGCTCAAATGTGAGCACGCTTCTCTTGTAATGGGAAAGGTCGTCATTCAACAACATCAACAACATTCAGATATTTATCGTTTCCTTCTGAAACAAGAACTTTCCCCATGCTGCTTGTATTATTATGACGAACACGATGCACCCTGTAAAAAGAAACAGCTGCAATATACAGCTTGAACCTTTGACCCAGTAAAAAAAAAATAAAGTCCGCTGTGAATTTATATCGTTGCTGGTGTTTATTCAAGTAATGTCCTTAATAACATTCAAGAAATAAGAGTACGCGCTTTCCCGCTTGTGTTTTAAAAATAGGGCAGTTTAACAGAAATGTTGACTGACAGAATTGTGCTTCTTTAAACGGAGTGGGGAAAATTATACCGAGACCCAAATGGAGTTCATTCCCCTCTGGGTTTATAACTGAGAATCCCAGAACCTGGGCTGGTGTCGAGGTGGTACAGAGGAGTACAATGCCCTCTGCCTAGAGCGACCAATCAGCAGGTCTCTTACTCCCGCCAGGGCTGACTCCTTCCTGCTTTCAGAATGACAAGTGGCTGTCAGTAAGCCCGATCGCCGCAAGCAACCAATCACTGGGACTCTTATGTATACACTTGCAATCCCAGCAGGATTGAACTTTTTTTCCCCTAACAAGCCAATCCCACACCCAGTACGTGCCCCGAAGCGTCCAATCGTGAAAGCTGTTACTTCCTGTGGCGGGGCGTTTCAACTATGACTGGCCAATCCAGAGTGGCGGTCTGTCTTGCACTTGGTCATTAACCCCAAGAGATTGTGTTGTTACTAATATCAATATGCTCAGGGGTAGAGGATCAACCCTGCGTTCTTTTCAGGGGTTTTGCGAATGCTGTGTTGGACCACCAACCCTACCAGTCAGAAAAGGCCTAATTTGATTTGGTGGTTTGCAATCATTAGCAGAAAAACACGGGGTGACTGCTTTGTAAACCGTCAAGCTGGCAAGTTCATCTGCCATGGAAACAAAATGTCAAGGGGGGCTGTGACGTTGTCCGAGATTAGCCATTTGAATTGATCAGACAGCAATTGAAGACAAAGGTTTCATTTACTGTTCCATCTTGGAATGTGTCCCTCTTGAAAGGTGTTCTTTAAAGTTCTCCGTCTGCCATGCTGAATCTGACGAATAGCGACCCATATAGTGATGTCCGTATGCTCAGCTTTGCTGCCGTAGTTTTGCCCGCTGCTCTAAACTCTTGCCAAACCTTAAACAAAAACACGTGTAGCTGTACACCTTCTTGAATCTTATTTCCGAGAACTATAATATTTTTATTCAGCTTAATTTTAGGGAGACGTAAACACGATTCTGGCAGGTGTTTATATATCACGGAATTTTCTCGATGTAGTTTTATATATTATATATTTTTTATTAATATAATTTATAAATAATATGTCAAAACTGATATCAAGGATTGCAATTTTCAAGCTGTGTGACACCTTCAACCTCTCGAACTTAAAGTGGTTTTTAGACTTCGTATGATCATATATCCTGTGAAATTACCCAGTCTGTGAAACTTGTATAACGAGGGAAAAAACTAATTACTGTAGGGGTGTCGACCTATCCTATCATACTTGATAAGTAACAGAGCATCTTAATTTAGAAATAACATTTGTATACATACAAAAATGTACATTTGTAATTGTGAACACCTGTCTGGTTGGGCTTACTTTGGACTTAACGGGGTATTTTCCACGATGGAACAATGCTAACCCCACAAGGTTGTCTTTGTTCTAGAGCTACCCCACAGAGAAATTCTTCAGAAAAGGGAATACTAGAACAACAATGGCAGGGGACCCCGTAGCTGCCATTTGTAAGGTGTGTGTGAGGGTGGTTTGAAAAAGGGTTCCCGACTCACGATTTTTTACCGACATCACTTTGAAGACGTTGAAGACGTGTCGTAAAAGGAAATTAAAGTTACAAACTAAAACAGCGTGTTTTCTCGTGAAAGAATTACACTTGGAAGTGTAGACTGTATGTACAGAAAAACGTGTTACAAACAGGTTCATTATGATGCTTACATTTTGGGGCGAAATCGCCAGTTTTACTTCCCGTAACATTGCTCACCAAGGGGAAGGGGCGGGGCAACTTCTGGTTGTAATGCTATTGACCTTTATCATGGTGCGGCCATCTTGATTTTCTCCCATTCAAACCAATGTAGCCAAACCGAGGCTGGAAGGGCGAATAGTCTGGTTCCTTTTTGTACAATGAATATAAGCATCTATTACTGTTATTGGATACAGGGAACATGCCCAAGATGTCTATTAATAACGATCTTATTAGTAGCTTAATCACAACGCTTACGATATTAGCGACTACACATAAATCGAACAAGCTTACATAAAAGTGTCTTTAAGAGTTAGTGCCAATGATGGATGGAGGCAAAGTCACGTATGATTGGAAATATGCCGAATCATCACTGCAGTTTAACACGACCAATTTAGGGTTTTTCTGCTTTTCGATCAAAGTCCAAACTTGGTAAATTAAACTAACGAACTAAAAACCTGTTGATTCAAGCACATCAATTCATTAAAAATTTCCAACACGCATTCCGAAATTCCAAGACTCAGTTTGTTGACCGTGAATATAAATATTATTGTAATATTGTTCGATCATATCAAATCTGTAGGCTTTATCAAATCTGTAGGTCTTAGTTGTAAATTGTTTCCAGGATAGTTTCGTTTGATATAACAACTGTTTTCTACTATTTCATGAAGTTGTACCGAGGTGTATTTTAACAGGTTTTAAACTCTATATTATAATGTCAAGCAAAATCCATAAGGGTATTTATCTTCTATGATACCATGATTTCTTAATCCTAAGGAAGCATGAACATGCATATTTTTTGTACGGTATTTAACGCTGTTTAACTGAGTTAGACAAGTAAGTTTTCCCCAGTTGCTGCAATATTTTAAGGCCGTCATAATTCCCATCTGTGGCCCTGTCCCTCGCAGATATATGACCTTGACTCATTTTACGATAGAACCATGAAATGGTTACTGCAAACTCTGAGAAGCTTGGACATTTTATGGCATTAAAGTGACGGGCATTTCGGCATGGTTTTTTGTTCTTTCTTTGAACTGTCTTTTTTCTCATTTCTAATATTATTATTGATCGCAAATTTTAACCACAATAGACCAAACAGAAAAGAAGCTCCTGTAGCTTTCTTGAATTCTTTGATTATCCCTGGCGTTTGGACAACAAAAACTAGAGGGCTGGTACTTCATTAATTTTGAAAAGGGAAGTCCAGCTTGTATCCAGCTTGTATGAAACACATTGTAAATTGCCGTTGTGTGGCCGTAAGAAGGTCGTAAGGCTGTACGACCCTTTTCCCGGGCACACAAATTACAACTTTTTTGCCACAGCAGAAGGTCACAAGAAATAACATGGCTCTTTGAAGAAGAAAAAAAGTAGGACATAACTGTTGTGTATTTGTTGCTAGAATTACACCCAATACATGTTTTTTTTTTCTTCATTCCTATGCGGAATCTTACTTTCCTGTAATGACTTACAAATAGCAGAAAAACGGCAAAACTTTTACACTAAGTCTTCTTGAAACACAATATCGGACAGTCGATTGCTTTCGACCTTTTGCCGGTCACACTTTTGGTTACGCCTCCCTTCCGGTCACACAAGAGACACCCATACAGTGAGAGAGATGTTGTCATATAAACACAAGCTGGTGCATTGCTTTGAAACAAGTAGCCTAAAAAAAGGTTCTGGTTTCATCCTCCCTGAAATGAAACAGTTACGTGGAAACAGTTTTGATATTTAACAGTACTTTAAAATCAAAGATCTTTTGAATTATTTATTTATTTACTTTCAAAACCTTCTTGTTTCAGTTAACCCTATTTGCCAGCATTGGCCACCATTACTTTTATACCTTTAAAGACAAGCATACGACGCATAGAACGTTTCAGAGAGTCGGGACGAGGAATTTCGGGCTTTTTTTCTTAGAAAAACAAAATCGTCTTCGTTTTCCATTTTTTTTACTCCGTTTAAAAACAACCATTGCTTGTATCGGTTGCACTTCATTCTGGGGACAAGGACCTCATAGAAAAAGAATGAAGTCATGCTGATGACCGATAATCCACCTCCTCCCTCTTGTGACGTACATACATACAATTCAATTCAAACTGGTGAGATATAGCTGTTTCCTATACAAATGTGCTGCTGAAGTGTTAGGGACACCCTTACACCTACTGTAACTTGTCACCTTCCCCCCCCCCCTTGTCACTGCCAGATATCTGCTAAACATATCTATTCCCCCAACCGAACTCACTCCGTCTAGAAATTGAGTCACATGCATCACACAGAAGTCAGTAAATTCCTATTTTCTGACCCCCGTATCATTCATGACTTTATGCCCCTTACCTTTAAACTAAATCACCCCATCTGGAGTGTGAGTCATATAAACACAGCAGTATATGAATTTCTGAACAACTGTTTTGCCCCGTATACGGGTATAGGCTTCTTGGTGGTAACTTTTATCATCTCTACCACATCGGTCTTAACCCCCCAACTGGAAATTAAGTCAAGAACAGCCATCCTTCATAATTCTTGACACTCGTGGTGTCCTCTACTACTGAGAGTGGTATCTGCTTCCACTTTCCCTTTTCTAACTTTCCTACACTCTAACATCGCCCCCACCTGGAAACTGATTCATAGACAAAAAGTCCACAACTTATGGCAACTCATATTTACCCCCATCTTGTCCATACAGGTGTTTTGCCTTTTTCGCTTGTACATTTAACAAACTCAACCCACCTCTAACGTTCCGAGGTTGAGTCATAAATGCCGCATCACCATGTCAGTAATACACTCTTCGGACCATGTGTGTAATAACTGAGTTTGCCTCAAGTAACCAGAAGGATCAATAATGGAGAATGGGGATAAACGACTCACTCCTCAGTAGCATCAATACCCCCCAACTTTCTATACCCTACAACTCCTTAAGTTTTTTTTTGCTCTTACCCTATTTAAAGAGATGATACCGAAAATATCCTCAATAAGCAACTCGAAGCTAATTTAATATCAAGATAAAAACAAACACTGTCTCTGCTTGAAGCATGGATTTCCCACACATGAAGTGTATACTCCCGGGTTATAATTGACCCGGATTCGGGCTTAAATCTCGGGCCGTTATCCAAGCCAGCCTGATTCAATCACTGAGTCAGAATAACTCCGACTCAGAAATCGGTTCGAATTTTCTGGTCATTTTGATCAGCAAAAAAGCGTTCATGCTGTTAACCCTAAAATCGGTTCCGGCCTGTGCCCCCTCCCCCCTTGCCATATGACCCAGTTCCGGGTCAATTTTGACCCATGGATTTTTGGAGTACGGTCGTCGTTTGGGGTCACAATGACAAGGTGTGGCGAATACAAGTATGGCCACATTCACAACAATTTCTATCCACAATTCACATCACACCTCCTCTTTAATAAAGAGACCTCTGGGTGTCCCCAGGAGCCAGGTTTTCACTACCGTTACAGACCAACCGCTCGATAAATGGATGCACAGCGGTGGATCAAATGAAAAGCTGCGATCCGATCGAGCGCTCACCTCTGGCTAGCTCTAAGTGTTCATCTGTCTCGTGGGTTATACACTCTGTACGGAGAGCTGCTTGTTTAATTAAAACCAAAAACAATTATGGGTCGCAGTAGTTTGCTTGAGGGGGTGGGGGAAACTGTTTAACGGAAAGGCAGTCAAAACAACATGCGAGACACAGCACGAACAGCATAATGAGCTATCGGTGTAGCTTGCGATATCTGGAAGTGTAATTTTACTCTTTTAGTTTATTTATGTGGAAATAACTGTGCATAGTTCTTACCCTTTCTCAACCATTGTATAGCATTATTTGCACGTGATATAGTTATATGTTTATTTTGTAACCTCTTAATGCCTAATATATGCCGGAAGTCAGCGGTTTGGCGGTTCAGAGAAGCTGCCACATACAAAAGAAACCCATCACTTGACAATCATGTCTTGCACTTTCGAAAACGTACATAAAACAAACAATCGTTAGACTTACATCATGTTTTGAATTCATGAACATTGGCTGATTTGCTCCATGGTGATAAGTAGCGGAGACTACCGGTTTAAAACGACCATTATCTTGAATTTTCTTCTTCTCCGAGAGAGACAAGCAAGAGAGGGTGACAAAAAAAAATGAACAATCCCATTGGTCATTGATATGTGTGGGAAAGGTACCCTGTGGACTCCCAACCTCAGTCAAAATGACCATAGGCTATTGCCAATAATGCGCTTACACCACCACAATGAGCTCTGGGATTCTTGAAAAGCAAGGACCCAATATTTGAACAGCCTTTTTATCAACAGCAACCGTCCCCCTCCCCCCCCCCCTCTCTCTCTCTCTCTCTCTCTATTTTGCAACAGTGCAAGACTTGGTTTAATTCCTTCAAAGGATTGGTGTACTTAATACATGGGGGAGGATCGATCCGTAAATTTTTGCTATTTTTTTTTATGTGGAGAACACTGCTTGGAATTTCAAGATTTGGAGAGGACAACAAAGTTGGTGATACATGTTACCGTCCTGCAGGCGAAACCAATATCTGTTTTTCTATTATCATTTTTTTTTTTTTTTTTAGTCGAATGCCTCGGTTGCCTATAAACGGTCGCCCTCTGACCCCGGGGTTGTGACCCTCGCTTTATTCAGGTGTTATTTCAGCCTATATAGCTGCCCCATTTGTCACCATCAAAGTAGTTCTTTTTCCAGGGGTGCTGGCTTCAACATGTCCCATTGAATGTAGTAAATCTTGCAGATTTGGTGCAGTGTTTCTCTTTTCTCTCTCTCGCTCTACCTCTTTGCAATGCTTTGTTACAGCGTTGGGGATCAGCGAGAGTCAAGCGTTGTTTTATGATCCATGAAGATGCCCTTTGACTCTCTCACTTGTAAGATGGATTCGTACTTGAGACGGTACTGTTATATACAGATGTCATCTTGGTACGAAGGCGGGGCGGCGGCGGAGGAGGTGGGGGGGGGGTAATAGCTCTTTCGGTACGACGGGCACGTCATCATGAAGGGTTTTTCATGCTGAATAATAAGTTGTGGGAGATCAGATTGGAATCTAGGTCCTTCCATACTTCATGTTATGTTTCCAAAGTAGATATAACAAGATGCATGTACAACCATCTGGTTTGTGGTTGTGTTGACAGTGTTGACATTATTATGTACCAAGGTAGACATGGCAAGATGTATGCCAAGCTTCTGGCCCTTGGGTCTGTCTCCTCCTTCAACTTGTCCCCTAATCTTTAGGGCAGGGGTTGCAGTGCTCGTTGTTTGTCATGAGTTCTTGGTGTCACAACCAGAAAGTTATGAATTAATAACAAATAAATGAGTTCAGGGAGAGCTGTTTGACTGCTGAGGTGGTAAAAGGGGGTACGGGATGTAACCGCTCAGAGTTGAGTTGCAGGACTCTGGTCATGCAAATCACACATAGCACTGCGTATGCACAAAATCCCAACTTACAGGGACAATACATGCAATGAAACAACGATGATCTTTCTAATTCACTTTCTACTGATTTTCCTCTCTCCTCCAGTTATCCAGGCCCATGTCCTCTCACGGGAGATGGGCGAAGAGTACGTCAAGTTCACCATCAATGTCCTCTCGGTGTTCAAGCGCGGTGCCCGGCGCATCCGGCGGGGCGACCAGTTCCTGTACGTGCCCCGAAAGGATCTCACCTGCAAGTGTCCCAAGCTGAGGCTGGGCAAGAAGTACCTGATCTTGGGTAGCGACAATGATGACCACGATGGCATCTTTGCGGATAGCCGCAGCATCGTCCTCCAGTGGAGAGACGACTGGAATGAGAGAATGAGGAAGTTCCAACGGAAGGAGCGATCCAACGAGTGCTAGTGAGACCCCGCCCCCTTATATATCTCCTCCCACCCAGTGAGAAAAATGAACAAACATAGTATTAACACCAACCAACAATGGTTGATTTGATAATTTTCTCGAGTTTGAAAAAACTCGGTTTATTTGCTTCTAAAGAGTATTTTGTGCCCATGGTGTTCTTTCATTGTCCCCCATTTTGAGGACAAGTTTTTAAGTAGAATATGCCCCCCTGTAACCCCCTACTCCTACCCCGCCCCCCCCCCCCAAACACACACACCCTGTTTCTACCTATCAAGCTTTTAAAGGTTTAATATATACCAAACCATTGCTTCTATATATATATGTGTTTAACCTTGGTTAACCAATAGACTACCATGCTGAGTATCTGCGTACTGCTTAGCGTTAAATTTTCCTTTGTTTTGGAAGGAGCAAAAACTACAACCCTCGCTCAGGCGCAAGAGGGTTTACCGAGGTTGAAAACAGAAATAGCTAACAAGGCTGAATAGGAATATACAATTATCCATTTATTTGGGGGTTGCAGTCAACAGAGGGGGCAGTTAAGTCCGTTCTATAGGCGTCCAGCCAGTGTGCGAGTCTTCGAGGGGTACAGGTGACCCCCCGGGAGTTGTGGCACCCACCGCTCTTCTCAGGAGAGAACAAGACTCCGTAAGCCAGAACAGTTATTGGGGAGTCCAAGGTATTACAATTGACGTTACCTTATAATTTATTTTTTATCAAAAAAAAAAAAGGTGTATAAAGTGATCTGTGTGTTATGTACCCCATCAACATGGCTGACCTAAGGAGGGAAAAATAAACTGTGAATAGTATTTTAACTCTATGAGAAAGAGGTATTAAGAAAACAACAAAAAATATTTTAGATAAATTGATTGGCAATGTACAAAGGCTGCACAATAATTGTATTATATGAAATGCCCAGCTGTACACTATTTTGTGCGATGTTTAATACACTGTTGTAGACACTTCTAATACGGTAATATTATAAAAGAAATTACTTTTCACTCTTCTCTCTCTTGATCTGTATTCGTCCTTTTTTTTAACCCCAGTATTATGCTTTGAATGTGGTGCCAGACTGTTTTATCATAATGAACAAAATAGGCGTTTTAGTCTGGTACATCTTGCTTCCAATTTTTTTTATTGTATGCCTTACCAGTCATCCTAGAAACTGTAATGTTGAGTTATTAAGTAAGCTTAATTCATTTGTTATACCACAATGTATTTAATAAAGTAATCACACATTTTCTTCTGTACATAGAGTATTAATTTAAACTGGCAAGTCTTGCTTTCTGTTTTTCTTTTTCTTTTGTTGAGACCAGTGGATTTCAACCGATTTTTTTTTTTTGAATAATAGTATGTAAATGTCATATTTATGTTTCTGAAGAATTTTACCTCCTGTGTTTTGGGAATTTCATGTTTTTAGAGGCATAAAGGTAAAACAAAAAAAGAAGAAAAAAAAAGAAAAAAAGCAAAATCTGTATATTTCTATTTACTCTTTTTAATAAATGTATTTATGCTCTGAGCAGGCTATCCGTTAATGTGATCAAATCTTGCAGAATGGGTCTTCACAATTCAAGGCTGTTGCCCTTTCCGTGAGATGCTTTTACACATACCTTTACCTGAAGCCAATCAATTAAAATTCCATACAGCTCCAGCTCTGCTAACACACTTGGCAGTTGATTAAAATTGACTGATCACTCGTTAATGAGCTTAACGAGAACATTCAGAGGAGGAAACCAATCCTAGTTTAAAGACTCACTTTGGTAGGATCCAGATAGAGCTTTACCGTTTCCAGCTTCAGTGACAAAGTTACCACATGCAGTGTGTTCTAATGCTGATCAAATTCTATTATGATGTGCGAATATCTCTGTTTCTTTAAAAGATCATGCAGGCCTGATGCATCACGAAGGCAACGGAGGCAATTGCCCCTCGTCATTGCCTTGGTGCCCTTGAAATGTTCCAGTACAAATTTACATTTCCCTTGTAGAGGTGCCCTTTATCAAGAAGAACATGCCTTGGTGCCCTTGCCCTTTCAAGAACGAAGCAATCAGGCCCTACAAGGTATACCGTCTAATACACTCAAAACTCAAAACGGTGTGCAAACCGTGATCGATGTAAAGTACAGTACACTGGCTGAAATTAGCAAGATCAACAGCATATAATAACATCACAACATAAAAACTTTTTCTTTTGAGGTATTTTCCATCCCCCCCCCCCCCCAAAAAAAAAAAAAAATGAAACCCATTGTGGTCAAATTTTCACAGGTTGGTTTTTAGAAAGTTTTTTTTTGAAGAATAGCGTACAAAGTTGGCATGAATTTACTCTTCCGCAGAGAATTTCTTCAACTGTGATAAGCACCGACAACAATTTACCAAAAACAACGTCATGAAGAAACTTTTTTTCTGACAAAAAGTGCAAAATATAACTAGACTGTAAAAAAAATCACAAGGTAAGCATCAGTAAAGTGAACAGCAAAATGTTAAATTTCTTTGGATAACACAATCTTATGGGTGAAAGTTTGAATTTACCAATTTTACTGCAACATGTAGATGAAATACAATGGTATTTCAATAAAAATTCTTCGTAAGTACACTCAAAATAAAGCTACATACACGAGAAGTTCCATGATCATTCATAAAGAGTTAAACTTTAAACAATTTATTGGTGAACCAAAATGATGTATTCAGTATATAATACTACATGTATGTAAACATGCCTGAAAAAGCAGAACACATGGATCCATGATTTTACAGGGGTATCCGATCATTTGGTAGTATACTTCAATTTGTACTCAAATTTTAAACCAGTAATATCTGGAGTTTATGTATTTTGTATAAAAAATAATTCAAACGAAAAAAAAAAAGAGAAAAAAAGTTCATTGGATATGTATATGTCTGCTTTTATCTTCAGATTTTCAAATTGCTTTTTACACAAAGATTGTGATAAAAAATGTCGTCATCGCCATGTGTGTTTCATTGTTATGCCTCTCTACAGCTTTATAACAAAACGCTTCAATGTGAACTGATCCCACAAAATAAAGAGTATTATTGGCAATTAGAAATAAATCACGAATTCAGCAGGGAAACGGTATTTCCAATGATACTCAACACTTTTGGTATGTTGATATCACTACAAAACAAATCCTGAAATCTGGAAAAGTTACACATTCCAATAGATAGTTCCTACTTTGCATCAGTGTAAAGTCGGTCATATTTATGGGCAATGAAAGTCTTCTTTTTTTTTTTAAACGCACATTATGCGTCATGCGTAAATACCGCGTGTGGCACGTGGGATCAGTTCTATCGAATTCCTTGCATGATTGGTCATTGAACCACTTGGCTGCTTAGAAGAAATAGAACGCCAAAACCCAAGGTGCCCGTAAAGATGGCGTATATCGGGAACTACGTACATAACTCTTGTTTGCAGTCACTGCATCTGACATTACAACGTGTACAAATCGTACCCAGATTTAAAACTATTTTTGCAAATAGTGAACAGCACTACATGTATTAGTGTGTTGAACTTCTGTTGGGAAAACCTGCTAAAAAAAAAATTAAAAATACTTCGCAACTGTAGCCTAAAATTGTTTTTGAGGAAGCAGGTGACAACAAAAAAATGTTACTGTTAATGGCGAAATAAAATTATGTAAGTTCTCATCTACTGGACCAAGGTCCTCTTAAAAGCAGAGGGATTTTGCTTTGATTTGTTAAAACAATAAAACATTGTACATGTATATTATATTTCATACGGTGTGAATGAATGTCTTTACTGGTTTACTAGAGAGTGTTCTGCACTTTTAACCAATCACGAGACCGGAAGATAAGTTAGTCTGGTACTGTTCTGTGTATGAAGATCAGTGCTTATGGTCAAGATTGCATACACGGGGAACCCTACCAAAATGGCCAATGTGGGATAAATAGTCTGCTACCCTACTATTCTGTGTATGATAATCAATGTTATGGTCATGATTGCATACCCGGGGAACCCTGCCAAGATGGCCGATGAGGATAGTCTGATACTTTATGTGTCTGGGTGATAATCAATGCTTATAATGAATGCATACACAGGGAACCCTACCAAGATGGCCAAGATGGGATAAATATGATAATCAATGTTATGGTCATGACTGCATACACGGGGCACCCTACCAAGATGGCCAATGTGGGAAAAATAGTCTGCTGCCCTACTATTCTGTGTATGATAATCAATGTTAATGTCATGATTGCATACACGGGGCACCCTACCAAGATTGCCAAGATGGGATAAATAGTCTGCTACCCTACTATTCTGAGTATGATAATCAATATTCTGGTCATGATTGCATACCCGGGGAACCCTACCAAGATGGCCAATGAGGATGGTCTGATACTTTATGTGTCTGGGTGATAATCAATGCGTATAATGATTGCATACCCGGGGAACCCTACCAAGATGGCCAAGATGGGATAAATAGTCTGCTACCCTACCATCCTGTGTATGATAATCAATGTTATGGACATGACTGCATACACGGGGCACCCTACCAAGATGGCCATAATGTGATAAAAGTCTATGGACTGGATCAAACCTTTGAGTGTCTAGTGAGCTTGAGAAAGCTGAAAATCATACCCACTTCAGTGGAGGCCCATATTATGGTAGCGCCTTATGAGATAAAAGAATTTTAATTTAATTGCACTTTTCTTATCGAACATAATTATTAACTTGTTTATAATGACGGTTGCCCAAAGCTTGCTAAACACTATTTCTTGAGAAATCCTGCTAACTATATCTATACGGGTACAAAACTGGGTAAGCTCCACTCCTCCCCCCCCCCCCCCCCACCCTTCCCCTAAGCAGGGTTTCTGTGAATTCTTCCAAGACAAGCGACTAGAGGGTTAATTTTTATTTACATGCTTACCGCATTCAATCCATGCACAAATGCATTTCTATATTTACAGATATCCAGTTTATATACAAAAATACTATTCAAATACATATTATCAAAGACAACAATCAGCTTAGGATTGCATTTCCCCAAAGATACAAACAAAACAGAAGACGGTCATTTCTGATGAAGTCTATGCTACATTGTACATATCCAAAAAAGAATATCAAAAATTTGATGTCATACCTCCTGTCATATAGCTTTATGGTTCTACCCAATGATTTGTTTTTCTTCCAATTCCAAGTTGTGCGTGCTTTGTTTATGGTGCTAATTATTTATTCATGTATTTAAATCTGTTTGCGGGTCAAAGGTCAGACTTTAAAGCACTAAATTTGTAAAGAGAAAGTGCAAAGAGATTACACCGCTAATTAAAGGAGAAAGTATTGGAATTCATTCCCCACATTGTCAAACATGTCAGTTCAAAGACTCGGCTTAAATTTGAAGTTTGTTTTTGAGACCACAGAAAAACAAGCATTTGCATATATTGAACCTGATTGGAGTCTTTGTTTTAAGAGGACTTTTTGGGACCAGCTCTAAATTTCCAACAACGAAAAATCAGCAAGACACAAAGCGTTTTACATACGCAGTGCTTTTCCCCCAAAGTCCTGCGGGAATAAAAAAAAAAACATACGCACACTACTCGGGTGAGAATCGAACCCTCCCCCCACCATCGCGCACCATCTATAGCTTACCACTAGACCACCGAGCGTCCGTGCATTTCTACTTTCCAATATGACTTCCTCTCACATAGGCACAATGTTTGATTCCACCAAGCATTGTATATATCCAGATACTGTTGCATCCTGGTAGGCAGGTGGGTGCGGCCATGACGACCACAGTATGTCTTCTTTGGGTAGTCAGGGAGGACGTCTACTTGGAGTTGGGGATGGCGATGACAACAATAATAGCAATTAGAAGTAGTAGCATGACGATATAGAATGCTATAAGAGAATAAAACCAAGATAAGAAAAAATTTCAGCTTTTTTTTTTTTGGAGGGGTGGGGGGGGGGGGGGCGGAGAAAGGTCTCTTTAAAGTTATCTCTGCTCTAAAGAGAACGACCTGAATGTCCCAGTCAGCAGGCCTGGTTCTCCATGGAGACGACTGCCTCCATGCCCCCTGGTCAATGCCTTGATGCCCCTCCAGATGTTCCAGTACAATTTTTCATTTCCTTCCTTGTGGTGCCCTTTACTAAGGCAACATTGCCTTGCCTTTACGCAAAGACAAACATATCAGGGTTGAATTGGTGCACATGTACAATGTACATGTACTCTAGATGTCTTCAGGAGCAGGCGGGCTCCTGATGCTCCAAGATTTAACAATTGGCTTTTGGTGTGTTCTTTGTAGGCCAGTGCACTTACATCTAGTTACACATGACTCTAAGAATTCTGTCTCTCCTCCAATAGGTACCCCCTCACCCCCTGATGCTCATAGGTGTAACCAGCGAGGCAGGAAGGGGGAGAGGGAGGGAGGCAGCAGGAGGGCTACAGCCACCCCCCTCCCCGAACCCTTCCCCCCTCTCGCCCCACCCACCCTAAAATGAGATCGAAAAAATGCACAAGTGAAAGGTTCAATACATTAAATGGCCCCCCCAAAAAAAATTAAATTAATAAATAAATAAATAAATAAATAAATAAATAAATAATAAATAAAATAAATAAATAAAATAAACAAATAAATAATAAATAAATAATAAATAAATAAAAGAATAATAATCATAAATTGTCTTTGCCCCCGGTTTCCCCCCCCCCAAAAAAAAAAATAAATAAAAATGTCTGGTTATGCCACTGCTGATTCTGCACACTGTGTTAAGGTTCTGGATAGGTAGTTTGAAGTAAGTTAAGCTTTACAAACCGGGTCAGTCCGCAGTGGCTTTAAACTAAGCACAGAGCACTAGTTACTTAACATGTGTATTGTGACAGGAATCTGCCTGAAGGTGGTCACGGTACCTGAATTTTTGTTCAACAACATGGGGGTAAGGGGGGTACCTTGTGGAGGAAAGACAGAATTTTCAGAGTCATGTGTAACTAGATGTAAGTACACTGGCCTACAAAGAACACACCAAAAGCCAATTGTCAAATCTTGGAGCAGTTCAGAATCCCACTGCAAGTAGATTCTCAACATCAAACAATCAGACTTTGCTAACATCAGTTTGCTATGCTTGACCCTAGGCATTTGAAACATATTCTCTAAATGTAAGAGTAAAAAAAACTTTGTTCGCCATGCCACTCTTGCAAAGACCCTTGTGGTGGACAATTCTTTTTAGAGTGAAAGACGGGTATTTTAAACTTGAATCATATTGAAGTTCGCTCTGATTTCACTCAAAAAGAGTGATGCACAGTGAGTTTCACTCTCAAAAAGGCCAAACTGAAAAAGTTCAAAATTTTCACTTGTTTACATTTAGAGAGTACAAATTTTGCCTTTGAAGTACTGAGCTACTGTAGATTGGCCAAACCAGGGGATGCACTATGTTCTTTAGGCTTAATGGTTGCTTTACCTCAGCGTTAACCAGAAGGGTGTCTGTTTTGGACACATGTATGTTTCCAATAACCAGGGTTCCCCCCATGCACAAGCTAGCGTATCAAGCTGATACGCGCGAATTAAGGCCCCAAACGCAGAAATTACGGCCGATACGCACATTTTATTTTTTTATTTATTTTAATATCAAATTCACAAAAAATCCCACCATAAACTATTTTAAATGCTCCAGATTGCACAGTGGAGCTTTTCAAACCAAACATGAATATTAATTAATAAATACCTAGGACAGTTTGTGGATTCTGATTGGTCAAAACGTGATCACGTGGGGGTGTATTAACGGCGATATAAAGACCGGCTAACAAAACAAGAAAGTATCGCCGAGAAAGAAAAGTTACAAAATGGACGATTTTAGCTGTTTATTTCCTTAAAAAGGTATTTATTAATGGGAATAACAGTGCGAGGACCCGGTCTTCACTGCTTGGTAATGACCTTGGGTGGTGGCTGGCCGCTGTTAACGACCGCGCCTCCGGCTTGGTCGTTAACAGCGGCCAGCCACCACCCCGGTCATTACCAAGCAGTGAAGACCGGGTCCTCGCACTGTTATTCCCTAAATAAAAACATTCCAGGGACCTGCTACCAATTCAGCGTGCTTCGGCCACACTTTCAAAATTTGGGTCCAGAATGCCCCACAGTTTTCAAAAATCCTGGGGAGAACCCTGATAATACCCTACTCTGTCATGTCAATGTGTCGAAAGTGAACAATTTTTTTTGTTTGCATAATGCTTTTACTTTTTCAACAACCTCTTTTAGACAACCTATTTCCAGGTCCTGACTAACACCTTAGGAACCGGAGGGCCAAAGGCGAGTCAAAAAGGGTGCACCTTATACAAGTCTCTTGTTACATTTAGTTTGTAACATCACGTTGGTTCAATCTAGACCATGATTCAACCAAGACTGTTCAACAGACCCTCTCCATAATAACGTTTCCTCCAACATGTATAGAGTTTCATTTTTTAACCATGCATCAAACTGGACACACATCCTCTCTGTATGCACAAACATTTGAGCATCTTGGGAGATTTACTGATACAGCAAGTCAGATGAAGGGAAGAAGGGGCCATCCAAGGGGCCGTCCAAAGTTGTCCAAATGTTCACCTAGACTGGTTCCCGGTCCCTACACTGTTTTCGCTCTGACTGTATATAGGGACCGGAAGTGGGTAATGAAAATTACCATATACCTGGCAGATTTCTGCCAGGTATATGTTAATTAGAATTAGCATATAGGTTTACGTAATCCCATAATGCAATGCGGTCTTTACACAAAACATGACGGACACAGAATATGAGAATCTCCATTCGTGCAGACTAACATTAGATAAGATGTTCTTCTAAAGTTAGCATGAATTTGGATGCTGAAGGTTAGTTCACTATATGTCCGGATGAAGGGTTACGATACACGTGTGCTAGTGTCAAACAGCAACATGCACACGCCACGAGCATAGCCAATGTCATCTCTAAAACTAGAAAACTATTCCTGTGCCGGTCCAAGCGAGGGCCAATCAAAAGCTCCATATCGGTAGTAACTACTGGTCCCTATATACAATCAGAACGAAAACGATGCAGGGACCGGGAACCAGTCTAAATGTTTACTATCACACAAACGGTACGACTGGGGTAGGGTTAACGTTTGCATGGTGGAGAGAAAATAAGGGATAGGTTTGTACATGTAGTAGCACCATGTGTAGAATCTCTGTTTTTGAGTGGTGGTGGCGGCTCAATGTTTACTCAATGGTTTACTCAATGTTTCGGATAGTATGCTCTATCCATCGTCAGGAGTCTGCTGGATTCCAGCTGGACTAATGCTACAGGGTAGGGCGGGGTAGGGTTGTCAGAGACTATGTAAGTATAAAGTTGGGAGGCTAATCGTCCTTACTGGCAAATGAGAAGCTGAATTGCGAAGGACGCGGCTACACGTGTTCGAGCTGCAGGCATTCAAGGGCGCCTTCGGCAGCCAGCCACATTAACCCATGTATGACCACAGAGCAAAGCCCGAGATGGAAAGTGTTTGGTTTTTCCGGGAGGGAGGAAAACCGGATGGTCCGGAGAAAAAACCCTCGTGGCACAGGAGAGAACCACCCCACAACTCTAGTCACACATGGCCCTAGCCAGGACCCGAGTCTTAAAATACTGACACTTCAACAGTAGAAAATACAAGAATCATTGAAGGAAACACGCAAGTTTGGAAAAACAAATACTGAAAACCCAAGCTGCCATTCAGGACGATTGTGGTGGCGATGTTCTTTTGACCGTGGTATCACTGCCCATAGATACTCATGACTCACAAGCACAAACGAAATGTTAATAAGCACTGCTTTTTGTTTTTAGTGGGGGTGTCTTAAAAATATATGCACGACCTTCAAACTTTGGATGACCCCCCTAAACAGATTCCAAGTTGAGGTGCTGTTACACATGTTCCCATCAGTCACTGCTGGAAATACTACTTAAAAATCAACTCTGGCTTCCATAGCTTTTTAATCCGCCTCATTTTAAAGGTCAGACTTCATTGCGTTGCCAATCGACTACTTCTTCGCTTACGTAACGCTCTGTCATGTCACTGCCTTACTATATAACCTGTCTGGCGAAAAAGGGGAAATGCTAATTTGCTGACCATTACAGGCAGAAATCAGACTGAACTTTCCAGTCAACTTGTGTTAAGTGTACGTCCATGTCCGTGTTTCCCCTCGCTGATAAACTGAGCGAGGTGGTAATGATTGGAATTGATAATTGAAGCAATATTTATCCAGTCTGCAAACTGACAAGAATGCAGCGCTCACACAAATGCGCGATGGCTCAATCCATTTACTCATCAAAAGTGTGAGTAGCGGCCAAGGAAAGTACTCATAAATGACACAAAATGAACACTTTTTGATTCATATTTTCCTATAAAGCAAATCTTCACAGCATTGGCAAACAATTAAGTGAGGAGGTCACTGAAAGCAGCCTCAGGTGGGCAGCCTTATGTTTGAATGGGCAGGAGAATCAGGTTAGCTCAGTGGTTTCTTTCCCTGCCTTTCACCTCTGTGGACCGGGGTTCGAATCCCACTTCAGACCGGAGCCTAGCATGTGGATTGGGTTTTCAGTCTCTAGACTTCAATAGTAAGTGAAGGAATTGTGCAGACTATTCCTGCTTGTCACGTTCTAACTCACAATGTCGTGATGATGATTGTGCCCAGTCAATGGGAGATTTTTCAGACGTTAGCGGGTACCCCAGTAACCGGTCCTTTTCTATTGCTCTCATAATAGAAAAGGACTGGTTACCGGGGCGCCCGCTAACGTCTCAATAGTCTCCCATTGTACATGCCTCTCTCCTACTCCTGCCGATAGACGGCGCTCTAATGAGACATTTCAACTCGATGTGTTTTATTTTTAACAGTATCTTACTTTTTCTCAGTAAATCTATGATCACATTTCAATGCAAATGTTTTTTTCTTCATTTGGTTGCCTGTTGATTGCCCCGTACGCCATGACTCTAAGTTAGCAATCACACTTGTCCCATGGTGCCCGTTGTCAGCACTCTTGCTGTAATGTGCAGTAGCATATTCTACAAGGCAATGAACCTAGATTCACATTGGAACACACGTGGAGTTGATTAGGCACCATCGTAACTGACTATGATTGATTTCAAAAGTCAACTTAAAGATTTAAACCGGCAAAAAAGTCCCCCCTTATCACTGGCAAAAACAAGTCCGAGGTAATGACATGAAACAAACATAATTCCGATGTCCACCCTAAACCCTATTGTCACTACCTTCATGCTAATGAACATTGGCACACATTCTGTCCATGTTAAATCATGATTGATTGCTGAGCTCAACTCGCGTAATCACGGCGAATGATCAATCTAGAAGAGGAAAAAAAATTGGCCTAAAAACGTCTTATTACCTATGATCCATCAACGACACCTAGAATGAATCAGAATCTAGTACTCGATATTAAATATACCAAATTACTTGCAGGTGGCAGGCAGGTACCAGAACCATACCTACATATACACTTAGGGTGACTAAGAGTCCAGAGTTCTCCCTTCACAGTTGTCCACCACAGGCCAGTTAAAACACCTCAGGACCATGGGTGGATTGCAATAAAACAGTCTTAACCAGCGGTCTTAGACCAGTCAGTTATAGCCGGCTATCCACCATAGACGGTCTTAGCTTAGTCCGCCGTTAAGCCTCTTGCAATAAGCCGGTCTTTGTTAAGTCGATGAGGAGTAGTGAAAAACGAACAAACAAACAAAGTTGTTAGTAACGGGACGTCATTACACACAAGTGGTGCATGTATGAATGGAACGGCAGCGAGTTCAAAGCAAAACAACGCAAGACGACCGGCCTTCAGCCAGGCGGAAAAGCTAAGAATTAAGAAATGAAAAATACGAAAAAGAAAAGGGAATCCACGATAATCCAAACCCGTCATCCACTGTTTTAAAAGCAATAATCTTGTCAATCTTTATGGATTCCAAACATTTGTATAGATAGGCAATGCTTAAATACTGCTATCAAAAACATTACGCCCTCCCCCCCCCCCCCCGCCCCCGTCCCCGAAACAAAACAAAGACCACTTTCAGCCGGCTCCACGCAGGCTTTAGATTAAAGACCGGCTATAATCATAGACCGCGCTATTGCAATCAGACTATCATTAAAGACTGTCTCAAGTTAGCCGGCTAAGCATAGACCAGTTTTGAGACCGCTTGGTGCAATCCGCCCCAGAACAAAATTTTCTCCTATTTGCTACATACAAGTAAACCCAATCCACTGCCTGCACAGATAATTCACATGGCTTAGTAGAGCACGCGGACAACCAAATTCAAAGACCAGTATCCACACTTTATGTTATCCAACATACATGTATGAAATAAACAAACCTGTAAAAATTTAAGCTCAATCGATCATCAAAGTCACAAGAAAATTGTGGGAATACAAAATTATGTTTTCATCGTTTACAAACGTCAAGTTTTGGACTGGCGAGATCGAAACTAATTGTTTTACTCCGTTGTCAAAAAAACCATAGCATTTCAGACAAAACAATTTCCAGTGAACTTTTCAACCACGACCATCTTTATACCATGTAAGTTATGTGCAAATTTGTGAACATTTTTATTTTCAACTTTATCAATGTTTTTCACACCCTTAAAGACCCAAGTCCTGACAAAATGAGAATGTTTTAGAAAAAGAAAACCTTAAATTATAAGTCAGTGAAATATCTGTCTGGCTTGTGACTGAACAAGATTTAATGGCACACCCTGCTTATTTTTATAGACCGTTTCGCTGTTTGACTTTTTGTTTCCATATTGTTTAGTTTTCAGGTTTTTTTTTCAGTGTCACCCTTAAGTGGGTCAGGGCGTGTTTACAATGCCGGTCATGTCAAGAAGGGTTTTGTTCCCCGTCGCTTGCGATGACAAAGTTTCCTCGGATTAATCACAATAGGTCCAGGAAGCTGCAAACAAAGTATGTCATCGACAATTTGCCATCTTTCCTGTGTTCATAGATTTGCGGCTCGGACTCAGAAACTTAAAAAGCAGCAAACAGTTTGGGGGCAAACGATCTCGACTGAAAAACGTTTGTGGACTTCACACACGACCTGAGTAAATTAGTTCATAACTATACGCAAGCCTGACGCTTTGTCCTTGGAAGAGTGAGTAAATCCTCCATAGGATTTGAGATCTCTTGGGGTGGAATGAAATCTTCTTGGCACATTTAAGGGGAATTGAGTCAAGGCCAAAAAAACTTATTAATAACAAATTTTAAAAATGAAAAAAAAAAGCAGTGGGCAAATGTATTCAAAACCCTCTACAAAGTTCAAGGCCTACATTTCCACGAATACAGCACACATGACTTCATTTTCAACGGATGAAATGTCCGCAGGCCGGTAATCCATTTCATATTCTGTTATAACTTCACTGCCAAAATGACAGCCAGCAGGTGTTGTAACTTTTCAGGATATCTGGTACCAAAACAATCCTTCAACCAATTAAGATGTCAGATGAACAAAATTGCCCAAAACATATTTTGGATAATTACCCATGATTTTAAAAAAACACCCTTCCAAACTCCCTTTAGCTTTACTCAGACTTCTTTTTTTTTTTTTTCCTTCTAATAAGGAGGTAGGCTGGTAATATCAAAAAAGAGGAAGCATATCAAATCCCCACAGGGAATAGGATTGAGGAGGCTTGTTTTTCTGCAGGCACTTGATGAGTTTTCCAAATTATTGAAGACTGTACCGACCAGTTTCCCATTCAATTTCCTAATCTGTGTGAGGAGGTGTTGACAGTTTGCAGCACACAGCCACAAACACCGCCATGATAATTTGCAGTGACTATAAATGATGACTCTATCTATAGATGCCTTTATAAATTATGGACCACAAAAACACAGGTCTGCATCTGGGGCCAATTTAATAGGACAAGCTAAGCACATCATCATACACCTAGATACACTACACGTACACATATTTTAAGAGCGTAAAATGTGTTCTCCACGGGAAAGCCCTCTTTTAGAGCATACAAGTAAAAATGTTGACAATAACCAACGAGCTCATTTCAGAGCCAACACCTCAGAGATTTTTTACAAGGTGTATTCCAGAGGAGTACTATTACACCTATATGCAGCAAAGACTAACAACCTGGATGGAAAATGGTCACCAGCCAGAACTTAATAAGATATCTATAGTGTAGTGGGTGGTACCCTGCTAAATTTTGCTCAGTGTGTTAATGAGTTACAAAATCATGGTTTACATTGTAGTTTTGCCCTACACTAATGCACACGTATGAAAACCACTGCATAAAGCATACTCAGTCTTTAGTTTTGCCCTAAATCGTTATGTCCGATAACCACTGCATAAAGCATACTCAGTCTTTAGTTTTGCCCTACACCGTTATGTCCGATAACCACTGCATAAAGCATACTCAGTCTTTAGTTTTGCCCTACACTGTTATGTACGATAACCACTGCATAAAGCATACTCAGTCTTTAGTTTTGCCCTACACTGTTATGTCCGATAACCACTGCATAAAGCACACTCAGTCTTTAGTTTTGCCCAACACCGTTATGTACGATAACCACTGCATAAAGCATACTCAGTCTTTAGTTTTGCCCTACACCGTTATGTACGATAACCACTGCATAAAGCATACTCAGTCTTTAGTTTTGCCCTACACTGTTAAGTATAACCACTGCATAAAGCACACTCAGTCTTTAGTTTTGCCCTACACCGTTATGTACGATAACCACTGCATAAAGCATACTCAGTCTTTAGTTTTGCCCTAAATCGTTATGTATGTATGATAACCACTGCATAAAGCATACTCAGTCTTTAGTTTTGCCCTACACCGTTATGTACGATAACCACTGCATAAAGCATACTCAGTCTTTAGTTTTGCCCTACACCGTTATGTACGATAACCACTGCATACAGCATACTCAGTCTTTAGTTTTGCCCTACACCGTTATGTACGATAACCACTGCATAAAGCATACTCAGTCTTTAGTTTTGCCCTACACCGTTATGTACGATAACCACTGCATAAAGCATACTCAGTCTTTAGTTTTGCCCTAAATCGTTATGTCCGATAACCACTGCATAAAGCATACTCAGTCTTTAGTTTTGCCCTACACCGTTATGTACGATAACCACTGCATAAAGCATACTCAGTCTTTAGTTTTGCCCTAAATCGTTATGTCCGATAACCACTGCATAAAGCATACTCAGTCTTTAGTTTTGCCCTACACCGTTATGTACGATAACCACTGCATAAAGCATACTCAGTCTTTAGTTTTGCCCTACACCGTTATGTACCATAACCACCGCATAAAGCATACTCAGTCTTTAGTTTTGCCCTACACCGTTATGTACGATAACCACTGCATACAGCATACTCAGTCTTTAGTTTTGCCCTACACCGTTATGTACCATAACCACTGCATAAAGCATACTCAGTCTTTAGTTTTGCCCTACACCGTTATGTACGATAACCACTGCATAAAGCATACTCAGTCTTTAGTTTTGCCCTACACCGTTATGTACGATAACCACTGCATAAAGCACACTCAGTCTTTAGTTTTGCCCTACACCGTTATGTACGATAACCACTGCATAAAGCATACTCAGTCTTTAGTTTTGCCCTACACCGTTATGTACGATAACCACTGCATACAGCATACTCAGTCTTTAGTTTTGCCCAACACCGTTATGTACGATAACCACTGCATAAAGCATACTCAGTCTTTAGTTTTGCCCTACACCGTTATGTACGATAACCACTGCATAAAGCATACTCAGTCTTTAGTTTTGCCCTACACCGTTATGTACGATAACCACTGCATAAAGCATACTCAGTCTTTAGTTTTGCCCTACACCGTTATGTACGATAACCACTGCATAAAGCACACTCAGTCTTTAGTTTTGCCCTACACCGTTATGTACGATAACCACTGCATACAGCATACTCAGTCTTTAGTTTTGCCCAACACCGTTATGTACGATAACCACTGCATAAAGCATACTCAGTCTTTAGTTTTGCCCTACACCGTTATGTACGATAACCACTGCATAAAGCATACTCAGTCTTTAGTTTTGCCCTACACCGTTATGTACGATAACCACTGCATAAAGCATACTCAGTCTTTAGTTTTGCCCTACACCGTTATGTACGATAACCACTGCATAAAGCATACTCAGTCTTTAGTTTTGCCCTACACCGTTATGTACGATAACCACTGCATACAGCACACTCAGTCTTTAGTTTTGCCCTACACCGTTATGTACGATAACCACTGCATAAAGCACACTCAGTCTTTAGTTTTGCCCCACACCGTTATGTACGATAACCACTGCATAAAGCACACTCAGTCTTTAGTTTTGCCCAACACTGTTACATTGTATGTACGATAACCACTGCATAAAGCACACTCAGTCTTTAGTTTTGCCCAACACTGTTACATTGTATGTACGATAACCACTGCATAAAGCACACTCAGTCTTTAGTTTTGCCCTACACCGTTATGTACGATTACCACTGCATACAGCATACTCAGTCTTTAGTTTTGCCCTACACCGTTATGTACGATAACCACTGCATAAAGCATACTCAGTCTTTAGTTTTGCCCTACACCGTTATGTACGATAACCACTGCATAAAGCACACTCAGTCTTTAGTTTTGCCCTACACCGTTATGTACGATAACCACTGCATAAAGCACACTCAGTCTTTAGTTTTGCCCTACACCGTTATGTACGATAACCACTGCATAAAGCATACTCAGTCTTTAGTTTTGCCCTACACCGTTATGTACGATAACCACTGCATAAAGCATACTCAGTCTTTAGTTTTGCCCTACACCGTTATGTACGATAACCACTGCATAAAGCATACTCAGTCTTTAGTTTTGCCCTACACCGTTATGTACCATAACCACTGCATAAAGCATACTCAGTCTTTAGTTTTGCCCTACACCGTTATGTACGATAACCACTGCATAAAGCATACTCAGTCTTTAGTTTTGCCCTACACCGTTATGTACGATAACCACTGCATAAAGCACACTCAGTCTTTAGTTTTGCCCTACACCGTTATGTACGATAACCACTGCATAAAGCATACTCAGTCTTTAGTTTTGCCCTACACCGTTATGTACGATAACCACTGCATAAAGCACACTCAGTCTTTAGTTTTGCCCTACACCGTTATGTACGATAACCACTGCATAAAGCATACTCAGTCTTTAGTTTTGCCCTACACCGTTATGTACGATAACCACTGCATAAAGCACACTCAGTCTTTAGTTTTGCCCTACACCGTTATGTACCATAACCACTGCATAAAGCATACTCAGTCTTTAGTTTTGCCCTACACCGTTGTGTACCATAACCACTGCATAAAGCATACTCAGTCTTTAGTTTTGCCCTACACCGTTGTGTACCATAACCACTGCATAAAGCATACTCAGTCTTTAGTTTTGCCCTACATCGTTATGTACGATAACCACTGCATAAAGCATACTCAGTCTTTAGTTTTGCCCAACACCGTTATGTACGATAACCACTGCATAAATCATACTCAGTCTTTAGTTTTGCCCTACACCGTTATGTACGATAACCACCGCATAAAGCACACTCAGTCTTTAGTTTTGCCCTACACCGTTATGTACGATAACCACTGCATAAAGCATACTCAGTCTTTAGTTTTGCCCTACACCGTTATGTACGATAACCACTGCATAAAGCACACTCAGTCTTTAGTTTTGCCCTACACCGTTATGTACGATAACCACTGCATGAAGCATACTCAGTCTTTAGTTTTGCCCTACACCGTTATGTACGATAACCACTGCATACAGCATACTCAGTCTTTAGTTTTGCCCTACACCGTTATGTACGATAACCACTGCATAAAGCATACTCAGTCTTTAGTTTTGCCCAACACTGTTATGTACGATAACCACTGCATAAAGCATACTCAGTCTTTAGTTTTGCCCTACACCTTTATGTACGATAACCACTGCATAAAGCATACTCAGTCTTTAGTTTTGCCCTACACCGTTATGTACGATAACCACCGCATAAAGCACACTCAGTCTTTAGTTTTGCCCTATATTTTGCATTCTGCAAACAACGTTATAGTCTGTTAAGCAGAAGCTAGGAAATCAGAAACTGATTTGTGGTGAAAACAGACCTAAAAGCAGGGTACACCTTGGCTTAAAAGGAGGCTAGATGTAGTTGCTAGATGTACATTATTGATAATGACATGATTTTGAAATTACCGAGGTAGTAATTGAGAGATCAGTCAATGTCAAGTTGGCAAATTAAACTAACCAGACATGAGAAATAACCTGTAAGGATGTGCTTCTTATCTTTGAACTGAAAAAAGATGATACGAAATTTTTAATGTTGTTTGCCATTTAAGTTTTAATGTACAGTCATTTTGATAATTAAATTCAAAAGAAATCCATTCAGTTGTCAGTCTCTCTAGAGATCTCCTTGGACATGTCTCTATGACATCTGAGCAAACAGTTCCGGGAAACTTTCTCGACTCAAAACCTTACTGGACTCCACAAATTAAAATAAAAAACTACAACATAGTCTACATATCGTTAACGTGTCATGGTCAAGCGGTCTAGAGCAGCGAAATCAAGTTCTGACAGCTGAGTCATCCGTGTGTAGGTTGGAATCCCAGTCATAACACTTGCGTTCTTGGGCAAGACACTTTAACTACAATTGCTTCTCATCACCCAGGAGTAAATGGGTACCTGGGAGGGTAGAGATTGTTGATGTGAACGATTAGCAGCAACCTGTCCGCCAATTTGGCTGACGATGCTGCATACTCCTAAGGAGTTGAGATGGTTTCAGGAATGCTTAAGGCCCAATTAACAGGGGGTAGTAACAACAGTGTAAGGCCCTTCGATACAATGTTTAAAAGCATCTAATAAATGCCTCATTATTACTAACTCACAGCCGCAAAACTACGTGTGAGAGAAAAACGGTGTAACCAGCTAGTGGCTCATGTAACATCTGACAGTGTACAGACTTTTCATGACATAATATTCAAAACTGGTGACGATGACAAGCATGATTCACTTGTACCCCCCGTGTCATCGTAGGTAGTTGAGAAGAAACTGGAGTGGCCCTCAATAAACTCGGAGGAAGGTTTTGAGTTCGTTCATGCAGCATTGCCATGAATTGATGACTGGTCGCTTGAACAGGAAATGTTTCATACACTACAAGTACTGCACACCGAGATTCTACGAAAGACAAATCTGGATGCCTGTTGAAGGTATAGGCCTATGCCGATGGTTGTTGGAAGAGAAAACTCAATTCAATCCTTTACTTTTCCATAAACATACGGTGGTCACGTTTTAGTGAAAACAACAAAAAATACTTTATGCTTTGTCAGGGATTGTTTGCATGTTCACTATGCTTATTTTGATAGGAGTGGCAATAAAATTAAGCAGCTGGTGATTTAGCAGTACTTCTTGTGCCAATTTTCTTGACTTTGACAGTATTTCAGATATACATGTATTTCTCCGGAGGATCAATACTTGTTATAAACTTTATAACCAGTGAGCTTTCAGATTGAAACGCATCAATTTTTGATTTTTTTTTTCTTCTATGGGATTATTAGTCATGCACTCTGTGTTTAACATATTTCTTGGCTGTGTCACGCGGCCGTTTTCGTGGAAGACAAACGTCATCTTAAGTCGATGCTTTATAAACAGGATTTTCCACCCTAACTCCCCACCCACCTCCATCATTGCTCAGAGAATACTTGAGTCTGTGCCAGGTCAGAATCTTGATGTTGCTGTGACAGACATGCCATTAAGGAGTCTCATACTGAGACCTCATGATTCTTAACTGATTTCCTAATCAATTGCAGGAAGAACATGTTGACATAAACTGCTTTTTCTGCTACATCAATTCACAAAGACTAATGAAACTGGGAAGGGGGGGGGCCAATGGTGGGCAAACAAGAAAACAGGGGGGGACCCCAAAAAATTGGATACAAAAATGTGTGACAGTGTAAACATAGGGACTACCAGCTTTATAACCAACAATGTAACTTGTACATGCTTGTGTCAGAAATTGTCTCCAATGTTCTGGAAACTTTTGCGTCTACGAGATTTGCCCAACACAAGATCATAATAGCCACTCAAGGTGGGGGCTACAAGAAAAAACTGGGAGGGGGAACAAGAACTGAGAAAATCACAAAACAGAAGACATGATCAGTTTACATTATTTGAACCACAGTAAGCCATGTTATGACACGTGCGGAGATGTACCATGCACATGTACATGTATTATACACTAGTAAGGCAGATTATACCATGTACAGTCTGCACGTAGGTACAGTAGTGAACTGTATGGTCATTAACTACATGAATCTATCTTTTTCGGGAAAGTTCCTTTCAGAAAAATTAAAGCATTACATGTAAATGTAAATCATTTCTTGGGTCTGCTTTCAGTCTGCACATTGAATGCCCATAGCCACACAATGTTTTGCCAGTCAAAATACAGTATTAAGTGTCCAGTAGGCTGCAGGGAGTAAATTACATACACACAACATTTCCTCTTGGAAACAGATGGGCCAGCCCCTCTGCCCTCTAGCCACGGAACATGGGATGAACAGGGGACGGATTTGGGAGTGTACAGCAATTCCCATGGGGACCAGATTCTAGCCAGTTCTCTCTAATAAAAGAACACTACACATTATTCCACAGAATACATCCCTACTTACGCACTGGACCAAGTGGGTCGAGTCTCAGTGTATGGAGAAAGGCAGGTCTCAGGCTCGATACCCAGCAGAGGTCTCAAAATGTTAAACATGTTTTTTGACTCGTTCCGAGTCCTAATTGTGCTGAAATATTTGTACAACAAGCAATTGTACAACAAGTACCTAGGACTTTATGTCACTGTTGAGGTACTAACAACAAAGTGTACATATTACAGTGTATAATGTACTTGAAGGTTACCATAAAGTAATTCCCCCAAAACTGTTAATTCCGTTGATTTATTGTGCGAAAAAATAAATTGTTAAAGGGTTACATCTATCCGTCGACATGTTCAGCTTAATAAGTTCCACTTGAGGTTGTAAAAGTATGCTGTTTCAGTTCGTTTTCCTCCAATTAATGATTTGAATTTGAAATATTTACCATTTTCCGTCATCATTTTGCGCCCCCCCCCCCCCCACCCAATTTTTCATTCACAAAAACAACGAAGTAATCTGACACGCGACAAAACACGTCATCGGAAGAGCGAAGGGTTTGTTTTCGCTTTGCGCAAGTTCACACACGTTGTGTGTTGACGCACATCTTTTCAACGTATCGTATACTACTAAAATTGTATTTAGAAAGTACAAAATCAACATTGCCAAGGAAATATTTTTGAACATCGTGTCTCTAAAAGTAAAGAAGCACCTGAGGTACATTACATGCAACAACCATTGGATTCTTTATCCTTTACGTTTTTACAGTGGAACCTCAGTAGTTAGGTCTTGAGGTCTCAATCTCAGTAACGTCCTGGTTTTGATTTTGGTCAAAAGTATGTCCTGGAACCAGTCTTAGTCTGAAATCTCAAGGGAGTGGTTTCAGTCTTTAAAGCCCCAGCTCAACATTGGTAAAAAGAAAAGCATAAATGTTCACAGATTTATACATGTACCTTACATGGTCTAAAGATAATGATGGTAGAAATTTTACCTTGAAATATTTCTGCCTGAAGTGTTATCGTTTTAAAATAATAAACGAAATAAGATCCAAAATTAGTTTCCGTTGTCAGTGAGATGAAAAACTCTGCCTATAGGACAGCGTATAATAATGCTGAATGCGTTTTTACCGTTTTCTCGCAAATGAAACAACGAAATGAGCCGACATTTTCACAGGTTTTTTTTTTTTACAAATATCTTGATTTGTGCAAAGAATGGAAGCATTTACAGTCAGTTTACCAATGTTGAGCTGGGGCTTTAAGGTGTCAACTACAAGATCAACTCAAGTCTGTAATCAAATTGATAAAGAATCAGAGAAGAGGACACTTATCCAGTAAAGTACTTACAGCAATCTTTGGCCTTTTCTGTGACTGTTCGTATGTGCTTGGTCTCCTTCAGGATGCGATCGTCCGTTCTTCCGACATGCCTGGACAGGTCATCCAAGATTTCTGTCAAGAAAAAAATCACACATTTAAAAAATTCAGTCCATATTATTTTAATAACCTGGTCAATTTCTTTGGTATTTGTATTTTTAGTTTCTTCAAATATCATTAGATAGATGTTAATATTTGCATCGGGGGAATGAATATAAATTTCAATTTGCCTTACACCGATGTGTGATAAGCACTGTATACTCAGTGCTTTCGAGTCCTGTGGAAAAAAATTTATACATGTATGCAAATATCGTGTTAGTCAATTTTATGAGTGAAAATGTCTACTTTTATTTCAGTACAGTCTGTTGTGATTAATCATCCGAAATTCAAGAGGTTCTTTGTCACATACATGTAGCATCTCCTGCTAGCTACACAAATCCCACAAACACTATCTGAAAACACGCTGAAATCGACACAAAAGGTCACAAGTTACCAGACATAACGCACACTATCTTATGCTTCACACATACACATCTACATCCTGAAAGATGAAAAACAAAACAAAACAAAAAAGCTGCGAAAGGAAAGTCAGGAGGTCGTAAGCAGCTGAAGTGATACGCTTTCCTGTCATCACTCACACTCCTCAGCATTGTTTATTATGATTTCTAGCAATCTATTATCCACTTAATTTTATAACGCACCCACAGTCTAGAAATTACCATTCCACACAAAATGATGCCCCCTGCCCTCTGCCCTCCCACCCGTGACGATCCATAACTGTTCATGAATGTGCTTTTAAAACATTGTTTAAAAGCACATTTCAGAGCAGAGTTAATCATCAGGCCGGATTGCTTCGTTCTTGAAAGGGGAAGGGCACCAAGGCATTTTCTTCTTGATAAAAGGGCATAAAGATGCCCTTTTCTTCTTCCATTTTCTTCTTGAAAAAGATAACAAAATAATAAATTTCTATTGGAACATTTCAAGGGCACCAAGGCAATGACCAGGGCAACGGAGGCAGGCCTAAATCATGATTAAGGCATTTACATATATTGTAGCGTTCCCTGATAGTTTACACATCAAGGTAATGAGCCACAACGCTTGACAAAATGGAAGACTAAAACATTATTAGAGCAACAGTGAGAACCATGCAAAACAGGACTGGAATAAGTCGATGTTAAGAGCTGTTTTGAACTGATTTAAGTTAACAAGCCTGACATATTTCACACGGAAGATCATTCCAAAGATTTGTGACAGCAGCTGCATAGTGAGGAGAAACAAGTTTGAGCAGAACAGCAACATCAAACCACCGGTATATCAGGTGCAACGAAGTGACAAGAGTAAAATTACATCCGCACAGCTATCAATTCAACACCATGTGAAAACAAAATGAGCCACATACATTGTATATGTACAAAAATGAATGCAACAAATAAAAAGATAGATTATCTTGTCATTTTTTTCAGACTTGAGGGTGTTAAGAGCTCAAAATTCATCCTTCACTACACCACTGAGATGGTGACACACTACATGTGCATGCACATAGCTTAACACAATGCTTCAGTTTAAAGCCCGAGTCTCAGACAGGCAAATCCCAGGGCAACAGAAGCAAGTGCCTTCATTGCCCCTGGTCATTGCCTTGGTGCACTTGAAATATTCCAATAGAAATTTACAATTTCCTCACAGAGGTGCCCTTTATCAAGGAGAAAATGCCTTGGTGCCCCTTGCCCTTTCAAGAACGAAGCAATGAGGCCTGCTTCAGCCATGGAAGGAAAGGCACAAATCAAAGGCCATACCATGGCCATACTGTCAGTGTCTCCCCTGGCTGGTGAACTGAGCGAGGGCGCTATATCCAGCGTTGCTATAGAAATTTACAATTTCCTCACAGAGGTGCCCTTTATCAAGAAGAAAATGTCTTGGTGCCTTTGCCCTTTCAAGAACGAAGCAATCAGACCTGAGCATTGACAGGAAACAAGGGAATCTACATGCACATGTATCTAGCTACTGATCTACAGGTGTGGATTTCTCAAAGCACTAAGGACTAGCCTTATCTCGAGTTAGGATGAGTAACTAGTCCTTACTTAAAGAACTAGTCCTAAGTTAGGACTAGTCCTAAGTTAGGACTAGTCTTGTGAAATCCACCCCAGGGCATTTAAAAAATCAATTTTTGTGTCACTGTTCTTTCACTCATTAAATCTAGCATTTCCCTCTCTGTCAAAATCCTGACAACTTTTCTCAGGTCTCGCGTCAAGTACGGATGGCGCGGGTAATTTTTGTTTCCTAGATGCAAAAAGAGATAGCTCTCTTCAATTAAAAAGTGTCTCCTCTTTTAAGCAGAAGAAACCCGGTTGTTCCATTTTCCCCGATGCCGGAGATCAAGTGTAGGGTTTGAGTCAACCTTGTGGATGTATTCAAATCACCAGGAGAGACTGACAAAAAATTGGAACTCAGTCAAATACTGATTAATGACCTTAATACAGTGACCTGCGATTGGGAGGGAGTTGTTAATTATACACGATTTTTGCAATCCGTTTTTTTACATGGAAAGTGTGACACAGTTCCGTTATAAACTGGCATGATATTTGGCCCCTTGAAAAAAGACTAGGAACATTTTATTGAGTACAAGGGCTGACCTTATAGTAGGCCCTATAGGCTTCAATAGGATTATCAGGATTATTAATTTTGCTATGCAATTCGCCCATCACAAGGCGCAAAGGCCACTCGAGGTGTGGACTACTTTTTTGAAGGGACAGAAACCTGCCCCAATGCGCAGAAACAAGACACGGCGAGATATAAACGCAAGTCTCTTCACGGTACAGCTAAGAACTGGGAGGGGTAAATGAGTCCGTTGTGACACAAACGTAACTGCCTCTTCCCCTATTTAGTATCCAATTACATCTACATGTTGTAGTCAGTGTCAGCAATTTGAAGCAATTACAGTTAATTGCCTTGTTCAAGGACAAAAGTGTCATGACCGGGATTCGAACCCACATCCTGATGACTTAGCCACCAGATCTTGAGTTCGATGCACTAAGCCGCTCAGCCACAACACGCTACAAAACAATTTTACTGCTTTTCTGAGGGTAAAAACATCAGAGATCAAATCGAATAAGGAAGAATATAATCAGTACGTCAGTTCAAAATATTCAATATGTCCATTATGCAGTTCAATGTCATACATGTACATGTATCTCTCAAGAAAATGCTTAGTGCAAAAATGTTGTAATCTCGGTACCTATTGGTTTTGTTATTTTAAATGAGGTATGATGTCTTGACACTTTCAAAACTCTTGTATTTTTTAGGAGATACAAAGCTTCCACACTCACAGGAGGATATCATTTCTGCAAACCACGCCCACTTTACACAATTTGGGTCCAACAATTATCAGAAGCCTACAGAAGATGCATTGAGCGTACATATAGTTCTTCTTTTAGGATTTTACCTAAGAAACCGTTACAATCCTGGACCCTGCCTTTACCAAACACTTAATAATAATACCAAGGTATTATTTAAAAAAAAAAAAAAAAATTCTGTCATAAGAATCACCTTTTTAAACAGTGAAAACAAAGAAATTTAGATTCAATTACACACCGACGACTGCCAAGTTCGGAGCCAGAAACTTGCACAGCAAAAAATGCCTGAGCAATGTAACCAGTGGATGAGCACGACACATAGACTTACTAACAGGGCCCAATTTCATAGAGCTGCTTAAGCAGCAATTATCGCTTAACAATTTTCTGCTAAGCAAAAAATGAGTAGGATACCAGTCACAGATGGTACATGTGACATGGTATTTTAGCTGGTAACCTTATTCTGGTAAGCAAAATTGTTTTGTGCTTAACCACTTTTTGTGCTTTTAAAAGCAGCTCTATGAAACTGGGCCCAGGGCCCAATTTAATGCTAAGCAAAAATGAGCAGGATACCAGTCCCAAATGGTACACATGACATGGTGTTTTGGCTGGTAACCTAAATTTGGTAAGCATAACTGATTTAGTGCTTAACTACTTTTTGTGCTTTAAGCAGCTCCATGAAATTGGGCCCAGGAGAGTGGACAGGAATAATCCCGACCCTCATCCTTCTCATCACATCATCACATTCACCCATGCCTTGGATGTGTTTGCTTGTACGGAGGAGGAACTCCGCCTCTGCAGTCCAGCCGTGTTTGTTGTAGTACTGCATAATTTGTTAACGTGTCGGCGACTGCTGCGCACATTCCAACTGCAAGAATTCTTCTTTAAAGGGAACAGAAAACAGCATCTGTCTGCGGAATGGTGTATGTTTAATCCTAACAAAAAAATCCATTGCACTTTCAGTGTTCTTGGTATGAAGTTAGAATTGGTACAGCCATCAAGATGTGCTTCCTTTTAACATGGTATGTAGGCCCTACATATGTGTAAAAATACCCATTACACTTTTAAAAAAATTGAAGCTAATCTACCCTTTCTTGTCTTGCATGACAAGAAATACACAGGTGTGCATTATCTGTAGACTTTTTTTTTCAGTAAACATGAAGTACTGATACAATGAAAGTTCCATAGGGTTAGTTTGTATTCACTAACAAATATGGGTAATTATACAATTTGTAAATGTGATTGTAATAATGTAAATGTGATTGTAAATGTGAAGTAATAAACAGAATGGCAGGACTGATGCTTAACGAAGGCGACGGAGGCAATTGCCTCTGTTGCTTCCCTGGTCATTGCCTTGGTGCCCTTGAAATGTCCCCAATAGAAATTTACAATTTCCTCATAGAGGTGCCCTTTACCAAGAAGATGCCTTGGTGCCTTTGCCTTTTCAACGAAGCAGTCAGGCCTGGAATGGTGCCCGAGTGTCTCTTGGGCATCCTAGCTTTTATTTGTACTACATGTACGTATGCCTTACTAATCTGTCATTTACGTGTAAACTAAAAGTACGCACTCTATAGGAAGTGAAGAAATGGGAGACTTTGGAGGACACTAGGTGGCAGCAGACTTACCGGGTGAATCTACTGTTCTCGGGACTGTGCGCATGCTCAGAACAAAGGGAACAGTGGAAATTTACCTGGTCTGCTGCCACCTAGCAGTCCAAAGTCTCCCATTGGACACTCTGAGTTTGACCTTTCAGTAACATTCGAACACCCCAGTACTTGCACCAGATCTTGGTCAATATAAAAATTGCACGCGTACAATGTACATGTACAAGCACCTTGCCCCGAAAGCAACCTTAATTCACTGTTGCTCCGAAACGGTGAGGAAATCTGTACACCTATGTTTGGTCGAGGACCCTCTTTCAACCCCCAAAAAACGATGTTCCGTCCCTTTAAATGAACCCGCCCATAGCCTGGTCCCCCAGACTGCAGGCCTCTCCGTGTCAGACCGCTGTTTACTGCATCAATCACTCACATGCGCAAATGAGGTGTGAAATATAGTACATATCATAACAGCAGTTGACAGCTTAATACAAAGCCCGGTATTTAAGCAGTGAAAAACTATTAAGATCAATCACGGTCGGACCTTTTTTTTCGTTTCTTTTTTTGACACGTCTCTAAATAAATAACCTGGACAAAGTTCCATGATTGGTCCAGAGAAGTCAAACTACAGAGCTTTTCATATTTCATATTTCAGTTATGTATTTATTTTTCTGTTATATTTGTCTGTTTATTTGACAAGTTTATACTTCAGTTTATTTGACAAAATCAGTCCAGAGCAACCTGCCGACATTTTCACAATTCTGTATTGTATTAGTAAATCTGTTTCCAATTTACATTTTTCTGTTTATTTGATTCATCACCACCTGGGCCTAACTTCACAGAGCTGCATCAGCAGAAAAGGTTGCTTAACCATTTTCAGCTAAGCAAAAATAAAAACAGGATGGCTATAAGTGATATGGTATTTTGGCGGGGAACCTTATTCTGGTAAGCACATTGTTTTTTTATTTTTGTGCTTAGCTACTTTTTGTACTTTAGTAGCTCTATGAAATTGGTACCTGTTAACTAGGACACTGAATACTACATGTAGATGTAATTGGATACTAAACAGGGAAGAGACAGTTATGTTTGTCTCGCAACAGAGTCATTTATCCCCTCCCTGTTCTTAGCTGTGCTGTGAAGAGACTTGCGTTCTCTCTAGGATGTCTTGTTTCTGCGCCGCATTGGGGCAGGTTCCTATCCCTTCAAAAAAAAGTAGCCCACACCTCGAGTGGCATTTGGGCTTTGTGATCGGTGAATTACATATTTTAAAAAAAATCAGACTTTTCTTTTCAAACTATAAGAGTTAGAGGAAGAAAAGAAGGTGTTTATTTTTTTTAATTTTTATTACAACTGAAAAATTCAGGGGTGAAATACATGTACAGTGTACTTAGAAGTTCCAAAAAGAGACTTAGATCATGCCAACGGACTGATCTATCCCAGACGTAATTCATCAATGATACTATGTTAGTCTTTCTTTGGGGGGGGGGGATATTTTTGTCTAGATATCATCAAAATAGCTATGTAATGGAATTTTAAAATTCCCAATGACGTATTCCAATGCTCTCTTGATGTAGAGTTCATACATTTACAGGTACCAATCAACCAAAGAAACAATCGTGCTGAAATGCTCTCATCTGGAGAGAATAACTACGAAGTTAAAAATAATCACAAAATATCAAAAATAATTTAATAATGTGTTTCCCCCAAAAAAGTAAGTTAACCCTTTAAACGCCTTTAGACACCTTAGAATCTGCAAAAGTTCAAGAGGAAAACAAACAACATGCGGGAATGTTTTCTTTCTAATAAACCAATGTTCTATAACATCCATTCAAAGAATAGCTCAGGCACAGTTTTCAGACGGGTCGATGGTGTGAGGACTTTTCAAATCTCATAAACAATAAAGCATCAAAAATGTCTTCCTCTGAAAACCATTCTTCTACCCTCTGTTTAGCCTTAAAGAACAGCTCAGACACAGTTTCAAGAAGGGCCGATGAGGGTGGATGACTGTTCAAACCTTACAAACAACACACAAACAGCAAAAATGTCTTCTTAAAATCAATGCTCGACCAATCCTTTAAGCTTAAATCACAGCCTAGGCACAGTTTCAAAGCGGGCCGATGATGTGATGACTTTTCAAATCTCATAAACGATATTATTATTATTATTATCATCATAATAACAAAGATTTATTAAGTGCATATCCGTGAGACAAAAGTGCCTTACAATGTAATATTACATGCAAAGAAACTTTGTAAAATTACACAAGCACAAAGGCATGAGAAAAAGATTGAAAATACACACATGCACACACCCCACAAAACAGAAGTCAAAACAAAACCCCATATTTTAGGGAGATGTTAAAAATCCACAAATCGTTGTGTGCCCGGCAAAAGGACGTAAGGGAAAGTTCCTGGCAAAAGAACGTAAGCAATTTATGTTAAAATGTGTGTTCCAAGAATTATGAGCGGGAAAGTTTGGTAAACATGTTGCCATGCAAAAGTCATTCTAGAAAGGTTAAATTCTGCATGGGGAATGGGGAAACATGTCTTCAGTGTAATTCTAGATTACCCTGATATACTTTTCATGTCAGGAGCCATTTTGTTGCTTACGTCCTTTTGTTACTGGGACAAACTACTTTATGTTCCCGGCAAAAGGGCGTAAGGCCTTACGCCCTTTTGCCGGGCACATGACGAGATATATGTACATAAAATAAAGCATCAAATATGTCTTCTTAGAAAACACCATAATAGTTCTACCCTCCCTTTAAATTCACAGGACAGCTGAGGCACAGTTTCAAGTGGGATTGGTGGTGTGATACTGTCTCGATCTATACTCTGTAACCCCCCATGGTAATAAACGCCATAAATGGTAACCCCCATCAAAAATGTGATACCATAAAAAATATATAAAAATACTCGGATATCAAGAGCGTTTTCTTGTCTTTTTCTTTTTTTTTTTGGTCATGACTGTGAATTATCAATAATGATTCCCCTGACCCTACAAAGTGCAACCTCTGAATTCCTACTATATATCCTCTCTGGATCTTTGCTCCAGGGCAAGCCGGGCTTGACTTCTGGAAATTAGTTTGTTTGTCAGGTGCAACTTTTCCAGAGTTTCCGCCACCTCAAAAAAAAAAAAAAAAAAAAAAAAAAAAAAAAACAGTGTAAATTGTTCCTGAGTTTTGATCGCTGGGTAAAAAAACTACAGGCTTTGTTACTGGGTGGGCTGTGTGTATGGAATGGGTAACACCAGTCATCGGGAAGAAGGGCGCAGTTGTTTTTATTCCTCTTACGATTTTTTTTAGGCAGAAATTCATTACTAAAATAATAAACCACATGCAGGTGTTCCCTCAATATCGGAGTTGTTCCCTGACTGGAGGCTATAATGTTAACAAATTATTATTTGAGTAGCATCTACGTGATGCCCTTCAGCACCGAGGGGTTGATTATTTTTTTAACAAGTTGAACGTCAGCGATTGAGGTCTATTTTAGGTGCTTTCAGAAGGAAATTTGTGTTCTCCTCCATTCCAATGAAAGTTGTCGAATTTTAAAATCGTCTGTTGTGTAACTCAATTCCAGTGCACACTTGACCTTGTACAGTGAAGGTATGTCCTCAGTTTACAAACTTAAAAAAATGGGAAACAACACATACACTGTAACTAATAATAAAAATACTTAGTTCTTAAACAGCACATATATCTTCGTAGCTGGATCGAGGCGCTTCACAACGTTACGATCCCTGTTCATCAGACACACTTGGACCATTCCTCAAACTTTCTCAACTCCCTGAGGAGCATACAACGCCAAGCTTCTTAAATTAGCGCTGAGGCGTTAATGTAAGGTAGGACTGTCTCAGCCCTCTCAGGTGCTCATTTTAAAAAGACTGGTTTAAGAGAAGCAATTATGGTTAAGTGCCTAGCTAAAGAACAAAAGTGTCATCGACAGGAATTGAGCCCACATTCCGATGATTCAGCCATCAGAACCCCCGGGTCCAATGCACTAGACGGCTCTGCCAAGACATGCTACGTACGGCTCTGCCAAGACACGCTACGCTACTAAAAATAATAAACCAGATGGCCAGCGTATAGCGGCATGGCCCACTCAACACAGAACCCTAACGATTTACTCAAATGTTCTGCTAGCGAGGAATGAATCTCGGAATAAGGGAACAAAGAAGACTCAGTTTGGAATCAATTTCCAAGACGTAATCCTCCGGTCTCTCAGTGCACCTCAACTGCACTGTGCAGAGAACAAGCAACCTCAAAAAAAAAACATCCTGAACTGAGTTACTAATTAGAAGGGTTTACAATGCGTACATACATAGAGCAGGTCTTTCTCGTATGAAAGGGGGGGGGGTCACTGGAAGCAATCATCCTGATGAGCATTCAAGTGTCACACCTTGAGCTGACCTGTCACCAAGAAGTGATTGCAGGCCCTGCTGTATCCTCCAAGGTGTGGTGGTTTAAAACACATGATATGAATGGTACACGAAGCTACATACACGTGTGCATACACGGAACATACGACTCTTTACCCACTGGACAACCAGGGGCTGTTGTCACCCTAACACTGATGCATTAGTTGGCAAACGGCAGGTGAGAGTTGGGGTGGATTGTAACCAAAAGTGATGGGATTTCAGGGAACACACTAAAGACGAGACAATATTCTGAGAAATCAAAATACCATGGCATCTAAACCTCTATACGCAAATTAGCATATTTTCCCAATGAGCAAACAGTGAACGGGACAAAATAAAAATTGAAACTGCGTTGCTGCACTATTTCAGAGGACTTTAAAACAAGCTCTTTATTGACTTTGCTTTTGAGTGCCGGGTCTGTTTTTTTTTTGTGTGACTTACATGTGTTATTACATGTAACCTTTTAACCTTTAACCTTTTGGTAATTTTTACCAAATAGGGCTTACATACAAACTTGTAGAATCTATATTTTGGCGAACCAACTAAGACGTCAACTTTTCACACAGTGGAAATCTTGTTCTTGCCAATGGAGGGGCATCTACATAGTACGTGATGTGAATTGTGAAGTGCTGTTACAATGCCCGTTACACAAAAGTAACTCAAGCAACTTCAGACTCACTTCAAGACATTTGGGTCGGGTCGGAAATCTCAAAAATAGACCAAGCCACTTACAGTCAAGGGAGGGTGAACTACATGTACACATAGTACTCCTACCAAAGTCATGGGTACTTCTCCCTCCTTTTTTGAAATGTCTGGCATTGAAAACCAGCTTAATTCTCCGCGGACCAAATAAAAAAAAATTAAAGTTTTTTCCACCCCCCCCCCCCGACCATCTGGTCATAATCATCATGACTTTCCGGATCTTGTAGAAGCTTTTTCCATAACACAGACCTGCCCCCTTCCTGTAGTCCGATTATCACATTGGTTATTTCTTTCCATGGGCGATGGTGTCGACGTTTCGCACTTGGATAAGTCCCTTTAGAATCCCCGGTCTTACCTTATCAGTGAGCAACTGACATCTCTCCCTTTCCCCCCAACAGAATACAATAACCGAGGCAGTCTAGATTTTCTGAATTTCCTGTTACATGCCGACACGTAAATGGCCACGGACATGTGTCTTTGAGAACAGACATGGATGACAGGGTTTGTTTTTTTTTTGTTGAGGGAAGGAGTACTACTATAGAGTACTTGGGGTCAGAGGAAGAGCCTTGACTGAAGGTGGGTACCTCTCAATGGCAGACAGCCACAAGGGACTTCTCATCCCTGCAACCATTTGAACCTACCTATACATACACGTACCACCTACATAATGATGACAGTGGCTTCTTGTATAGCGCTCAAATCCGTCACTCAGTGACGCTCATGGCGCTCAAACAGCGGCGTTGCCAGGATTTTTTCATTAGGGGGGCACGGGGGGGGGGGGGGCATTGCTTTTTAGTGGGGGGGGGGCCCAGGTACCATGTTTATGAATAACATGTATCTTCATTTTTTTTATGGGGGGGCACCTGGGGGGGGGGCACTGGAAATTTGTGGGGGGGGGGGTACATGCCCCCCTTGGCTACGCCGCTGCAATCAAGCATTATTACCCCTGGTCACTGGGACGTTTATTTCATCATTCATTTCGAATACCATCTCAGCTCCCTGGTATGGGAAGTATACAGCCCGTGCTGCCGAGTATGTAGCGCACAAGCTAAATCAATTCACAAGAACCATCTCTCACAGGTACCCAAAATACCTCTAGGTGAAGAGAAGCAATTATAGTGTCTTGCTCAAGGACACAAGTGTCACGACATGGATTTGAACCCAAACCTTGGAGACTTGGCCACCAGAATTTGAGTCCGGCACACTAAACCACTTGGCCACGACATGTAAGAACAACAATTGTTGGATACCTTGGCAAACTGGGTACCTAGCCAGACAAAAGAGGTGCCTGGGCACAATGTAGGATAACTGTAATGTGGACAGTGGCAGACAGTCACAAGGGGGGATTACGCAGTGTTTCCCCCCAGACTCATTTCTGTTGTAGCTGTTGTAGTACACTGCTATGAACAGCACATAGGGGAGTACTGTCAACAACCCATTACAGGAACGTAGGCAGACATTCTTAAAATGATGATCGATGTACAGGATATGTCTCCATCTTGCCTAAATGTAGAATATATTTCCAAATACCCCACATACTGTACACTGTATAAATTTGTGTAACTGTTGTCTACATTTGTAACTTAAAGCCCCGGCTCAACATAGGTAAACTGACTGTGACTGTTTCTATACTTTGCACAAATCAAGATAATTGTAATAAAACCAACCTGTGAAAATGTCAGCTCATTTTGTTGTTTCAATTGCAAGAAAATTGTATCAAAAGCATTCAGTGTTTGTACGCATTCCCGTAGGCAGAATTTTCATCTCACTGACAACGGAAATTAATTTTGGATCTTATTTCATTTCTTATTTAAAAACGATATCCCTCTATGCAGAAAAATTTCACGGAAAGTTTTTCTACCATCTTAATACCATGTAAGGTATATGTAAATCTGTGAACAAATTTATGTTTTTCTTCTCACCAATGTTGAGCTGGGGCTTTAATTGTGCATAACCTCTTGTTACTAATCTTAGACTTTATATGCCCTCATGACCGTGGAGCAAGGGAGCCAATTTTTGGCACTTCAGCAGTGGGTTGCTGGTTGCTCAGTTTGGACAGAGGCAAACAGAGGAAACTAATTTATGGTTTGTTTTGCTGTGTTTTCTACACAGTAAACAATCATTTACAAGAAGCTCCTAACTCTTATCTCCCAACAACCGGTTGAAAAACATTCTTGAAGGCCACCAGGCCAAAGAAACACTACACATTGTTGGGTACACATACCAAAACAAAATGGGTACCTGCTGAATAATGTGAATTATTGAGCAGATGGTCCACATACAGGGATGTTCCTGCTTTCTGGATTTGTTCCAGTTAACCCAGATGAATACACAAAAGGTCAAGTCTAAATCTGTCTTGGTTTCCCCATAACCCATGAACCTCTAAACTGCTCCGAGATACCTAAGTACCCTACTCCAGGGGAACAAGAGACAGACGGCCACGAGGGGGCTGGCTGAGGATTTTTCCATGTTAACCCACACGCATACCCCTCCATGTCAGAGATGCTCATGTGTTAAAATCTGACTGAATTTCTTGTGACCTGTTCCTACTTATAGCACTGAGGTTAAGTAGGACCATGATAAAACAAAGTGACGGATAGTCACAAGTCACAAGTGGGGTATAGATTTAAGTTTAGATTTTCTCTAGGTACTTTTACATCATGCATACATCTTAGCCAGCCCATTACTAAACAAGTTTTCTAAAGGTCTCTGACTTTGACCTTTTGTAGGTTTATTTAAGTTCTCTATCATGGTATCCATGAAGATTTTGAGCTTTATTACAGAGTTACCATCAGCCCATCACGTTTGACTCCAAATTTGTGCAAACAAAACATAGCATCAAGCAGAACACTCTGTATTCTAGCGTGCAACACAATTTCTGGGATGCGGGGAACCAGACATGCTAATTCATAATTTCAATACTGTGTGGTACAACATCTGCAGAATCACACAGTGAGTCTGTGAATGGTTTCAAAAGCTCACACACACACACACACACACAATCAAAAAGGTTCCTCCCAAAATAGAGCTCCCAAAAAGTAGACCCTATAGTTGAAATTGCCACCTGCACATGCCTGTCAACAGTGGGCGATATAAGGGCATGTGCGAGCCCTGCACACCACTGAGGTTAGGTATAGGTACCGGCTACCCTCAACTTGCGGGTGCTGGTGTAAACAAGAAGGTATGGTCATGGCCAGGGGCAACACCGCGAGGGGAAGCTCAGTGTTTCTTTTTCCCTTTCTCTTGCACGAGATGCCATGTTTTGTTAGAGAGTTCACAGAGTATTTCTGGGTAGACCGGCAGTACAACTTGTGACCAGGTGTTGAGAGCTCCTCCTATTTTTTCCCCTCTGGGGAGAAGGGGGGGGGGGGAGAGAATGGGGGGGGGACACTAGCTTTTCTTGGATGAGATTAGGTGTTTTAATACAACTTCCAGACATATCATACACCTATTAAATTGCCAGTCAAACAATGCTTGTGCATTCAGCAAAACAGGTCATAGGGAATATTCCACGAAAAAAAAAACAAGCCCCGAACAGAAAAAGGACCAGCTGATGACCTCAAGTGTGTGCATAGCCAGCAATTATTTAACAAACTCTTTGTTGCCTAAAACCCACAAAAGTCTAAGTGCTAACATAAGGAAAAAAACTTAACAAGTATCCCCCTCCCCAGTCGCCTGGGTTTCAGTTTTTCTTGTTACAGGCTCCTTCAAAAATTAGACCGGATGTAATTGTTGTTGTTGAACATGAAGTTTGTTAACAGTAGTCTCAGCTACACACATGTGGTGAGGAAAAAAAGCAGGTTGTCTGAAGTATTGAACATACTGAAGAACAAGCTACATGTAGGCTAATTGTCAAGACATTCCTCCTCCTAGTTCGGTACTCTTCAATAGTCTTATCACATTCAATACTTCCATCCTCTTTCTGGCATGTGCAAAATTAACATTATGAAGGATACATGAAATATCTCACCCTAGCATTACAGTACATTCTGTACCGTCATAAAACTGTTCTGCATGACAGAGAAAACAGGGCTTGAGGTGGAGAATTGTCTCCATTTTGGTGGGGGGGGGGGGGGGGGGTGGCATAAACAGGAACATCTGATTTTGACCCGAGGCTTTACATACGTACTTGTACAAAATCAAACCAGGGGCTGTGAACCAGTGACTTTGGGTACATTCCACACTGCACACAGGGTATGTTCGCCACTTACAGACGAGTGGGTAGAAGCCAATTAGTAGCGTGTACAACCATGGAGGAATTTCCTTCCTTCATCCGAGGGTGTTTTCAATCACAACATATCCATATCAAATTCCTTTTAAACAAAATATCACTCCAGCTCCATATTGGTTTCTTCAAGTGTTATACTTAAACAGTAAAAAGTTGAAATTGTTCTCACAAATGATTGGTAGCAAATAGAGTCAGTTTTTCATACATGAACAATAGTAAGCCACTTGGGAGTTAGATTTGAATGATGTCTGGTACAATGCCTCGCTCGGTCGCAAGTGAATGCTTGATTTGAATTCCCCAGACTAAATCCAGTGTTGCTGTATCACTTGGTTCAGGGTAAGCTTTTGCATGCATTTCAATCTCCAGATCTGTTAAGACTGGTATCCTTTTGCCACACATTTCGTTGTGTATGGGAGTTTAATTGTAGTCTCTTGTGGAAAGTAGACAAATCTTGCCCCTAACCATGTGGCATAGCAACGCTGGATGTAGCGCCCTCGCTCAGTTCACCAGCCAGGGGAGACACTGACAGTATGGCCATGGTATGGCTTTCAATCACCCTTTGATTTGTGCCTTTCCTTGAATGGCTGAAGCAGGCCTCATTGCTTCGTTCTTGAAAGGGCACGGGGCACCAAGCCATATTCTTCTTGACAAAAGGGCACCTCTATGAGGACATTGTAAACTTCTATTGGAACATTTCAAGGGCATCAAGGCAATGACCAGGGGCAATATTGCCTCCGTGAAGTACCGGGCCTGGCCGAAGTGTCTTCATAACCAGCACATTAACCAGTGAAAAAAAAATGATATTCAAGCTGCGCAGCAGTGCCTTGCCAATCACCATTTAAAATACAATCCATGAAGGGCTATTTGGCCGAGGAGTATTGGGTTACCGGTGTGAGTGTTTTGATATGGGTTTGTACCCTTCACCTGCTGCTGCCTACATTATTAACTTGATGGGAGTGTCATGTTTTTTTAATAACCAATGCATTGGGTACATGTAGGACCTGGGACTAGACAATCTAGAATTAATGGACCATTCATTGTATGAAACAGAAGGGTGTTAAAGGGACTACCAACGTACCAAAGCCTCCTAGGGAGTGATCATGTGGCATGAAGGTATACATGCATAATCAACCTTTTTGGGGGGACCAAGTTCCACACTCTTGCAGTAGATCTTTCAGGAGAACAGAACTGGGGTGTGAGGTTTGTTGAGCCAGGATGTCTTCAGGGAAAATTAAACAACAAATGTGGTCAGTTAGGAGACCAGGGGTGGATTTCACAAAGTGCTAGGACTAAGTCTTATCTGGAGTTAAGAGGAACAACTAGTAACTAACTTTGAAGGACTAGTCCTAAGTTAGGACAAGTCCTGAGTTAGGAATTATTTTGTGAAATCCAGGGCCCAATTTCATGGCTCTGCTATACCGCGGCATTCTGTGCTCGCGATCACCATTCTTCACTTACAGGGCAAGCATTTTCTGGGCTATCTGTGTAAGCGAAGAATGCCCAGTGTGAGGTACAAACAAGTAAATATTCCTTGCTGGACTCTAACCACCCTCCAACCCTTCAAAATCCAACTGCATGTTTTGGCTGATTCTGTTGAACCGAGGACTGCACCAGCAAGCTGATTATGCTTTACAAGGGATCAGGCATATCTGTACCACCACAGTTACCAATACCATAATGGTGTTGAATTTTGTTAGAGTGGGGAAGGATCACGAAAACCACTCAAGTGAGTAACTTTGGGCTACAGGCAAAAAGACACATCAACAGACCACAGGACAACATTTTTGAATCAGTCTAGGATCAACCAGGTCAAATCAAGTTGAATACACCATTACAAGCTGGATACGCTCTTAATCAGTTCCAAGAAACTATTAAAACCAACTTTTCACACTTATGGATATATCCAGACAATGATCGGTTTGAAAATTACCTTCAGAAAAACAAAGAGGAAAAAAAGGTGAATACAAAAAAGTTGAGCTTGTCCTTCCTCAACCAAAACTCAATCAATTACTTCAGACACTTTACAGTTTCAGGGACACAATTTAAAAAACCTGACCAAACATCAACGGAAACCAATATGCCGAAGGAATTTCACAAATTACTGAGCATTGTGTGAGAATTAACAACTGGAAGCTATCTCATGCAGAGAAACTTTATCTCATCCGGACTTGAGAATGAAACAACCGGCCCTAACTTGACTGATTCTCCCATCTCGGTTTCGGTAACGTCATCACCAATAGACTGAGTGGATGACACACACATCTAGGGCAGACCGCTTCCACTGCTGCCTCAAGTTACAAGAAACCCCAATTCATACTTGATTGGAAAATCTATTTGACAACCTGTAGACATTCCAATGCACTTCAATAAATGTGCATGTACGTACTGAATCCATTTTTTTTTCGTTAAAAATAATCGGCTCTTATATAGCGCAATTCCAACGTTTGATCATTGCGCTTCCAACTGTTTTACCCCTGGTCACTGGGCCATTTATTTCATTCCTTAAACCATCTCAGCTCCCTGGGGAGTATACAGCCTGTGCTGCCAAGTACATTATAGCGCACTACGCTAGTTCAATTCATTCACATAAACCATGTCTGCCCTCACAGGTACCCATTTACCCCTGGGTGAAGAGAAGCAATTATAGTTAAGTGTCTTGCTCCTAGAAACAAGTGTCATGGCCAGGATTTGAACCCACACCCCCCGAATGACCTAGCCACCAGAACTTGAGTCCCTTTAGATGAACTAAAACCGCTCAGCCACGACACGTTGTTGCAAAGATTTTGAACACAGCTCCGGAAAATCTGCAATTAAATGATGTAAGGAGTAACATTTCTTTTAGGATGTCCCTTCCAAAATGATGTCTCAATGGCCGCAAGCAACAGACCTGTGCAATATACTCCAGGCACATATTCATGTGCAGGGTTTTGGCCAAGTTCTCAAGTACGTACATACGTACACCATCTTCATTTTCTGAAGGCATCAGCATGCAACTTTAAATCATAAAATGAGCAGATGACACTAATGTCCATGAGCACTTTACTTCCATGTACATCATATGTTTTTAAATTCAAGGTGAGCAAAGAAAATGTTGGCTGACACTGGACTCGAACCCACGACCTCTGTGTATGTAGCAGCTTTCACCTTTCATGCCCGATACTTCACAGAGGCAACGGAGGCAATTGCCTCCGTTGCCCCTGGTCATTACCTCGGTGCCCTTGAAATATTCCCAAATTTACAATTTCCTCAGTCATAGAGGTGCCCTTTACCAAGACGAAAATGCCTTGGTGCCCTTGCCCTATCAAGAAGGAAGCAATGAGGTCTGTCCCTTGGGTGTGCTGTACACACCTGTTCTGTTAATAATAACACATCTAAAATGGATGAATCCCATACTCGAGGGAATTTCCTTGCTGTATGATATACTGTCCTTAACATGCATAAATTCACCCTCCACATGGCCTTCTTGTATGGACTAGAAACAAGAACGGGTACATGTAAATCATCACAAAAGTAACACACTCTGTTCATAAGATAAATATACATGTACACGTATGTAAGCCTTTGATCCCTGGCATGTTTACACACACACATGTACTTTTGTCAACAAGTTCAATGAACCTACAGCACTCATAACACTAAGCATGATCTTGACACATGAGGGCAGCAGACTGTCATTTCAGTGGCTAAAATGAGTTGCATGCAACATCACAGAAAAAATGATGGTAGACAGGCACCCCACATAACTAACAAAATATTCTTCGTGACAGGATTTCTGCTTAACGTTGAACGCAAAAATATTGAAAAGAATATTTGATCAATAAAATTGGGCCCAAAGTCTGGTCCCGCTGCAAACAGTTTCTTTTTTTTTAGTTTTGTATCCAGGTTTTATGCAGAGACAGAAAAAAAAAAACAGGGAAAATGAACAATCCATCTTAGCAACAGCTAAAAAGTAGAAAATGGAACTGTGCTGAACACATCAGCTGTAGAACAGATGAAAGGTGGAGTATACAAATAGCCTGCTGGACACCACACAAGGGATAAAGGAATAGGGGACACCAGCAAAAGAGAATAGAGAGGTGAGAAGCATCAGTACTGGGGCAATATAGCAGGCCAGATACTTTACAGAGGCAACGGAGGCAACGGAGGCAATTTCCTCCATGGCCCCTGGTCATTGCCTTGGTGCCCTTGAAATGTTCCAGTACAAATTTACAATCTCGTCAAAGAGGTGCCCTTTGTCAAGAAGCAAATGCCTTGGTGCCCTTGCCCTTTCAAGAAGGCAGCAACCGGGCCTGAAATTGGTATCATCTAGCTAGAAATAGAGACCTTTGGCGACATCACCCTGCAGTGAAACGATAACAGCTGAAACTGCTACTTCATGCACAAACACGAGACTATATTTCTCAGCTATACACTACAAGTTACACTGTGTGATCTCTTCTGAAATTGTGGCAAGGAAGAGAATTACGGAAGCGTTAAAGGGCCACAACATTTTTAGGTTTTTTTTAAAACGCTATCTCGCCGCGGTGAGCAACTATCTCGCCGCGGCGAGTTACTATCTCGCCACGGCGAGTTACTATCGAGATAGTAACTTGCCGTAGCAAGATAGCGTTTTAAAACAAAAAAAAATGGTTGTGGCCCTTTAAAGCTTCCGTATGCAAGGAAGAGAACAGACAGCAATCTGGCTGTTTGATTAGTGGACAACACATAAATGGTGAGATTGAAGAAAAACCAACAGTTTGCCACAGTTGGACTTACTCTACCCAAATGTAAAATGTTAAAAGCGAAACTCAGTCAACTCAGATTAGACATGAACCTATGGGAAACATGTATAGCACTGTAGAACGGAACGCCTTCCGTAGTTACAAGATTAATCTCTGTTTACTGAACACTGAACAGTATTGGCATCTTCCTCTGTATTGTGTAAGTTCTCTCCGAGCCTTCACTCGTCGGTGTGCCCGATCAGTTCCTCTTGTGATCATATTTACCCTCACACCCCCCATCTATTTCAGGATTACTGTGGGTTTTTTTTTTTAAGCCAATTTGAAACTTCCTTTGCATTATAAAAGCCTCAACCCAGAGAGTTCATTGATTGTTATCAGATGGAATTAAGGACACTGACCTGTGGAATGAACTCTGGCAAAATTAAAGTACCATTATGGGCTTGAGCTTAATGACAAAGTACATGTACAGGATAATTATATTAAAGTGCATACTTCAAGATGCCTCAAACTCTCACATGTGCTATGAACACAACTGTGAGGAAACCCATGCCACACTTGACTTTCCTGTCTTCGTATGTATGGGCGATATAATAGTGCCACAGATTGCCACTGCAGAAATTGACCAGGCCTTGATCTTAACCGAGGCCACCGAGGCCATTGGCCTCATGCCCTGTTGAGTTGGCCAGCATGCCCTTCAGAAAAAATTGTACTGTCACAACCAAGTTGGCCAGCATGCCCTTGTACAGTTTCTCTGATTTGGCCAGCAAAGGCCTGCCCCCGTTTTTCTTAAGATCGAGGCCTGAATGACCAAGGTTGAGAACCTCATCTTCTCCCACAGTGGCCCAAGTTTCATTGCGATTGAGCACAGCTGGTGACTTCTCCAGTTTACCACTCTCATTGAAGCACTTTTGTGCAATGTCTCTACTTGCTACATAAGTATGTGTGTGTCTCGAAATGTGAGGTATGGGTTGGTCGTCTCAAGAAACCCCTGATAGTATTTGGGTTAACTGATAAGGTAGACTTGATGACAAGTTGTTACTAAGCCATGTTTTGTCCGTCAACGCCGTCAATAATTAAGATGTACCAGCGCCATGCATGCCGCCGTTCATGTAACGTTTGAAGGCTATAGGGCGCCATCCGTTCATGCAACGGTCGTACATAGCGCATGGTCCGTGGTCTAACGACTTGACTAACATGTTTCCCGATTAATATTCATAATGCAGCTGCAACATTGCATATGCATCAGTTTCCATATAGAGGGCCAATGGTAGTTCATTCAACTGATTGGTATAATGCATAGGCTGAAAGATGTACCATGAGTATTCATATGTTCATAATTCTTAACAAATCAGACTGCTCCGTCCAATTTTGGTAGCAAGTACATAGTTTGAGTACAAAGCTGGGTACAAATTATTCAAGTCTGTAATTAGAGCAAAACACACGCATGATGAAATCGAGGGTGTATGTACCGTCCCCAACAACTAGGACTGTATGGTGCTTTATGTCGTGACGGGTGCGAATGTAAGACCACTCAATCATAGGCTTTATTTTAAGTCTATTGATAAGATTCCCACTCAGCATCGCTCACTTACTCACTGTGTATCAACCAATTTGCGCAGGACTCAGATCTCCACAACGACAACTTTCTTCTGGCAACTGTCACAGATTCATAATCACACTACGATACATGTAGATCCTCTTCAACACGTAAACCTAAACTGTGGAACTCTTTCACTTTTAAGAGGCCCATTCAAACCTAAGCACTTATTCTTGCAACCTTTACTTTTCTATGTCTTTTAGGTCAGCATTTTGCTCTTTTTGTAAAATTGCTGTATAAATGTAGGATTTGAAACTCTATAATCGCCCATTATCATAATTATCTTTATTAGTTTGTGGTCTTAAGGCCCCAAAATGAAGAAACTTGTTTACGTTTATGTTGGATATTCCTCAGACCAAGCTACATCTTAAAGCCTTGGATCTCATTGGTATGGCACAGGATTCTTGCTGCTTCGTGGTTAATAATATAAATACAGGATTCGAACTGCTTCTAGCTACTGTGCAACCTAGGTGGTCTAGTGATAAGATATCTGCTCTAGAATGGCAAAGGTTGTGGGTTCAAATCCCACCCGAGTAATACGCCTGTGGATTTTTTTCACAGTACTTGGGGAAAGTACTGAGTGTACAGTGCTTAACGCAAATTGGAGTACGGGTACAACACAAACATTATTCTATATTCCCGATGCAAAGTTTTGGGTCTATTGATAATGGTTACTATTATTCCAATTATTATTTTGTGTCTGACTTACCATTGTGCTCATCCAGCTCTGTCCCTATCCTTTGACCCATCTGCTTCTGCCTAGTAATAACATCGGCCAGTGCCTCCAATCCATCGTCTTGCTCTGTGAGCCCAAACAGTGAGATAAACTTATAATATATGATCCAGACAAATGTCAACATTGTTTATTTATTTCCTTTGTTTACCCAGGGTGCAAGTCAAATCACTTTTTTTAAAAACTGGTTTCCCTATGGACCATGTGTTTTAAAATGTAATAAAAACACAAACGTATATAAAGATAGTTTTAAACAAAAACTATAGTTTTAAACAAAAACTAAACTAATAAAATAAAAAAATTTCTATGAACTAAGGTATGTGTACAAAATATGAAAACAAACTGCAAGGAACATTTGTTGAAATAAGAAGAACAGAACAATAATGCAGGTACAAGAAGTTATACAGATTTTGAAGTTATACAAACAGTGAGGGATTCAAAGTTTGTATAGAAGGCAGGAAGTCTGCAAGAAACAACGATTAAAATACCCAAAATATAAATGCACAAAATAGAAATGAAGCAATTTAGTATTCAAATGGTTATTAAATTTATTATTACTGCTACTGGGTTCATTATACCTCCATCGTGATACCTGCCTCATAATAAAATGACAGCAAACTACAAGGAAAAATCATTAAAATATCATTAGTAGAAACAATAATGGCAGTAAAGTTTCAAAGAAGTAGATTGAGATTTTAAACAGTTCTGAATTAGAAAAACAGAGAGGGATTCAATTTGTCTGTTTCTATAACAAAAGGCAAGCAATAAGCAAGAAACAACAGTTAAAATAATAACAATGTCAATGTACAAAATGCAAATGAAGAAATTAGGGATTGACACAGTTAAACCTCCATCATGTAAAATGAAGGCAAACTGTAAGGAACAATGATCAAAATAATCAAAATACATGTAGTAACAATAAACCAAATGCAGACAAAAATGTTATAAAAGCTATTGAAATTAGAAACAGTTCTGGCTTCTCAAAAGAGAGGGGGGTTCAATTTGTGTGAAGGCAAGCAAATTGAAAGGAACAATTGTAGTCATAAAAATATGTACAAAATATGAATGAAGCAATCCAGAACTGAAATCGGCATCAAAATACAAGTTATCACACAAGCGCTAGTGGAATATGGAAAAATATAACGCTTTTGCATCTCATATCCCACGAGGCCGCATGCCAAGTGGGATATGGGACACAGACGCGCTATATTTCCATTATTACATTGCTCCATAAATCTGGGTCAATCAATTAATCAATCAATCACCTTTATTCCACATCAATGCAAACAATAGTTAACAAAGGTACATTCATGCAAATCAATTAAAATACATTTTTGAAGGAACCCATTGCCTTCAAATCTCTTAAAATTTTGAGTTTAGAATAGCTCCTTAACCTTTTTAAGAGTTGTTCATGCAATAAAAGACCTACAGTGTGCTGTAATTAGTGAGCAGTGATTCAAAGAAACATACATTAGCCTCTGGAAATACAACCAGTGGAACCACACTCTACACAGAAACTTCAGTCCGCCATTTTGTGGAGTCAAAAATTTGGTTCTGCAAAATGGTGGACCGTGTTCTGTCACGAAATTAAACAAAAACCACACAATTTCCAGGGACATTTACATGAATCATTCTGTTTTACTTTTAAAATGTCTTTCCAACCATTCATAACAAATTCTTTTTATAGCCCAAAAGCGCCCAATCTGACGGCAATGTGTCCCTTTAAGTAAATGGGACTAGACAGTAGCTATGCGTTGTACATAAAAGCAGCAAATACATGGAGGGGGATTTAAGCAAAGCTTGTCGGGTGCAAATCCACTCATTTATATATTATTTGTGCTTACTTTGGATGACTAGGAGTTGTTGCTGTCTGATTTCGTTTATCGAGAGACCCCTGACTTCCTCTGGCTCGTCAAATGTGTCCTGTCCAAACCCAGATGTGTTGGGCGCCAGAAGTCTTGTTCTGCAATAACATTAACAATCATAAGGTTAGGCGTTCGTTAGACTTGAAAGTATGTAATTGAGTGGTCTTACATGCGCACCCGCCGAGACACACAGCCCCATACAGCCCTAGTTGTGGGGGACGGTACGTACACCCTCGATCTCGGTACGTGTGTGTTTTGCTCTCATTACAGACTTGAATAACTTGTACCCAGCTTTGTACACGAGCTATGTACTTGCTACCAAAATTGGACGGAGGAGTCTGATTGGTTAAGAATTATGAATATATGAACATTCATGATACATCTTTCAGCCTACGTGCTTTACCAAATGGTGGGACGAGCCACCAATGGCTCTCCCTATGAAAACTGATGCATATGCAATGTTGTAGCAGCATTTATAAATATTAATCAGGAAACATGTTAGTCAAGTCGTCAGACATGGACTATCCGTTACGTACGACCATTGCATGAACAGATGTCGAATTATATCCTAGGAACGTTGCATGAACGGCGGCATAGATGGCCCTGGTATATGTTAATTTTTGACGGATAAAATACAACTTTGTAACGACTTGTCATCAAGTCTAGGCGTTTATATTATTATTATTATTGTTATTTTATTCGACCAAATCAATATAAAATAGGGAATTACAATGTCACAAAAATAAGATGAAAGACAACAAGATGAAACGGATGTATGAAACAAAGCAAATAAAAAGAACTAAAAAAATCGTATGTACCACGACAAAACTATGAAGCAATAAACATACACCAACAACCAAAAACCAAAGGGCCAAAGCAAAATAAATAAATGAAAAACTTAATAGCGTAATGGAAGACCATGACAAGGAACAGTTATGCCGGTCAGGGGCTACAAAAGTAAAATGAACTACTATATGTCACAATGTATTAATCCCTGACATTCTGCTTATGAATTACTTTAGCTTTATACCTCTCGGGGGCGGAGTATGTGATGTCTTTCCTGAAGGCCTCATTGAGAATCATGTCCTTGGCGTGTAAGTTCTCCAGGAGACCGAGCCTTCTGTCCACCTCCCGCTGAGTGCTTCAGTCATACAGTCAAGAAAAACTCAGGGGATAATTATAGAATGTCAAATTCAACTCGTTGACTCTGCACAGATTTCATCTTCGGGACCCCAATTTTATGATGAGGTAATCGCAGCGCTTTTTGTTTACAGTCACACCTCTGTGCTTGCAGGGTATGCTTTCCTTGAAATAGTGTCACCTGAAATGCCAGTTTTTAAGGGAAAAAGTTTTGATCTCGCACATCCGAAAACAGTGAAAAAAGTGTTGGGTTTTTTTTTCACTTTTTTCTTGTGACTCTGATGACCGATTTAGCTAAAACTTTCACACGGTTTATCATTTCATGTATATGTTGGGTCACACAAAGTGCGGATACTGAGTCTATGCCAATTACCAACACAGGCTGTGTATAATAGATGTCACAGTACCTGCTGCTAATAGGATTCGAGCTGCCTCTACTGCCGGGCAATCTCGGTAGTCTAGTTGGTAAGACATCTGCTCTAGAATGACAAGGGTCGATGGGTTCGAATCCCACCCGAGGATTATGCCTGTGGATTTTTTTTCCCACAGGACTCGGGAAAGTACCGAGTATTCAGTGCCTAAACACACATCGGTGTACGGGCAAAAAACACAAATAATACAGGCTGTGTGCTTTAACTATTGTAAATCAAAGCAAGGATACAGGTGGTATGCTGAAGATGCTTTTGTCAGTTTCCCTTTGAGTGACTCTGTGTCCTTGGTAAACCTTCTTAGCGCCAACCGAATCTCTGCTTCTATCTGTAAAGTCATTGGAGAAGAAATACCTGTATCAATACAAATCTGAAATTTTCATTCCCATGGGAATTAGGGAGCATCTCAAAAGTCGGGAACATTTCCGTCCAAACGTTCCTGATTCTGTCGACCGCGAGCAACATGCCCGTTGAAAACGCAGCCGCATTTCGTACGAACCATTCTCAAGGGAGTGTTCAAACGGAACATTCCATCGGAATATCCAAATGAGAACATTCACATCCGGTATGCTTGCTGCCTGTTGCATGGGTACGGATGTGGTGATTAATAAATGTGTTGATGGTTGACGACTCCAACGCCTAGGTCACGCTTGGGGCCAGGCCTCTCATAATAGTTGCAAAAACATCAAAGGTAGACTCAGATTTAGTTATATTTCTGGAATATAATAGTGACTTAATTCACATATAAGGTATACATGTAGGCCCATAGGGGCCCAGTTTGATCTTACTATAGAAAGTTCCCAATATGAGGTAAATCAGCCATCTTAACGGGCAATTTGGAACACACAGTCGTGCGTTTCGCGTAAGAACGGCGTGCAGCACACGCGCATTTCACAAAACGCATTGCACGATTGGTTAGTGAACAACGCAGCTGCGTTAATAATTTAAGCGCCTGACACGCCAGCAAGCCAAAATGCAATTTGCCCGTAAAGATGGCGTCTATTGGGAACTATCTATAGAAACAATCTTCACGGTTTTGCCACAGCTCAACTGTTTTTTTCATGATAAAATTAACCCAAAACTATCATATGGGAATAATGTTTTACTGGTGGTTATTAGATTCCCTTTTCATTGAAATCCATGTTGTTTCCACTTCGACAGTTGCACACAGACCCAACATGCCCAATTTCTAAATCGGGTGAGAAAGTGCTACCATTCAAACAAGAATTCACAATTTTACTGTTGATTCTCGTATTGGAATGTGTGGGAACAGCATCCCTGGCAGATCGTCCAAATGGGAGGTATGCCCGTGATCCGATGAGAAGACCGAGTATGCCCAGCGGGATGGGGAAACGTCTCATTGGAACTTTCCAAGAGATCAAACTTTTGAGATGCTCCCATAGTCTATGGCCATGTATTAAAATACCGTCTTAATAGTTCTGAAAACACATGGCTTTATTGCATTCATCTTTTCTTTCAGTTATGGCAAAAATGTCCACTTACAAAGCCAAATATACACATCTTCAAAGACCATTTACATTGTACAACTGACATCTTGACATGACAAATGAAAAGTAAGAGACACAGCACATCCTGTAAGATTTACTTGATTACGCCGCCCTGGCCAAGTTTATTCACCCCACAGCCGACCATGTGAATAATAGACCATGCAAGTCTTGTGCGTATGAGAACATTAGGGTCTGTTAAAGCATGTGATTTTGTTTCCTTCACGTGTTACAGCAATGTACAGGGGACCAACTGGTCCCAAAAATGTTCTAATATAAGCGAGACTTACACAGTCTACACCTGGTACTCACGCTCAGGAACACGTGTTGGGTACCAGACATTACCAACCGTCAATTGGTCGCAGTGTGAGCCTTGCCCAGGATTCAGGTCAGGACAAGGTGACAAGCACCAATATTGCCAGGGACCCAACAAATTGTTTTTGATGCGAGTACCTGGCAATATCGACAAATGGTCATTGTGCAAAGGTTGGACCTAATAAAACATGCACGTTTGATCACAAGCTTACTCCCGAACTCTGATGTAGTGTGTATTTCTATGGGCCTTGGCAGGACATAAGCACTGAATTCTGCATTGTAAGCATTGCCCTAAAACTGGTAAGCATTGCCATACAAACAGGCAGCCGAATAGGGTCCAAAAACTTCAGAGATGTTCAGAATTTATCAGCTCCTGTACATTATCAACTCTGCGAATACGCAAATTAAAGCCATTGTTTTTACAACTTAGATTGAACGAGGCTCACATTATAAATAATGATGTTTTTTTCAGAATAACTCACTACATGCAGTTAGAGGACGGTACTCTAAAACTTTCATTCTAATCCAAGTTAACACTGATTTTTTTCCCTGATCAGCTACACCTATGACCACCCACCTTGGAATAACTTGACCCTTTTCTCTGTAGGTCATTCCTCTGGTTGATCATCTCCATTATGGTCTGACCTGTGCGTTGACATGTTTCATACTCCGTCAACCTGGAACAGGAGAAAAACATGTTTACAGTTACAACCATTCCAACTCTGTCTTAGCCTAACTAGTGAGGCATGCAGATTTTGACATATTACCAGCTGATCCTTAGCCACATGTCCTGGTCATTATGCCCCATGGTGGGAACTTCAAAAATGTGTGCAGTGGGGTAGTGTTATCTGCGCAGCATTTTTAACGGTCTGAAAGCGGTCTCTGAAGACTTTGCTATCCAAAACTGCCAAAGACTAGTCATCTTACTCACCTAGACCCAGTAACTGGGGCGCTGTACTCCTTTTTTTTTTATTTTGACATTGTCGGTCGTACTAGCGCCCCAGAAAAGTATGTGTAAGTTGGGTTGAAAAGCTGTTATGGCGAAGAGGATTTAAAACACCTCTAACAAAGTGGCCAAAATTACGACAAAAACTCAACAGAATTGCGGGAAAATCGCCTACTGGCTTCTCAAAATATCAAAGATGAAATAAAATGCATTTAATTGTACTTACGATCACTTTTTGTCCTCCAAAATCGATGATTTTGTAGCCCACTAAAACCACTCAAAATGCGGCCATTAAAATCGCCATTTTACTAAAATCGCCATTTTACTACTGCTAGTCATGCGATACTCAACGACTGTTTCCTTTCATGTTTATATGTCGTATTAACACTACGAGGATTGCGTGTTCGCTGATGCCCTGACTTGCACACTGTCTTGTGTAGTCAACGCAGGATACCAGCCGTACAGCATTCGCGCTCGGCCAATCATGACCAAATGGAACTTTCAGTAGCCACGGGGGGTCGTTGCACTACGTAGCTGGTATCCTGCGTTGACTGCACAAGACAATGTGCAAGTCAGGGCATTAGCGAACATGCAATCCTCGTATAAGAAAACAGTCGTTGAATATTGCAGCATCAGTAGTAAAATGGCGATTGTAACGGCTGCATTTGAGTGGTTTTAGTGGGCTAAAAAATCATCGATTTGGAGGACAAAAAGTGATCGTAAGTACAATTAAGTGCATTCTATTTCATCTTTGATATTTTGAGAAGCCAGTAGGCGATTTTCCCGCAATTCTGTTGAGTTTTTGTCGTAATTTTGGCCACTTTTTTAGAGGTGTTTTAAATCCTCTTCGCCATAACAGCTTTTCAAACCAACTTACATACTTTTCTGGGGCGCTAGTACGACCGACAATGTCAAAATAATAAAAAAAGGAGAACAGCGCCCCAGTTACTGGGTCTATTACTCGCCCTTTTCCAAAATATTGGTCATTAATCTTGGCCTCCATAGACCTTTGCATGCAATTGATTTTCGGCCAGTGGAAGCCATTTTGGAAAACACAAACCACAACGGCTTCCTGGCAGCTGTTTAATGAGGGCACAGCTTGCAGCTAGATTTCTCACATGATGTGTTGCTGTGGGCTGTGCTCTCAAAACAGCCATCGAGAAGCTGTCATGGTTTGTGTTTTACACAACAGCTTCCACCAGTTGAAATCAAAGGTCTTGGCTATTTATGGCCGAGCAGAAGCACACCGGACTCAAGCTCTGGTGTTTCTGATCAACAGAGTGTGGGTTCAAGTCCCAACCTTGACAGTTGTGTCCATAAGCAAGACACTTTTCACCATAAGGCCTATTGCTTCATCCTTCAGATGGGACTTAAAGCCGTAGGTTCCATTAGGTTTACATTAGGCTATAGCCAATCGCATTCATCACAGCGGATACCCTCATACTTCCCAAGGGCGCTAGTACAACCGTCTAAGTCAAAATTTCAAAAAAGGTGTACAGCACCCCAGTTACCGAAGCAGGTCTTTTTGTACCTAGGTCGTTTTGTATCCTAGTCGTTTCGTACCCAAATCGCTCCGTACCCAAGTTGTTTCGTTATTATGGAAATCTTCTCCAGACTCTGTCTCTGACGTCGCCACTATCAGGTAAACGTCGCAAAATGACTGCTGGAATAAAGACTAGTGCAGGAATACGACCCGCGCTGAACAGCAACCATCATGGCTCCTCCGCCGTCGTTGTCATGGGCTTGTATCACCGAGATTTGACATACAATTCCAGCAAAAGCCTGGGATTTATCGCACGGGGGATCATGCGGAAATCTTCTCCAGACTCTGCCTGTGAGTCTGACATGTCTGACAGCAACGACCGACCGATCATTGGGGATAAATTTGCCAAAAAAAGTAAGTCTCGAATCGAAAGTTGATGTCTGGTTTTAAAGGACAGGGTTCGTTGGGCCAAGAAGCGGAGGGAGTCCAGCGTATTGGCACAATGTATGGGGCTATGCCAGTGTGTGAGCTTGTTCTGCCGACTGGTTCTCCTTTGCCTGGAGGCAGAAACACACACATGACATAGATACTAGATAGTTCACTGGCAATGGCATGACACTACAGTCGTGACGAGCAAGTTAAATTTAAAAGAAAAATAGAGGTCGCATTTTTGGTCGCATTGAGTTTGCCAATTTTAAACAAACATGAACGTACTTTGAACTAATATTAGTAATAACACCTTATCAATCATGTATCACAGACTCAAAAACACAATAAGCTAGCAATATCACAAAGTTTAAATTGAGGAAAACTCTTAAAACTTACCATGGGTCGCTGCCAAACGATGCCATTATGACGGCAAGTCTTGGGACTACTACTGCTAGTGTGTATGGTACCTTTTGCACACTGTATAAATTGTAACTATGCCTTGTCTGCGACGGGGACCAGACTACATGTTAAAACTTCGACGACTAATCTATGTTTGTTTGATTTTTGTTTTTCGCCATCCAACGACTGATCCATGAAAATACAAAATTAAAGCTCATTTTTTTTTAAACGATCGGCGGGCTGTAGTGGTTTACAGACGCCCGGGGCTGGTAGCCTACTATCTCTGTGACCTGGTAGCCTACTATCTACTACCTCTGTGACCTTTATTCCAAATATGATATTTTTTACCAATACAAAAAAATGAACGCTCAAAAATACCGCTGACAACACAATCCACTTATGGTTATTTTCACTGAAACGCGTACGTGTGAGCAGTGCTTTTCGTCCCGTTTATGCTCAGAATACACACCGCCATGCTATTAATATACTAGTATTAAGATATTGAAATTGTCTATCATGGCCGTCTTCTCGAAGGAAGGTTGGCTGCAGTGGATTTCCATCTGTCTCTGCTCTCTAAATGTAAAAGAGTGAAAATTTCACTCGCTCAGTGCCAGAGTGGTGTCAGTTTGGCTCTTTTAAGAGTGAAACTCACTCTTCACCACTCTTTATTGAGTAAAAGTGGAGTGATCTTCACTCAGAATCTAGTGAAAGTACATGTTTTTCACTCCAAAAGGATTTGTCCGCCATATATGGCTCCTTGCAAGAGTGGTATGGCGGACAAAAAGAGTGGGTTTTCACTCTTTTATTAAGAGAGTGTCCTACTGAGATGCCCCGTGCGCGGGAACCTCAGGACAGAGAGAGACAGATGGAAATCCATTGCAGTTAACCTTTTGCGAGAAGACGGCACCTGATTGATTGGGAAACATAATAATTGGTGACACCAGTGCCTTCTTTGGTTCAAATTAACTTTCGATAATTCCTATAGAACGAAACAAAAGTTCAGTGCCAGGCACCGTGACCTTAATGACAAAACTGCATCACAGAACTACAGTCAAGAAACCGTGCGTGATGAAACCAATACATGACACTGCATCAAAACCGCATCACAAAAAAATGACACATGGGAACTGCATCTGCAGACCCCCATAATAACTACCACATCACCTTCCGAGTGACTGATGAAAACAAACCGCATCACCAAACCGAACCAGAGGCCGAAACGCGAACCGGTGAGCACAAGTGGTGCATCACCAAACTTAAAACAGAACCGAACCAGCTCGTACCTGCATCATCAAACCGAACCAGAGACAACCCGCATTACTGTCTCAAACTAAACCTCATCACCAAACCTCATCACAAATCAAAACCGCATCACGGCACGTGACTTCGTATACGCAGCTCAATGGTCCAAATTCCTACATTACAGAAAAAAAAAATCATTAAGCCTATATTGTACGTTTTATTAGGAGTCGTATCTGTTGACCTTCATGTGCAGTGATACAGCCTAAAGTTTCTCATTCTGACCAATTGAGTATCTTGCCTGCATAAAATGCCACGGATGTGAACAAGGCCTTCTTCTTGTATGAAAATGAACAGCATATGAGTCTTATTGTCTGTATAATGGCATCTTGTTAAAAGGATAAAAAAAAAATAAACTTCAGAGGAGAACTTCTTCACCTGAGTCTCCAGATAATTAAACTCAAGTGTACCAATGATCTGCATATACATGCATGCATGAAATTGTTGCAATTTGATATTCGAGAAAATGAAAGAAACTGCCTTGCCAAACGACCTCTTAAAATCCTGTTCCAAGAAGGCCCTTCACACCGGTGTTCAAGTGGTTGTGTCCCCCCCCCCCCCCCTCTTTCTTTCAACCCGCGTGTATATTTATATATAGTCAAGTCATTTTCACTTCACTTGCGGGTGTTTCCAAAACGGCTTTCAATTGATCCCAATGGTTCGATACCGGAGTTCATTCTAGACACGTTTTATCGTCTCGGTGTGAATGCAAGACCACCCCAACCAACCGTAAGCGAGTAAACACACAGTGTACACACCCAAAGCATGATCCCACGACTGTTTTTCTGCTTAAAATGGCCGCCGACATCCTGATTGGAATTAGTCATGCAAAGTAGTCGATATTAAACAGATAAAGAAACTACGCATTTGATTGTTCAGAAAAGAGTAGTCTTTTATTATTCTTGAGAAAAAAACAAACAATAAAAGCAATTTATTATTATTATTATTATTATTTATTTATTTGTTGCTTTCAAGTTATTTTAAAAGTAAAATTTCCTGTAACTTTCAGACATGTCGCCAATTGTGAATCTCGAGAATCATACCGAGTTCTCTTGACACGAACTCAATGTTGCTGCTCAACACTTAGGATCACAAGTGTTAATAACGAAACTTTGCTTGCAAAAACCAACAAATAATCGTTTTTGAAGACCCGAGTAAATTACTTTGTTCATCTAAGAGAAGTAACGTAGAAGACGTCTTTTTAACGTTTCCCTTGACTGTTGCCGTCGTCGGGGGACCTCAGAAGAAGCTGACGTCCCCCTCTTCCGTCTGGTCTAGATGACCTGCACCAACGGAAAGAGCCGGGCATGAAACAGTAATCGGGTGACCAGATCAGCCTTACAGGTAATGAAACATTGTGTAATTGCTATAAATAAGGTTGAAAAGAGCGCACTTGTTCGGCTTTCCCACTAGAGTTGCTAAAGGCGTTAAACCTAATTATCAAAAGGTAAAAACTGTTTACGGTTATTCGCCTGGGGTTATTGGCTTGTTGTGAAAGACAGTCGGAGCCTGACAGGAACCCCAACAATTACGGTAAACGTGAAGTACATGCGAACATAATGCAAGAAAAAATACCCCGAGTTGATTCGTCTTCCAGAAGGCAATTTATCCCAACGTGTCAACTTCGGAGATCAGTCGAAGATAGTCATCCCATGAGCTACAAACACATAGCTTTATAGTCATCCCTTCTGTTGTTCAAAACGTGCACACTGCAGTGAGATGCATTTCAGAGTATTCTGCTGAACTCTGTGATTCAAGGAGTATGTGGTATTTGCTTGATGTTTCGGCGTCGGCCTAAATAATTCTGCGTCAGATTCTTTTCGGTTTCGCACGAAATCAATTTGTTACTTGCATGTTGATGTCTGTATGAGAGTCGGTTCAATTCATTTGCTGTGTCACGTCCATCATGGTCTGTCAACCACTTTGAGTCTGTTGGTGGCTCGCTATATATATATATCACAACGAATATAACTTCCAGGAGAGAAAATTGTCACCTGTCAAGATGACACGCCAACATGATGAGAGAAGGGTGTGTTTCACTACCAACCAGGAAGACATGGAATGAAGAGTGGGGAAAACATTGCTTGAGTCTACCTCTTTTTCTCTTTCTGTGAGAGAATACCATGTTGCATTATCGAATTCTCTTAACACAGTGATTTTTATACAATCATGGGACTTGGTGGACGAAAACATCATCGAAGACCCCGGCAACGTCACCATCACCATCGGCCCAACCGTGACCACCACCCCAGAGGTTACCGTGCCGCAGCCGGTGGTGGTGTGACTGCCGCATTCCGGATTCCCGGCAGGTTCGCCTCCACCGTCTACGCAGTGCTCCTCATCATCGCTATTGTGCTCGTCAGCTTCGGTTTTCCTCTCGTTCTCCTCGGCATGGTGTTCATGTTCGAGGGACTCTCTTATCAACCGTCCATCACGGGCGTGATGTGCGTGGTCATGGGGGCGGCAGGGGTGGCAATGGGGATGCTCATGTGTCGCTACACCCACAACAAGGCACTTCGTTTACCCCAGAACAAAATCGATGTCACTCCAACCAGGACGGTGCCTCAAGAAAGAGGCATCTCCGTAGATAAACAAACTAATGATGAGGAAGAAGGTCAGGATGCACAGCTTCACATGCTGAAGATTTATGGGGACACCCAACCTGCCCGAAGTATCAGCTGGTCAGAGCTTAGCTCCGTTGAAAGTCGGCACCCGGCGTATGGGGGATACTTTCGTCCTGTAGTACCAGCACCAAAAGTCAGCCGTGTGTTTGCAATTCATCCCACGTCGCGGGAGTTCGTCCTGGATGGTGCAGCTTTGCTCCGGCCTCCCAAAGCCCCCGATAACTACACGGTACCACCGCTATCTGCAACGCCACCGATTCTTTACAAGGTTGAAAAGGACGGCAATCTCGTCTCTTTGAAGGAGAAATCTGCAGATTCTGTAACACCTTGATCTTGTATACTAAGCTCCTTCAAATTAGCTGGTTGTGCATGATTGAGTATCAGAGGACTGAGGAACTTTTATGAAAAAAACTCGCAATTAGTTTTAGTCAGCGGTTCATAAGGATTGAAAACTACATCCAAATTGGGACATAACGATTTTGTTTTAATCAGAAACACTAGGCTATACTATTCCGTATGAGGCTAACTATTGCCAAAACAAGTGTTTAGAAACTTTTTCTTGATTTTTGACAAAGAATGATGAATTCTTAAACGAGATTGTCTCCAGCGTTGTAACCAGGATCTTTTCACTGGGGAGGGGGAGCATTGACTTTCAGTGGGGCCCCAGGTACCATGTTTTTTTTTAATGAATTACATGCAGCGTATCTATATTTTTTTATTGGGGCATGGGGGGGGCACTGGAAATTTGTGGGGGGAGGGCACCCTAGGCCAACTACAGCTTATTGTCTTGCTTGATTTATTAATGCTGGGAAATAAGCTGTAGTCCTTCGTGCTACAAACCAGAAACCACAAAATTAAGCCACTGACTTAATTATTATTATAATAATAAAATACAAATAATATATAAAAATCACTATTGTAGCAATTGTAAGTGGCGTTTCAAATGTTATTTGTATTTATTTATTTATTTATTAATATTATTATTATTATATTTATATTGTATTATTATTATTTTTCTATTCACTGTAAAACTAAAGTTAGTCAAAACAGCCTTAATTAGTCATTTCAGACCATTTTTGACAAATTGTAGTCAAAATGTGATCTAAAAGGACTAATTAACACTGTTTTGACTAAGTTAGTTTTAGAGTGTTATATTATTATTATTTTTTAATGTAACCGTCCCTGCCTGTTGTGTTTTAGACCTTCAATTAGACCAGACCAAGTCTGAAACATTTAAATAAGCACAGAAAAATCATAAATATGTATTTTTTAAAATTTAATTATAATAACCTTTAAAAAATCAAATGACACCACTTCATTTATTTCAAAATAATATACAATATTATGACATTTCTCAGTACTTTATAAAAAGTTGTATTATTACGAATATTGATTAGAAGGGTAGGAATCATAATTATAATTATAAATTGTAAGGCAACCCCCCAAAACCACACACACAAAACAAAAAGGGCCAGGCCGAAATTGATTTTTGAAGCTAAAGAAACCAACGGATTGTATTGTCGGTATTTAACCGGTGTCATTTCTCGCTTTTTACTGAGGAAAGAACTTGAGTGCATAACAACAAATTACAATGACTGCGAAAACAATCTGTGAAAACCAAGTTGTAATACTTAATCATTTAAAAACACGAATAAAGACATTTCTCTTGTTTACAAACATTGTCAACAGTTTTATCTATACTAGCCAAGAAAAGTGACAACGATTCAAAAAGTTTATGTCATCTTTGCACCATTTTATTTCTTCATTGTGTTTTCCAAATTATCCACTTTTTATTATATGAAATATATATAGGCCTACATATTTCAGTTTCCATCTTAATATTTTTATTTGCAGCTTAGTCCCACTTTGCTTGCCGAGAGCAGCCGAAAAATAATACGTTGTGTTAACACGTGCGAAAGTGGGTCAACAAAGCCACTATCGATCATGTGATCACATGATCAAGTGAAGTCACCTGATCATACAAAATCACATGACACTCACACTCGTGTCCTGCTAGTGTCTGCTGCTGATGAGACGCGAGACCGGTCGGTGGTGTGGCGAAGCCAGTGCCAACAATCAGAAGATAAATACACAGTTTATAACTGTATCAGATCAATAAATAGTGACCTGATCTCATCTCATTTAGCGACTTAACAAATTCACAGTCGTTGACTTCGATCGTCGGTCGACTTAAGGCAGATTGGGCTGTCTGAAAACTAAAGTTTAGCTGCACAACAGTACACGTATTTAGTAACCTCATTTTACTTCCGTCTTTAGAAAGTTTAGTAACGTAAACTTCACAGCCATCAGACAGTAGTGTGTGTTGTGGTTAATGACAGTTTGTTTACACTACCCTGAAATCTACCCCCATTCCATAATGCAGAGATTGATGTTATTGCTCTGCCTTGTCATCTTGCAAGTTATTGTCCAAAGTCCTCCGTCGTCTGGATTCTCTGGTGGTAGATCATCTTTGAAAGGTAAGTAGGTTAACGGTGACTTTTTTATGGTTTCTTCGGAGGCAAAAGTTCCTGCCGAAAATCACTGATGTTTTCCTAACTATCAACAGAGATTCAGAGTTCAAATGAGAACCGGTGGCATCCAAAGTTCCTGAGAACTTGACCTGTTTGCTTGAGGGAGATAAGCTCATGGAGATACTGATGAACATGATGACTGTGCAGGATCTTAAAGACGAGGAGGGAAGTCTTGAAGCAGATCCTCTTTGCTATCGGAAGTCAATGCAGCTCTCTCAGAACAGGAGAAATTTGATTGCATTTTCCACATCACACATTGAAGAGTGAAGAAAAGGGTTGCTTTCAACCCCAACCCCTACTCAGAAAGTATGACCACTTAAAACGTATAAATCTGATTAAACTCCCTCTCTACAGGGTGAGGCACCATTTTTGCATCTTTTCCATTTTGGTTTTGTTTTCTCTTTCCAGACCGTGCAAAAGATGCCAAAGAAGATTGGGCATATGTTAATGTGCGTCAAGATGCCTACATGTTCTGGTGGCTGTACTATGCAAGAACAAACTGGCCTCAAGCACCTCTAATTATATGGCTCCAGGTAGGCCTTAAAAAAAAACCACAAGAGGGCGCTGAGATAGACTGATCCACTAAGCCTTGTTTATCATTGCCAATGGCACCCACACTTCTTTGCTCTCCCACTAGCCTTTCGCCAAGGCCTTCACGTTTATTGTTTAAACAATTTGTTTACTGTTTGAACAATTTGTTTATTTTTTTAAAACAAGTTCTTAGCACATTCACATCTCAAAGGCTGTTGTGAAACAGATAAGATCTGATACCATAAGTGCTTCTAAGATGTAGACATTGTGTGTTCTGTCCATTACTAGATTTTAAAAAGGTCACTGGCTATAAAAATCAAAACGAATGAATCCTTTCCTCTTTTTCTTAAAATGATGACAGGGAGGTCCCGGTGGCTCCTCTACTGGATTTGGCAACTTCATGGAGATCGGGCCGCAAGATGTAAACCTCAATCAACGGAATGTAACATGGGTAAGTCAGAATATTTGCATAGAGGGTTCACAGAGTTCCTATGTGGGGCAATTTATCAAAACTCTAGATACTGAAGAAACATTGTGTGAAACAGTGGCGTAGCCAAGGGGGGTAAAGGTGGGCAGCTGCCCCCCCCCCTTACTCCCTTGGAACATCTTGCCCCCTGCTTAATCCCCTGTCAGCCTCTGAACACCATGAAATTTGCTATAATCAGGCTATTTTAGCTGAACTTGCCCCCTCTACAAATATCTGTGCCCCCCCCCCTTGTCTCCTTCAAAAGAAGATGCTGGATACACCACTGCTGTGGAACATATTTCCCTACTTGAAAAATACTGCCTCAAATTACTCCACTTGGGCCTAGTTTTTGCAGTTGTGTCCATAATCAAGTTCCAAGAAATATTCTCATTTTCCCTCATGGAAGCGCTGCTGTTTACCAGGGAATACTACGGTGCCCATTCAAGAACAAATATTGTTGCATGGAACACATGTCGTTTCTTGTGGGAAAACCATCCACCAATGCACTCAAAATTATTTTGTGTAAATTTTTGGGCCAATAGATAAATTGACTACTAAAAAAGGGTGTGCATTTGTACACATGGCTTTGGTAAATTAGTACACACTGGGGTAGAGGACTAAGTCAAGTGAGCTGTTTCTTGAATTTCTTTTTTCTTCTCAGATTGAAACGGCTAGTGTATTGTTCATCGACAACCCAGTAGGTACAGGATACAGTTATGTGACGTCAGACAGCGCATACACCACCAACAATGAACAGATTGCTGATGATTTGGTCACTGTCCTGATCGCGTTTTACAAACGTCTTCCAAACTTCCAGGTGAGTTAATTAAAATTAATTAAAGTACCGCATTGGTAGAAGATAAAAGAATATCAAAACATTGTAGATACTAATAAATGACAAGTATATCTATTTGTCAGTTAAAAGTTGCAGTTCAGGAACATTTCAAATATTCTGGAGCTGTTTAGTTTTTTTCTTTGCATTATTTCATGGGATGTTTTCAAGCTTTTGATACTCGTGTAAAAACTCAAAACATGGATCAGCATCAACATATCTCCAAGAAGATAACGAAGGACTACATGTATCAACCTCCAAGGAAACTTTGCTCCGGCTGGCAAGAGACTTCTCACTGTACATCCAGTCCTTACTAAAGCATACAATCAACTTGCTTTCAGAAGTGCATCACCGGCACTATGGAACACCCTCCCCAACCACATCAAAGACTGCTCCACAAACAGGGGGGAGGGGATTTAAAAATTCAAAACACAACATGAGACCTGTTCACCTCAAGAAGCACCTGGGCTCGATTTCAGATAGGGCTGAGATTGATCGTAACTGCGAATCACTCTTATTTGCTAAGCAAAGTGTGATGTCACAATGCAAATCGCTATGGCAATACTGACAACTCAATTTAAGATGAATCTTGGTGCTTTGTGAAATTGACCCCTGGAGAGGTTTGTTTCATTCCCTCCACAAAAACTGTGTATTACTATTATTATTATATATGCAAATTCCTGGGGAGTAGGCCTGACCCAGGAAAATACTCTCTGAAAAAGTCACTAAATTTGCAGATTTCCCAAATTGAAAATTCAATCTCACAAGATGAGCTGCATTACTCCATTCTATTTGTTTGTTATTCTCAGTATTTACAGTAATCATACTGTCAGTATAACTTGACCACAAAAACAGTTTCCCCCTTGTTCCTGTAGAAAAATCCACTGTACATATTCTCTGAGTCTTATGGAGGCAAGATGACTGCAGGATTCAGCCGAGCACTTACACAGGTGAGATCAACAAGTACAACCATGACATCAGTGTAAAGATTACGATTGGATTTATCTTTGATTCAAATGGTGGTTTATCTTGAAACCAATGGAGAAATTTATTGTGTTTATGTGTTTAAGTGCTACATATGAAGCGTGGACCTGATAACAAAAGATGTCCACACTATGTTGGAACTTGAAACACTATGTGGACTTACGTCCACACAGTGTTTTTGTGAATAAGATATTCTCAATTAACTCAAAAGGGAGTCAATTTCTGTACAGCATTGAATAGCTCAAAACTGAGTATTAGATTAAAGGGATCGGGTGTCCGAAAACCAGCTCTCAAAACACTCTCTAATAGAAATGGCGGCGGTTTTAAAGATTTCTGGTTCATAACTGCACGATAACAAAGGAATGTCCACACAGCGTAAGTCACAAAGGACGGTGTGTGTGTGTGTATGTGGTGTCGTTGCCGTGCAGTCTAGTGTGGTGAACCCAAGTTCTGTAATTTACAGAATGTGGGTTCGAATCCTGGCCTGGTCAGTCGAGGCACTGGTGTCCTTGAGCAAGGCACTTTATCACAATTGCTTCTCTCCAACCAGGGGTTAAAATTGGTACCGGGGAGAGCTGGGGAGTAACCTGCAATGGACTGGCATTCTGTCCAGGGGGAATAGCATTAGTCTCGGTAGTTTAATGGCAAGGAAACTGGATGTAAACACCAGCCTGATGAGCCATATTGGCTCGAGAAAGACTTTACCTACTTATTTATAAATGTTTGTGTATATTTCAGGCAATAAGTGCTGGTAAACTCAGCTGTAACTTCCAGGGTCTGGCAATGGGAGATTCTTGGATTTCCCCAGTTGGTAAGAGAAACTAAAGTAGCTTTAGAAATCCCCCAAAAAGATTTTTTTTTTAAAATAAAGTATGAGTCCATTGTTAAATAAGATGACTGGGGAGAGAAGTGGCTTCAGATGGCTTCCCCTAAATCATGAACAGCTAGAGGGGCTCATGGAGAGTTATCAACATCTTTAACAGGCATGTGATTTGTTAGAATTGCTACCTTGGCCTTCAAATATTCTTGAAAAGAGGCAAACTCACCATCACAGAGAAAAAAAGACTCAGCATTTTTTATGACATAAGTACACGCATGCATGTTCACATTTTTCAATAGGATTTTATCGTGTCGGACTTTTGTTGGACTTTTGGAAGCCTAGCCAAGGCTGTGATCGGTCAACACGTAAGGGGACAGGGCTTAATGGATAGGTCTATTTTAACACCCTTTTGAAGTATTGCACAGCCTCTGACATCACCCAGTACAATTTGTATGACGCTGAAAATGTTGAAATCTTTTGACTGTCTCTAAGTGATTTGAAATCATAGTAGTGAACAGTAAAGAGATCCTTGTTAAATGCTTGGTAGATTTCAAAGTTGAACCCCAGGTGAAGTTCTCATGTGCAAAGTCTGCCAAACGACGTAGCGTATTACCAACAAATATGTTTGGCAATACTTGCCATCTTCATTTCGGATCTTTTCTTTCTTTTTTCAGACTCTGTGAATTCCTGGGGTCCTTACCTCTACTCAGTCGTAAGTATTTTGTGTGACTGAAATTCTTATGTTTTTCTATACTCGAATTTGTATCAACTATTGTGATGAAAAAAAGTTGATCTTTTATTATCACTACATTACAATTAAAATGTAAAAAGACAACTTTTATTTAGCAACTGTGCCATCTGGAAAATCATTGTTTCTTTCAAAAGTTTGAGTCATCATTGGGTATTGGAAGAGTACATTTATACTTCTGCTCTACTGTTCATGATATTAAATGCACCATACAACCATGACAACCAGTTTGATGTCCAAGATAAAATAATGTATGCTTTGTCAGGGAGTGATGTGCATGTATGTACTTATTATGATATAGAATATAGAAATAAGATCCAAGTCTTGGGGAAAAGTTGTCTTGCTCATTCTTTTGTAAATACATGTTTCTATCGGGATGCTGGAATAAAGTTTACGAAAAGTGAGCTTGCAGATTGGATTTGTTTTACATGATTTCTCTTTTACGATTTCCAACTATGGATTAATAGCTGTAAGGATGAAAGACTAACTAGTGAATTGGTTATATTTCTGGCTCTTCAGTCTTTGCTAGACGGGAAAGGCTTAAGAGCGGTTGAGGACTCTGCCAAGGCAGTTGAAGATGCATTTAACAAGGGGGACTATTCTCGTGCCACTGCCCTATGGAGCACAGCGGAAGACATAGTGGAAGAGGCAAGTGTTACTACCAGAGATGTTGCTTTGGTTATGTAGTTATTGTTAAATGCACAGATTGATTTTTATTTGTTCTAGAGTGCAGACTGTTTTTTGTTGATGGGCCGTCAGTGCCACTGATTGATCCCCAGCCCTAGACCGCTCGGCCACAACACTCATACATGATAGTGCATCAGTAATCCCAAATGGCACACCTTTTGTGTTGCTATAGAAATGTGACCTCTGTGAGAAGGGTCTAACGATACTGTGCACATCTTCAACATAGTCGTTCAGATTTAAAGTAATGCTTTACATTTTTCCCACAATCTTGACTAACAGAATACTTTTGGTGTTGATTTCTACAATATTTTGAACAATTATGGAGAGAGTCTTCTGACGGCAAAAGAACGCCGTCATCTTTCTCCAATAGGTAAGGATAATTCTGAGAACTTAAACAATTCCAGTTATGAAGTGGTATAAATACGGAAGAGATAGATGAAAAAGAAAAGGGCTTTCTTGATTGACTTGAGAGATTGAGCTACATATAGACGAAGAGGAGGACCCAGGAACTGTGAAGTATGGAGAAATGTGTAAAATTGTTCTTAAGTCATGTTGAAGACCTGCCTGAGATTTTTAACAAATCTCAACAACATTATTAATCGCTAGTGTGTTTTATTCTGATTCTGAGCAGAGAAATTGTACAGACGGCATGTGGCACGAATGCAGAACGACGATCTGGATGAACTGATGAATGGGCAGATTAAGAAAAAACTTGGAATTCCAAACAACGTCACCTGGGGAGGTAAGATCCATGTTCCACTCTTCTTTGTTTTATCTTATTGTTTTGTTTTATATAACAATATTTTCAAGACTTTAAAAATGATTTTTTTTTTATAAAGAAACTATGGATAGAGATAGAGGTAGAGATTTGCAGTCACGCCATGTCTTGAGCCTCTTGGTGAATGTGTGATTCTGAGAAGAAGTTATACTCGACTTTGTATGGGTCGAAACGGCATACACTATTGCATACTTGTGCCTAATGTTCAATTATGCAATGTTTAAAGCTTGCGTCTCGCACACAGGTTTTAAACACCATTTATAAAAGATGGTAGAATAGTTTGGGAACAAGCTCACTCTTTTTTCTTCTTGATTCAAGAAGCATATCAGAAAAATATTGAAATAGTTACTCATGCTTGAATAATATTTTAGTGGCGTGTCGTGGCCGAGTGGTTAGTGCGTCGGACTCAAGCTCTGGTGGCTGAGTCACGGAGTGTGAGTTCGAGTCCCGGTAATGACACTTGTGTCCTTGAGCAAGACACTTAACCATATTGCTCCGTAAAAGTTGGGGAGGTAGAGTCTTCTGCTCTACCAGCCAGGCTTCTGATGGATGATACCCAAGCCTACATCCTTACGGACTGTAAAGGGGGTTACCCTGTTTCAGCCCCAGGAGTAGGTGGCAACGGCCCCTGGATAAAACAGTTGATTTGTAGCCCACACCTCGAGTGGCTTACTGGCCTTGTGTGTCTGGCGACTTCCATAAAAAAAAAAATTAGTGATATTCAGTTCTTATACAGCCCTTTATCTACAGGCGACTCAAAATGCACATTATTTGAACTCATATTTTGACTTGGTGAGACTCATTTGTATAGCACTTTGTAAGGGTTTACAAGGTGGTGTGGTGCAATCTCCTGCCAATTATGCCTGAAAACACCAGGGCGAACCCCTTGTCTTATCAAGAAGTGTACTGGTTTCTTTTTTACGTACATTACACAACATGTGGGACCTATGGCTTTATGTTCCATATGAAGGATGAAGCAATAATTGTTAAGTGTCTTGCTTCAGGACACAAGTGTCAAGACCAGGACTCGAACCCATGCTCTGATGCCACAACATGAGTCCAGTGCACTAGACCAGTATTTCAGACAAAAGATATAAATTTCAGAAACTTCCATACGGTGTTACAAGGGAACAGATGCCTTTAGACCAAGATTAACTTAGGCCCTAATGATTTTGATTTGAAATCCTGAATGAAAATAGCACATGAATTTGTTCAGAAGTAACTATAACTTGTGAACTTGCGGTTACAACCATGTATAAATCTCTTTTGGGAGGAGTGGTGGCTCTGAAAAGAGCCGTTGTGGTCTCGACGTTTCGAACAGTATACTCTGCTTGTCTTCAGGTGAAAAATTCTTTGAAATGTCGAGACCACACCGTCTCTTTTCAGAGCCACCACTCCTCCCAAAAGAGATTGATACATGGTTGTACCCGCAAGTTTACTAGTTAAAGTTTTACTTCTTATTATCTACACCATGAAAGCTTCGAACATCACCTGTGAATTTTGTTGTGTAGATTATTTTAGAAATAACGATTTTCAGAATGATTGACACCATGAAGTGATCTTTCAGATTAATTGTGCGATCTCTTGTTCTTTTTAACTTTGCAGGTCAATCAACAGAAGTCTTTGCACAACTATCTGGCGATTTCATGAAACCTGTATACAACATTGGTGCGTACATTGTGTAAAGTTGGTGAAAGATTATCTTGTCCGAGTCTTGAGTCCGAGTCTGAGGACTCTTCGAGTCTGAGACCGGTCTCGAGTCCTCCAGTACTAGTACATGCACATTATTGTTTGTTATGCCATACATTTGTGGACAACCACTATGGGATTGAGCATTTGTGAACTCCTAACAAAAAATCTTTTCAAATTCAACAATTATATTGATGTACTTTTATGAAGCTAAGAATTACAAAGTTATATCACTTTTGAATGATTAGTTGAAGTTATTAATCGATTGACTGCTCTGATTTTTTTGTTGTAGTGGATGAGCTGTTGAACTCTACCAAACTGAGTGTCGTGGTGTACAGTGGTCAGTTAGATCTGATTGTGGATACAATAGGTAAGACACTTTGTACAAGTCCAAAGTGAGTTGCAGGAATACTTGATGGTAGCAGAGCTACCACTAAAACCAACCTAAAACCAAGAATCTTGGAAATAAGCACATGCTCAGAACTATATAAACAATGAACAAGTTACCCACTATGTAATAATGATATAATATAATGTGTTAAATAAATTAATAATAAATTAATTAATATGCGCATTTTTAAGTCGAGCAGGACCCTCAAAGCACCTACCCTGTGTTTACTGGGCCCTAAGCATTCCTGAAATCATCTCAACTCCTCAGGAGTATGCAGCACCGGCAGCCAAACGGGTGCACAGGTTGCTCATCATTTGCATCAACAATTTCTACCCTCGGGTGATGAGAAGCAATGATAGTGTCACGATCGGGATTCGAACCCACACGCTGATGACTCAGCCACCAGAACTTAAGTTTGAGGCACCAGACTGCTCTGCAATGATACTCTACACTATAATCTGCTGCTAGTACCTTGATTCACAAAGTTTCCCATTGCTCCTGTTACCACATAGACGAGCATCGCAGCGTGCAACATTATCATGTTTCTGATTGTATAGTTTATAGGGAGATCATTTTAACCCTACATGTTTTGTTGTTTAAAATTGGTTTTAAGGTACGGAGGCTTGGGTGAAGAAGTTGCACTGGCCAGGCCTCCCAGCATACAACAACACCTCATGGAAACCGATCTACGTCATTCCAGACAAACCAGCCGCTTTCCTCAAAGAGTACAACAACTTCTCATTCTACTGGATTATGAAAGCTGGCCACATGGTAAGTACACAGCCTTGCAAATCATGTTTATTCATTAAAGCTGTGTGGTGGTTTGATGGGTTAAATAAAAGTAGCTCTCACAAAGAAATAGCACGGAGTCTGACCCTGTGCTGTTTAGAGAAAGTGGTTGACTAAATGAACAGAGCTGAATGCAAAATTACATAATAATTAGAGACTTAGGTGGTCTATCATTATTTTTTAGAAACCTGTGCATGCCCAGTAGTATCACACACCCAGCAATATGACAGAAAAGCTCAGGGAATTTCAAGTTGAGCAAAATCTCAACTCAGACCTCGGAAGGGTTGGTCCCAGTAGTTCAGTCATAGTAAGGAACGGTTTAGCTCCAAAACCTCAAGAGTTGTATTTCAACACGAAAATGAAAACAGAACCAAAGTGAACCTCTCTGCTTTTGCTTAATCCAACTTGCAACCTGATTGGTCAAAGGCTCACATAAGCAATTTGCATAAAGGTCAGCCCTGCAGCCCAGGAAAGAGGCAGCTAGCCTTTTTTTGGCTTACCTCCTACCCAGAGGGATGTCTCCAAGGCTAGTCTAAGCACAGACATGGCCCAACAACTGGGCTGCAGAGGGAGAGGGTGATATTAAAAATATAGCTGCTACTGCATTACAGCTGTACTGACCTGGGGGGTGGTCATGTGCCGGCGGTAAACGATGTATTTGATCATTTATGTGGTAACATGAAGTATTTACAAGGTGCACTATATCTGCATGGTGACCCATTATTAGCTGGGTATTTTAAAAATGATTAGTCTCTTTCTTCTGTTTTAGGTTCCTTCAGATGCACCGGAGACTGCTTACAAGATGATGCAGCAGATCACTGGGATATCTAAGACGTAGTGCATCTTCAATCAAGATAAACTGAAAACGCATGTTAACAAGTCAGTTCTCATCGACATTAGGTTTTACCCGCTCGCCACGAATTTTTACATTCAATTTGATTCCCAGTCTATTGCGCGCGTGTGAAGTCAGTGCGAGACGTCAATAACAATAAAAAAGAAATAGCAAAAGACTCTTTCTACAATATTTGCATTAACCTACTGTGCATTATATTAAATTTAACTATCGTTTTAAGTGATGAGGCCTATAGTATTTCTTTTTACAGGAAGCTGCTATAGGGAATCAATAGGTTTTAAATGAATAGCATTCTTAACGTATTAATTTTTCATTTTTTACGGAAATTATGTTAAAGGCATGGCGCCTTTTCCATGAACAGAATTAGAAATAAATAAGTAGTGAACTTGATAAAATAAGGCGTTTTCGACCTAGGCTATGTATCTTTTCCTTAGTAGCATTTCTCAGAGCATAATCCAGGTCGGTCACAAACAAGTGTGACGCCAATGTATCTCTCTGCAGTACTCCACCAATCATACTAAACAGTTACGTGGGACCATCGGGTGTTACAACTTTTGCTGTTGTGCCTTTGCACAAGGAAGCAACTGCCTTAACTACAATTATTGTTTACCATATTTGAGGATGCTTGTCACCTTTGTACACACGGAAACAGAGGAAGGGGCGACCAGCCATGAACCTCTACAGATTAAAGGCAAGATACGGGGTTGAACACAACATCCAAGAAATCCAAAGTGTCACGAAAAGCAGCGCCTGCTCTGGAAGACCATGCACCCTTGATGTGGATCTGAGAATGAGTGAAGCTATTTAGGTTTATGTGTGTAGTCCACGCCCAAATAAATTCCATTTTAACTATGATTAAAATTGTATTACCGATCGAAAGTAGGCCCAACAAAAAAACATAATAGTTAAATCATAATAAAAACACACAATCAATTAATCATACACGAATGGCCTCACTCATTCCAACATAATTAGTTATTCACCGTCCATACCGGGGCTGAGCTACTAGACACCATGATATCATCATAAGAAGACTTGGGAATACTTGTCTCCAAAAAGAAGAAATTAAACTGCTCGCCAAGGTTTAAAACACTACAGGACTACACATTCATTAAAAGTTGAAGGATACAATAAGTAGATCACACACACACAAAAATGAACATGAAACAATGCACAATCCACACACTGTCTGGCCATACGGACAACGCAAGTAATTATATACAAAGATTAACAAACAACAATCATCTAGAATTGAGCAGTTCTCGTACAGTGGCGTAATATAGTGGGGAGGGGGGGGGGTGCGGCACGTGCCCCCGACTGATGTCCGTGCCCCCGGGTGCTCCCCCCCCCCCAATTTGAAATCTGAAACTGGACTTTTGAGATTGAAAATTTACAGAATACAATGTTACATTCATGAGCTTTTTACGTAGTAATTTCAATGTTTTTAAAACTATTTGTTTTTGTTATTTACACGCATACAATGTATTTGACCTGCACGTCAGATTATTTTATTAGACATAGTAAACCGGACATAACATAAGAACGCTGAAAGGGGCTTGCTTAGGAAAACTACAAACGGAAACTACAGTTTTAATTGGCCCAATGTGCCCCCTAGAAAAATTGTGCACCCCCTTGTGCCCCTCTAAAAGTTTAACCTCGCCACTGGTCTCACATCTCTGTGAAAATTGCCCTCTTTGGAAAAACCGGCACGTCACGGTAGAGTGTCAATAACAGTGTCACATATTTTGACCTCTACTATGATAGTTGTTTGCTTGAGTTCTCTCTGTGTATTCTCAAAAATCAGTCTCGGAAACGGGTCAAACATTTCCCAGTTCTTCAAGTTCAAGCATAACCGTCTTCAGAAACGAGCCCGTTCACACTTCGGTTTAACGTCAAGGTTTGTCTCTCTTGCGTGTTGAACAGAGGAAGCACCTTACCGTCGTTCAGTGAGTTGATGTGAATTGTGTTCATCAATTAAATATAAAAAATAATATAATTACGGATTGGCAATGTACAACCGCACTCATCCATTAGTGTTTGTGTGTACGGCAAACAATGGCGACAGACAACGGTGATTGTTAATTTTTAACATCGGAAGATAAAGAAGAGAATGCAAGGCGTGACACCATTGGCCATGAGCATCCATTTCAGTATTATGAAGTTATCAAGAAAACCCCTTTATAATAATAGGATCCCTTGAGTGTTTCCCGGGGAAACGGACATAGCTTGAGAGACTGCCACAAGTCTAAGGTCAGCGGTCCAACGTTATACCAGTGTACGCATTGAGTGGTTTTTGTTGTTTTAATGTTATTCATTTTTTTGCAACACTTAGGCCTATTTTCGAAACTAGCTCGCTGGCAATGATGACTTGTTGAATTGTGTTACCTTGATGATGATGTCGTATGCTATTTCGATCTCTATAGTCTGCAAGCAAATTGATGGTCAGGTCATCAGCCTGCTGAAGGACTGTGTTGCCCCCCATTAACACGCTTTAGAGTCAGGGCAGTCCGCTATCGTATGGTGCATCATCCGGGGTTCGCCGCAGTCACAAAGTGGGTATCTCTTTTGCTGTTCATTTCTTTTATAGAATTCAAATCAATTCTTTCCGTTCATTCTAACATGGATTGACCTAACGATTATACGTAGCAATGACATCAGCCTCGATTGAGTTGCTGAGTAGTCAGTGGTTAGTCCTGCTGAGAATTTTAGTCTCAAGTCAACAAGTGCAACGTTTAGAAACATTGCATCCGATCCGTTTTGATCAGCTCCTGTATATAGCTCGTACGATTTCTTACTTTAAAAGCTTTGGTATTGACCGCATTATGCCTGTATCGTTTTCACTGAGTAGTTGTCATTCTCTTTTCATAGATTCTTTAGACAAGCCGACCAATTCCGTTGGGTGCTGAAGTCAGTATAAAAGGTAGATTAATTAGCATCTGAAGTTTCTCCCGGACTGTCATAATGGCGCGTCACGGTCGACGCCATCGCCGTCACAACCGGGGCAACCATGGTGCCTACTCCGGTGTCGCTCCTGCACGCACCCATCTTTTTATCTGCTATGTTAGCTTAGCAATTACGGGCGGGTCCTTTCTCCTCGGCGGAACTGCTATGATGACTACGGGCTTTTTCGAAGGTGTTGCGCAGGGGATAATCGGTGCTGTTTTGTTTCTTGTTGGGGCTGTGCTAGCTATTACTTCTGGCGTACTTATCTACTGCGCCCGCAAGAAGGAGCGGGAATCGAATGTGGTGAACCAGCAAGTTGCAGGAGGAACAACGCTTGCGTACGGCCAGCCGGCCGGGACGCAGCCTGGAACTTTTGCCTACGGCCCCGGGGGAGGGCCAATAGCATCGCAGACAGCTCCTCCAGGGGTAACAATTGTATATGGCCCAACAGGTCAAGGACAACCTCAAACCCAGGCTGGATTTCAACCTCAGCCTCGACAGTATCCAAGCCAACAGTATCCAGCCACTGCTCCTTATCCACCAGCTCAGTAAGTCAAAATGCGTTTTTGTTTTCCCCGATTGAATTCAAACAAAATACTGTCATGAACTCCATACAAATTTAATAGACCTACAGCTCAGGACCCTTGTTCCGATAAGCCAGTGAAACATCCTAACTCGGATCATGCGTGGAGCAGAAAACTAAAAATGGATAAACAGAGGGCGATATCGCTCAAACTTACTACGGGCTTCCCCTGAAACTAATAAAATTTCTTCTTATACTTTGACAGACCTAGTGCACCGTATCTACCTCAGCCTGGCGTGCCTTATCCGCCTCAGCCTGAGGGTGAGCTCGCTGGTCAAGCGTACCCCCCACCACCTTCCTATGACGAAATCGTCAAGACACAACCCGTTGCTGATGCTGAGAAGCCGACAACATAGACAATACGTAGTCAGGTCTGCACTTCACCATGTTATTGTGCCTTTGCATTGTAAATTAATTGTTTTTATGATAAAAACAAAATAAGTTATACATAATGTTTGATAGTTAAACAGTTAAAAAAAAATTCTCAAAGCCTGTTTACTGTCCCTGATAGAGGGCGTAGTCCTTCCAACTGCACTGACGTGATGGAAGAGACACGGAATATGAAATTGGGGATCTTCCACACACATAATGAGGGATAAAGTCTCCCGGTGAATGGGATCTCGGGTTGCGACCGCTAAATGGCGTCATGTTTGTTTTGTTTTAAATTGTAGCTTCGGGAGATCAACCAGTGATTGGTTGACTTTTTTTTTTATTGATGAGGGGTGCTTTTAGTTCCTTTAAACTGCTTTTTGTGTATACGTTTTCTTTATAGTTTTCATATCGCTGTGTTTGTAGTTTTACCTGTGAAATTCACAACAAAAATATATTATGACAGATGCACATAATAACTTAGGCCTACAAGGTGTAAAAATAGTCATGGTGAAAAACATCCCTAGATATAATAATTTTTGCCTGAAAGGCTACAGTTTTTGAGAAGCGGGTAAAAACAATTACTTTTGATCCTTCGAGTACCAACATCCTGCGTTTGAAATCAGTGACCAAAGTGATGGTGATTTTTCACAATCTTCTCGTGACTCCGACGGTCGATTGAGCGTTAACTTTCACAGGTTTGTTATTTCATGTATGTACGTTGGATTACACAGAGCCCAAATTCTGGTCTTTGAGAATTACCAATGAACCACTCTGGTCCCGGATACCCGATGGGCCTCATTCTAGGCTTGGTTCTACGGGGGGGCCAGGGGACGTCTGGGGGGGGGGCTTTATCCCCCCCCTCCCCACACACACACACACACACACAAAATAAAAAAAAGAAAATAAAAATGCAAGGAAAAAACAACAAAAAGAATACATGCTGGAAAATACTGGATTTTCGTGAAATATTCAAATAAATAGTACTGGATACTGTCCTTGTCACTATATATATATATATAGTCTCCGTGTGTACGATTAAATGTTTTCCGACCCATACGTTGGAAAAGCGCGGTGCTTGAAAAATGCGCTGCATAAATAGGTTGCTTTTCGACTCACAAAACGAAATAGCAGTAGCGACAGTTAGATGGTGACGTCACTTCACCTGCGAAGGGTCAAGTCCCACACTCACCCCCTGAATTAGAACTAGCTCTAGAACCGCGCCTCATTCACCACTCATTTCAATGAGAAAGGGTTGTTTCATTCCCCTGTCCTATGTCCGGGCTGTGCTATAAACTAGAAGTGCACAACGATCTGGTGGTGGTTCTGTGAAACGACCTTCAAAACTTGAACTGGAAGGAAATATCCATTAAAAACCACACACCGGTACGTCATCACGTCGAGTGCCATTGACAGTGTCATATGTTTACCTCTATTGGTATTATGATCACAGTCAACAGTTCTCTGTGTGCATTCATAACAATCAATCTGGGAAACGGTACAAACATGACCTCTGCCATAAACGTATAGACAGAAACGAGCTCCATCACGCTTGAGATTGACTTCAAGTTTTTGCCTGTTCCTTCCTCCATGGTCTCACTACTAGCGTGATGAACAGAAGAATTAGCAGCTTAACTGCACTGGCGGAATATCAATGGAAGTGCCACGTCGTTCTGTAAAGGTGGGTTCGACTTGGTTATTGTCGTTCATTTTTACATGCGAACAGTTACCATAGCCCCATAGTACAGAATACAAAACAAGATTTCGTACAGCAATGGCTGTGATGAAGAAGAGATTGCAAGTCACCACACCAGTGGCCACGACCATCCATTTCAGTCATCAAGAAACTTGGCCATGAGAAAACTTCTTTAATGATATTAATATAATCTCTTGATGTTTCCCGAGAAACGGACACACCTTGAGAGACTGGCACAAGTCTAAGGTCAACGGTCTATTAACATACAGGGCAACCAGCTCTGTACGCATTGAGTGTTTTGTTGTCAAAGGCAGAACCTTAACGGGTATTCACACAGACTTCCATGTATTTTGAAATGAGCTTTTTGACAATGAAGACTTGCGAATTTTGGTACGGTACCTTTAAAGTGCTATTCATTTTGTTTATAACTTCAAAATCAAATCTTGCCACTTGAACTGACGATTATACTTGGAGAATGTCATCAACTTTGATCGGGTAGCTGAGGTATGAGTAGTCTGTGGTTAAGCATTGTTACCTTTGAAAACTGCAGTCTCAATAATAAGTCAATATCGAACATTTACAAATGAACGGTTTTGATCAGCTTCTGTAGCCCGTATGATTTTTTACTTTCACAAGTTTTGGTATTCTTGCCTCGTATTAATTTTCACTGTGATGTTGTATTCACTCTTTATACTATTAGATACCTTGAATTGTCCGTCCTGAGTTGCTGGTGAATTCAGTCAAAAAATAAACGAACGTTAGTTAGGATCTGAAGTTTCTCTGCCAGTCAGAATGGCGCGTCACGGTCACCGTCATCACCATCATCCCCGTCATCATCATCATCCCCATCACCATCCTCGTCGCCATCATCATCACAACCGGGGCAACCGCAGTGCCCACCCCGGTGTGTTTGCGTCTCCTGGTGTCGCTGCTGCAGGCGGTTATTACGTCTGCTCGATTGTCTTAGCAATGTTTGGTGGCTTTTTCCTGATCAGCGGAACGGCCATGATGGCTACGGGCTATGGCAGTGGCTTTGGTAGTGGAGTGGGGGTAATGGGTACAGTTTTATTTGTTGTCGGGGCTGTGCTAGCTATTACTGCTGGTGTACTTTGCTACTGCGCCCGCAAGAAGCAGCAGGAATCGAATGTGATGAACCAGCAAGTTGCAGCAGGAACAACGCTTACATACGGCCAGCCGGTCGGGACGCAGCCTGGAACTGTTGCCTACGGCCCCGGGGGAGTGCCAATAGCATCGCAGACAGCTCCTCCAGGGGTAACGATTGTATATGGCCCAACAGGTCAAGGACAACCTCAAACCCAGGCTGGATTTCAACCTCAGCCTCAACAGTATCCAAGCCAACAGTATCCAGCCACTGCTCCTTATCCACCAGCTCAGTAAGTCAAAATGCGTTTTTGTTTTCCCCGATTTAATTCAAACAAATTACTGTCATGAACTCCATACAAATTTAATAGACCTACAGCTCAGGACCCTTGTTCCGATAAGCCAGTGAAACATCCCAACTCAGATCGTGCGTGGAGCAGAAAACTAAAAAAGGATAAACAGAGGGCGATATCGCTCAAACTTACTACGGGCTTCCCCTGAAACTAATAAAATTTCTTCTTATACTTTGACAGACCTGGTTCACCGTATCCACCTCAGCCTGGCGAGCCTTATCCACCTCAGCCTGGCGTGCCTTATTTGCCTCAGCCTGGGGGTGAGCTCGCCGGTCAAGCGGGCCCACCACCACCGTCCTATGACGAAATCGTCAAGACACAACCCGTTGCTGATGCTGAGAAGCCGACAGCGTAGACAATACGTACCCTCTATACTGCACCATGTTATTGTGCCTTTTCATTGTAAATTTAAACTTTTTATGATAATAACAAAATAAAATAAAATAATGTCTGATAATTTGACAATGTTTAAAACCATTCAATGTACGATCGTACTAACAAGTTTAGTCCGTTTGTAAAGAATTGTTGTTTGAGAAGCTAATTTTTACAGTCAAATTTCCCCAAACTCAGCAAGTTCCTGTAAGAACCATGACAATAAACAATTTGACATGAAGAATTAGCCTGGGTTGACCATTTAACCTAGAAACTTGGTTACAAACATAAGCTCAGTCAAACTCCCATAGGATGTGTACAAAATGTACAAAACGCTAGGTTCTTCTCCAGATTTGGCTTTTTGCTTTCAACACCCTGTCACCAGCTGGGTACCAGACAACACGTCTATAATTTCTTTTTGGGTTCAGAGGACCTCTAGCAGTCATTTGAGACCATTTGAGAAGAGATTGTGTTCACCAAAGTCATGTATTTACACGATATTCAAACGTACTGACAAAAATGGTACCATCGTGCAGCCGTGTATAAATAATGCGACCGTACATTGCAAGGTTTTAAAACAACACGTACCAGTCTGTATTTCACCGTTGAACTTAATACTATTTAAATGTAAGCTTTTTATAATAATAACATGCATTAAGATATAAATAATGTTTCTTATACCTCTACAATGTACATATTTGTTTTTCTCAAAGCCTTGTTACTGTTTTTGTGTGTAATGTTCTTTTAACTTATCTACTTCCTGCTTGGTTGACTTTTTTAATTGATCAGGGATGCTATTTTTTAACTGCTTTTCTGTGTATATTTTGTCTCGATCGTTTTTATCACGATGCACGTACTTCGTAGTTTTACCTGTGAATTTAATAAAGGAAATGCAATGAAATGAATGTGCACAGAACGAAGGTGTCCCCAGTGGAACATCTTGCACCCCCCTGCTTGCCCCCCTCCGTCACCCTCTAGACACCGTGAATTTTACTTTTAATCAGGCAATCTCAACTGAAATTTCCCCCTACAAATACATGTAGCCTCCCCACTCCCCTTTGCCAGTTCCCTGTAAAAATGTCCTGTGTGACAATGCCTTTAAGATTTCTGGTTTTGATTGTGAAAGGTCCTTATTGATGGGAAAACCTTTGTATTTTCATATAGTCTCCAGTGTTTATAATTAAGCCATCTTTGTTACTTTGTTATTATTAAATTTATTTTGTTTGATAATGCTTTAAAAGACAAAGCATATCATTTGTGATATCAAGCTGAACATTTTGATAAGTTCTATTTTCTTCCACAAATATTTTAAAACATTAAAAATACAAATTTTATCAAGCAAATTTCTTACACTGATTGCAGTGTAAAACTGTCAATAAAAAGGCCTCAAAAGTTGTATATTAACTGCTTTATCATTAGTCTAATTGCATTTGGTTTACCACACTATTTCTATGGTTTGCCCCTGTCTACCTCAAAGGGCGCCCTCTTGCAGTCAAAAATAAGGCCTATTGTATTTGGGGATTGTTATCATTAAGGTCGGTATGCTCTGTAAACAAAAACGTCATCACTGTTCATGTTTCTTCGACAGCCACGACTATGTCTGGGCACATTTTATTTATCCAAGATTTTCTGCCGTTCAAAGGTGAAAACTCCTGGTAAAATATATAAGAATCCTTTCATGATATTTACCTCTTCATCCTCATAAATTCGATCTTTGATTTTTTCGCTCTTTATTAAAATGTTTACTCATGAGTTCTCTCCGATACAATGTAGGCCTATAGTTTCTCCTCCTGCAAGGCATTGTGGTTTGCGAACAAAATAAAGATAATGCAAAATAATAGATAAATGTATGTCGCCCTCTTTTGTCCGCCTGGTTATTATCGACGTTTTTAAAAGCTCCATCCTGCTGCCATCGAAACGTCACCTAATGAATATTCATAAAACATGAAAGCGGCGTTGCGCATCGCTCATGAAACAGCCATGGTTAACGCATCGGAGTTCATTCTCAAGGTTTTACCCGAAGAGCTGACACAGAAAAGGGACGAACTTGTATCCACACTCAACTCCGATTCGTATATGTACTCTAGGTAAGTTTAGTTTTTATATATACATTTTTATTTATTTGTTTGATGTGTGCATGAGTCTCCACATTATGTTCAAAAAGAAACAGCAATATTAAAACAGTATAGTAACAACATTTTATTACTGTGTTTGAATCAAGAAGTGTAAAACGAGTCAGATTCGAGGATTACTATTTGTTCCATCATGATATAAAGTTGAAAAACAAAATTAGCTGCTGCAAACTGTTTACCAACCAAAAGGACCTGTTTTATTTAATTTTATGTATAAATGAAAAAAAATGCCATAGGCCTCACGTTTCAACCATAGCAGAGTCTTTCTCAAAGGCCATTAAAACGTTTTTGCAAAGTCAAAATCGGTGTTCTCCATGAACAGTGGGCCCGCTGGTTATGACACCCAGGGGGCCAGCCAAGTGATGCAACAGGCTATAGTCAGTGCGGAAAGCATCCCATCATGTAAAAAATGCCGGGGGACCAGTGAAACGTCAAACTTACTGGTCCTGCTGGCCAGTCACTGAAGGGTGTGGTATTATGGTTGATAAGTCGATGGTATTATACCGATCTCAAGATTATTATTTGAAATTTTTGCCCGTACACAGAATGTGTGTTAAGCACTGTATACTCGGTACTTTCCCGAGTCCTGTGAAAAAACAATTCACAGGCAATTTCACATGAGTCGGGAAAGTACTGAGTATACAGTGCTTAACACAAATCGGTGTATGGGCACAAATTACAAATAATATTCTTTATCCCCGATGCATTAATTTAACATCAATCTCAAGATAGCCAACCTTTCCTTCCCCCAGAAATAGAAGCAAAGTAATAAACAAGACTTGGGCCGTACCCGAATTGGCGGCTATACGGCTACGATTGTCGCCAAATGACGTCCTATACTTCAACGCATGGTGACGCGGCGATCCAGCCGTAGCCGCCACTCGGACACGGCCTCATGTCCCGATTGAGGGGTCGCTAGATGTTCACAGAAATTTAAACAACACCTGGTCCTTTATCAATTTTACAAATGACCCGTGGAAACTTTCAGAGCAGTCAGTTTGTTTTGTTTTGCTTGCACTATGTACACCGTTTGTAGGATACAGAGATTGATGAGAGGTTTGGAACTTCTTGGGATATGCAAATCTCATGTCGACCAGCGAAGGAATTGTATATTAACTTGTCCTCTTGGATCATATAGGTCAATTTCATTAAAACGGACACTATCTTTATCGAAACTGTTTCCTTTCGGCATAGCTGAATAGCTCTTTTGTGGTTGGGGCAGGTTTCGTTTTGGGTCTGATGTTTATTTGGGCCACACGAAGGGGTAGGGCCTACCTGTGAGCGTGTGAAAGGCTGACGAACAAAGCAATGAACACCCACTTTTCAAAACAAAACGGTTCAACAAAAATCTTGGCTACCGGATATGTATAACAGCCTCATCTTTAACACAAACTTTGCTTTGTTTCCTCGTGGAAACGAAAGTCGTTAAAATACGCATGGGTAAATAATCCACGGAGAAGCATGTTGACACTCAAGGTTGAAAATGCCAATTTCAAAGAAATGTTTTCTTTACCTTTCACGAAGTTTATGTTATCTGTCTAGTGTGAATAGGTATCAGAGCCATCAGTTCACGTTACAAATAATCACAAAAGATGAGTCGAAGTTAGGTGTTTCCCCGTATATTATGTACCTTGCAGCAAATTTGGATTTTATAGGGTACTTGCCCATTGGTTTTGTGATGTCCATTTTCACACCTTGTCTGCCAGACCCCGGCTTCGGTTTTTAGTTTTGGGTTCAGGTCTGGTATCGTGCTCCTACTCTACATTGTACATTTCAGGATATCCAGCACCAGTCTAATTACCTATTAACAGATATAGATTCTCCCTTTTCACAACAGATAATGATTATTTGAATACAGTCGCCCCTACGTCAGACCCAAGATGCCACCACCAGTTCATCGCCACATTCCAAACCACGGCCACGTACACGTAATCATGGCCAGACAGCAGGAACGTCAACGCCGTGCACGAGCTGCTGGTGTGCAGCCAGTGCAAACTGGAGCAGGCTGCGGTCACTGTGGATGTATACTACTTATATGTTTAGGATCGAACGCCGTCGGTCTGATTCTTGGGGGCGTGGTATTGCTGATCTTCGTTAATGTGTTTGTTGGAGCAGGGGTGGCCGCTTTAGGAGCTCTCCTCATCATCGTATGCATAGTATTGTGTTGCTACATACAGAGGAAGATGCGAGCCCAGACTACCGTAGACCAGCAGTCGGGCGGTTTGACAACCCAGGCGTATGTGCAGCAGCCTGGGAACCAGCCCGTGGTGATCCAGCCTATACAACAAGGGGCAACCGTTATTTACGGACCAGTGGCTCCCAGGGCAGATGAGAGTTATCGACCTGAGCCATAGGCTGCTTACTTTCCCTCAACCTCTCTCAGCCTCAATCTCAAAATAAACCGTTATATCAACATTAGACCCGATTAAAAGAGCATCGACTAATCGAGCAGCTTGGGCGTTTACACCACCGCAACTATGGCCGCCGCACGCGCGCGTCGAGGCACGGGCACTGTGAATTCTCCATGATAATTGGTACATGCGCGCTGACGAGTGGTGACCATCGCTGCGGTGGTGTAAACACCATGAACAAGGTCTGCTCGGATTGGTGTGTACAAATGATTTCATACAGTACATGTATAAAAGCATTTGCCGACCCGGTCACATTGATTCGGAACCTGGGTCAGTTTATCATTAGCTTCCGGACAATTTTGACATGGAACTATGGTTACACTAACTCCCGGCATATATCCGGATTTCAGATCGGTTCTGATCCGAAAGTTTTTAAAGTGCAGATAGAGTAAGGGCTATAAATATGCATCCGTGAAAATTAATAATGTATTTTTTAAGCCGGGATTCGTACACGCTCGACGCACACCTTTATATTATCTAGCCCAAGTAGGCTTTGTAACTCGCATTTTTATTTGTTTGCTATTCCGAAGTTAACATTCCAGATCCGAATGAGGTCGCATGACAAAGTTACAAAACTCCCGTTTTCCTTGTTGCTTTAAATCAGGTAGTGTCTAGTTGGCAAAGGCAGATGAGATGGGATTTTCCATCTGGAAGATAATGCATTTTAAGATTTGGAATGCTGACGTTTTCGGCTTCATACCAATTATTATTGGTTAGACATTAACTTGACTATTGAATAAAACAAAATGATAACAATGAACCCCCCCCCCCCTAAAAAGAAAAAAAAATACAGGCACAGCTTATAGACCTAGTAAAACAATTGTAATCTAGACATAATTGCGTGTTATAAATATTTTGCTGTTGTTACGTTGTAATGGGCCTTATTTTGTTTTACTGCAAGAGGGTGCCCTTTGGGGTAGATTGGGAGCCACAGGGTGCACTACACTAAATAGAGAGAAATCCATGCACCGAGCCTCATTCATAAAATGTAAACCCACAACTTTTTCTGCAAATCAAAGATTTGAAAGTCCTTGCTTTTATGGTTGTTGAAAAACGGTCCAACATTGTGCCCCTGGGGTTGTTCACTTTCATCCTGGAGCATTTTGGCTAGACTGGCCCTCTAAAAATGGCCCTATTTTGCTAAACAGTGTTGGGGCCTTTTTTCTGGCCAGTTTACTCGTTGAGGAATGTTTTTATTTTGGATCAGCCTAGCAAACATTCTCAACAGCTAACCTACTAAAAATTGAAAAAAAAGTTCAGAAAATATATTTGATTTGTTTTCTAGAAGCTGAGAGACTTTGAAATATTTTTCGAGTATTTTTGAATGTTTAGCATTTAGCATTGGTTACTACGGGAGCATCTTTAGTGTGGTGCACCCCAAACATAGAGCTATTATATTGTCACTCCATGGGGCCAAACCATATAAATAGTGTGGTAAACCAGATGCTATTGGATCAAGTTTCACATCAGTTAATATACTGTACAACTTTTGAGGGATTTTTATTGACAGTTTTACAATGCAATCAGTGTAAATATTTGCTTAGAAAAATTGTTTTTTTAATGTTTGAAATATGTTTGTAGTTGCAAAATGGAATTAGTCTCCGGCCCTCTTGCTGTCAAAAATACGGCCCACTGTTAGTTTAAATCAATATTTTGGACGGTGGGTAACTTTTACCGTTGATTTTCTATATTTTGATATTATACACCTCTGATAAATTGTGACCAAATCACTAATGTTATGACTACCCAAATTATTGAAAATAACACATTATTATAATTGTAAGTTCCACCATCCATTCTATTCCATAAACATTCATAAACAGCCTGCAACACAAGTTATTATTTTCATATTAACGTCATGTTAAATTTCGTCATACTCCAGAATTTATATATAAAAAAATAAACAAATAGATATTATATATTTTAGAAAGAAATACTATATTTAAGAAATTATATATATATCTTAGATATTGAGTGAATAATATGGCAAAAAAAACTGTATACTTTCTGACATTAAATTGTTTGTTCTTTTTTCAAGAAAAGCCTTTACCTCGCAATTTTACTTCGAAATGTTACGTATATTATGTGTTTTATTTTATATGCTTATGCGACAGTTACCTTGAAATCATGGCTTGAAATCATGGCTTTGGCTTGGCCTCCGACTAAAGCACTGTCCATCTGTTTGACGCCCCGTACCAACGGTGTCCGTTTTCACAAATGGCTGACGGAGCCTATAAAGTCTTAGCCTAAGCCTTAAGCCTAAGCCAAAGCTGTGGTTTTAAAAAGGACCGTAGTCTCGTTCCCAAGAAATACAAACTCGCTCCCCAGAGACAGAACCTTCCCTCTAAGCTAAATTTGAAATTATTTATTATTATTAGTATAGTTTTTTGTGGCTATAGAGATTTTTTCGCGCGAAAGAGATATCAAGTAATTTGCTTTAAGGATGAATTCTCGTCCTTCGGTAAGAAAACATTTTTACAAGCTATCTCAAGCTGACGAGAGATTAACAAAAAATGTACACTGGCATAAGATGCTGCAGTCTCAAGATGTACATAAGTTTTGTGCAGTGAGATAATTACAGCATCCTCCGCATATCGTTTTCTTCTATAAGCAAACTGATATAGATCCATATAAGCCTTGGTTAGTGGAAAAACATACACTGTATAATAGACCTTATGCATTGTAACAATGGAAACGCTGAGATTTGTACGCGCAGCGCACAGGATTGGCCAATGAACAACCTCATTTTGACCTCTAGACGAGGGCGCCCTACTCAAATGACGTCATGTTAATAATTTCTATTGCTAAAAATGCTTCAATCATAGGACTAGTGATGTGCCTGGGTCTATAATCATGCAGAAGAACTAGTTTGGGTATTTTGGGATATATCGTAATGAAGGGAAAGGATTTCCATAGTTTTGGGACCGCTTGAATATCTAAAGACCATCGAAATAAGGAATGAAAAAACAGGGGGGGGGGGAGTTCCTTTTAAGAAGGATGACTACGATCGACCTTTACGCGAGATCGATACACGGGTCACTGTGTAGCGCCACGGTTCAATGGATAGTCTCAATAAAGACGAGGTTAAGACGTGAACTGAAGTGGATAGAGAAGAACACAGACCTCAATGCAGAGATCATAACAGGCTGCATGTTTACGACCAGCGCCCACCTACACTGATGGCAGAGGATAACCATGCACATGTACATGTAGTTAGAAAAAAAGCATATGATATCTCACTTTTAAAAGGAAATGGACGCTGAAGATTGACTGTTTACCACCGTGAAAGATGCTAGCTCCTTTGATTCCATACAGTATACAGTCTGAAATCACTGAGCCTTGAAGCTGCGTGAGAAGCGGCTTGATGAAATAAAATTTTCCGCCGCTTTTCAACCGAGGAGAAAATTTGAGATGTATTCATTTGTTTTTTGAACCTACGCCGGCTTTACTGCATTTTCCATAAATCGGATTATGTAAAGGTAAGTAGGAAGATCTGTTCAAATAAGCTTAACTGCATAATCTTAATAAATTATCTGTGCAGGTAACATTGTAGTGTTGGTTGTTACGAGTGGAAATGACGAATGAAATTGTACTTGCTAATTTCTACGAATGGAAAGATAAAAGATGGATCTTGCTCCTATCTCCTCCATGGTCTCTTAAAGGGTCCAATACTACTGTGGGATCTCTGTAAATTACCAAGAAGCTAAATTGATAGTTACTGTATATTATATTAATATTGGCCACTGTGCAACGGGGAGGCCGCAGAGTTTGCAACCGATTATAATAACAAGCTCTCCAGGCTGCAGTTTTTCATTAAGAGTAAAAACCAAGATGAGTTTACCAGACTGTTTCGCTTTGTTATACTTGTCGGGCTTTAATAATAAACTTGCCCAGGGGGGATCCAACCCACAATACTGACATTATTTGTGTGGTGTGTGACTTTAAAAGCTTATATGCCGGGTGCTTGTACAATTTGAGAAGGGGCTCAGTACGAACACGGACTGTGTGATGCAGTGGCGTAATCAGAAGGGGGGAAGGGACTGGAGCCCCCCTCCCGTTCAGAACCGTTTCCCCCCTGCCCACCCCAAAAGGAGATTTTAAAAAAAAGCATAAATGAATGGTTCGATATATATTAAAATAACCCCCTTATTATGTATTTGTCCCCGCTTGAAGCCAAGCCATGCATGACCAGAGGGGGCGTGGGGGCTGGACCCTCCACTCAGAACTCTTGCTGCCCTTGCCCCCCAAATGAGATCGAAAAAAAGAAAATGCGCAAATGAGTGTCTCGATTCATGAAATAGCTCCCGGATAATTATGTCTTTGCCCCCGCTTGACGCCTTACCATGCAGTGGCTTAACCAGAGAGGTCGAGAGGGGGAGGACTGGAGCCCCCCCCCCCCCCGCTCAGAGCCTTGCCCCCCCAAAAAAATTACATCCAACAAAAATGAATGGTTCGATACATTTAAATAGCCCCCCAAATTTAGTCTTTGCCCCGCCCTCAAATGAAAATATTTGGTTACGTCACGACTCACTTGTGCCATGAATCCATGAGGATTTATTTTGTTTTCGTCTTAATATCTCACTGTTCGAGACAATTCTTCCCAATTTGCCATCAGGATGGTGAGACATCATTCTCGCTACAGCGGCCGTCACCGCCACAGAGGCCACGGTCGCAGCCCCGGTCGCTCCGGTACAAGTTCCCCACTGAAGGGCGGCATGATCCTCGTCATATTCCTCTGTGCGTTCGGATCCATCATGCTACTCATCGGTGTGACGGTTATAAGCATTAACTCCGACATCGTGGAGAGCATCGATGTTGAGATAGCAGGAACTATTGCCGTCGTGCTCGGTGTCGTTTTGCTGTCGCTGTGCTGGGTACTGTACTACATTGGTCGCCGCAGACGGCACCAGCAGTGCAATGCCGTCATTGGGAGTCAAATGCTGGACGAAGGGACGCCACTGGCGTAAAGACACTGTTATAGATGAACGAGGTGAGACGAATTACAGTCGATACTGAATATCCAGTTTGTCGAGAATGTTGCTGTCGAGGGATTACCTTGCCATGTAAAACATTTAAATCTTCTTCAAGATAGTATACCTCACAGTACAGGGCACAGCACTCTTAACAACAAGCATTTTATAACTATTTTTTTTTTAAAGGGGAAAAACATTTTGGAATATTTTTTCCAATTATAAGTAGATTTTGATCCCCTCTCCCAAATTCTGGCACTGCGCTTTAAAGTTAAAGAGATTCTCACCGCACCTAAACTGCGGTTTTTCTATACTCTAAAGCTCATTTACACGAACATTTATTTTTCCAATCCTATTGCACAGGTTTCGTCTGGTTTTTTTTGTGGGTTTTTTGTGTGTGTGTGTTTTTTTTTTTTTTTTTTTTGGGGGGGGGGGATTTATTCAGTTGATCCAGAATGGGCAACGGGGAGGGGGTCCTCACAGGAGCACCCCTTGACAACAGGGTGGGGGTTTCTCTTCCTCGCTTGAGACATGATGCCCATTCTTCGTTATGTTCCGTCTTGCCGTTTGGTGGAGCAGCCATTATGTAGTTTGTCTAACTTCGAAGAAACAGAAGCAACTGTCAGATGCGCCAGTTTGGACCTCTAATCATCTGTAAATATTCGTTATGGACCATTCTGCAACAAGCAACTTAACTGGGCGAGGAGTGGACCACAAGAAGTCAGTCTGGCCGCACCCTTAGAAGTGCGTGTCGCCCTTCTATATTCACAACAACCGCAACCATGAGCGCAAACTGGATAGACCAAGTTGGAGTCCAAGGTTTCACAAACTGGTAAAAACAACTTTAAAAACGGCACTACAAGGCACCTCGAAGAAGGGACGAAGACGAACCACCTAGGTAGACAAGCTTCGACGGGACACTGGGATGGATAGGGCCGAGTGGAGAGGAGCGACCCAGTTGCCTCGAGATGGTGTCGGTTAGACGCGCCCTCGCTCATCATCACCACAAAATTTAATAGGTAAAGATAACTACAACTGGATGCTAGTTCGCATTAACTTTGCTTGAAATCGACAAAACTGTGACACTGTTTTGTTTAAGAGGGGAGGGGATCATTTTATGCAATGGCGTATAACCAGCATATTTTTTGAAGGGGACAAAGAGAGGGGGGGGGGCACAGAAATTTGTAGAGGGGGCAATTTCGGTTAAAATTGCCTGAATATAACCAATGATATGGTGTCCAGAGGCTGACCGGGGCAAGCAGAGGGCAGGATGTTCGGGGGACAGTTGTTCTGGGGGGTGGATGTTCGGCTACAGTACAGCTTGTATGCTAATGTCTACACTGTTCAATTTCAGTATTGAAAACATTGATCAATCGTAGCTGAATGGATGGTTAATTAAAAGAAAATATAAAACATTTGAAAGAAAAACAGTTTATTTTCATGGAATGGACAGAAATGATTCACGAGGAAAGAAGGTTTTTTCAGATGGAACAATACACAGGGCAGAGATTAAAGCATGACGCGGCACATTGCAAAAACACATCACAATCAGCGGCAAGCAAGCCAAACGTACACCGCACGGCCATTACGGTGTTTCGTTTAACAAATACACGTATTCGTGTTTTCTTTTCAAAGGTACAGCGGCCCTCTGCAGCCCTTTAGCGAGATATCATCGAAGCCTCATTTACCGCAACCAATCCATCGCTGAGAATGGTCAACCCGTGCACCGCCATTAATCCTACGATGACACTATCATCAACGCACCAAGTGTAGGAGTGTCACCACAAGCATCAACTTGAAGCATTTGATGCAGGGATAAAGGTCAAGAATTGACCCGTACACGGGGCTCACTTCCGGGTCAAAATAATTCGCCTCCGGGTCAATCCAAAATAAAGAAATCCGAATCATCTTACTCACCAAGATTCATGGTCAGTGTGATCCCAAACCGATCATTTTCACTCGCTATCCCCCTCACCCCGCCCCCCCCCCTCTGTAATTTCTCGAACATTTTCTATTAAATTATTATTTTTATGATTTTGTACTCTCAATACAATTTTTGGGGCGATTTTTTAGGAATTCAATTTTCACTCGCTATCCACCTCACCCAGTCCCTCTTTAATTGCTCGAACATTTTTGCTATAAATTTGTTACGTTTATAATTTGTATCTCAATGCAGTTCTGGGCGATTTTAGGAGTTCAATTGAACAAAAAAGTCAAGAGGGACGTAACTAAAAGTCTATTTCAAAAGAATGTCAGATTTTTAGCACTCCAAAACTGCAAATAGAACGAAAATAAATAAATAAACAATCTAAAAAGCCATGTCCGGTCTGAATTTTCTGAGAACTCGTACTTAGTACACATAAACCTCAAAAGATATGTTACATCGATTCAATTACACATTATATGAAATATGACTTTAATTACACCTTTATATAACAATTTTTTTTTCAAATGATAGCAATTTTACAATAATCGTATTTGATATGGCATGGCATTGTGATTTAAAAAAGAAAAATCTCTGGAAAGCGCTGTACATACTTACACATAGGAGACGTGTGATTCAAACGGTCTCGATTAAGTTTCATTTGCTGGCATGCCTAAAGTCAAAGGGACACATTGCCTTAAAATATCTTAAAATTTCGCTGTTTGGAATTGCTCCTTATCCATTTTTTTTATGAGTTGTCCGTGCAATAAAACACCTACAGTGTGTTGTAATTAGTGAGTAGAGATTCAAAAAACACACAATTGCCTCTGGAAATACAATCTGCAGAACACCACTATACATAGAAACCAATGGTCCCGCCATTGTGTGGAGTCAACAATTTGGTTCTACAAAAGGGTGAACACCAAAATTCAAGAGATATAACAAATGCCTTTATAGCCCAAAAGGCGCCCTATTCGAAGCCAACGTGCCCCTTTCACAGTGAATTATTCTACAGAAGCAAGAAAAGAATATGTGTTTTAAATATCGAAAAACTTGTAACAGAAATATTAATTTAGCATTCAAGGAAACCATGTTGTCCACTGGTTTTATGGGAACAATATTACCGTATAATTCTCGTCTTTTTCCGTTTTTTTTTAGTGTAGCACACAATGAGCTAAATTTAGAAAAGTGATAACAATAGAGTTGTAAGAAGTGATCCCGTGAAGTGGCATTGTGTATTATAACATGAGAAATTCTTTTTTTTTTTTTTTACATAAAACTGCAATAAAATATTCCTATAAAAAAAGGGGGAAAAACAAGTTTTATATAAATTTCATTTGATAACTTCAGAATTCCTTAGGAATGACTTAAGCCTTTGTCTTTTTTATTTGGAATGTGCTAGCCTGCAAGATACCCTGCCAAAATGGAAGTCATGCTACCCCCAACAATGTCAAATCCTCCCAAATCGTCTTCAGGAGGTTGTCCGATTGCTGAGGATTGAGGACTGTAGGCCCAAATAGCAACTGCTTAGCATTAGGCCTGGCATACCAATCTTATCTAAATCCAAACATTTTGGTGTTCAGTTACCATAGAGTGAAGGCTTCAGGAGAGTCTCTGGCTAAAGACACTAAAGTTAGTCTTGAAGCCCTTGGTCAACATTGGTAAAGTGTCTGTAAACGCTTACATTCTCTGCACAAATCAAGATATATGTAATAAAACCAACCTGTGAAAATGTCAGCTCATTTCGTTGTTTCATTTGCGAGAAAACGTTAGAAATGCATTGAGCATTTTTGTACGCATTTCTATAGGCAGAGTTTTGGTCTCACATGAGACGCAAATTAATTTGTGGATCTTATTGAATTTTTTATTAAAAAACCGATGACAATTCAGGCAGAACTATTTCATGGTAAGTTTTCTACCATCATTATTTTTTTTTTACCGTGTCAGGTATATGTCAATCTGTGAACATTATTTCATGTTTTTCTTTCTTACCAATGTTGAGCTGGGGCTTTAAAAAGGGATAAGGTACAAAACTGTCACATCACATCAGACGGAACTGGGTGGGAATATCAAATAAGTTGAGTTGTTTGTAGATTCTGAGTTTTAAGATCTCTTTAAAATTACAATTTAATTAATTGTGATTAGACATAGCATCATGAGGTTTAACAGTTTAATAGAGTTTGAAGTGTGTGGTCTACATATTGGTATAAAAATGCCATGTAAACAGTCGACTCGACCGTTATTACGAGCACGGCTACTTTAGAGATTTCGGTTACCAACGAGGGAAATCACGAAGTCCCGATTGCTGTTTATGAAATACCACGGGAGCAAATACGGTTTTACATGGGCCAATTTTTTGACGGTCGAGATACAACGAGGGTTTGTTGTCTCAGCTGATTATCGAAAAAATTGTGTGCTATAGGTGTAAAAAAAAAAAAAATAATAATAATAATAATAATAATAATTAAATAAATAAAAATAATAACAATGTTAATAAATAAAGAAAATTTCGTTTTCTGCCATCAGAAGTCTCTCAAGTTGACAAATACCCTGACCGAAATATTTAACAAACATTGGGGTATAATCAAAGAAGTGGTTCATTGGAACTTAATTTCTTACAAAAACAACAACAAATAAATAAACAAAAACACAAAAACAACAAGATTTACATTCACCACCAAAGAAAATGTGAAGTTTAACCACGAGGCACCTGCAAGTTGGCGAGGGAATTATGTATATACCATATCGGTTTATCAATATTAAGTTTTCTTAAATATAAAACCACATCTTGAATAAATATACAACAATTACTGTTTTAATAATCAACGAAGACATTTTTTGTTGTTTTAAAGATTGCAATATTAACAATTATTTAAAGTGAGATTTTATAACCACTATAAATTAATGCACGTAATTATTTTGCAAATGCTGATACTTGACACTATTCCTCAACTCGACGCAGCAAATATAAATGTTCCGAATATAAATGTATTCTGCATGTAACAGATGTAATGTACAGAGGTAATATGAGTTTTTACTGTTTCCATGTTGGTCATACGAATTATGTCTTGCAGCTGGGATTGTTGTCCTGGAGTAACGTTGGTGATCTGCATGAAGGTGTGGGAACAGAGCTGTGCGTTGGAGAGTTGCGACAACTTGCGATAAGAAGACATTTTCGGGTCCCCCCCAAAAAGCATGTGCGCACAAAGGATGCCAGACTAGACTGCACCACTGGGTTGTGCTTCATTTGGACCGAAAATGGCGTCCACCACACCCACGTGACCAAAGAAAACTGGTCCCCCATGTCTCAAAACTCTCTCAAAACAGAGCTCTGGTGGGCGGAACCAGTCTATTCTGGTCGTGCTGCATATGCATTAATCCCGAAACAGACGATGGTGGCGGTCTTCTGCACTCTAAAAATTCCCGGATAAGATTTGATGCGGAATCTGTATCAAACGGACCCAAAACTATGTCAAACTGAATCAGAATCCTGGTCAAAATCCAAACATTTCAACCAGTTTCCGGGTCAGCCTGACTCACAAATGGGAAAGGCCCCCGGACCCGGAATTCTAAGACAGCCTTAAGACTCTTCCTCGGTGATGTTGCACTTTATAGACGAAGTCCTTCATACACCGTGGAAGGAGGGCAACTAGATGTATACTGAGCACAAAGAAAAATGGACCAACATGCACAAACTGAGGGCACACAATCTGAGTGGATGAGTTCACAACTTCTACTGCTGCTCTGTGGTGTTGAACTGATGCTTTCACCGCTTGTGGCAGCCACTTTTGCTGATTACCGTGGCAAGACACTTCTGTGCGTCTTATCAAATCAATTTACAATAAAGCAGATTCAGTTGAAATTTACTTGATGCGCTGATCACTGCAACATTACTATTCTGTAGACGGACAGGTTTGTAAAATCCACATCCACATTAGAAGCTTATACGAATAACTTAACAGGTGGTGCGTGGCATTGCGGTATAATGTATAGCTGTGGTTAAAATTTATAAGTGTGGCTTTCTGGCACGGCATAGGGATTGTCATCGTTTGTGACAGTCACAGAAGTCGCATGTTCATTCAATGGTGACTCGTCCTGAAGTGGCTCGGAGTTGAAATACCCGCCATCTTCTGGAATGACGTCATCATGGTTACCGTTATTATTAACATTATACGGGCGGTTTCCAATCAGGACGATGCCATTGTTTTTGACTTTCTTGTCATCGTTGTTGTTCCCCGCGGCTGGGTGTCCATTCTGATAGCCCGATTGGTAGGGTATGTTTTCGTACTCGCCCTCCAGCTCGGGCGTTGCTATCAGAAATACCCCGGAGTCACTGGACGCCGGAGACGCCAGCTTTGTCGGCGAGCGCTTACCGCCGGCAACAACGTCGCCGTTTGCAGAGTCCGTTTTGCCGGTTTTGGATTTGCTGCTGGACCGGCTAAAGAACAGCTTTGATTTGGAAGGTTTCTTGGGCTGGTGGGCCTCCTCGGCTGATATTTGGCGGGAAGCTAAGCTGTTGATCGTCTGCTTCCTGGCAGGATTGGCCCTGATCGGCCGCTCCAAATTCTCCTTGGCTGCTTTCTGAGAAATCAAGTATAAATACAACGTCAGTTTTGTGTACTGATAACTGATTGTCAACATTGCCCACTTGGGTGTACGGGATTATAACCCAAATTAATTCAAGTGCAGATTTTAGAGAAAATAGGAAATATTGATCAGATTATTTGTTAAGAACTTGTAAAAACCAAGGCTGGTTTTCCAACAGATAAGACCACAGATGGCAGCACTTCAAACTGAAACAGACGAATTCTACCATGAAGGATTGAAATATCCACACCTGAGTATACGTTCTGTGTGACACAACAAACACAGCATTGAAGCAATAGGGGAGTTACCTTGTATTCAATACTGAACTGGATGAAATTCTTAAAGAAATCACTGGGTTCCATTTCCTTATGTTTGATGCCGAACGACGTGCACAGGTGCCTGTAGGCATCTTCCATGATTTTAAACCGTTCAGAGAGGTCATACACAGTGTCGAAAGCATTCTTGTAAAAATCCTGAGGAGAGTCAAATTCAACGGTAAAATAATAGGATCAGTAAAGCTGATAGTGTAGTCTCTTTACTGTGTGTGATTCAATATATAAATGACGAAAAATGCACGAAACTTTTATTTCCATACCTCTATAATATGATTAAACTATCTTCAAATGTCCTTTGACATTTTGATAAATAATAACAAAGTATAAGGTCTCATGTGAATTTTATTTAGAGAAAAAAGGGTGAAGCTTTATCACACAAGAATTTCCTTGAGACATTTAGCGACCATTCTTACCGCAATGATAGGGTTGTTTTGCTGTCGGTCTCTTTCTGACTTGGCCAGGTCTAAGCCTTTCCGTAGGCCGTGGATATCCATCGTCAGTGACTCCAAAGATGCTTTAAAAAAAAAAAAAAATGAAAAAAAAAATATTACTTGCCTCCTGATTTATGTTTGCTGTTGTTACTGTTCTAATCCTAAAGCCCTAGTAGATTTTTATAGTAAGGTTTGAGCGAGGATAACATGTTAATTTCCATGATAAAATAAACTAAACTAAATATATTTAGAATCTTAAAGTTTAAGGTGGAAAACACGGCGTTTTCCTATGTGCTCATACGAACATTTAGTGTGACCTATCTTTGCCCTGCAACGCGTCCACATTTTCGACAGCAATTTGAAAATAAATACTTAAGTATAGAAAAGCAATCCTGAGTTGTTTAATTTGATTGCCACCTTTGATTGTGTATAAATCACAATTGTTTGTTGGAGATGCTGGCTGAAAAGCAAACGACTGCGTTCCTTTTAAGGAGGCGCATTCGTTAATAAGGTAACCTTTATTAACCACGGTGTAAGCCGTTCAACCATACGTTTTCAATGGGGGTAATGAAAAAATGTTTTACACAGTAAAACAAAGACATTCATAATAACACAATAAAAACAGTCAGTATATAAAAAGGTTACGTCATTAAAAGTGACAAAGACATTCAAGAAAAACCACTAATTAAGGCAAAATTAGAAACACTGTATTAAACATAAGTTCAAGCAAACAAAATCACATATAAAATAAGATATTAAAATGCAAAGAAAGAAAGAAAGAAAGAGCTTAAGGAGCAAAATTTACATCATTCAAACAACAAAGAAGCATGGACTGGTAATGAGATAAAAACATATTAACACAAGTATGAGATAAAATGTTTACAAGAAATACATGGCCACCACGGTCCTCATTCGTGGATAAAACTCAACAAATTTGCTAAGCACAATAAGTCTTGCTTAGCTTAAAACAGGTAACCACAATGCTACATAATGTCAATTTGTCTGGTCCTGCACTGATAATTGCCTCAATCAATATTCTCAGTGACGTTTTTGATTTCGAGATTTCAAGGAATAGACCTTTGTCATGCTGCCACCATCTTGGTCATGTTCTCTGTATCAAATAACAGAAATAGATGCTCGTATTCATTGTACTAAAAGGAACCAGACTATTTGCCCTTCCAGCCTCGGTTTGGCTACATTGGTTTGAATGGGAGAAAATCAAGATGGCTGCAACATGATAAAGGTCTATTAAGGCTGATTTTGATACTCACATGTTTTGACGCTATCAAGAGCCAGATCGTCGTACCAGTTGTGGACCTCTGGGTAGCATCTTCGGACCGTCTCGGCAAGATAGTTGAGGAAGTTATGGGAGCGGTCTGCCGCCTTCACAAAGGTTAACTACGGCCAGAGAGAAGTAGAAAGAGGGGAGAATTCGATAACGAATGATCTCATGTGCCTCTCTGGCCAATCAAATACATTTCATTTGTCTTTTGATTTAAGAACTGATTTATACATTACATGAGGACATTATTTTAAAAAGAGTGGTGTATACAAAATAACAATTTAACTAGTAGAGGAAGGGGAAGCAGATGCATTTGCATCAACATAAGATTACTGATGGGGAATGTTTATAAAGAACATAATTTTAAAAAAAGTGGTATTTACAAAATGACAATTCAACTAATATATACAAGAAGGAAAACAGATACATTTGCATCAACATAAGCAAACTTATGGGGAATGTTTATAAATATTCCACACAGATCTAGCACTTGGTCTCTCGTTAATGGTTGATATTGATTGATATTTGTTGGTGCACCTCGTGACACTTTTGTCTTCTTGTTTAATTCGTAGTTTGTTACGGGTGACGTTGTAACGTCCAATTACTCACTCTGTCTAATGTCTCCAGTTTAAAACCACTAGCCGTGCCTCTCCGACTGCTGTTCATGTAATTACCAAAAGCCAGTATGATCTGCAAAGGGGAAAATACAAGCAATGTTACGATGTTACAGTACAATGTATCGAATACAGCAGCAGCAGCAGCAGCAGCAGCAACAGCAACAGCAGCAGCAACAGCAGTAACAGCAGCAGCAGCAGCAACAACAACAACAATTTTGGCAGTGGTTAAAGCATAAAAGTTAAATCGGAAAATTATACATTTAGTCAATTGACACATATGTTACAATATTAAACAGACAGTCATATCAACAACACCAGCAAATCATTTCAAAGTTGGCTTGGGACTTTCAGGCCATCTTTCATATCATTATCAATATTGTAACCCTATAAATCCATTTTTGATGAAGCAAATGAAATCATAAAGCTTACCTCAAATAACTTCTTGAGTTTCTTGCTTTTGACGATGCTTTCAGCAGCGGTAACAATGGCGGCCATGTCCTGAATAGATCAACGAGATTATTCATTCATAACACACTTTACAACTGATCCCGTGAAATACTATAGGTAAAAAACTTTATAATCAGTTAACTTCTACTAGATTGTCACTGGTTACTTCTTCAATGATAACCAATCAGATAATTTAACTTTAAAATTAAAACTGTAACCGATTGAAAATTGGGGGCAGGTTACACGAGGTAATTTTACAAGCAACCAGTGAAAGGCGATCTCATACAAGAAAGACCATTCACTTTTTAAATTTCATACATCTTCTTGAGGATAAAAATGAAAAATGTCTCTGAAAATTGCCACGTGTGACATCGCAGATGACATTTATTTAATATACCGATACTATACATGTATGACAATCGCTACCACTGTTATAAGGTAATAATCTGCCAAAGTAATTTTCTAATCACGGTTTTTTAAGAGTCTAGCTGAAGACGATTCTCGGCAAAAGATGGTAAATTGAAGGGTCTTTGCAGTATGTTAATTAGGCTCTTGATAAGGACACCTCTCTTTGCTACAATGGTATAATGCGACATTGGTCTTTACCGGTTGGAGTGAAACAATGAGCTCGTTGTAGATACCCATGAAGGCCATAAGACGTAGCTTAGACTCGTACCGGTCAACTCGTGCCATCTGAAGATTCAACAAAATTATCAAATTAAATGTGTTTTTCAATAAAAGGCACAGAAGATTCAGGACAAATGGTTAAAGAGATTAAAGCTACAGCATATTAACAATCCAACAAACAAATAAAAACATATATATATATATATATATATATATATATATATATATATATATATATATATACATATATATACAAACATATATATACACATTTAAAGTAAGACAAAATTGGTAAGTTGGAATACACAGACAATCTAACTTTCAAATTGCAAAGTAAATAGAGAGGGCAAGTAAAGGCACATTATTATACAGAAGCTCGTGGACTAATAAGACTGAACACCTGTAACAATTGAAAGAAAAGAAAACACACACAAAACGGAAAAACAGCTAGATAAAAACCATTATTTTGTCAATGGTGAAAAAGACAACTCATTTTAAGATGGACCTTAATGCTTCATGAAATCGAGATATTCAAAAATCCTTCCGGAATGTGACACCGTTTACATTCCTTTAACTGGGAAAATAATTTAAGCCACATTCAGTTGTCGATGGGGAGGATATCTCTATTCTATTAACCTTTACCTGAAACATGAATTGCTCGGCTTCCCCCATTCCATCATAGTCGTCAGCGTGTTTGGCAAGTGCTTTTAACTACGGAAATACAAAAAATAAAAAATAAAAAAATGGAACATCAAGTATCAAGGAACTTTACAAAGACTTTGCAGTTTGTTTATTATCAGTCTGCTCCAGAGACGTTGCCCAAATGATGATCGGCTACCCAAGTCGTGTCAGCGCGTAAGGCTGACATAGAAGGATGGGATGGCGAGTCAATCACCATGTACAACTGCATACTGCTCACTAAACAGATCCTGTTTACATCCCCAGCAAGGAAACCGGACACCGTGACAAATGAAGTCGATTAATCAAAGGCAACGACCGCTAAGACAGTACCTGCCCTCTGGAAAGTCAGTTCCACAGTGTGTAAAATGAGAACGATTTCTAAACATACAATGCAAAAACTCTTGTGTTTCAATTGTTATTTCTGTTCTTTTTTTCTGACAACACCAACATCTCAATCAATTTATTTCAATAGCTAGCAACCCTGGATTGATGTACCCTTGACAATCGAGACCCGGCCGTGTTTTAAGTGAACTGCCAACAGTGTTTAGTGTCAAAAACACACCCATCTTTAGATCTGCTATTAAAATAAATTAGTTCAAAGTTTTGGTGATATAATTAACACTGTATCAGTTTCGTCACCTACTAGCGACAGAAAGAATCAATTTAACACCAGTTTTTTTACAGTATATGCATTTGTTTTCTACTGTTATCATTAGGTATTACTAAGTATTAATTCTCATAAAGTATATTTCAGTTTTAGGATGTTATTAGATTGTATTTTCCCCCAAAAGGATACCACCAATAATTTACTTGACATTGGCCCAGGTTTGTCAAACAGTTTCCCCCCTGTACCTCTGCTTTAGAAGGTAGGAACTTGAGAAGGAGCTCTGCGAATTCGCCGGGTACCAGGCTAATGTCACACTTGTCGATGGCCTCTTTAACCTGTCTCGTTGACAGACCGATTCGTCGCTTTGTGATAACTGTGTGAATGAAACAGTCGTTGAATGTAAACAGTCGTATAATTTTTGTTATTGTTGTTGTTGTTGTTTATGCAATCTGTCAAGTACCAAATGTATAGTACAACTCAGAAACCAATAGCAATTGTGGAGTTTGATAAAAACAAGTATGTTTTTATGTAGAGTACATTTTGCTTATGTGAGTCTGTTAATGTCTGTTGTTCGATTTCCGGGGATGTCAGGTTTTTATAGTGTGGGAGATGGAGGGGGGGAACTTTGCCTGGAATTCGGCACACGGTCAGCGTACATTATGGAAAAGATCATTTGCTTTAGGGCCATCGCAGGGACACGAGACAAAAATTAATTTTGGATCTCATTTCATTTATTATTAAAGGAAAGCTTTTTATCATTGTTATCTTTATACCATGTAAGGTATACGTAAATCTGCGAACCTTTATGTTTTTTCTTTCTTGTCAATATTGAGCTGGGGCTTTAAAGTAAAGGAAGTTAATCTGCAAACCGTATTTCAGACTCGAGTGTGGTCAGTTATGTAGCTAACCTATGGAGCTGTTTATTTTGGCGGAAATGAGGCTATCTACCTAAGTTCCTTGCTCGATTTGTCTCAATCACGGTGATCTTCTCGGCTAATTTCTCCTGCAGCCGTCTGACTCTCTCCATGGCCTCGGTGTTATGTTTGATTTGTCGAAGGCGGAAGTTATGCTCGAAGTCACTGAAGTCCAGCTCTCCTAAGACTTTTTCATCGTCGATGTGCTGAAGTTTGTGACATTTATATAGCAAAAAATATAATTGGTTTATTTGTAATTTCAGCAACGATAAATTGTACGATTTTTTTGTCAGTTTTGTCTGTTTGTCAGTTTGTAACATGCCACTCAATCTAAAAACATTTGCCAGACAACCTTGTCAGTAACGTGTTATTGACTCTGATTCTGGATCATGTTGACCCCGAAATGGGTGATTCTAACCAGGAATTGACTTTGGCCCGCATGGACCCTTTTACGAGTCAATTTTGACCCACTCTTTACAGTACAGAGCCTTTAAGGCAGAGAAAGAGAGAGAGAGAGAGAGAGAGAACTTTGACCCACACGGACCCTTCTACGAGTCAATTCTGACCCACTCTTTCGAGTACATAGTCTTTGATACCGGTATTATTTAAGATAGATGAAGGGAGAGAGAACTTTGACCCACATGGACCCTTCTACGAGTCAGTTCTGACCCACTCTTTACCGTACAGAGCCTTTAAGACAGAGAAAGGGAGAGAGAACTTTGACCCATATGGACCCTTTTACGAGTCAATTCTGACCCACTCTTTAGAGCGTAGAGCATTTGACATTATTTAAGACAGAGAAAGAGAGAGAGAGAGAGAGAGAGAGAACTTTGACCCACACGGACCCTTCTACGAGTCAATTCTGACCCACTCTTTGGACTTGATATTATTTAAGATAAAAACAAGATAGACCAGTATTACCTTGAATATGGTATTGGTTATAGGATGCAGCGTGACCCAATTCAACATCGGTAATGGTGCGTTTGAAATGATTCTCTTTTTCCTTCTTGATTCTATAAATAAAACAAACAAATAAAGCATCTTGAAGTACACATCTTGGTTTGCAAACGTTATACATAACGACTGCTGCATCGTACAAATTCCATGGATCCCGTGGAGTTCGATATAGCGGCGTTTTGCTTTAACGGCTACGTTATACAATATGCAAATGGACGTGGTGGAAAGGCATCCAGTTACGCCCAGTCATAGCAAACCGGCACAATAATATGTATGTGTATTGTTTATAAGACACCATGGCAACCGTCACTAACCCATCAGCAAATCATTATGGATACCGATATGTAGTTATTTGTGGGTCATCACTATCTGTATACAAAATTATGATTTTTTTTATGATAATGATACTTCTAATTAATCGACACTTCGCCTTTGTGCGAGGTGGTCACGTCATCAGGGCGTGAAACATTTTATTCAAAGTGGACTAAAACGCCGTACACTTCATCAATCTTATAATATTGTACGGACACGACACCCGCACGGTATAGCCAACACTAACTGATGGAAGATTTAGTTTTCTGCTGTTGTTGTTCAATTTCTTGGAATGGATTTAACAATATTTACCTGTTCGTCCAAACATTGGTGGTGCTGGCGGTGGGGTGGGTAGACCAGGAGCAGCAGGGATCGCACTAACCGGATCTGTGATGGGGTTGATGGCCAAGGGAGGAGGGGGTACTTTGTCGGGCACTGACGAACCTGAACGGGGCCGGCTTGGTGAACCGTCTGAAAGAAGTACGAGTTATTGATGTAAACATCCTATACCAGACACGCATTAAAGTTCGAAGGCGGGTGGGGTGGGGGGGCGGGGAGTGGGTGAAGGAGGTAGCTTACAGACCATCCAGTCCCAGGAGTCTATGACCCGGTGTCAGGATCACGTGTCTGTAAGGTCACGAATTCAACATCCGGGTCATCCTGCCGCTGAAGACCGAAAGCTTCGGTCGAAAATTACAGGTGTGGAATATTTTGTGTTGTGATCAAAAGTTTACGTCCATCAAACAGTAAAATGAAAAATTATGCTTATGATATGACAATATTGTGTACCTGAATGATATATGGTATATAAGCCTACTTCAGTTACTTTTGTTTTTCTTAAAATGTAAAGGAAATATCATCTTTAGTCATGAGCTGATCGCATTGCACATAATTTGGTGACGACTGAAGAAATCGGATAATTTTTTTTCCCTCGACGTTTCACACTGTGTCTTGTCTGTCTTCAAGATAAAAACATGGTTGTATTTTGAACGTTCAATTACGGGATGTTAACTAACCTTCTGAAACCTTCACAATGGTTTGCGCCGTCGCAATTTGCTTCTTTGAAACAACGGGTGACCGCGGCACTCCGATCGACTCCGCCCCTGTCAAGACTGGGGTAGTGGTCCCCGTGCTTGGCGCCTCGGAAGAGTCTTGGCTACTCGGTGGCTCTGACGGCTCCAGATCGAGAGGCTTCATCAGGAGCTGGAAGGATTTGACCTGGGCCTCTAGATCCTTTCCCGTCTGCTGCTTGTACAGTTTCTATTATGAGGTTTTGGAAAGTCAGAACGTAAAAAGCAATTATTAATGGTGACAACAATGTAAAAAACTCAAATGTTTAGCAAGGAGCTTAAGCAAAAACTGTTTCCACTATTAAGCAAAAGTTAGCAGGATACCAGTCACAGATGGGCACAAATGACTGGTTTGGCTGGTAACTTTATTCTGATTTTAAAGTGCTTAATTACTGTTTGTGCTTAAGCATCTCTGTGAGATCAGGCCCCGGTTTCAACAACTTGGCAATTTGATTGGTACTCTCAAGGTGACCGTTTAAAAGTCACCCAGACCCACATGCTGTGTGATGCTTAGAGTCAGTAAGTTGACCACCACTGAAGGAAAATCTTGTCAAGCCATTCTCATCCTAGTACCCTGCAACCTTAATTGAGAAAATTCATTCATCGCACCCTTATTGCGTCCAGTCCAGTCTAAAACAAAAGAACTGCTTTTAAGGATTTAGCGTGATTTTGATGAAATAGCGCTATATAAATGCCTTTTGTATTGCATTGTACTGTAGTGACCATCGAGGCCGATCGTATTATGGGGTAATTAAAAAAATATATATATATATATATATATGTAATGTTGAATGTAAATTTGTTTTTTTAAGGACAAACACAGCGCGTTCTTCTACTAGCTCGGTGTAGGCGTCCTCAAGATTTTGTGTTTATGTAATGATGATTTTTTTATTACTTTGATTGTTTTCCGTACTGTCTTGTTTGTTTTGCCATCACTATCATGATTTTAGAATAACAATTACTGTTTCAATCGATGTACTGCGATGCAGGTCACAAAGGGGAAAAAATCCTGCGTGATAAGTCGCTCGATATTTTGTACACACACAAAATGCTACGGTAGTATTAAAAAAAATTATTTTGTGTCCACATTTTTTACGAGTCGATGAATCGAAAGAAAATCCCCTTACCGGAACTAGTGTACGGTACACTCACATATAAGAGATACAGTCTGCGTTTGGCTTAAGTTGTTTTTGATAAACTGACACTCGGTGGTGAATACTGGTATAACACGGCAGACGGCCATTTCAGTGCAGCGAATTACTTCATACATAAAGTAAGAATTTGGGCCTACGAACTTTTAGCTATGATTCATTATGAAGACATCAGTTGGGTGCATAGACCCTTCAAGCGTTGTCGAATATTTTAAATCTTGGGTTCCCACGTATAATGCTTTAATAACGTATGGAGGAAACAAAATCGCGCACTTTAACGTGTCACAACGGTGGAAAACACGCGAGACTTGTACAGCATATTGGAGGCACACATCCACCAGAAGATTCCCCCACGTACACCGCGCCTTAAGTAACGTCCATTCGGCCAATATTATTATTTGAATCAAATTATTGTACGCCAGTATCACTCCAAATTTCTTGCCTATGCCCCCTTTACCAAAATTGTCTGGCGTAAAGGATGAACACAATAGGGCATATACTAACAATGTAATTATTTTATGCTCTCTTTTTTGGGGACGAACAAAATCAGGCGATTCATTTTGTCCAGAAAATCTCAACATAAAACAGTATATGAGTGATATGGACTGAGTTCGTGTGTGGATTATTAAAACGTTAATTGAATACAAGCACCAGTCAACATGACAGCGTGGACTATGCAAATCAACGCCGTGACGTCAGTTCGTTCGCAAACGTGATTATTGCAGCCATTGCTAAATCTCTTCGTGTCATTCATTAAGCTGGCTAGAGAGACAAGTGGAACACCAGTCTCCTGAGAACGATCTGTGATCATAATATTGTCAACGCTAACAGAAAATAACATCTGACTATTCGAATATTTTTGTACAGATCAACAAACTGACACTTTTCTTTCCAAAAGCAAACGCCAGAACTGAACAAAAAACAAAACGAGTATGAAAGTCAATCTTTGCTACCGCAACCGCTCTGACATCTTCATGGAATTTGGTGGCTACATAGCGACTTAAAACAAAATATGAAGTTGATTTTGATCGCAGTAATTCTCCATGCTGGTTTTGCTGATGACACGCTCTGTAAGTCCGGTCAGACAGGGTTTGATGGGTCTTGCTATGAACAACTCGATGACCTCATGATATGGAAAAACGCTAGCGAAGCCTGTGCTGCCCGGGGTGGTGATCTGATAGTACCTCACTCACTGACTGAACATGAGTATATATGGGAAACATTCAGAGAAAGAGGCACAGATACAGGAGTTTGGGTTGGATGTGCTCGTGACCAGCAGGATCAAACGAAGTGGGTGCACGATGAGGAAGAGTGCACTTACTTCAATTGGTACCCGGGTGAACCCAATGGTTCATCCGGCTTGAATGAGGATTGTGTGGAGATGAGAGCTGATAACAATTTCAACGGTCTCTGGAATGATGCAGTTTGTTACATCAAAAGTTCGGTGATCTGTAAGTACTCTGCCATCCAGCCATACACCAAGGTGAATGTAACCTGTCTTATGGCTGACAACAATGGCCGCTTCACAGCCACCGGGTAAAGTTGTTGAACATTATTATCTACATTGACATCAACTTCTGGACTCAAATAGAAGTACGCTTTCTTGAATTGAAATTCATCAAGGTTTGAAAAGAAAGAACTGACACAATATAAATGTATGTATTGAGATTGAGCCAAGGGGTCGTCTGCTAAATGATTTGACTCTAAAGGATCAATCTGATAAACGCATCTTTCGAGCCAATTGGAGATGTATGCAAATGCACTCCTGGACATATCGCGGCATTATTGAAGTATATCTGGAATGGAAATGTCGAAGACAACTTAACTGTTATTTGTGAGGAATTCTGTGTTGAAACGAGTTCGGGGAGATGCATAGTAGAAATGATAGATAACAGAAAAATTTGACGACAATATAGCAAGAACGATAGTCACGTTGTCCCAAATAAAAACACGGGGTTGAACTCAAACTACCCAGATCCCTAGGCAACCCCCCCCCCCACCGACACACGTGTGTTGTCGACCAGGTAAAATGAAAAACATTGTGTTTGTCCTCCCATTGATTTAGTCTTGCTTTATTTAAGCGCATATCACTTTGATTTTGTAAACAAAATCAAACCAAGGACGTACACGTAGGTTTTTTTCACCCCTTTTTTCGTAAAATTGAACCGAGAATTTCTTGTTATCAATCCTTTCGTTAGAGTTATCGGTGTCCACGGGTTGACACGCATAGAAAAGTAATGACACTAACGAACTTTTGAAATTATCAATGCATCGTGTTACTTAACAAAAACCATCACTTGGTTATTACCGGTAGGAATATAGAGAAAGTAAACTTTTGTTTGAATAACGCCTATGGACACGCTTTCCACCTAAAATTACTGCTAGCATTTTCAGGTCATCTGTAGAGGACAATGTGGAAAATTTAACCCCGCCCCTCTGGAAGCTTTGCCCTTCTATTTTATCACTCATTAATTTGAAATATTACCTGCCAATAACGTAATTCCCAATTTCTTCGTTCATGCGCAAACACTGAACGTGTTTGATGACTAAAATATGGAAAACGGTTATTCTCCTAACCGATCCATTAAGTACAATTAGGCTCCGATTTTTGTACATTATTATTTTGGCACAAACAAGCATTGTGTAACTGCACGGACTTCGTTCGGAAATGCTGTTCGACACCCTGCGGTCACGGCATGCAAAGGTACCGGTACGGCACAATACGCGCCCGTGCGCAATTGTTGCACTGCCGTTCTAAACACGTTGTGAAATCTTCGTCGCATCAATAATGGACATAACAGCGGGCTGGAAACACAACAGATAAATACTCTGCGAGGAAAACGATTCTTGGTTGCTTTGTTTACGTCTTCAGAGGAGAGAAGAATTGTAAATGTCATCATATTTATTATCATTGATAACCAAAATCAAACTGTTTCCAACTGGATAACGTAAAGGACACTAGCTTGTCACTGGTAAATACCAACGTCAAACCTCAATAAACCAATTTGAAAGTCGAGTCTTTGCCGGCTACCGCAACCGCTCTGACATCCTCGGGAAATTAGGTCCCCACTAGCGACCCACAATAGAACATGAAGTTGATTTTGATCGCAGTAATTCTCCACGCTGGGTTTGCTGATGACACGCTCTGTAAGTCCGGTCAGACAGGGTTTGACGGGTCGTGCTATGAACAACTCGATGACCTCATGACATGGGAAAACGCTAACGAAGCCTGTGCTGCCCGGGGTGGTGATCTGATAGTACCTCACTCACTGACTGAACATGAGTATATATGGGAAACATTCAGAGAAAGAGGCACATTTACAGGAGTTTGGGTTGGATGTACTCGTGACCAGCAGGATCAAACGAAGTGGGTGCACGGTGAGGAAGAGTGCACTTACTTCAATTGGGATTTGGGAAGGAATGAGCCAAATGGAGCCAATAAAGGCGAGCACTGTGCAGAGATAAGAAAAGAATACGACGGTCTGTGGAATGATATACATTGCTCCATCCGAAATTTAGTGATTTGCGAGCACTCTGCCATCCAGCCACACACCCAGGTAAAGGTAACCTGTCTTATGGCTGACAACAATGGCCGCTTCACAGCCACCGAATAAAGTTGTTGAACATTTTTAATCTACATTGACATCAGTTTCTGGAGTCAAATAGAAGTATACTTTCTTAAAATTGAAAATCGTCAAGGTTTGAACAGAAAGAATTGACACAATATGAATTTGTGCATTGAGATTTAAGGGCCGTCTGCGAAAAGATTTGATTTTCAGAGTAATGTTGGCACTTTTGAAGGATGTTTAGAATGGAAATGTCGAAGACATCTTCACTGTTTTTGTGAGGAATTCTGTGTAGAAACGAGTTTTGGGAGATGCACAGTGGAAATAGATGATCTAACGTGCATTATCTGCACCTAGGCACGCAGGAAAGGTTTCAAGAAATGCAAGACTTTCTGGAGTTTGTGAGTGATTTTTTCATACAATTTTTCAGTTTAATAAAAAAATAAATGTATGTATGAGCTACGATTGACCATGCATCTCAGAGAGATTTTAGCAAGAACGATCGTCACAATGTCCCAAATACAAATATTGACAGGACACGCCCCTAAACATACACACACACACACAGCCACAAACGTTTGTCCACACGGGAGATCAGAGAAATCTTTCTGGTTCTCCCTTCGCTTTGACTTAGTTTGTTTTCTTCCTGTCCCCATTGTTGGTTTTGTAAGAAGAAAAAGAAGAAAAAAAATATCAAACTGAGGATGTTCTCGTGTGTAAATCAAACTGAACCCCATTTGTTAAACTCCTCGTGTGTTAATGAACAGATATGTTCACCAGAAGGAAGCAAAATGTTCGTTAGATGCAGATTGTTACTACACTTGATAACAAAAGAACATTATTTGGTTGTTACCTAAAACAATATTAACGTTATGTTTGAACGTAAAGAACTATGAATACGCTCAAGATCTAGATACTATTTCAGACCACATGTTGAGGACATTGGGCTGGGATATCTCTCCGGTCCACCCAACTCCACCAACACACATCAAGAAAGCTTCGCCCATGCATTAATCACTCATTCAACTTTAACTGCCGTAGTCTACCGGCCAGTAGTCTACCTTTCGTTAAACGGAAGTCACATATTGTGCCTCATAGATGTCCGTACACAAAGCCGAACACGTCTAATCATACTAAAAAATATGGGGGGAAAAACCTTTCTCCTAGCTGTTCAATCAAGTACAATTAGGCTCCTATTTTTAGAGCCAGTTTAATTCTCTCCGGAAATTCATATAAAAAATGCATTGTATCAGCAAGGACTAACAAATTAGTTCTCGTAGATGAAATTCAACATAATGCGGTCACAATATAAGGTAAGATAGGCGCATGGGCACCAAGGCAGCAGAGCGTCATGGTTAACACGTAGCTAATTTTTCGTTGCAAAATTAATCGGACAAAACAGTTGGCTGGAAACACAAAACAGCTAAACTTTAACAAAGAAGAACGATTACTGGCTTTCTTTCTGTCTTTAGACCAGGGGAGAGGAGAATTAGAATTCAATTCTAGTAAGGCCTACAGTCAGTCATAACCAAAACTGAACCGTTTTCAGCTGAGTAACATAAAGACACCTGTAACAGGTAAAAGCCATAATTTATAGTCAAACCTTCAGCCATTTTTGAAAGTCGATCTTTGATATTCTGCAACCCGCTTCGACATCCTCGTATAAAAGATGAAGTTGATTTTGATCGCAGTAATTCTCCATGCTGGTTTTGCTGATGGCACGCTCTGTAAGTCCGGTCAGACAGGGTTTGACGGGTCTTGCTATGAACAACTCGATATCCTCATGACATGGGAAGACGCTAACGAAGCCTGTGCTGCCCGGGGTGGTGATCTGATAGTACCTCACTCACTGACTGAACATGAGTATATATGGGAAACATTCAGAGAAAGAGGCACATATACAGGAGTTTGGGTTGGATGTACTCGTGACCAGCAGAATCAAACGAAGTGGGTGCACGGTGAGGAAGAGTGCACTTACTTCAATTGGCACCAGGGTGAACCCAGTTCATTCGTGGAGAAATGTGCCGAGATGAGAGCTTGGAATATTCACGGTCAATGGAATGATGCAACATGTTCGATCACAAACTCTGTGATTTGTGAGCACTCCGCCATCCAACCAAACACTGAAGTGAATGTAACCTGTCTTATGGCTGACAACAATGGCCGCTTCACAGCCACCGAGTAAAGTTGTTGAACATTATCATCTACATTGACATCAACTTCGGGAGTCAAATAAAGGGTATGTTTTCTTAAATTGAAACTCATTAAAAGTTTGAAAAGAAAGAATTGACACAATGTGCAAGGCTTTCTGAGTTTTGTGAGTGATATTTCATACAATTTTTCAGTTTCATAAAAAGAAATGTATGGGCTACGACTGACCACGCCTCTTAGAGAGATTTGTCGACAATTTAGCAAGAATGATCATAGATGTTCGTACACAAAGCCGAACACGTCTAATCATAATAATGGGGGAAAAACCTTTCTCCTAGCAGTTCAATCAAGTATTCTTAGGCTCCTATTTTGGAGCCAGTTTAATTCTCTCTGGAAATTCATATAAAAAATGCTTTGTATCAGCAAGGACTAACAAATTAGTTATCTTAGATGAAATTCAACCAAATGCGGCCACGATATAAGGTACGATATGCGCGTGCACACCACGAAGCGGAGTGTCATGGTTAACACATAGCTAAATTTTCGGCGCAACATTAATCGGACAAAACAGTTGGCTGGAAACACAACGCAGCTAAACATTAACAATGGAGAACGATTACTGGCTTTCTTTCTGTCTTTAAACCAGAGGAGAGGAGCATTACGAATTCAATTCTAGTAAGGCAAGGCCTACAGTCAGTGATAAACAAAACTGAACCGTTTTCACCTGGATAGAATAAAGACACCTGTTACAGGTAAATGCCAAAGTCAAACCTTAAGCCATTTTTGAAAATCGATCTTTGATAACGCAGCCCGCTTCGACATCCTCGTATAAAACATGAAGTTGATTTTGATCGCAGTAATTCTCCACGCTGGGTTTGCTGATGACACGCTCTGTAAGTCCGGTCAGACAGGGTTTGATGGGTCTTGCTATGAACAACTCGATGACCTCATGACATGGGAAAACGCTTACATGACCTGTGCTGCCCGGGGTGGTGATCTGATAGTACCTCACTCACTGACTGAACACGACTATGTATGGAATATGTTCACAGGAAGTGGTAAAGAGGGCGAAGTTTGGGTTGGATGTACTCGTGACCAGCAGAATTTCGACAAGTGGGTACACGGTGAGGAAGAGTGCACTTACTTCAATTGGGATTCAGAAAGGGGTGAGCCAAATGGACTCCAGGGCAGGGAGAAATGTGCCCAGATGAGACGTAATTACGACGGTCTATGGAATGATGTAGTTTGTTACATCATAAGTTCAGTGATCTGTAAGTACTCTGCCATCCAGCCATACCCGAAGGTGAATATAACCTGTCTGATGGCTGACAACAACGGCCGCTTCACAGCCACTGAGTAAAGTTGTGGAACATTATTATCTATAATATCAACCTTCAGGAGTCAAATAGAAATATGTGCTCAATTTGGACTGAACAAAAATGCATCAAGGTCACATTGCTGAACCATCGATTTGAAATGAAAGGAATGGCACTGTATGAATTATAAATTGAGATTCACAACAATCAACTTGAGCTATGAGGACCGTCTGCGAATGATTTGTATCTACCACTGATCGGTAAGAGTTTAATCAGACAATCGCATCTTTGCAGATAATATTTCGAAAATTGGTAAGATGGATATGGATTGCTGAATTGTTCACGGCATTACTGAACGATATTGGAATGGAAATGGACTTGAGCAGTCAAATAGAATGTTTTCTTGAATTAAAATTCATTCAGGAAAAGAAAAAAACCTGACACAATATAAATTTGTTGATTGAGATTGAGCCAAGATTGATCTGCGAAATGATTTGACTCTAAGAGTGTCGGTAAGAATAAGGACCAATATGACAAACGCATCTTTGAAGACAATTAGAGATCAATATGAAAACGCACTACAGAAACGTTTAAATGTATGTTTTTCCAGCAAAGCGATTTTAACAAGAAAACGTTTAATTTAACAAGAGACTCATTCAATTAAGATTTTATTTATTGGTTAGATATGATAATTCAAGTTCATTAGGTCGCAAAGATCATTCGATTTCGTAAAAGCCAAAAGGGAGAGGCTGGTCCACCATTCAATTTCATCAATTGCAAATAGGTAGTGAAAACTCCACTCAAGAATGGCGAACATGTAGTCTTTAATGTCTGTATAAATTAAAGAATTTAATTTGAAGGCGTGTTATTGAAACTGAACATTTTTTTGCTGAAACTGACGGGGAAAACGTATATTTGCAGTGAGTCCGTTCACTGAGGGCAAACTGACGAATAAACCCATGCTGTCACTAAATTGACCGAACAAGCATGGGCTTAAAAAAAATCCTTACCTCATGACACGGGAGGCAGTTTACACGATCTTTGCAGACCAGGCCGGTCACGCAGTGCCGCCACTCAAATCTTAAACTTGGTTCACGTTGAGCACTGTGTAAAATCAAGTAAGTGGTTCTACGAAACGTAAGCAACGCCATCGAATTTGGGCGTTGATCTCCATCACGAAATAAACTAAAAATTACAGCCGTTCCAGCTATAGCTCCGCGTCTGCGCGTCTGCATTGTTGTGAACCCATATCTGCCCTCTAGTAGAAGATCCTGGCTACGCCCATGATGCCAATTATTAAAGCTAATACAATATACGTAATTTCATACGAATTGCTCTCACATGAATTGTCATATATGCATTGTTCAAATCAACTCCTCCCCCTCACCCTCAACTGTCATGTTTCTAAGCAAATTGTCATGGCAGAAATGTACATTAATGGAAAACGTGTTCATTTTCTTGTTAATGATTTTTATTTTATTGTTATAGATTTTTTTATTATTATTGATCTTTTTTCATTTATATAAAGCATTACAAATTGTTATAAACAATTTAGTCTAGCTTCTTTACCGTATATCACGGTAAACTGGTAAACTGGTACAGTTTGTTTATGGAAAGGTTTATCTAGAGCTATGTGCCTCTATTTGTGATAAATGCTCATAAAAGATGTATTTGGTGATAGTTTTTTAATAATTAGATAGAATCCCACCTGAGTTGCCGGTGGATTTTTTTCACAGGACTCGAAAGCACTGAGTATACAGTGCTTACACATCGGTGAAAGGCAAATTGAAATTTATAGTTTTTTAATATGCAAGCAATAGCCGTCAGTTATGCTACAAAAACACGTGCGTCCAAGCTCATTTAATTCGTTTTTGTCACGGCGGCGTAGGTTCTTCTGTTTTTTGTTTTTTTTTTGGAAAAAAATCAATATTATTTTGGTAACCATTATGGTCGCAAGCGGAAGTCCTCAGCCTTAAAGATGGCGCATATACTCAGTGACTGCGTATGGTTATAACAAAGCTGTCACCACTGTTAGTGTCAATTCAGTGACGCAAATACTGTTTTTTATATTACTCGCCATCGTGACGGCGATTGCAAAAGCCACGAAAGACCATCTCAACAATTACTTGACTTATGATCTATACGTTCAGGGTATGAAACATAAATTGCAAATGATTGAGAACAATTTAGTGAATGTTACTGGGTAAGTCAGAGAGCTTAATTTTCATAAACTTCACACGAAGGTATCCGTTTGAAGGTCAATTCTATATTGATTTATAGTTTGCAAACCAAAACGTGTGTGCACCAGGCAGATCGAAAACATATGTACAACATATTCTGACAGTTAACAAAACTTACACAACTTGAATGGTTTTTATTTTCCTCGAAAATACATGATCTATATGAGAATTAACTTTTCGGTTGGCTGACGTGTTTGCTAAAATAAAAACGGATGTGCTCTCCAAACACCAGTTCCGTACCATAATTACAACTAAGGTGAGCGAGTTTGTCATTTTGTTAGTCATTGCAAACATGGAGTTTGTTTTTTGTGACCTGGGCTCGAGGCCGGTACCAACATACCAATCGAACACTACTGTACGACAAACTAAATTACTTACGATATTTCACTCGAGGTTCCACTTTTAAAGCCCCAGCTCAACATTGGTAAGAACGAAAAACATAAATGTTCACAGATTAAAAAAAAAAAAAAAAAAAAAAAAAAAAAAAAACCCTTATATGGTCACTACAGAAAACGGCGGTAGAAAACTTTCCTCGAAATATTTATGTCTGAAGTGTTATCGTTTTTAATACTAAATGAAATAAGATTAAACATTAATTTTCGTCTCATGTGAGACCAAAACTCTGCCTAAGAACGTGTAAAAATGCTGAATGCATTTTTACACCGTTTTCTCGCAAATGAAACAACGAAATGAGCTGAAATTTTCACAGTATGGTTTTATTACATGCATCTTGAATTGTGCAAAGAATTGAAGCATTTACAGACACTTTACCAATGTTGAGCCGGAGCTCTAAGGAATAAAAACATCGATAAAAACAAAGTGTTTGAAGTAAAATTCAAGTTTGATTACCGTGACATGTTCCAGAGTATCTTGTAGTTCCACCACTCTATCTCTGTATTCCTCAGTCTTTGCATCAAGCTGAAATTAACAATTTGAAAAGTATCCGGAAAATTAGCAATAAAATTATCATTACTCAAAATACAAATCACATACTGCTGTTCATTTTAGTTTCAGAATAATCTTTAAAATAAAAATAACTCCCAGATAACAAATCTGATAAGTATATTATTTATGATGATGGCCAGTGCATACTGCTTGAAACGTCGAGTAAACCCAAGTTCTCCTCAGACCCATACACCCACTAAATATATTAAATAGATTGTGTCAACGCAATTCGGGCAAAACAGAGGGGGAAATTCGGGCAAGGCAAAAATAATTTATTTTATTTATTAGAATTTGGTTCTTAGAATTTTTGTTTTTCTTAGATATTGGTTTTTATCCATGTAAAATTTCGGGCAAATCAACCCCTCCCCCCTCCCAGAGAGTACCCATACGCATATGGTAACATGGTCATATCATTGAAAATATAGGTCAAAATGTGCAGACTCACCTCGTGTACTTTCCGTTGTAATTCAGACTTTGTGCCTTCATACGCCTAAGAACCATAAAATATAAACAAACAAATGTTAGCCGATCTAATAACAAAAATGCCTGAATAAGTTTTGTTATATTAGTAATTGTAATCATAGTTAATACTTCGTTAGAACTTGTTTTCGTTCAAAATCATTTGTCAAAGCTTTTATTTACTTATTGTGCACTATTAATTGATAATTAATTGTAATCTTGGATGTTTAATTAAGTATAAAAGGAAGAAATCGAATCACTAAATTCAAACAGGAAATTATTTCATCCTTAAAAAAAACCCATCTGACGCCACTTACAGAAAAACATATGTAGATGGATTTGACATAATCTTGATTTTAATGCTGTGCAAATGGCATACAATAAGTGATTAGTGATATTGTACACAAAGTACTAATTAAACGATAGACAACTTGCTGAATGAATAATGATTTCAGGCATCTCACCACAAGCCCCGGCTTCTAGAAGATGCCTCCGTACTTCTTTCGTTTTCTTTCTTTAAATGCATCTTTGATTATTTACTTGATTTAATTCGTTAGGTAACATGCTATTGTTTAGAATTTGTCATGAAGTATGGTAATAAATGCGAGTATTGAAATTGAAAATTGAAATTTTGATTGTAACAATAACAAGTAGAATTTATCCAAAGGTAAAAATAGAAAAAGACACTTCTGAAGCGGGTCCACAATGTACGGAAGCTTCGATGACCATCCGTAAGTAGGACGTATACCAAGCAGGCAGAATAACCTTATGTTGGACCACGGAATTGAAAAAGAACAATGAATGTTTGCCAGTACTACGGATGTCAATTTCAGCTTCCGTACACAATGTCCGTATATAGATATCTAGTTGATCACAATTATTTTGTAACGCACATCTAAAATAAGATTTCTTGAGAATTTTTGTTTTAAAAAAATATTACTTACCCTTATCTTATCTTGCTGTATATCGACCTGGGTAGAAATTGTTAGAAATAAAGCAAATTACTTCATACAATTTTCATCGTTGAATACATGTTGCTATTAATCTAACTGATACGAGGTAACTACAAGTTTGCAAAAGTGTAAATCTCTTTTTGGGAAAAGTGTTGGTTCAGAAAAAGAGCCGTTGCCGTTGATACGTCTTCGACGTTTCGAACTGTATACTCTGTCTTCTCTCAAAAGAGATTTACACACGGTTGTACCCGCAAGTGTACTAGTAATAGTTACTTCATATTATCCACACCATGCTAAGCTTCAAACATCACTTAACCTAGTTGAACTTTTTAATCGCACTTTATACAGAATTTTTAAATGTTTTGGTATTTTCTATAATATAGTTTAACTTGAAGTGATATAGATACATAGTGAAACAAACTAGAAAATGTTATACTGAGGTCATCAAAAGCAAATCAAGCTTTACGTTTGAAGAAAAATGAGCCTTGAACGTTGGAAATAAACATATTCTGAATGTACAATAGACCTTATGCATTGACGTCATCATGCCGCCATCTTAGAGGTTAATCGCTGACGTAACAATGGAAATTGCACATCTATGTACGCGCGGCGCACAGGATGGGCCAATCAGCAACCTTCTTTTGACCTCTAGCTGAGGGCGCCCTACCCAAATGACGTCATGTGCATAAGGTATAATAAAAACAAATGCAAGTGACGTACTTCCTGTCTGAGAAGGTCATTTCTTTCTTGTATTCCCGCTAGGTCATCTTGCAATCCTTGTATGCTAATGAAGTGATTATGCCATTCATCAAGCTCAGCTTTGATTGGCTCTGGCATGTTGCCATGGTAAGACTAAAGGGGAAAAAAACACCATTATTAATCATGACGTTCGCGAAACTTAGGATTGCCAAACTACTAACCAAATAATTTAAATCACATAAAATGTTTTCAATATTGAACTTGTATCAAAGGCAATTCCTCGCACCAGAAAAACTTGCTGATACTTTCATTTTTAAAGTTACAATATTTAATGAATTGGAACAGATAATAACGTCAAATACATTGATATAAGGATTGTCCACCGTTATTTTCGACATCATTCATTACGATCCTCATATTTTTAAGACAAATGACACAAAAAGACACATGACAAGATTTACCGAAAAGGTGTTTGCATTATTAGAGAAGACATGGTAGAATATCTTGATGGTTCTTTTTTTGTATTTGTGTACAGACCAAACTGCCTGTGACCAGGCATTTGACAGATTCGATGAGTTTGCAGAAGTCGGGCCATTGCATTTTTTTTTTACAGAGCATCATTTGAACAGCTATAAACCATTTACAATTCAATTAAACAACCCCATTTAGGTTTATGGACACACAAGTACATGACGTTAGTCCAAATGACTAATGTTGTCGTGTTAACATAAAAAACGACCAAATATAATCTAAAATTGAAGATGTCATCAGTAATACTTAATCAGCGACAAATCCGTAAATTCGTCACAATAAAAAACAAGTTGTTAAAAAGACGTTTTAACAGTCAACAGGTGAAAAAAAAACCACAATCTTAGCTTGCAAGTAGGAGATCAGAATTAAATATATAAACGTTTAATTAATATTTAGTTATTTTATTTGTTCTTTGATAGATCTATCACTTTAAATTAAGTAGACACATATTTCATATTTGATAGTTGTTCTTTGCTATAATTGTTAATCCTTATGTAACTGCTATGTAGCGGAATTTCTTTTGTGAACAATGTTTGCTTTGTGACTTTTGTGATCATGTGTTGTAGAAATAAAAGGAGTAGCACAACTCCACTAAAGACAAAAAAATATTAATAAAAAAAATGTTTGTTCCTTATGCAGGCGTGTAGTAAAAATGGTATTTAACACTCAGAGTGGAATTGAACTAACCAAGATTTAAAAAAAAAAAAATTCATGGTCTTATTTTTAAGCAGTTTGCAGCAGTTCATTCCCACTTTACTTTAAAAAATATCTCTCCGTGGCGAACTTTTGGCTGCACGCTCACTGTATTGTGACCCCCCCCCCCCTCACCACCACCACCACCACCACCAAATTAAAATAAGGGTTTGTTCAAAGCCCTTTCAAGACATGACCCACTTCACAGAATATCTGACACCAGAACAACTTCGTATACCAAGTAAATTTCCAACAAGAACTAATCATTTGTTGTACTGGTGGTTTCCGGGCCAGCTTAAAACTCTTTTGATTTCATGCTTACCTTTTCGAATTCGATGGCATCAAACTCGGCGAGTTCCAGTTCATACTGCAGGTACACTCGTCTGTTGAGATTACGTGTTGTGTTTAGCAACGTGTTGATGAATCTCAAACACTCCACCTACGTTGAGAAGGAAACAAACATCACGGGAATTATTCCTGAACGATCAAAGAGTGAAAAATTGTTACTCATAATGGAAAGGGTACATCTGCAATCAAGGTCAAAATAAGAACTTTCGAATGTTAAACTGGATTAAAAAAATAAATAAATAAATAAATAAATAAAAAAAAAAATAAATAAATAAATAAAAAAAAAGGCAAAGATCAAACTTCGGGGTGCGGGGAAGGAGGGGAACAACTTTTGCAACTTTACAAGGGGTTACAACAAAATCAAACCAACTAATCTTGGAAACTTTTTAAACCAATAAGTTGAAACAGAGTGTGTGAGTGCTAAGTGCGAAATATAATTTTCTTTGACCAGGGCCTTGCTGACTTCCGGAGAAGCTTGTGATAATTATTTTGTGGATCCCATCTAATAAAAGACACCGCCAGGTTTGAGAGAGATCACTCATTCTTATTAATGATTATATTTTATGGGTTTTTTTAACGAATTATTTTTTACTGCTGCACAATGGAAACCAAAATATCAAGTTTTTCCCACAGAAGTCCATTCAAAATTAATGGGAACACTGGAACTTCTTTCAAGATAAAATAGTAAACACATTTTTGAATAAGCTTAAAAAAGATTTCAGGTTACTTCCTCTTGACTTAAGTCTTATATTATTTCTCACCATGAGTTCAGTTCTTGATCTCTCCACGGCTAACATTTGCGACACGGCGTGGAATCGAACCTTCTCTTTTATCTTGACTCGGAGGAAGTTGAAGACGTCCAGGACTCTCTCGTGACCGTTGCGAGCCCCGCAGGCAAGGTTCAGAATCTAGAGGATTTGACGGATGGACACACGGACAAGTTTAGCATCATTTGCTTATTACACTTGGCAATTTCAAAGATTCCTCTAAATGTGTGATCTAAATGCCTATTAAACAAGCTTGTATTGAAAATTGGATCAGGAAATATCAAGCTCGGAAGGGGGAAAATTTAAATCAAACACAACTTATACAAAAAAAACCACTTAACAAAGCGAATGTTTCTTGTTTATAACAACATTATTCAATAACATGAATTAAACGATGTACCCAAAGTCTGCCCCTAAACGGCGCCCTCTTGTGGTCGAACATAATGGTTTTAGTTTGACAACGAATTGCCGTAGTGAAAAAAGGTGGTCAACAGAAATTGCGAAGTTTTGCAAATCTAATCTATATGCGAATTATGAAAGGTAAATGAAATAAATTGGTACAAATGTCTTGCTGACTGGAAAAAAAAACCATCAACAAAGACGTGGTTCGGCAAAATACGGGCACTTTTCATGTAGTGAGGACTGACACCTCTAAGAGGATCGAATTGCAGGATCACCATGTACACAATTCTCAATAATATCATGTAGGCCTAGGTCTTTTTTTAAACACTTCACTCGGTGCTGCATCGAGTCCTTCCGGGGGGCAATTCACAAGATGAGATAGATTCAAAACCAAGTCCAAGTCAAGGTTCTCTACTTACCTTGAATGAGTTCAGTCTGGACGCCAATGATCTGCTGATGATACAAAACGCCACGGTCTCCAGTATCTCAGGCCCCGTGGTTATCACGTGCCTTCCTTTCTACAAACAAGAAAGAAATTGAAGTCTGAGCAAGTGCGATCATTGACAAAGTATCTCAACAAATTGAGCAATGGCTGAAAAAAATAGAAGTGTTTAATGACCATCCTAATATATATATATATTATATTGGTTACATTTTCCAGCGAGTTGACCGACCATTTGAAACCATTCAACTGCACGGGTTGTGTGTGGCCGCACAACTGTGCAAAAAAAAGATACTTTGTCGATGCACTCACCACACGATATCATATTGCAGGCTGAAATGGCTTATCTAGCACTCAAACTTACATTTGATGATGTTGACTGATCAGTTAGTTGGAGAGTTTTAAAGAAAAAAAAACACATTTTAAAAATTACTATATAGATCACTGTTTTCAATACAAATCAAAGATGAAAGACTTCCTTATAATAGGCGTCATTTATTACATCAATTAATCATAGGCATTCATCAGTTTGTGGATGTAAAGCAAATGAATGACAGGAAAGCATAGGTTAATCACTTAAACTCAAAATGGAGTTGTTAAAAATGGTTTGACGGCGCTCGTATTTTTTTGGTTAAGTTTAGAGAAACCTTACATACCTCGTTCGACGCTATACATTTCAGGCAATACAAGGCGTCACATTCATCCACCTGTCAGGGAAACGCAAATGATTTTGTATTAAGTTGGAACTTAATTCTGTAAGTTTTGACGGATATCTTTTTAACAAGTAGTATAATCTTGGGGTTGGGTGGCTGAAGGTAGACCAGGGCTGGGGTCGGTTCCAAGTGGGCAGATCATACAGTTCAGTTGTGGGCTGGGGCAAGGCATTGGGGTTATTGGACACTCTGTAGTAGTGGGACGGACCAAGATGGGGGCTTCGGGATCAAACGGGTTTGAGTTTTATTCAGTTGAGAGACCATCCTTTATTGGTGGTCGGTAAAGGGGCGGGGGAAGACTCAGCTCAAAGGGGGGGGGTCATCAATCACCAGTGTGTTGGAGCAAAGGGGTGAGACAAACTGGGCAAAAAGGTCAAGACCATTTCTTTTATAGAGGGTATGCACAGCCGTTTTCCTGCAGTAAACTTACGGCCGTTTTGACCTCAGTGAGGGCGCTGCTTGTACATAATATCTCTATGAGACTCATGACGTCAGACGCATAAGGTCTATTGGGTGGTCGAAAGGGCGCGAAGTATCAATATCGAGGAGGGGAGATCTGTGTTTTTTTTCCTCACCTGTTCCCTCTTCACCGTCTCGAAGTATTTGTGTTTCTTGAGGGTAGCTTGTTTCTCCGCAGAGGTACTGTTTGCGAGCTTAGCCTGCTCAATCAGCAGATTCTGCGTGTCTCGGACGAAACGGGCCAGAACCTCGGGGCCATTCATTGGCTCGGAAATAAACTCGCTCATAAACCTGCAATTAGGCAATAGGGATTGGGGTGGGGGGAGAAAACGTGCAGATGCTTTTTTAAAGCTTTAATTCAAATCATACAAATAATATCTACAAAGACAAATCAGATTTAAACAATTTCAATTCATTCCACTCTCCATCATACACTTTGACATAGCGCAACTGTATCAAGTCGATTTTGAATTACAAATGTAAAAAAAAAACAATCTTTATTCTAATAAAATCAGCCAGTCTTTCTATACTACATGTACATTTGTATTAAATATATTTGCCCAGAGCCTACTTGGGTCAGAGCTTGGGTTGTAGTAAAGGAAATAAGTCAGTGACGAATCGCAAAATATTTTTTTTATCGTAGGCAGTTTTTGGACTTGGACTGGTTGGTGGAAATCCAGCTTCCTGCTGGGGAACAATGTTGAACTTACAACCCCCTTCCCACTATAGCGTGAATGTTAACAATCAGTCTACTGTCTTGATCCCCGGGGGCTCGAGAGAAAGGAAACAACATATTTACATGTCAGTAATCCATCGGTATGCCCCATGAAGAAAATAGTCAATTATCAAACCGTGGATGTACCTCTTTCATAAGCCTGGGGAAGAATGGATGTGCGAGGGGCAATTGTGTGTGTACAGAAAGAGAAAATGGCAAGGACACGGTCCACTAAACCAGAGGAGTGTCCTGAACAATAGTGGAATTTCAACTATTCTGAGATATTGATATCATTTTGTACAGAGAGAATGTTACATTGTTGTTCGACACTGTCTGCCGAGGAGTGCACTTTACTCTTACTTTTTTTCTTCATATCTTTATGCTCTAAAATGACCTGACATTTCGTATAGGGCAAGAAGATTCGTACAGTGAACTTAATGGGAGGACACAAGGTGTCAGCAGCCTTACCAGGTAAATCCAATGTTCTCAGAAGTGTGTGCATGCTAAGAACTAAGCAAGTAATGGAAATTGACATGGTAAGTCTGCTGCCACCTAGCGTTCCAAATTCGCCCATTAAGACCAAGCAAAGATACTTTTGACATCCAGGCAAGTCATCTGCATCAACCCCCTATACCTGTCTCTCCCCTCCCCCCCCCCCCCCACACCCACTCACTACCCACTCTACTTACTCTGTATTAAACGCCCTCAGGTCCTCCTTCAAATCTCCCAGGAGTACCCTTGTAGGCAACAGGTCCTTCACTAGTTTCTTGGGTACCTTCTTTAGGCTGTGCACATTTGGGTTCATGTGTGCCCGCAGCTGGTTGATGTAAAACTTGGGTTCATGGAGGGCGGGGGTCGTTGGCTGCAGAATAGAAACCCCATTTTGTCAAATACTAGGTTTTCGTATTTATACGTGTAGTCAGGTCGATAGAAGCTTACTCACTGATTACAAAGAGCCTTTTCCAAACCTCGGCTTGGGCTCCAGTTCCAGCTTGAGGTTCGTGATCAGTTTTGGAGCAGTGTACATTTTGAAGCCCGGAGTCGGTGAAGCAAAGGTTTGGAATAAGCCCATGGTACATTATGAGTGCAAAAAAAGGTTTGATCGTTAATTTGACATGCGATAATGCCACAGTTGTCTTGCGTTTCAAGTAAAAACAAAATGGCAAACCCAGAGTCGGTCCACTGATTTTTCTGAGCCGGTTTCTTGAAGCTGAAATATTTGCTAAGTAAAAATACATCGTGACGTTTTGGCTGGTTACCCGTTTCTGCTTGCCAAACAATGTTTGTGTGTTAAGCCAAGTTTGGCGCGTACCAGCTCCCTGAAATTGCACCCCGATTCAGGTGTGTGAGAGTCCGTGCTGACAAGAAGGTCTGAAACTAGACTCCATAGTTTGGGATGCAGTTTGAAATGATGGCATTTCCATATTTCGGTATCCCCAGGAGTTATACACTTGAAGGAGCTTTTTTTGAAACAATATGCTTACAGTACTAGAGAAGTAGATCAAAGGGCCCACATCTGAATAAAATGACAGCTATTTTGTGTCACCAGGCAGACATGAAAAAAGGTCTGAACTCAGATAAAAGTCTGAATGTTCATATATCCTTGCAGACTGCTACAACATCTCCATTGGCCAACATGGTATTGAGTCAATCCTGGTTTATTACGATAATCCCATAATTCAACATAAGTCTTGTTAAGAGTTGTTTCGACTTTACTTCGAACGAATTTCAAACAAAAATCTACATAATTTGATATCATAATCCGACCAGAAAACATAATTTCTTTTGCAAAAGGCCCAACCCTCATATTTAACAAACTAGCTGTTGACGAACAACACGTTTTACTACTGAAACAATATAGTAGCTTACAATAATATTTTACTTAAATTAAAGTCAAACTTGACCAGGCATTTACAATAGCAATTACCTTCCATCATTTCGTCTGAAGTTGGTCCGTCCTTTATTTTTACATTGTGGCATTATGTTTTCGTACACAGGTAGAAAGAACACTTGTCAATGACACATTATTGAAGGGAATAATTATTGTCAAGTAGATAAAAAAGTTTCGTTCACAATGCAGTAAAAAACCTGCAGAGCCTAAATAGGAACTGTTGAACAACATGTTCTGAAGATGTACAATGTACAATTTTTTTTTTTACCTTTGAGTTTTCTTGATAATGATCTCCGGAGACGAGAGGAAAGGGGTGTGAATGAATACACCACGACAATTAACAATAATCCAGTCATTCCTATGAACATAACACTGCTAGTGTTACATACACTGCCATATGCTACACTTGTTGATGTGACACTTCTCGCGCCATTTAGTGTCTGAACTAAACGTAAATCCAGTTATGGGACAACATGCCGAAATCTCTCATCATGATCACAAAATAGTATCTTATCTACAGATTAATGGGAATGTTTGTAAGTGTGTTTGTTTGTTTGTTTGTTTGTTTGTTTGTTTGTTTGTTTGTTTGTTTGTTTGTTTGTTGGGTTGTTTGTTTCTTTGTTTGTTTGTCTGTTTGTTTGCTTGTTCGTTCGTTCGTTTGTTTGTTGTTTGTTTGTTTGCATCATGAAACGAAAAGTGGCGTTCGGATTCAACATCTGTTTCATGACTGAATTATCGGTAATTGTATCCATTTAAATTCATCTCATTGTATCTACATATCAGAACACACAATCAAATAATTGTGTACAGAAGGTCAATGTTGAAAATAGACACAGGAATACTAAACTAGATGATAGGAATACTAGTTACAAAACAGACTGAGGTAATGGATGCATATTCAAAAGTCTTAGTCAAGTCACAGACAAACACACTTTGAACTCACCTGCTCGCAAATCATATTCCATTTATCATCCGAATTCATGGACTCCATTCCCTGTATCTGTGCCGGTGTCAACGACATGTTGTTCTAAGTATGGAAGACCAGAGTAAAACAACACTGATAAAAATCACGGTGAATCTTGCAGAAAATACTATCCCTTCAAAGTGACCGATGACAAGTTCCCATGTAAAAGTACCATAGAGAAATGGCCGTTCTCTGCGTCAGTAGTATTAGTAGTAACATGGAAGCTGGATTGAAACACCATAAACCAGTTGTAGAGTCATCCAAGAAGTGCAACGCTGTTGATATGAAAGTCCTTCGTTGGAAATTACTCTCGCTTGACATCAGTAACACTCCATGTCACTAAAAAGAGTGTTCTGACAACATTACAATAATAATGTCATTCCTCACGGACGATCACAAAATACACAGTCCGCCACACGACGAAGCCTACGCGCACAAATCCCCATCCAGCTCAGTAGCCCCATAGTTATGCTAAACCGTTCGCATTTAATTCTCAACCAGGGTCGTTGGGTTTTTGTATTTCGCCAGCCGGTCGTTCTAACGAACTTGGTGAACTGAAAAGGGGGGGGGACGGTGTATCAGGCAGCTGACGTTCTCTGTGCTGTTCAGATCCATTGAAAAACGAGCTGTGACTCAGTTCAGACGCGCCCGAGGTGTTTCTATTCATTGATTTCAGATTATTGTTCATCATAACCCAGAAACCATTCGGGACGAAATGAAAAACATAACAATATTTTTTATTTCAGTGATTGATAATGACGGTTTGCCGATCGCGTATTTGTTTTTCACAAGGTACCGTAGTGGTAGCAGTACAAACATTTTTGCGTGTGTGAATTTTCTGATTTAAAACTTCAACTTCACGCAAAACTGTTTAATTTCTCCAATACATGCAGACGTAGGTGACGTTTGAAGATTTGCATGGTGTTGATAATATGAAGTAACCATAACTAGCAAACTCGAGGTTACAACCACGTATAAATCTCTTTTTGGGAGGAGTGGCAGCTCTTGTGGTCTCGGCGTTTTGAACAGTATTTCTCCTGAAGATGAGCGAAGTATACTGTTCGAAACGTCGAAACCACAACGACTCTTTTCAGAGCCACCACTCCTCCTAAACGAGATTTATACATGGTTGTACCCGCAAGTTTACTAGGTAAAGTTACTTCTTACATGCAGACGTCTATGAGAAGTTATAAAGGCTTGATCATTGTTTTTAAAATATTGTTCTCAGTTTAAAACTTTTGATTGTCTCATAAGCTACCGCACATAATCAGGCACAATGGTGATTACCAGCGAAATACTTGATGTATTGAAATTTGATAGGATCTCAGACCATCGGGGTCCAATTTCTGAGAACTGCTTGGCGAAATACTCCTTGCCTAAATGTTCCAGCTTAGGGGCCATCAAGATTTTTAAAAATAAATTTTAAAAAGAAATTAATTAGAAAATATATAAATCATTTTGCCACCTACCCCAAATTTCGAGAAAGAAAAAAAAGAAGAATTGTTTAAGTATTTTTGAATATTTAGCATTTAGCATTGGTTGCTTTAGGGAGCATAGGGGAGCATAAAAAGAGAGATATCCATGCACCGAGCCTCATTAATAAAATGTAAACCATTTTCTTAAACGTTTTCTTTAAGTCAAAGATTTGAAGGTCCTTGCTTTTATGGATTGTTGAACAATGGTCCAACATTGTGCCCCCGGGGTTGTTGACTTTCAACCTGCAGCATTTTGGGTAGACTGGCCCTCTAAAAATGACCATATTTTGCTAAAAAGTGTAGGGTCATTTTTCCAAGATGGAGTCTGGCCATTTTCTCGTTCAGTGGTGTTTTTATTTTGGATCAGCCTAGTAAAAATTCTCAACGGCTAACCTACTAAAAATTGAAAAGAAATATGAAGTTCAGTTGTCAGAAAATACATTTGATTTGTTTTCTAGAGGCTGAGAGACTTTTTAGTATTTGTTGAGTATTTTTTTAATATTTAGCATTTAGCATTGGTTGCTATGGGAGCTTATTCAGTGTGGTGCACCCTTGACTGATTTTATCCCACGACTTTGCACAAGGGCTCCCCCATTGTTCACGCCAAGCCCGTTGCGTCCTTTCAAAAAAGTTTCTCAAGGATGCAATTGAATGCCATGACGTGTTTCCCTCAAATTTAAAATCATATCAAATAATACTTTCATATAGAAATCTTAACAAATAATGTCGTATAATAACCCGCCACTCCTAACAGTCGGTCAAACAATAATGCCAACATAAATTAGGGTGTGCAGTTAATGTGTCCAAGTCGTTGAACCATTACGTTAGTTCACTCAAAGTTGCTGAAGCATTACGTTTTACGGTCAAATAATTGGGGGGTCACGGGCGTGGGAGGGGCATGGATACAAGTAGGGTGTGTCTCCATAACACGTAGACAACTGTGGATAAGGCTTGAGTTGAAATAACTTTCAGAAAACATATTTTTCCCATTTTGGCTCTACATTTGTTTTCTGGGTTTGCTCTTTCGTTAAAGTAGCCACATACATGCAGGATTCCGTGTCTCTTCATGTGAACATGGCCCAAGTTCATAGAGCTGTTTGAGTACAAAAAAAGTAGCTGAGCACAGAACAATTTTGCTTACCAGAATAAGATTACCAGCGCAAATACCATTCAAGATGCACTGCCTGTGACTGGTTTCCTGCTAATTTTTACTTATGAGGCACAATGTTCTGATTTACGCAAATCTGTGAAGTTGGGCCCATCAGGGGCCAATTGCATAGAGCTTCTTCAGCACAAAAAGAAGCTTACCAGAACAAAGTTACCAGCCCAAAATACAGCTTCTCATGTACCATCTGTGTGACTGGTATCCCGCTCATTTTTGCTTAGCAGACTTTTCTCAGCAGTTTCTGCTCAAGCAGCTCCATGAAATTTGGCCTAGGTTGTAGATGGAGATGCATTCAGTCGAGAAATGACTTAGCGACAAAGTACAGAATTGCTAGTTATTGGGGGGGGGGGGGGGAATCCATTACTTTCAATCTCAAAACTCACTGATTATAAATTTCACACCAATACCAAGTCTTAATATAGTGGGGGAAAAACACACTTTTATCCCTAAACTAAAGTGTTATCACATTTGACACCAGTGTGTAATAATGGTGTTAGGATTAGGGTCAATGTTTTCCCCGACATGGCTTTTCTTCTGAGCTGTATACAGATAATGTTGTACTTATACGAAACACTCCTCCATGAGGGTTAGGGTAAATCGCATGATATTCTGGCCGTACCACTATGGACCCTATAATGTAACCACGTTTGCTTCGTGGCTCCATGTTTGAATAAACAAGAAAACAGAATCGACTGATCCATCAAAAGAGATTCATATCGACAACAAAAGAAAAAATGCGGGGGCACATAAACTTTTCCCATTTCAACCTTGACACAGTTCTTGTGCCTAATTCTGGTGCAGGTGGTGACACTAGAGGGCGCATTCGTTTGTAGGGAATATACTTTTTTCCTGACAACGGTTCAGGTTTTTTTTTCAATTCAAAGAAGTAACATAAATAATAAAGACAAACACGCGGCTAAATATAGTGATCACATTTATGATCCATTACTCCCAGGAAAAACACAAGCTGCAATATCCAGGATGTCCAATATTTGGAAAGGGAATGATCACAAAAATTGTGATAACATTAATGTGTATGATAAAAATACACTTACCAGCAGAAGTCTGAACTTCCTGTCGACGATACTCTTGGCAGGTTTCAGCCCTATCACGAGAGGGAAAAACAGAACAATGTTATTGGCGGCATTGAATATAACAAGCTTACAGCTCTTCTCAGTTTCCTCAACGAGCTGCACATTTATAGATAGGGTGAACACACTGCTCAATGCCCAACTTCGTACAGATGCAAAAGCAGACTATATTTCTTGACATGTTTTTTTTCAGCTAAGCAAAAATGAGCAGCGAACCAGTCATAAAATGGTATGTATGACATGATATTTTGGCTGGTAACCTTATTCCGGTGAGCATTGTTGCTCTTAGCTACTTTTCCCTGCTCAAAGCAGAACTCTATGAAATTGGGTCCAGATCACAAACTTGTGAAGTCCAGAACAATCTGACTACATAGGGGTAGCGGCCACAATACTAAATTGATGTACAGTTTTCCTGGGGTCGTCCTACTTCAAATCTCCATGCAACTGAGGCACTTGGTTATCATTGCACCTTCACTCAACGTATGTGCAAGGCCCTTAAAACTTATAATTACAAGTTTTAAGGCCTTGTACATTATAAAGTAGACTATTATTATCTCGCCAGACGCTAACTCAGTCGGTAGCAGACCGTTCCTGTCGCCATCAGCTTTGGTTTCAACAATTAATTTGATCCAGAACCAGAATGACCAAACGATACTAAACTGGTGTACTTAACTCTTCAAATAAAACCCGGCGAGACGCCACCTTTAAACACAACAGCTTGACTATGCCCCCTGTTGAACGGGTAAGATACTAAACAGATAAACAAATAAATATTGATAAAATATTGATTTCCAGATGTGAGCGTGTATCTAGAGTAAGGCATGCTATTCATTTAAATGAATGGAGTGGAAAATATAGTATGCACCTTTACAACATGTCCCCGTACGGCCGTTAGTAATATACATTAATAAACAATATATTAAATTTCATAAATTTCCCCTCTTCAAAGGATCGTACAACTAACACACATACGACATGCTACTCATTTACATAACGCGGGTCGTTACTGTAATTTCTGAACCAAAGGGCAAAGGGCAGGTCATTGGCAAACTTAATTCAGTTTTTATTATGTACATACCTGCAAGGTGTGAACCAGTGCATAATTTATGTCAAACTCCATCAGGAAAAAATCGGTCATTAAAACCACTATGCATTGAAAGCCATCGTGCGGGACCTCTATACTTTTGACCAGCTTTAATTTGAATTGAAGCTGTGCTTGATGTAAAAAAAAAAGTATAGAAATATTACGGGTACCAAAAAAAAACCACACAATAATTACTTCAGTTGACTGGGAGAAGTTGTGGTTCGAAGAAAAGTTACAGGTGAATATGACAGCTCAACGAGACTTATTACCTAGTTGAACCCTAAAACAGTTAGTATTGTAACTGTTTTTTTTATTTTTTATTTTTTTTTGTTGAAAAGATATTATTTTGAACAAATGGCCATCAACATTAAAAATGCTACAATGAAATACCCGAATTTAGACTTGCCCCCTGCCCTCCCCCAACACACCACACACAATGCCACACCCGATGAAAATGAAAGACAGAACAAATATAAAAAACAGAAAACACTAAGAAATTCAAACCATCAGACGAATCAAATAAAGGAGAGTAACATTTTGGTTGGAGTGAAATATATTGTTGTACGGCATAAATGGAATCCGTTTGGCACTTTAAAGTGCTTAAAAATAACACTAAAACAGCAGCAAAACTCAAGGGTATAGGTTGTTGATGACACAAACGAAACAAAGCTATTTTGGGGGGTCATTGTATTTGTAATTACTTCCGTAAAGTGTACCATTCCTGTAATTTTCCCCAAGGATACATACACAACGCACGAAAACAAAAGACCCCCAAAAAGGGGGGAAAAAGAGAGAATCACACAGTTTTTCTTTCACGTTACTTTCTTCTGTACTTTTGAAGAAATGCAGGACGGAGTTCCCATTCTAGAGAGATTATCCGTCACGTCATTAGAATTATTTGCCTCTTAGTAAATGATACTCTTAAAGCATGCATACAATGATGATAAAAGACCAGTATCTGCACTTTATGTGACCCAACACATACATGAAACAACAATCCTGTTAAATGTTAAGCTCAATCGGCCATTAGAGCCAAGAGAAAATAAAGAAAAAAAAACATGACATACTATTTTCAAACATAGGGTATTGTTTTACTCCGGGCTCACGCTTAGCACTATAGCCCGGCGTACATTGTCTAGTTAAAACTGTTAGGGGCTAGTAAACACCACTTCCCAACTTGCCCTGTGGGCTACTAAAAACTGAGCAACTTACTTGTTTATAAAATAGTGTTAATTCTTTTTTGAGTGTGTGAATGTAACTTTATTTGATTGTTAAACTGGTGCGTGATCGCTACCATTAGTATCAGGAAGATACATTTATGACAATTGGGCAACAAAAACTTCCTGGGGGCAAGTAAAATGCACAGTTTACTAGCCCCTTTACAAAAAGCTCAAGCGCAAGGCCTGCACTCATTTCTCAAAAATTATGTTACAGTATTTCAATCAAACATTATTCCAAGGGAAGTTTTCCACCACGACCATCTTTATGCTATGTAATTTATAAGTAAATCTGTGAACAATGATATTTTCAGTCTTCCCAATGTTATGCGCACCCTTTATGTACGGAAGTCCCTTAAGCTGCGCTGCAAACAGAATATACCTTTATCATGGTGCAGCCATCTTGATTTTCTCCCATTCAAACCAATGAAACCAAACCGAGGCTGGAAGGGCAAATAGTCTGGTTCCTTTTTGTACAATGAATATTAGTATATGTTACTGTTATTGGATAAAGGGAACATGACCAAAATGGGTGTAGCATGATAAAGGTCTATTGTGATACTGAAAGTTTTGATTCGTTTGTCAAGTGAGATACACCGTGATGTTGAAACTATAACAAGTTATAAAGAATGAGTTTCTGAAACCACCATAACTAACAGAATTTTCCAATTGATGTAAATGATATTGGTGTCCTTTAACAGCAGTGTTTTCATAGAACGTAAACAGTTGAACAAAACAGTTCGTACAAGTTACAACACTATACGGCAGATAGAGGTGATGGGATTGTGCCTTTGACGATACAAGCATGGAATTTGCCGCACAGTCAGAGTATGTCATGTGACACTTGGTTCCAGGGCCATCGCAGATTTGTCCTCTAAAGAAAACATTTAGAACAAGCAATTTCTTTTGATTTTCAACATGGCTACCATTGCTTGTTATTCTACCTTTTAATTCTGTTTGCAAAAAAAAACAAAACAAATCTTCCAAATATTTCCTCTTTCTGCCCCACTATTGTCCCATGAAGAAAGGCCCTTCCTCAAAGATTATACATTATATGACAATTGTTCAGCAACGTGTTGAACAATTGGTTTTTTAATGTTAAGTTGAGCAGATAAATATTTGTCTCTGTGTGATTTAAGTGAACTGTTGAAACATCATATGGAGCAGGAACTATGTTTTGTTTTTGTTGTATTTCTTTGCCGATTGTAGCGAACTTTAAAGCGCCTATATGGCTCTTTTTATCAATCCGGGATTATAAATTAATCCGGGAAACGTAACCAGGGATGAAGGCAGCCAACCAAGAATGAAATGTAATGCACTGTAGATCTAGGCATGGACAACATAGAGTATGTGTAGACCTACTTCCATTTACATCTTCTTAGAATAAAAATCAAATCAATAGGGGGTCCTTATAGACTGCAAACATGCAGTTATTGTTTAGTGTATAGTTTGGTCGCCGTCTTTGTTGGTACAGTTACATTCGATTGAGTTATCTCAAGTTATAATGTACATTTTGATATCGCTGTTGTATTACTGGTCCCTGCTCTATGAAGATATTGCCACCGGCAATAAATGGTTGGGGAGGAAACATTTTTGTGCAATGTTTTCCCATTGACATGGACAAGGTTAGCTTATGGATCGACATACCCTGGAGGAAATCAGCAATCCTTCATAAAGGATATTACAATTGTGGACATGTAAATGCCATGAATACAAATTAAAGAATACTTAATAGCTGGCTCGGAATCTATGTCTGTATGAACGGGAATGGTTCTGCAGACGGGAACCGAAACCGGTCAAATCTGACCCTATGGTTATGAAATACTAAGGCAACTATTCATAGCCATGTTTTACTCACTTCTCGTTCCATTTCTAGATGGGCCATCTCCATATCGAACACTTTGGTTGCGTTCATCTGAGTACCCGCCCCCTCCTCCAGGATCAGGCACCATGACATCGTCAAACTCTTCCCCTCCGAGTCGCTGGCCATCATACGCCCCCACTCGAGATTCCCCCTCAGTCTGATTCCGTGAGGTTGGGGACGAGGGAAGAAAGCGTTCGTATAAAGGATCATCTTCAAAAGTATCACTGTAGCCAGAGTAAGCGCTTGGGCTTAGCACCGACTCGAAGCTCCTCCCAGCCAAAACCCCTGCCGTGTGTCGACGCGTCAGGGCGGCCCCCTCTTTCAGTAGCTCCCGGTCCACGCTCAGACTCGACAAGGACCCGCCTTGTTTGTTCATCACAACAAGTCTGCTCGTTTTCTTACCAGCCATATTAGTTTATCAATCCGAACAGACCCGGTACATGGATCCTCTAACGGCGATTTACATCCATACAAACAAACAAAAGTATCGTGAAACACTGATTTGCTGATGTCAGTGTACACAATCGGGTATCGGTTCACAATATAATGTGTAATTCCATAAAGGGAAAAAGATCTCAGTCGCCGGTTTTTTTTATTTCACACTTTATTTCCGGCTTGTGATGCGTCACGTCTTCAGCGTGTTTTGCCAGTGATGGCTGCCCGTAGAGTTACCAAGCTCTGATCCCTCCCATTGTGGGTTTGGCTGATGTAGTGTGCCCTGGGCTCAGCCTCCAGACCAGGAAGTCCACATCAACGGATCGGTCCAGGACGAACAAATAAAGCCATAGAAGACTGACGTATAATCGCTACTGGCAATCTCTATAGCGTCACTGCCATAAAGTCATATAGTTATAACTGTTTGTTTACGTTGCTCCCTTCTCAAATCAGAGATTTCTTTTGAAGAACATTTCAAGTCGATACTGCTCACCGTACTGTTGTTGGCTTACACTAGGCTTGTCCCCTGGTATTCTGTATTATGATGTAGTTGAAAGAAAATCTAACGCCAATTTAGCTATCAACATAGTCGGCTCAGAACTGAACCTTTTTTTGCAAAAGCTGAGAATTTACACTAACTTCAAGGTGTTCACTCATACATCCCATAGCGTTAACATTATCCTCCGTGGCGTTATATTTCATACAAAGTTCGCTGTGAGGTTAGATTAACACCGTTTAACTGGGTGATTTGCTAAGTGAAATTTGAAGGGCAGTTAGGAATAGACCTATTAAACTTGTGACGTCTCTACGTTTCGAATTGTCCGTTTTAGTTGTCTTCATTAATTTATGATTTTTTTTATACTGTTCTCTGTTTTTAAGACTAAATTAGAATGAGTACTATGAAATGGACAAGAAGTCGTTTGTTATGCATCACGAATTATTATTGCTTTCGCGAAAATTAAAGTGTTAATATAAACTTGTAAACACAACTGGTGTAATTTACGACACCGGTGTGTTATCTGCTAGGGGATTGATCCGTATATACAGGGTTCTTTACAATGCCAGAATTTGTAAACACAGTGGGTGTATAATTTCTTTCTTGAGTTGATGAACTCAATGTAATGATCAACATTCTCTGACAGCCAGGAACGACCAATGACTTCAAAACAGTCAACTTTTCCGTACAGAGTACGTGCATAACATGCACCGCAGATTCTGACTCCCAAGGGCCAAAAAAAAACTACTCGTCACCACAACTTAATGCAAAGATGAGGCATATTGAAGCAAACTACTCCCCGAAGATCTAAGCCAGAAGACGGGGGAGGTGCGGTCCCTTACATCCGCGGATGACTGAGGCCTCTTCGCAGGTGTTCGTAATTTTGTCGAGATGTGTTCGAAGTTTTGGGAGTAAGGGATCTTGGCACGGAGGAAGGAAGACACCGAAAGCTTCCGGAAGCACTCCCCGCAGAGGCGGATGAGAGGACTGTAGGATATTAGACTCCGAGTTTCGAAGGTGGCGTGAGTCCTCCTTAGACAGAACATTCCTTTTGGTACGAAGAGATGGGGGAAATTGGTCCAGATAGAGAGAAGAGTTACACACCGTCCCTGCCTGTTTTGTTTTCACGTGAAATGGTTCGAAAAGACCGTGTATCTATCCGGCTTCAGATGATAACCGCAGACTCATCCTCAACAGAGAAAATCTTACTGAAGTTTAGAAGAAACAAGAAATCCACCTTGAGGAAAACAGGGTCAGATTTTTCAGATCAGTGACTCCAACTGATCACAGGCTTCCTGTTCGGTTTAAGTAGATGCCCAATGTCACGGCCAGGTCTTCACGTATCAACATCCGTGATGTGGTTCAGACGTCCCCCCGTGCTCCCATGCGATTTCAACGGCAGGAAATCAATTGAGCTGGGGCTTTTTTCCCCTCTTTCTCTCTCGTTGTCAATTCAATGTTATACAAACCATCGAGACGGCATTATCAGAGTGGTCATAATTGGGAGCATATTGTGTAGACGTATAAAATACTGGTTAGCAAAGCCAATCGCTTCCGTTGCACAGTTCAATCCAGCCAAATGCACAATGTAATCTACTGATTAACTTTTGTATACACAGTGCTGAATTTGTACTTGTACCTTTGTAACTAGATAATAAAGGAGTTGTCCCGTATGTAGATCAAAGTCCAGGGACATTGATTTATACAGTAAAAGGCATTTAGTAAAATGGGAATGCACTACTTTCAATCAAAAAAGAATTCATTTAAAGTTGAGCCATTCTCATCATAGGGAGAAAACATTACAACCCCTACTCAGCACATCCCTCAGAAACAGAGGGGCGGAGCACGCTTCTTAAAGAGGAAGAGTGCATAATTAATAAAAAAAAAATCCCGGGTCAACATTGACCCAGAGGAGGGTCAGTATGGGCTTACGCATTCCGGGGTCAGCGTGACCCGTTTCCCGGGGTCGCTCTGACCCAGGACTCCCCGTCAGTAAATGTGTTTCTAGACTCAGATTTCGTGTCCAATTGAGTAACGGGTCATGCTGCTGACCCGGACCGAGTGCTGCTGACCCATGCGGACCGATCTCCGGGTCAATTCGGACCCGGTACTTTTGAAAGTGCCCCCTTATAGACCTTTATCATGCTGCCACCATCTTGGTCACGTTCCCTCTATCCAATAACAGTAATTGATGCTAATAATCATTGCACAAAAAGGAACCAGACTATTTGCCCTTCCAGCCTCGGTTTTGGTTGCATTGGTTTGAATGGGAGAAAATCAAGATGGCCACACCATGATAAAGAGCTACAGGGTTCTTCCTTAAACCAACCCACCCCACCCATGCAACACCCTGGAGGAGTTTGTATAGTGACTGACACTGCACAATGAACAAATTTGTTATAAAATCTCCTCGCCCTTTTTCACATCAGGGCTTACGGGGACACGGGTATGTAGCCAAATGCTAACAATGAGTCACGTCCTGATATTACAAGAAAAATACTAATATTTGCTTAATAGTGCGTATTTATGGACCAGTAAAACGACCTACTTGCCACAAAAAACAACACGCCCAATATTTATATTAGCAAGTAGGAAATCTTGGGAAGTTCCCGCAGCGTCATGCATGATTTTTATGGACCTGTTACATCACACCTACTACCAGTTATATTCTCACTTAGAATGGCCAGAAATTATTTTCAAAAGGAAAAAATGTTTCCATTCTCAGCGGGAAGACATTTTCTACAACGGTATGAGATGACTTTAAATTGAGCAGGAAGTGCTAGTAGATTATTGTCGTTTTACAAACCACAAGAGTATGAGACTGTTAATCATCGAAAAAAGAAACGATTAATTTCAATCTGAGAGCCCCTAATTATAAAGTTCATACCAGTACAACCCTCCAGAGAAAAAGGCATGTCTAAAATACAGTCAAAGTCGAGAAAAAAAGTATTCGAAGACAAACACAAACCACCTTTTATTCCACTATAATGTGACGACCTAATTTAATGAAAATTTTCAGACGTTGGTGGAATGGTTTATGTATGTACAAACAAACAAACAAAAAACAAAACAAACAAAAAACAAAAAAACAAACAAACAAACAAACAACCCAACAAACAAACAAACAAACAAACAAACAAACAAACAAACAAACAAACAAACAAACAAACAAACAAACAAACACACACACAAACAAATAAACAAACAAACAAACAAACAAACAAACAAACAACCCAACAAACAAACAAACAACGTAACGAACAAACAAACAAACAACGATGTGTCATATTCCTGAAGGGACTGTGATACCTATTAATATATTTTAATATATTTAACATTTAAAGAATTGGTTGCTATGAGACTTTATTTGCTGCGTTTCACTCTACATGGAAATCAAGTCACTATCTGCACGATCTCTGTTACTCTGAAGAAGTCAATTTGCATATTGCAGGCGTCAGGTCTCCTCAATGCAATCCACGGAACTATCCAATAACTTCAAATCATCTGTGATAAGTTCCTAAATTGAACAAATTGAAAGGTTATTGGCAGGGGATGTTCAAACAGTGACGTGTTGACGTTGTCAACCTGCAACCGTTGCGGTCTAGCATAAGAATTGGATTATTATACAATCCATCCAATCACGTGACCTTGGGAATTGACATCCAATTTAGTCGGGTTCCTGTTGTTTGAGCTGCACTCGGGATGTGGGATGGGGAAGGATGAAAAACACTTCAGTGTTAAGTGTTAAAGATGTAGTTGTACGTTAAATGCCTAAAAGATATCAATATTTCCTACTTTCGGAACTTGGTTAAACAAAGGGTTGGTTTCAAATGGAAATACTGCTAATAATGTACATCTGACTAATGATGTTTAATAATAATAAAATTGTCGAAATGTCGGTTGGTCGGTTGGTCAGTTTGTGGTTGGTTGGTTGGTTGGTTGGTCGGTCGGTTGGTTGGTTGATTGGTTAATTGGTTGATTGGTTGGTTGGTTGGTTGGCTGGTTGATTGGTTGGTTGGTTGGTTGGTTGGTTGATTGGTTGGTTGGTTGGTTGGTTGATTGATTGATTGGTTGATTGATTGATTGATTGGTTGGTTGGTCGGTTAGTCGGTTGGTTGGTTGGTTGGTTGGTTGGTTGGTTGGTTGGTTGGTTGGTTGGTTGGTTGGTTGGTTGGTTGGTTGGTTGGTTGGTTGGTTGGTTGGTTGGTTGGTTGGTTGGTTGGTTGGTTGGTTGGTTGGTTGGTTGGTTGGTTGGTTGGTCGGTTGGTCGGTTGGTTGGTTTGTTGGTTAGTTGGTTGGTTGATTGATTGATTGGTTTTTTGGTTTGTTGGTTAGTTGGTTAGTTGGTTGGTTGGTTAATTGATCGGTTGGTCGGTTGGTTGGTTAGATGGTTGGTTAGTAATTATCATGACTTTTTTGGAGGGTTGCAATTTGGAGAGGCTTTTTAAATTCCAATCATTTTTTACACACAGTTTCCACTGCTGTTTTGCCTTCATAACCCTAAACCGTAACGTATCTTTAACGCAAGGAAACCCACAATGGACGATGGAAATTGGATAAGGCATGTACTGCGACATAGCGTAATGGGAAAACGACAGATCTACTACTTCAGTACAATCATTGAAGAGCTAAAAAACATGACCTGTGTTAACATACAAATTGACGTGCAGAAGTGAAAGCCTAGCGTGATGGGAATAAGATAAGATTAAAGTGTAACACTGATAATACAGTGCACTTGTTAGATATATACAGTGGTATTACTTAGACATTTACAGCGTAATAGATTTATATCTAGAGTGTTTCCTTAGATATACACAGTGTATTTGCAGTGTTTTCATTATGTTTTACTGTGTTTTGGCTAGACATTTACAGACAGTGTATTTGTTAGATATTTACAAGGTATTTACTAATTTCAATACAGTGTATTAAGTAGATATTTACAGATGGTGTATTTGTTTGATATTTACAGTGTGTTGGCTATATATTTACAGTGTGTTTCTTAGATATTTACAGTGTATTGGCTACATATCTTACAGGATGTTTGTTCGCTTTTTACAGTGTAGTAGTTAGATATTCCAAGACAGTGTGTTGGCTAGATATCTACAGTGTATTTGTTAGATATTTCCAGTGTATTGGCTGGATATCTGACAGTGTTTGTATTCGATTTTGACCTTATATGGCTAGATATTTGCAGACGGTGTATTTGTTAGATATTTACAAGGTATTTATTCATTTCAACACAGTGTTATTGGCTAGATATTTACAGATGGAGTATTTGTCAGATATTGACAGTGTAGTGGATAAATATTCCCAGACAGTATGTTGGACAGTGTATTGGTCAGATATTGCCAGTGTATTAGCTGGATATCTACAGTGTATTTTGTTAGATATTTACAGTGTACTGGCTGGATATATTACATTGTTTTTTTTATTAGAGTTTTACCTTATACCTAGACATTTACAGACGATGTATCTGCTAGCTATTTACAGTTTGTAGGCTAGGTACAGTACAATATATTGGTTACATATTTGCATGTCACTATAATTACTAAAGTGGACCAGATTATTTCAAAATTGTGTTTTGAAAACAGAGTCACATAATGGGAATATGGGGCGCATAAAGGAGAATTCAATTTTTCCGACTGTGGGATGCCACTATTTATTTTGACAAAGGCACACAAGAAAAGGGGGTCAAACCCCTTCCCCGGGTCCGCCCATTCAATCAACATGACCTCCCTATTTTTTAGACTATACAATCATTCAATATCATTTTGTTACAAAATCATACAATCCAGTGCTTTTAAAAATATAAATAAAAACCGTAAGTTGTTGTTTTTTGCCATTTGTTCCTCGTTGTTCTTGGCTAACAAAATGTTTTTCCCCAAAATAAATGAAAGCAAAGTAGTATTAAACAACAGCTTCGCGTTGTCCAAACTTCAGACCGACAGCACTTAAAGATACAGGCTCATCGGGGGAAAATAGCCGTTGGGCGTCCTCTCGCAGTGAGAAAGGCGACTGTTTCAAGTTTTACGTGTGTACATTAACATGTACATGGCCTTTCAATCCACGAAAACGGCCGTGGAGTAATGGCGCGAGCCTGCGTCTTTAAGACAAATGTTTGCCTAATCGAGGTTGATAACATCTTTAAATACACCCTCTGCTGAATCTATGAAATGCTGTACTCTACTCATTTGGATGAACAGCCTTCGGATATAATTAGAAACAATCTCATGGCATATTGTGTACAGTGGTTAAAAGTTTGGATTACATATGTTAAAGAAGCTGTGTCGTCATGATTATCAGTAAATGAAATAACCCAGTTATTACAGTTTGACAAAAAGACGGCAACCGTGTGCAGTATCTGGGTGAGAGTTCATCTTTCCATGCACAGCCACAGGCCTGCTGTAATCATGACGATACTGCCCCTTTAAAGTGCCCCAATAAATTGATCAATAACGTTGTCAAATCTAACAGCAAAGTGCTACTGCTATGTACTGAAGTGACACAGTGAAGTACAAAACTAATGTTTAGTTCTTAATAAGCACTTTTTAAATATATGTACATTACACTTTTATTAGCAACAGCAACAACAAGAACAACAACAAGAACAACAACAACAACAACAACAACAACAACAACAACAGTGCAAAAACACCACTACAACAAACACTTTTACTGCGTAACTTTGGCCATTACATTCACAATTATCAGGGAAATTAATTTACAAGGATAACCGTGTGTATTGAGTGAATACAAACATCAGATGGATTCCCAAAGAACATTGTTAATCAACTACATCTGAATTCACGTTTACTATTTCACACTAGCTGAAGATGTGCGAGATGGCCAAAGGAAGAGAAACCCGAGCCGGACTGACGTCACAACATGACGTCACGTTTTGGGAAGAACTAAAAGCATACCTGTACATGTATGTGTTGATACATTGCGGAAAAGGCCTTTTTAAAAATTAGATAAACCTTTTGTTTGGGGATTGCTGTTTTGACAATTTCCCTTTTGTATAACTTGTTTCGATAATCCAAACAGACTGAGGTCTGCACTACACTCTCTATACAGGAAAAGGCAACATTGCTTTTTTGCTGTTAGTTTGGTCCATAATTAATGGGCATCAAAGATTTTGAACCTACGTATTATTGATTATACGACGAGGAGACTTTGGGTTATATCTGTGAATATTTTTAAATATCAAAAAAAAACACATTGATATTTTGTATACCTTTTGAAATATGATATGTTATGATAATGATATCTTGTACCGTTGAAAATGTGTCCCTCTATTTTCCCATTTTGACATTTTAATTTTATTGTTGCCGTTTTCTTTATTTGCTGCTGTCAAAATGAGGGCTATACGGATGGACCCTTATGGGGTATTTTTTAGGAACAAGGGACCCCACGTGGTTTTCTTTGTTCAACTTGAACCCCCATTGAGTAATGATTCTTAAACACTAAACAACTTTCATTTCATTATTAAGTACCAGGAAGTTCTTCTTAGCCAAGAGAGAGAGAGAGAGAGAGAGAGAGAGCGGGGGGGGGGGGGGGGGGGGAGAGGGAGAGAAGGGGAGTGATGACATTTTAGAAGATTTCGTCTGTTAATAAACTGTGACCGTTATACATTAACAGGAATGATATTTTGACCTTCGGAAAGCATCAAGAGAATCTTATTGAGTGCAAGGGCTTAGCTGTATACAACATGAGCTTGTAATATTGGTTTCGGGCTATTTAATAAAAATCTTACTGAGCTTCTGAGAGAAAATAAAACCGTCCCAAGTATTCTCTTTACACTTATGAATACTGACACTAAACACACCAAAATTGCAGCAGGCCGCTTTACCTCAAAGCTTCGTGTTGGTTACATCAGTTTGAAAATGAGAGCAAAGCAAAAGATGGCGTCTCTTATAAGCTCAACCACTTTGCAATTACCTTTGAAGACGGCACGGGGAAAAATATTCAAGGCCATCAAGTCTTGCTTGATAATAACACTGACAACAACATTATGCGTAGCTTGCTTGTGGGTTTGCTGCTCGTGTAGACATGGAAGTTCAAGAGCTTGCTCTATGGCAAAGAGTTTGAATTAAATATTGAGTACTGAAATGGAAGCAGATGCTTGAACCGAAATACTGCGATAATATCTTTCATTGTTACAGCTGCGCGCTATTATTTTAACCCATTAGGCCTATTGATAGTCAATCAGAATGACAAAGGTCATGGATAGACAAATATATATATAAGCATCGAGTTGAAATCATCAATGTGCCACTTGTTCAAAAAAGTCTTGTGATTTTTATGAGTAGAATAGGGATTATAATTAAAGATTTGACAAATTAAAATTGCAGTAAAATTGCAGTTTTATGTGCAGCCAAAGGACTCTCTGAAAAAAATGGCAACAGAAATCACTGCACACAGTCAATACAATGACTCCGCATAATCTTAACTTATTTAAATAAGGGACTTGTCTCCACAGAGTGAGGGTAAATATCATATTCGTGATATTGAAGCTGAGAAACAAAATTTAAATCAGCGCATCAAAATAATCAGTGTCTTCTGTACCAGCACAAATCAAATACTCAGCATTGCCCGATTACACAACAACTCCAATGATCTACACCCATCCAAAATACTGTTGTCAGATCACGTTGCACAATAAATTGGGAACAAGATATTGAAAGTCACGAGAAATTCTACTCTTACCGTGAAATGAGTTGGGCTGCTTTCTGAGCATGACATATCCAATACTTTAAGAACTTGAGATAAATCTCACACTATCTGTGGGGATCCCACAGTCACACTGGATGTCCGATCCTACATCTACCTGCCGTTTATTATGACGTACATTAAGGTACTATTTATGCACGCGACTACAGAATATGCAAATGAGGACTGAATGTTTGTGAGAACAGGTGGTGCAGAAAGAGACAGCTACGCATGCGCGTTGTTTTCAAGGGAAAGTACATTCATGTACGGGAGCCAACTTTCACAATTAGTTAATAGATTATCGTCAATACATTTTAATAGTATTGTTTCAAGTCGTACTTTGTGGTTTACATACAGAGAGCACAGTTACGATTGAGTATTCAGACTTGTTACGTAAAACACGTAATCTCAAAAAAAAGAGTGTAAACGAAAGTGGAAGGCCCGCCTGTTGAAGGAGGGTGTCAGAGTGGCAATTTGGGGGACGGATGAAATAGTTCAATGACTTAGATATAGGTATCTTAATTGAATCCATTTCGTAAGTTTTTAATATTATGGCTCCATTAAATTCCCATAAAGACATGAAATTTGACTTCAATGTCTTAGACTGCTCTGTATTTATTAACTTTTGCCTGAAATTTGAATGGTTAACTGGGTGTTGTTGTTGTTGTTTTTGTGGGGGTGTTTTTTTTCTTACTCATTCCGTACGTTATTTATAAGCCTGCTATGTGTCTAGTTTTTATTTAATGACGACTTATGAGCACTTGTAGGTTATCTACGACTACAAACAAGAATGTAGAAAATCATTATGGAACTAAAATTATCACCAAACGGGCCCCAAGTACGAACAAATTATTTCAAACAGTTGAATGGTGGCGCTATTCAAAAAAAGATAAAATGTCAACAGTTTAAGCGCTTAATGTAAAGAATCTCTTTTACTCTTAGGAATTACATGTTTCTACTATAAAAGTCACAAAATGGTTACAGAAATATTTTAAAAGCAAAACCTACTACCTGACTGCTACACTTTGTGAATAATTATCTTAAAGCTCGTTCTGCTGCGAAACTGTTAATCGTTATTTTCGTTGAAAAACCAACAATAAATGACTGCAAAATATGGAACAACTCGTCACAGCATCGCGCTCATTTTCACTTGTGACAACACAATGCCATACATGGGAAAGGATTTCGGCATTTGAGCATATTAGCAAACATGGCATCACTTCACAAAGCTGTACAGCTCGAAAATCTGCTTAGCATAAACAGGTTGCCATCCAAAATGTCGTGTAATGTAATCTATTTGTGACTGGTGTCCCTGCTCACTTTTGCTTAGAAATCAATGTTGTTAAGCAATAGCTTTATAAAACTGTTTGGGGCCATGCGCGTTCTTTTCGATTCAGCTCAATACATTTTTCATGAAGATACTTAAAATTGAAATGTCGCATGAAAGTGCACAGAACAAAACGTGCCCATCACGCATGCCTGCAGTCTTCCATTTTCCATTATAGAGGGTCACTCTCCACAGTGTAATCACGTGACAACCTCTATTTGACTATATGCGGCACCCTCTTCTCTCATATGTTATAATCAAAACGCACGGACAATTACTAGACAACAAAAATGTAATTACATAACGACAAATTATATTCCCTACCGGACCTGCTGTACCATCCAAGCATTGAATCCACACGGGGTCACGGGCAAACAAATTGAATCACAGCCAAATAAATTTGATATGATTGAAGAGTGAGTCCGAATAATAGGCAAGGGGGGAAGTAATAAATAAAAAAAGAGGGCTGTAATGTCATTATGTTGGCCTATTCGTGGCAAGATCCGGTAGGAAGCGAGGAGTAATGTTTAAACTGACAATGAAACCCTATACATAGACAAGATTGTCTTTATTTGGAAGCACGCGCTCAGTTCAATCCTGGAGCATTAAAGTGAGATGTTTACCTTATTATTTTTTTTTTATTATTATTATTTTTTTTTTTTTTTTTTTTGGGGGGGGGGGTTCTGTTCAAGTGAATGGATGTTAGTTGTTGTTCTTATTGATGATGAATGATGGTCAATGGTTTATTTATTTCGAACTTAACAAGACATCACCATCAGCAGATTGAATTGCATCTCAATGTGTACATCGAGCCAATAATTATTTACCTGTATACGCCACAAAACAATGAAGGAAAGCAGACTAAAAAAAACCGGTAAATTGCATGGAAGACTAGACTAAATAACATTTTCAAAAAGGGCCAATTAAGAATAAAAGGTTAATAAGAGATTAAACCTTTCAGGATCGGAAATCTTTGGAATCCACAATGGCGTGTGTTCAGTTTGTTTTCCCCATTGTACTCCTCAGTTTTAAATTTAAAAGGCTTTTTCGTTTTGTTTGTTTGTTTGCTGGGTTGTTTATTCAGGTCGTTTTTGGTTTGTTGGATTGCTTGTTTGTTTGTTTGTTAGTTTTTGTTTGTTTTCAAGCACACATTTTTAGTTCACTCCATCTTTTTATATTTTGTTTATTTTTTTCTTTTCTATAATCTTCGAGCGTCTCTGTAAACACCGACCAATAAACCTAAATAGTGGCACAGAATGTACTAGAGATGTACATGTACATGTATATAAAGGTAAGTTTCATGTTTTGTTATTCATGTTTTTTATACATTGTTTGTATTTTTCCTTAGATATCGACCTGCTTTGCCTGGTCTGGCAAGTTGAGACACACTAGTGACAGAGATGTGTGACAGAATTATTTGACCTATTTTTATTTATTTGTTCACCATCAATACTTAATGATGAGTATAGCTTTAAGATTAGAAAATACACACTTCATTGTATTTTTATATTAAAATTGCCAGTTTGGGGGTTTTTCCCCCGTAACACACAAGAAAAGTGATGAAGGCTGGTTTACTGTATAGCATCTTGAAGAGGTTACATTTTCACTTTTCTGTGAAAACCCTCCTTTAATTTGTTTAGCCAATTAATTGGTTACAGAAATATTTTTAAGTTTGATTGGTTTAAAAGGAAGTGGTAATTCCTTTTTGGCAGAACGTCGGAACACTTATAGGTTGCCTCCCAAAAAGGGAAACGTGTACCAGTATAGTGTGAAGCACGGTAGAAAAAAACAATTCACATTCAAACAACTTGGTTTGCTGGAATTGCACCAAGTATAGTAAGCTGTTCGTTTACATACATGTGACATAGAAAAAAACATTTAATACGGTAACATTGAAATAAAAAAACACACACACACACACAAACACACAGTCGTGAATCACCATTATGTCCGAGGACTTCTATTGTTAATTCTATTGTTCCTGTACTGAAGCAATCCCCATTGGTTTTGTACACAAATGGCGTCCGAGGACCCATGAAAACAAAGAACTGACTAGTGAGGACCTATTGTCCCTATTGAAAAATGTCCTCGGAGCATATGGTCAAACATGCCCACACCGTCCTTCGTGACGTACACTGTGTGGACATTCCTTTGTCATCGTGCAGTTAAGAACAAGAAATCTTTAAAATCGCCGCCATTTCTATTCGAGAGTGTTTTGAGAGCTGGTGTCCGGACACCCGATCCCTTTAATATAATACTCGGTTTTGAGCTATTCGGTGCTGTACCGAAACTGCTTCTATTCTTTTTTTAGTAAAACAAGTATATCTAATTCGTGAAAACACTGTGTGGACGTGTGTAATTAGTCCACACAGTGTTTCAAGATCCTACACAGTTTGGACATCTTTTGTTATCAGGTCCACACTTCGTATGTAGGGCTTAAAACAAAAGAATCGGCAACACTGCAACTGACACACCCTTCGGGCCTTGCCCCCGATCAGCATGCCCTGAGAGCAACCGACTAAAAGGGGCATGTCCTAATCGTCATACTTTGATGTACTAACCTGTATTGTGGAGCAATAAACCTGCACTCGTAGGGTCTCCGAAACAGCTTACGGTCCTCCAATGGCGGTAGACCTGCCACAGCAAACCCTGCCCCTAGAGAAATAACGGAGTCCGACCCTCTGCCACCGTTCGCCGAACACGCTACCTCGGCCCCCGATCCGTTGCGGTCTTTTCTCGCATCATAAATTCCGACTCTGCATTGGCAATCGTTGATTTCATTCCCTGTGAATAGAGCACAATTATAATATCTCTCTGATGTCAGCGTGTTCCTGCACTTAACAATTCTTCTTTGAGGAATTATCAATTATCATCACGTCGTGTATAAGATATACTGGTAGCTTCGCCTAACTGAATAACTTAAGCAATTAAGGGAGAGACCATGCCTATTCATAACATATCTTATAAAACGGAATGTTGACACGAGTACATGCGTATCTACAAGACTCAACATAGTTAACTGAGCATTGTAGTACAACATGACAAGCACTTTTGAACTACACAATATACAAAGACCTTGCATGTGTTTACAAAATGCTTGACATGACGTGGACAGCATGGGAGCAAAAAAGCACCCGACTCAGTAGGGCCGGGAAATGAACAATAGGAAGACAAATTCCGGTGTGGTACCTGCAGCTCAAAAACTCACCGACTGCCAGCGATTATTATTTCTGGGTATACTAAGAACGTCTTCAGTATACTGTTAGTAATGGCAGTACTGTTGGGCGGGGAACACTTAGGATGATGTCTGCGTACAGACAATAGAGCCCGAGGCGTAAATCTTTAATTTAAAGATGCAGCAAATGGCTGTCATTTACAATTATTACAAATCTTTCTAAACTCTAAGTTCAATTAAGCTGTTACTAATTCAAGCAACAAACTGTGTCTGACTCCTGTAGTTTTGACTATTTGTCTTATACAAGGCATTCTTAAATATCAATTTACAACTACTGTACCGTGACATGTCACTTAACCGTTAAAAAAAACTTTTTCAATTTATAGTTTTCCCAACAGATATATTTTGAAAAAGATATAGGCCTAGAAGATTTAAATTCAATTCATCCTCCCCAAACTAAACACTGTCTGACCTAGGGGCGCCCCTCTCCACGGAAATGGGAGTCCAACGCGCTTGCTTATGGATGATATTGATCAGTAGCATACCCCCACGCACCTCCGGCAACTGACCCTCTGGATCCTCCCCCTAGCCCAAAGACCCATAAAAAATATCCACATCACTGCGGTTATTGAGCGAGTAGTTCAGACAAAATTCTGTTTGAAATTCTCTGTGTGTATTTCATGTTCATGTTTAGCTGTTGTTTTCTCTTGGATAAAGAATAAAGTAAGGTCGCATTCAAATACAACTTTTTTTTCAGAAGAAAAATGACGGCTCATCTGCAGGGCCTCATTTCATAGAGCTGCTGAAGCACAAAAAGTAACTTAGCACAAATAAAATTATGCTTACCAGAATAAGGTTATCAGCCAAAATAGCATGTCACATGTACAATCTGCGACTGGTATCCTGCTTATTTTTGCTTAGCAGATAATTTTAAGCACTATTTTCTGTCCTAAGCAGCTCTATGAAATTGGGCCCTGATGGGAAAAATGTCTAAAAGCGCCAACTAAGCAAACTTATTATGCAATGTATAACGCGTTGAGATAACGCTCCTTCACACCATACAGAGCTGGTACAGAAGAAGACAACATCTCCTCGATGCAAGGACGACCTGAATATGTTTGTTGATGTACTTAACCCTCTCGGTATAATGTGTTCAGATATAGGGTTCATGACGAGATAACAATGGGTGCATTACAACCGGGTCTGAGTCACTGGTCTAAAAGCAAACAAAATGTTGTATGCCATAGTTCAAATTGGTTGGTCTTGTTGAATTGACCCTCAAGGTTTCAACAAACAAAATCAAATCGAGGAATGGCTCACAGGGACAGAGTCGCTCGATAATAGGCCTTTATCATGCTGCCGCCATCTTGGTCATGTTCTCTGTATCCAATAGACAGTAATAGATGATCATATTCATTGTACTAAAAGAAACCAGACTATTTGCCCTTCCAGCCTCGGTTTGGTTACATTGGTTAGAATGGGAGAAAATCAAGATGGTCGCACCATGATAAGGGTCTATTCATTATTCTTCCCTATTTCCTCTATTTTTTTCCTCCGTGAACGAAAGTCATATCGTCTACACTTTTACAACTGAGTATAGAGATGATTAACGGTACAATGAGTGAATTCGAGATTTGACACAATAGTGACGGTTTCCCTAGATCTGGTTAACTGAGATTCAAATTTCAAAAAGCTTTGGTTGAACTTGTTCAATAATATTTTTTTATCTTTCCTCATTTATTGGTATCATTTCCGTTTTTTCTTGTTACTGGTGGTGATTAGGTGATTTTTTTTGTTCTGTTTCCATCAACGTCTTTGTCGTTGCCATGACATTATAATGCTCGCTTGTTTTTGCTACTGTGGCTGTAGGTGATCCGCAACTGCTTGGACTTAATAATGGAATGCCGTATAGACCATGTAATCTGTGACATCACATGTTTACAAAAGAGCAACAGAGCCTGGACTTCCTGCAGACACGATTTGTACACAGCCCAATGGAAGATAACATCAAATCTTACATTTTCTGGAGATTGCACTGTCTGATTTTTATCAACGTTTGATATGAAGAAAGGGGGCACATGTTAAAATTTGTTCAGCTGTTTACAACCCCTGAATTTACGTTGGAATTTATATGACACAAAGTGTAAAGTTTTCCACATGACCAGTGTAGTATCTTGCCTGCCAGAAAGGCCCTGGAATGTACAAGGTCACTCTTTTTGTATACAAAGACTACTTGGAAACGCAGTGGAAAATCCAACAGTTTTTTCCTGAACTTAAATATCAACAGCAGGTAGAATCGAGTGAAAACTTTACCTTAAATCTTGTCCATCTATTTTGAAATCGTTTATAACTTTTATTGTCAAGAAACAAGCAAAGCAACACATTGACTCCTGTTACCAGGCAATGGTATTTTCTTGAGTCCCTGCAACTCTGTTATGTTAATGTTGTTTTGTACCATAAAGATTGAGCAAATAGTAAGATGATACTTCAGAAATACAGCTCCCGGCAAGGACAACAAAGTCGTTGTCAAAACTCCTTTGCCCTACACATTTTGGGGTATAACAATGGAGTTTGTGGAATTGTGCAAGGGTCAAAGGGTCTTCTAAAAATAAAACACCTCAAAAATTACTTCAAAACATACTAATTGCTTAATGTTACATTAGTGTTACGTGTAGAGCCGTAAACCCATATCGGGGATTATAGGTATTGAGAGTGTTTCTGCAGCAACGAGTGCTTTTAAAACTGATGCAAAGCCAACGGCATCGTCGCAGATCTTGTTAAAAATGCACACACCTGCGAGTGCAGGCCAAAGACAAGGTTTCCAAGAGATTGGAGTAAAACCTGCGTACAAAGTGTTGGTGTTGTCTTTCTATACCCATATCACAGTATTCATGTGAAATTCTGGGGATGATCCATTGCAGTCTGAGAAATGAAAGGTGGTTTAATCCCCGAATCTCCATTATTTACCCCCATCCGAACCCCCCCCCCAGTTCTCCACCCACTTCTGTACGTCGTGCAGAGGCCTGTTTGGTAAACCGTGTACAATTCGAAGTTCGACGGCCCGTTGAAGACAGTTTAAATCTGCCTTGTAAATGATACTTAAAGCCAATATAGTTTGTATTATTTATTCTCGCTTTGGGATGCATAGTTTGTCACCTCGTCCACATGAACTGCCGCAGGGGAAGTGATGTGTATTGATGTGAGAAGCCCAAGCGAGACAGCAACGTGTTATGTGTTCAATCATTTACATCCTGTACGCAAGCGTCCCGCTCCCTCGATAAGCTAGGATGCGTGTACATCGGGTATGATGTATTATAGTCGTCTCCTTAAGTCACATTGTAACAACTTTCCTCTGGATGAATCTCACTCACCCTGGTGGGCGATAATGTAACATCATGAATTTTAATGACACTCATTTTTAAAGGATGGAGATTCCTTCTTTTTCTCGTTGTATTTTTGTTTTGTTTTTGTTTTTTTGAGGGGGGCTTCATTGTGGATTGAGTCAATGATATGCGATTTTATGTAAAGTTACAGTTTTGTAATACAGTACCATTGCCTTTAAATTGGGCTCATCTCTTATTACTGATTGTTTTAATTTGAAAAAGAATTCGACAATGAAAACCGAACATTATTTTCTTACTTTTCTACTTTATTTATCGTTTTTCACCTCGTTATCAGCCTACACGTCAGTTGTAATTTATTGCACATTTTAACAGTTATGATAATACAGCTGATAAAAAAAAGATAGGACCCAACAAATATCTCTGCCATGAAGAGTCGAGATTAAATTGTCGAACGTATCCAAATTTAGTATCTTTGGCTGTAGTTATGGATTGAGTTTATGACTCTACTTTTTGCTATTGCAGTAATGCTGAAACAGATTAGAGCCTGCCTCAGAAGGGAATTCAAACTATCTGCAATCACTTCACTTTTCACTTGGAAATTTAGGAACAGATTTCCTTTCCTTAAGGGCACCCTTCCCAAAACTTAGATCAAAAAAGTGTCTGCATTGTTTGAAGAAGTTCATCTGAAGAAGCTCCTAGCTTAGCAGTGAAACGTCACTAATAATTTGCGAGTATCATCTTCACTAATTTTCATTTTGGATTTGTCAAAAAGAACATTCTTTCCAAGTGTCTGCATTGTTTCAGAAATATGTTTTTGCAAAAGGGAATCAAAATAATAATAATATAATAGGTCAGTATAATGAATTGTTTATGCACTTTTCACTGGGAAATTTCAGAATATGCACCCTCATTAGCCATTTTGAGATTGTGGTGGATATACTACTATAATATGACACTACTTGTTTTGTGCCAATTTGTATCTGTATACCCCCCAAACCAAACAGTGCACTCGTAAAGTATCCACCATACCTCAAAAAGGCTAATGTAGAGGGCACCCTTTCTTAAACTATATTGGAAAGAGTAAAAGTCAATATGACATTTTTGGGATACTACAACTTCTGAATTGTTTTCTAAAACTTCATGCTGTATCTGGACTTGATTCTAGCTTTTAATTAGCATGTTTTAACACTTTATCTTTTAATACAGAGTGACCTAAGACAGTGGCTGTTCGTTACTGGCCGTCTTAGTCTTAGAACAGATAGCATTTAGCTTCTTGTATACCGTCTTCAGCTTGGGCCTCAATTTTGGGTCTCGCTTCATGCAAGACAGGCCCAGCAGTCGAAGGGATGACAGGCAGCTCGCGTCGTGCGCCACGGTAAGGAACAACCGTCCGAGGCTGTAGATATCTGACTGGACGGTGTAGCCGGTCACGCCTTCGACTACCTCTGGAGCAACCTGTGCAAAAACAATCAGAGTACCAGTGTAAGGTCAAGTTTGTGGATGCCTTCAGTATTAAAATAGATGGTTCAACTTTCTGTACAATGTTTTTAAATAGATGCTGCTTCGAATAAGATTAATTAATTGCCTTCAAGATATGCATTCAAGATTATATTTTAAAATGATACAAACGTGTATTTTTGTTGACTGCAGAATGGCTATAGATATTTTGTGATAATTCAAAGGGTTTCTTTCAAACTTTAAACTGAACCTTTATAAAGTAAAATTGTGAAAATAGAGAAAGTGAACTTTTCTTCCTGTGTTTTTTGTTATGTTCATCACCTGAATGGCATGCTGGTAGAACGACTGCTTCTGTTCTTTTGTAAGCGTCAAGGGTGGGGCTAAACTGTAGATGCTCTGTGCACATCCCAGATCAATCATCTTCCCCATCCACTTGAACTTTGTTCCCGGTGGGTTCCTGCACACCATGGCATTTCCAGTGTGAAGATCGTTATGGAGCCAGCCGACACGGTGCAGATCCATCATCGCTTTGGTGATATCACGGCAGACGTGGAGCCACTCCCCCCGGCAGAGGAGGGAGAGGTCAAACCTCGCCTTGGTGAAGGTCCTCGCGGAGTTCTCACTCCCGTCGCCAAGGAGCTCCTGGGCGTAGGACCTGAAGTCGACCACGCCGTACAGTTTCGGGAAGTAGGAACTGTGCCGTACGGCTTGGAGAGCCGTGACCTCCTGAAGCATGTCAATGTCAGCCGTTAGCCGGAATTGGTCCTTCTTGAGTCTCTTAAGGGCGACGAGGGTGTTGTCACTCAGACGACGCATCAAGAAGACCTCAGCGAAGTTGCCTCTCCCGAGAATTGCCTTGTTTCCATCCTTGTCATTGACGTGCTCCAAATCAGCAGGGTCCAGACTTGGATACGGTGGAATGTTCGGCATCAGCTTTTTCAGGCAGGATGGAGCGATCTTTGGGATGGTGGTGCCCGCTGTCGGCTTAGTAGATGAACTTTTCTTGGTTGCAGGTGTTGCGCCCACTTTAGATACTAACACCGCAGACGTAGCTTTTGAGCACCGGGGGTATTCGGTAGGGGCTGCTTGTACTGTATTTGATGAGTTCTTTGGTTGACTCGTCTTCTCCAACACAGGTGGGTTTGCCTGGACATTTGAGAAGGCTTCCTGTTCATTGTTGGTCGTTGCTACCTCCCTCTGGTTCGCAGCCGCGGTGTTATTTTGACACCGTGCCCTTGCACTGTTTGAGTTTTGAGCATTCATTCTCTGAGATGGTTTCGACCGAGAAACGTGACGATTTCCTCCTTGAGCCTTCTGCTTTAAATTCGGCAGCTTCCTAGCAGTAGTTTTCATTGAGGGAATAAACTTTTCTTTCTGTCGTTTCACCAAAGTAGCCTTCCGTGGAATCAAGAAGTTATCTTCACTTTTTGAAACTGTTACTACGACACCCTTCTTCAGTTTTCCTTGGGTAACTGTCACCACGGTCTTTGGTAGAGCCGCTTGCCCAGTTCTCGTAGCGGTCTTAGCCTCTGATGGTGGCTGAGGACTGAGCCTATTAGTCCGTACTCCTTCTTGACCTGCCTGACGTCCATTCCCATCCGACACCGATGGTTCATCAGAAAGCAACTTCTCTACAGGTTCGAATAACCTCATGTTCCTTACCCTATAACAATCAAACAGAAATGTAAACGGTTTTGGTTTTTTGGGGGTTTTTTTGTGTTTTTTTTAAGTTGAACTTTTTTTTATTCTAGTTTTCTTTCTACTTTGTTGGCTTTGCCTTTTCCTGGGGCCGATTTCACAAAGAGCTAAGATTGACTCAACTGTGAACCAGTCTTAACTGCTAAGCAAAGTGTGAAGTCACAGCACAAAACACTATGGTAATTCTGACAACTCATCTTAGGATGAATTTTAGTACTTTGGGAAATCGAGCCTTGGTTACCTTACCCGCTTGTTTTATAGTCCTCTCCTCATTGTGGTAAAAAAAAACGCCCATTAAAACAATATACTTTGAAATCAAATATTTAAAGAAAACGAATAATGGTTGAAGTATAAATCTACGGTACTTTTTTGTCATTTAACTCACCCGTGGTTCTTTTGCTTGACATGTTCGTAGACCAATTTATTCAGCTGATAGATTCTGTCTATTGCAAGAATGGCATTCATGTTGATGGTCTGATAAATGATAATAATAATTACATACATTTATATAATCATAATACGTTTCTAAGTGACATGATGATGTGGTCCTCACAAACTATTGGGCAAAGCTAGGACAACAGCACCAATAACACAGTGGTAGTGGATACACTAAAGAGTTTTATTTTTTAACGTGTGAACAAAGAACATAGAGAAGTTACTACAGAAATTAACATATAGCGAAAACAAAGTAAAATTAAAATTATTACCAAAATTATATGTACATGCCACAGGAGCAAATTCGTCTCAAAACAGTGATTTGCAAGATTAAACAATGCAATCATGGGCAATAATACTCGGCCGTCTTTTTTTTCCTACATACCTCCAATTCGTACTTTGTGTACGGCATGATTTGTTTACCATCAAGCACCAGACTACGTAACTCTTCCTTGCGAAGTATGCAACTTCGCATGACATCCAGCCACCGGCAATCCGGGTAGCCTTGGCACCCGACCAAACTCTCAAAGATGAAACCTACATTCATGCCGAGCTGCAGATGTAATATCAAATTCATTCATTTATAATATTATTGTTTACTTCTGTGTCGCTGATTTCTAATAATATTGCACTTTGACAGTTAATAAAAAAAATGTATTTGATGTTCCTATATTGTATTGATAATATTGATGATGATTATTATTATTACAAGCACATAATCTATAAGTAGGCTATTGTTATTGATAACTTACTTATTTAGCATCTTTGTTATAATCTATATCTTATAGATATTGATTGGAAGTAATTCTTAGTTGAGATAATCTGGTAAAGAAGTTCTTCTCTCAACACTTACAGCAAATCTGTGCTCACGGAAAATGGCCTCCTCTTTCTCCCTGTTTAGCAGTTTGGGAGCTTTGGGTAGTTTCTGCTCCTGTGTCTTCACTCCTTGCCTTATTGACTCTGTAGGATAGACCGAGGAGCTTGGAGCATCACCTCTTGAAGCGATGTCACTGACTGTTCCTTCTTTCTTTGATGGTGGGGAGAGGGCAACGTCTTTCCGGGATGCATCAAGAAGCCCATCGTCGCAAGAATTGCTCGCTGTTGTGATTTTTTTCTTCTTCAGTGAAGATGCATGAGAGGATGTCTTCATTACACCTGGTCTCACCGATGAAGCAAAGGAGGTAGCGGGAGGTGAAGTGTCGTACCTCCCCGCAGCTACATGAGGCTGATCGCCACAGCCAGCGATGGCACACTCGAACTCTTGTCCAAGTGTCAAGCCGGACCCATCATTATCTGATTCATCTGACTCAGAAATGGAGTCGAGGTTCAACTGCGGCACACCAGGCAATTGAAATTGGTCAAAGTGAGGGGTGACCTTTGAACTTGTCACGACCTCATCACAGCGATTTCGAACCGTCTGTGATCCTGAAAAATGGACCATAGACAAAATCATTTGTTTGAGTGTTAGTTTTTTTCTGCTAAGAACATTAGAGTATTATGAAGTATACCCGAGCACAATGTTAATTACAGAATAATGGTTATTTTAAAGGAAATACACTCGATAAATGATTGCTACAATTTTGAAACCAACATGACTGTATTTGATAAAATAAACATGCCCAAAAGTTTCAGCTTAAATGGAATGCACTTAAACAGTCTCAAACTAATAAATCTTGTAACAAAAAAAAGTTAAATTCAATCTATTATTGTTATTTAAAAGCTGGAAAATATTCAGCAATCAGAAATCCACCAATTAAAAAGATAACTGGAATTTTTGGCAAGCTCACTTTTTCCTTTGACTACCTTCACCTCACTCCGTGGCTTCAGAGCCCCGTCGCCGTGACTCTGGTAACCGCCGATGCAATTACTACCCAGTGACCCAGGCTGCCGATCCACCGCGGACCCTTGTGATTTATCCGGGGGCAGGACGGCCGTTGCCTTCCGGCGACGCCGTGGCAAGAGCAGATCCCGCAGTCTCGCGGTCCATGGTCTTCGCAACCTGTGGCAGCACGAGATCATAAAAAATAAACAAATAAACATGACGAAGCCTAACTCAATAAATCACAACCAATGTTTATGTGATAGTTTCAGATATAAAAGTTCAACTGCTGAAATGATTTTTAAGTATTTACCATATTTAACCCAAACTGAAAACAACTCTATACTATTAAAATACATTCCTCACAAAAATTCAGTAAGTTATTGTTTGAAAAAACTTAAGCAGGCCCTGTTTTTCAATTACTACCTTTTTATCGAAACAACCCATTAGAAATGAGCTATTACCTCGCATTTTATTATCATTTGCTTCATTTCAATTTCATTATCAATAATATAAAGAGACTGTGAGGCTTTCTAGACTGAGTTCTCTTCTCACCTTCTTTGAAATTTCGGTGGTTTGAGGTGCCGCTCATCTCCAGCGGTATCTCCCCCATCACCTGGTGACGCCGTCTCGGAAAAAGACGTCTTTTGGCCGGTAGATTTTGCACCAGGCCCATTGGTACCGCCACCACCTCTCATCAGCTGGTGGACCCCTCCTCCCGCTAGAGAATCCACGCTGATACATCGATCTTTTCCGGAGGGTGATGACCAGGTACCTTGTTGGTATCCATGGATCTTATCCCCACTCCCTTCGGCCGGGACGCCATCCTCAGCCTCCGGTACGAAAGGTTGTATCTTCGTACTCCTGAAATTTCTGTAGAGTATCGATAAACCTTTAATATACTGACGTCTCTGATGTACGTTTGTACTGAAAATATTAGTAGTGGTCCGTTTGTTTGTCCACAACACTATGTCCGAAGAGTAGAAAGCACAAACTCTCTATAATCGTCGAGAAACAAAGGGGGACTCTCCATGATGAGATTCCCAAACGTAAAAATACTGATTTACATAGTTGTGAACTTTTTCGTATCAGTACCATTGAACCAATTGCCATGAAAACGTCTATGACAGCATTGCCCATCCCTGAGGAAAATCATGACGGGAGATATGAGTTCCAGTCCAGTACTTATTTTCTTTTTTTACAAAAAAAAAAGATAAAAAAAATAAACATGACCGAACTATGGTTGTTCATCCTAAATATTAGCTACGGGATTTGCTTGTGATGGAAAGCCGCCAAATGTTTCTGCAGACCCACGTGGCAGTGTCCGATATTTTGTGGAAACAAGGTCAATTCAAAAAGCAATAGGCTATATCAATGCTAAAATACAAAAGACTAATCATTCCGAGTGGCATAAAGCTTAGTAATGGTGTTTTTGAGGCATCGAAACGCATCATTAATCCCCTTGCTCACAGCAAAACCAATGTGCTGTTAAGGTCGCATGCATGCATGTCAAACCAATTCAAACTTTCATCTCAAATCTATACAGTATCCAATGTGCTTTCTTACAAAACAGATCTTCAAAAGTTTCATGGCAAGGACTTAGGTCTAGCGCGCAAATTCAGTTGACGTAAAATATGAACAATCCTGCTCACTTTCTTATACAAACACAAACATACATACGATTGTAATTGTCAATAAAGACATAAATTTAGTTTCTCAATAAAGATAGTTAATTTCAAAAAGGTTTGAATCGTTTGTCTTACCTGATTCTTTCAGAAACTGCTGCCGCGAAGTTAAACATCTTGATAACTATATATAATTTCACTTGGAAAGTATCTCAAAAGACAAAATCTCTGTGAGAAATCTCTGCAACTCTGCATTAAAAACGCACCGAAGCAAAAGCCCGTGTTGACCCGAAGAAGAGCAAACTCAGACAAACTTTGAAGTTGCCACCACCAGCACGTTGTCAAGAAAAAGTTTCTATCTTTGGCGCGTTTGTCATTATGACGTCGCACGCGTGACCTTTTCACACGATGTTTCATTGTTAAGATTGCGCGGTGTCCGTAAACGAGATGTTCCCCAACGCCCGCGTTTGGAGGCGCAGTCAAACGCTCACCATGTCAAAGTTTAAAGGTAGAATACAGGATTTGGTATATTCATCAAAAAAATTGTATTATTATTGATCTGAAAGTTCACTGATTATGAATTTCATACCAGTCCCAATCTTCCATACAAATATTTCTGTCTGAAATTCTGTCAAAGTCGAGAATATAGATTTTAAAAACCAATATTAATTTCGGTTTTAACAATCGAAATTTTACATGCTGAACAAAAATGTGCACGGTTTTTCACTATTTGCTCCTGACTCAGACAACGGATTGAGCCCAAATTTTCACTGTTTTTTTTCCATGTACACATTACGGTACCTTACCAGGGGCGTATTTTGGCAAACCTGACCAGAAACAAGTTTCGGACGTAAAATTCTTTGACCATAACAATTTCCGAGACCTACACGAAAACGGATCGGTAACCAGAAACAGTTCTCGAAGTTGGTTCAACCCTTGAAAAGTAATGTTTTCAAAATAAAGGCCTACAGCCTTTAATTAATTCCGTTGACATTTTTGTTAGTTTTTAGAATCCGCCATCTTATAATTACGCCCAACCGAGCCATCAACTCAGTTTCGGTTCGGTCAGAACAGTTAACAATTGCGTCTCCGCAACTGAACAGGGCCCAATTTCATGGCGCTGGTTACCGCGGAATTCTGCGCTTACGGCGCCCTGTAAAGCGCGTACTCCTATGGGCCGTGGCAGGACGTAAGCGCAGAATTCCGCGGTAAGCAGAGCCATGAAATTGGGCCCAGAACACACGAAAACGCCTTATCCAATGACCAGGGGAACCATGTTTCTGGTCGGGTGGCCAAAACGGGCCCCAGTTAACCCCCGACCGTACAAGTCTAAAATAAAAAAAATAAAAAAAAAGCTGAATAGATCTTAAATCTATTTGTTTTACTTCCTTCATAGTCATTGAAGGCCAAACCGAGGATGAGAAAACCAGTATCCTGCAAGACACTCTTCGTCCACACTCTTCGCTCACGGGTATCAATCGCGTAAAAAACAAATAGTCATTCTTTCTTATCATCTCTCCGAAAATGCCACCAAGACCCATTTTTCAGACAATAAATACATTTTAAGCGGTTTTTTGTGCGATTCTACATTTTGTTTGCATTTTAGAAGGATTTATTATTAGGCCTCATCGACAGAGACATTTTAAAGTCTCATGTTGGAGTGGGCAAATACCGTCATTGTTTTTATTTTTTTATTTTTTTTTTATTTTGATAGGCTACATGGTGAAACGTTGAATACTGAGGTCCTTTCTATGACACTTTACATGCGTATGCAGCTACAATTGATTCACTGGGCTGCAGTCATAATGTCTCCAACCGTGAGTGCTAAGACGGTGCAGATTTCTAACTAAATATTGAAATAGCCAATTAATTTGGTAATTTGACGTGCTTTCGTGATTACATTTAAATATAGATCAATGTGAACAATAGTGTGCACTCCCACAAAGGACATTGAACATGCTAAAGAAGTTTTAACATAGAATCAATGAACGACAGTGAACGGTATAAACAGGGGCCAATTTCATACAGCTGCTTCGACAGAAAATATTCTGCTAAGCGCAACTTAGTCTTAGCAAGAAACTAGTCACAAACTGTACGTGGGATATTGTATTTTGGCTGGTAACCTACTTCTGGTAACCAAAAATTGTTTTGTGCTTAGCTCCTTTTTGTGCTTAAGCAGCTCAACGAAATTGGGGCCAGCCCCAGCAGGACGGAGGCCACTGGCACTGAGCTAATTATATTAAATAACCGTGCTTGTCGATTTTGTCCTACTTCGGAAGAACATGTTTTATACTTCGGACTGTACTTTCAAAAATAGTCCTCAGTCGCTTTAAACAGGGCAAAATTAGACAGGGTTAACTTTGAGAGAGTATAATTAAACCCGTGATTCAGTATTTTCTATTCTATTCTGTTTATTTTAATTTTATGTATTTATTAATCGTAATCTTTTTCTTTGTTTTTTTGCATGTGTTTAACTTTTTGGAAAATTATTATGTTGTCCTCAAGTTATACTTACTCAGTCACTTTCATCCCCAGTGGGTCGTAAGGCTACGTACAACGATCTTTCTCCATCTAGTTTTATCCTGTGCGACATGTTGTGCCTCACCCCGGCAAGTTGGACCCTATATCTCCGTCAGCTCGACTCAGTCACACTACATACACTACAGACTGTAGTACAGTACAGTTCTTCGCCAGGTTGTTTTGAGCCTTCCTCGTTTCCTCTTGCCTGGAGTGGTAGTGTCCATCTGAGCGTTACTTTTGGAATCCTGGTCCATCCTGAAAACATGCCGAGCCATCGGATCCGTAGGACTAGGAGTTTGCCCTCAAGCCCACGTCTTTGACATGTTTGTTCTATGATCTTCAAAGTTCAAGTTCTCGTCGTAGTCGTAGAGGTCTGTCTGTGTTGGCTGTAGTCCAACATTACACTTAGTGACTTACACTTGTGACTTGACTTACAGAAAACAGAAGACTATGCGGCATATTTTCTGGGGCAATGGTATTCTTCATGTCATTTAATACCACTCACCAGCATTCTGAGCCGTCCACAAGAACAAATTTGACGTTGCTGTTGAAAATTCAGATCTTCTTAGTTACTTTATATTTTGTGCTGTATTTCCACTTCAGCGATTGGCTTGAAGTTAAGTCTTCTTGCAGTAGTTGCGACATTTTACTTCCGGAAGTTGGTAATGGTATGTCGCCCTCTATAGACAGCTTATTACTCATCCACTGGTAACCAAACGTATACATATGGTCGTGTAATTTTGCTACATTTTTTTTTTCAATATGGGTACCAGCTAAAAGTTAGCGTCAAAGTTATTAGAGAGTTTTCACGATGTCTTTAGTGACGGAGTTTGTTTACGTTTTTGTGTTGTTAATTTCTCTAGTTTTTGGCCAATTTATAAAACATCTCAGCACCCCTGGAGAGAAACAGTTCATCTGCACGTCCGTCGGTGTCGTTCTGGTTGTCTGTCTGTGCGGGTGGCAGGCCTACCACTCGGTGTTGTGCACGGCAGTCACTGCGGCCATCGTCTGTCTCTTTGGTCCAAACAGGTGGGTTGTGGGTGGGTGTAGACCAAGGGTAACTGGGGCGCTGAACTCCTTTTTTAGATTTTGCGTTATGCGTTACCGTGATTGAACCATGATTAAACTTGTAATTTGTAGTTGTAGGCCTACTTTTTTACAGCGTGTAATAAATGAATTATGTTGAAAGTATCAATAAAGGTACACAAGTTTAGGTGATTCTCGTTTTTAGGGTTATATAGTGAACCGTGATTTAGGGTTACGTCATCAGTGAACTAAATGATGCGTTAAGTGAACGTGTTTGAAACATGAATGAACTTGTGAAGTTGTGGGCCTACTTTATACAGCGTGTAACAAATCAATAATGTTTAAAAGTATCATTCAGTAAGGTACACGAGTTTTGGTGATTCTCGTTTTTAGGGACGTCACTAATCAGGCTTTTCAACAAAAGAGAAGGCATATGAAACTGAAAGGGGAGATGGCTGTATTTCATAGTCAACAGTTTATTAGTAATTCAACGGTTTTCAATATTAAATCACAAATGAAAGGCGCTTTCAGAGTCTTTATGAATGCCTTTTTAATACTATTACTCTGTATTAGTACTAAAAAGGCTTTTAATTATTAAGATTCCAAGAATATCTTTAATTTAATATTAAAAAATGTTGAATTTACTTTTTTACTTTTCATCCTTATCGTGTATGAAGAAAACACATTTGATTTGTAAAAGTCATGTTGTGAATTAGGTATTAGTGCTGCTCCAACCTATAGAATCTGTTGTGGTTATAATATAAATTATTGTGAATATAAAGAAATTCACAAAAACTTGTGTGAACTTGTGTACCCAACTTCATGGAATGACCCAAATTCATATTCTTCAAACTCTATGCTTGCCCATGGCCTGAGACATGGTCAGTTATAACTGGCCATCTTAACTATGTTTAATCCATACATTCCATGTCTTGTCAATAACTAGGAAGTGTCACATCTGGTGTTTTGCATTCTGCTTTTCCTACCTGGCGTTCTTCAGGTTGGGTTATCTCATTGGCTTCGCTGCACCGACTGCCTTTCCCAACGTAGTTCAGCTCCTCCTGACTTTACGGGTAATAAAGTTGGGCCTTTATTAAGTCACTAGCGTCTAGGGTAGACCCTGTGCACTTTGAAACGCACAAAGTTGCAATGTATGTATGCATGTGTTTTGTACTGGCATAGACACATACTAATAAGTGGACTCAAACACAAATGTTTACAGAACCAATTTCAAGAACTGACACAAACCTTGTGTGTAAAGGGTGTGCAGGCACATGCTGCTGTCCTCGGTTTTTCACAAAGTGATGCAGAAGTAATGTTATTTGAACTGTAACTTTTTACCCATACACCGATGTGTGTAAGCACTGTATACTCAGTACTTTCCCCGAGTCCTGTGAAAAAAATATTCAAAGGCATTTTCCTCGGGTGGGATTCAAACCCACGACCCCCGCCATTCTAGAGCAGATGTCTTACCTGCTAGACTACCGAGACTGCTCGGTAGCCAGAGGCAGTTCGAATCCTATTAGCAGCAGGTACCACGACCATTATGAGAGACCTTTCTTTTCTTTTTTTCATAACTAAGTAATGTTGTAAAATATTGAAAGGTGTCATGGAAATAGTCTGTTTTGCTTCTTTTTTGTGTTGGTTTTACGAACTGACACGCACCTTCATTTCTTCATTGCTTATTAATTTAGGACATACAGTCAAAAGCAATTCGTCAAGTGTCTGCGATGACAAAATCGGTTGAAAACACTCTGAAATTTTGAAGGATAGTGGTGTTTTAAAAAGCGTCCAGCTTTAGACGCCGTTTTCTTTGATTGCTAGTTTTTACTGGTATCTATGTGTGTGTCAGTTTGTGGCATCAGTGACAAATTGTGTACAAGTATGGCAAAATTCTTCACTCCAGTTCCGAATGGTTTATGACAAAGAATGACAGGCGGGCTAAATTCAATTACTCAGCCTCCAAGTGAGGGATCGCACAGATTTGTAGGATTCTCAAGACAATTTGTTAAATTCAGTTTTAAAGAAAAATATTGAAAACTGTCCCAAAGGAATTAAAGTTTGTCCTCGTTTTTCATTTACAGCTTGTTGGTGTCTCATTCGAGGTCTATGATTCACATGCCTTCCTAGTCAACAGAAAACAGGAAAATGGTGACCATAATCAGAACGGTAAACCTCACCACATAGCTGCCAGTCGAGAGCTTGATGCCATCGACATCTTTCAGTATGCCTTCAGCTTCATTGGACTTTTCACAGGTAATTTAAACAAATCTCCTTGATTTTTATTATTATTATTGTTATTATTATTAATTTCTGGTAATAAAGCCAAGGATGCCTCAAAAGCGAACTTAATCACTGTAGCTTGGAAGCCTAAGAAAACCTTTGGATAAGGATGCTTGCTATCTGAACCAGAAACACTGGGATAAACCCCAACTCTTTAACATGCACTACCCATCCTAGTACATGGGACCTACGGCTTAACATCCTATCTGGAGGACATAGCAATTATGGTTAAGTGTCTTGCTCAAGGACACAAGTGTAGCGACTGGCCAGGCCGGGATTCGAACCCACATTTCTTAAACTAAAGACCTTAAGTTCGACAGAGTAGACCGCTTGGCCACGACACTCTGAAGAAAGTACAGGATTAGTAATAATCAAGAAAAGAGAAGAACATTAAATCCAAAAGCTCAGTTTTAAATTTAAACAGAATCGAACATTGAGCAATAGTTGAGCAATAAACCATGTAAGGCTTGTGCATTATTCCAACTTGTGTTGCTATGTACATTACTTTAACTTGTGAAAGAAACAAAAACTCACAATTTATGTTCAAGTACATGCAAGACTTACATAGTCTATTATATACAAACATTGTTACATGTTTAATGGGTGGAGTTTACGTTCATGCCCCCAAACCATGGTAATGCTATGGAATTATTTATATACTTTTTTTTATGTTCTGTTTCACAGGTCCATACTATACCTACAAAACTTACCATGACATGTTGCAATGTAAACATTCCAGCTCAATTCCAACCATCGAGCCAATAGTTCAGAGGATCAAATTGTTAGTACCCATTGCCTCATTGTTTGTACTCTTGTCAAGTTTGAAGTGTACGTCGGTCGAGTTCTTCACATCAGACGAGTTCTATTCCTATGGATATTTTTACAGGTGAGCAAGGAGTCCAACAGTGTTGATTTGCATCCACCCTGTGCTAAAATACACGTCTCATAATTTCCTTATTTTAGTATCAAGTATTTACCCACAGCAACAGCTGACCAAGGCCTGGGGGCCAATTTTACAGAGCTGCTTAAGCACAAAAAGTAGCTAAGCGCAACAAAATCATGCTTACCAGAATAAGGTTACCGGCCAATCTACCATGTCACATGTACAATTTGTGACTGGTATCCTGCTCATTTTTGCTTAGTAGAATTTTTTTTCAGCAATATTTTGTGCTTAAGCAGCTTTATGAAATTGGGCCCTGGTTTCAAAGAGCTGCTTAAGCAGAAAATATTGCTTAAAAAAAATTCTGCTAAGCAAAAATGAGCAGGATACCAGTCACAAATTGTACATGTGACATGGTAGATTGGCCAGAAACCTTATTCTGGTTAACATAATTTTGTTGTGCTTTGCTACTTTTTGTGCTTAAGCAGCCCTATGAAATTGGGCCCAACTCATGTAGTAAACAACTGACTGAATTGAACTGACTGTTAGTACACAATAGTAACCAACTGACCGTGTTACACATAAACAAGTAGAATGATGGCACACTACAAATCGTCAACGTTTTCATGAAGGGACGGGCATGTCAAATTGGAAAAAAATCTTTTTTGGAGATAATCACACAAGAGCATCATCACATTTCAAAACTGCAAAACAAAAGCACAATGCTTATTCTTTTAAGTCTTTACTTTCCTCCTGTGATTTATCATTAGTTAAACTTTCATCAAATGTGATTTTTTATGATCAATTCATCAATTTATTTGTGATTTATTCGAGAAATTATGAAAAGGTCGGGCATCCCGAAATTACGCTTTTTGTCTTTTCACGAAGCGACGGGTATATGCCCGTCGCTTTGTGAATAAAAACAAACGAAATACATGATGATTGATGGAGTGATCGATTGATTGATTGCTATTTCTTGATAGGATCCTATATGCAGTGCCAATAACCACTATGGTTCGTCTCCGTCTGTACGCTGCATGGTTAATGGCAGAGAGTGTTTGTGTATCAGCCACGCTGGGAGCTTATCCTGTGTCAACCAAACCAAGGCCAGGAAAGGGACCGAGCATTCAACCAGCACACCAGAAAACGTAAGCTCATTTTCCAAAATTAGTCACTCATAAAAAAGGGAATGTAACATTATTGTTTTGTAAAAAATTATGAATGGCCTCATGTTTTGACCCTAGCAGATTCTTTCTCAAAGGCTAAAAGCATTTTAGAAACATGGGGCAATTAAACAATTTTTTGCATTTCTACAACAGGTCCTTGTGGTTGGTAAGCAGTTTGCAACAGCTATATTATTTTTTCATCTTTGTTTTGTGGAAGAGAACATTAAGTCCCACGGTCTACTTTTGTTTTCAATAAACACACTAAACAACCAACTTGCAAAAGTTTTGTCAAATTCAGTGGTCATGTTCTCTTACTGAAAACAACAAGAAATGATTGACATTTTTTTCAGGGATTTCGTGCATGTTTGATTGCACCATTTTTTAGATTGCGGAAATCAAAATAAGCTAAGGTGAATTGTGGTTTCTTCAAATGCTATTCTCTCAACTTTGACAGTATTTTAGACAGAAATTGGTGCCGATATGAACTTAATAATCAGTAAGCTCCCAGACTGAAACTGAATAGTTACTTGTTTTCTTTTTGATGTCAGATTACAAATCCCAAGCGTGTACTTCGTCTTTAAGCAATTACTACTAGTCACTTACAGCTAAGTTTTTGTATTCTTGGAGAGGCTGAGGTGGACAATCTACCCAATACAATTAGGGGAAACTAGGATACTTGAAAAATGAAAAAACTACCCTTTCAGAACAATTTTTTTGACCACTCTTTCGAATTGATCTGTTTACAGAGAGGTTTCACGTGATGTCACCCGAGACCTTTTTCTAATGCTGCGCGCACAAACAGACGCTGGAAATCATTCAGCAGACGACGCGCCAGCCATTGGGTTTGAACATGGCATTACCCAGCATGGCTGCGAAACGAACTTTTCCCCGGGGTCATGCAACCTCTCTATTCTTATTAAACTTGTACTGAAAAAAAAATCCAATACAACATTGACAGATCATTGTTTGGGAGAAGGGTTAGGAGGGGGTGAACCTGGGAGGGGATTAAGATCTCAGAGCTATGGTAAACACACAAACTCGCTTAACAAAAAGGTTTGCTAAGCTGACAATTTTCTGCTAATAAGCATCAGTATGGAATTAGGCAGTGGTTAAACCCTCAGATTAACCTGGATGGGAAGATCTCGTAATTTTTTTGCATTCCACCGTTTGAGTTTGCATCCTCTGCTTATTTTGTGTACAGTTTGACCTCCAAGCCAGTGGAGTACAGCTATGCGACAATAGAAAACATTGATGTGTATCAGTGTGAGACGTTGGGCGACTTCCGTACAGCGATGCGCTATTGGAACATGACCGTGCAGTGGTGGCTCAAGAATTATGTCTACACTCGATTTCCGCTCAAAACCGGAAGGTAAGGGCTATCATTGCCCCACACTTTGATTGGCTACAATATGACCAGGACGGATGAAAAATCCTTCCTGATTATGAAGAACACTTTGTACTTTCTTAGTCCAGCAGAAAAAAAAACTCACCGGCACATTTAAGACCAGATGTGTCTTTTTATCTGCCAGACCCCAGACCTTGCTTCGTTGACATTGAATGAGGACAATTCTTAGTAACTAGGGGGAAAGATGACATTCAGGTATTCCTATTCTTAGTCTTGATTCGGCCATAATCATAAAATACACTCAAACAATTCGTCACTGTTCCCACGAAGTGAAAAACCACAGTTTTGACACAAACGTTCATTCCGAGATAATCACGTTAGTTACACACTTTTTAAAATCGCGTTTTTTATTTATTTGTGGTCGCAAACTTTAACAAAAATGAACTTACCGATAACTTGAGATATATACTTGACAACGGTATCGTTGCTTTTACAAAGTATTTGTTAAATAAAGAGTTGTTAGTTTAGAAAAGTTGTTTACTTCTTGATAATACTAAAATTGGAGGTTGTTGTTAATGTGTGTACAAAACATTTGTGTACAGTGTAATGGACATAGTTTTTCGCACTTCATGAAAACACAATGCGCTGGAGGCCTAACTTTTTCGCAGTTTGTGTGTACAATGTAAACGTACATGCAAATTTTTTGCACTTTGTGGGAACATCATACATCGCATGTTGGCACTTTGCCAAAATGGAAAACACGGGGTCATCGTTCCCTTATTGATAGCTGCTGTTCATACTGTTGTACACAATTAGAGCACATCCCTGGGAATGAGAAGATTTTTGCACTTCGTGAAAACGCAAATACCACAACCATGAGGTTTTTTTCAATCTGCTTATTATGTTACCTAGGAATCCAAACACTTATAAGATTTATAACTTTGTCAGAAGGTAGCTAGGACCAGTTTATTAATAGTATAAAAAAAAACGTTTGAAAATTTCTTGATTTTCAAGGATTTTTGCAATGTGGGAACAGCAAAGAAATATTTAGAAGCAACGTTATTTTGAGGTCTTAAAATGAGATTTTCTCAACTTTGTCAACATCAGAAAGTATGTCTGTGGAGGATTGGTCCACTGATACAATTTATAGTCAGTGAGCTCTCGGATTGAAAGTAATCAAGGAGCATTGTTCATTACCAGTCCAATACTGTTGTCTTGAATTGTCTTTTCGCATGAATTTATCAAGAGTTGCTTTCAACTTAATTCACACTCCATCAAACTCCTCCACCAGGACCTTTGTGACGTTCCTCGTCAGCTGTTTCTGGCACGGACTCTACCCAGGCTACTTCATGTGCTTCCTCGTTGTTCCCGTCATCCTCCTAGCCGAGGATAGGATGAAGAGATTCCGGGTCGACGGCTCCTGGTACGACAAGATTGGCTGGCTGATGAAAGTCTACACCTTCCAGTATATAATCATGGGGTTCTTGCTTCAAGAGTTCTGGAAGACGATCAGCTACTGGGCGTCGACTTATTTCCTTGGATTTGCCCTGACTGGCTTATTCCTAGTCATCTCTTACACCTGTAAACCGCTGCAGAAGATTACAAAGAAAGTTGAGTAATTCGTTAAGTTGTGGTATGTGAGATATTTGGGGCAATATCTCACATGTAAACCAGTGCTGAAACGAATACAAAAAGCTAAATAAGGTTATTAGAAGTTATCACACGAGCATGAGTGGAATACGGAAAAATATAGCGCTTCTGTGTCCCATATTCCACGAGGCCATAGGCCGAGTGGGATGTAGGACGCGGATGTGCTATATTTTTCTGTTTTCCATGAGTGCGCGTGTGATGACGAACGAATTTATCTTCCAGCCAAGTGGAAGATAGACAACTCTGAGAGTTATTTCACAAAGTTTAGAATATTATTTTGCACCGTCCATGTATGGAGCTCGACGCATGATGCTCACAGTATGCAGAGTGCAATATAGTCTACTGTAAGTATGATACGGTTTATTATCACACTCCCGTTGAGCAATCTGATTGGAGGATTAGCGCGTACTGGAAGATGATATCGTTTAGCTTTTGGGGACTTTCTTTGGTCACTAACACTGGTGGTAGAGGTTGATATATTGAAATTGGGTTAGGGACTTATTTATCAGTATAATTTTACACTAACAAAATCTGGGGAGTTCCCAGGCCAGGACACACTGTTTAATTTAATGTACCTTTCAAAAGAATCCATGAAACAACTGCCATTTAGTGTGGCTTTGAACATAATCGTTTTATTAATATTTTTATTTTAATGCAATTCACCCATCACAAGGATCAAACCAAAGGCCGCTTGAGGTGTGGGATGGAAACCTGCCCCAATGCGCAAAAACAAGAAAAGACAATACATAAACACAAGTATGTACACTGCACAGCGAAGAACAGGGAGGGGTAAACAAACCTGTTGCAAAACAAACATATCTGCTTCTTCCCCTATTTGAAGCAATTATAGTTAAGTGTCTTGCTCAGGGACACAAGTGTCATGACCGGGATTGGAACCCACATCCTGATGTCTTAACCACCAGAACTTGAGTCCGATGCACTTAACTGCCCAGCCACAACACGCTGCATCATATATTATGACAAATCCGATTCATACCAAAAGGGTGTAAGCATAGAGCAGGAAACAGTTTTCATAACATAATATTAATCATAGACTTGTCTTGTTTGTCAAAAACAAGTAAACTTTGCCCTGAGGCATAACATGAAACCAAAGGTGCTATTATAACTTGAGCAATGACTGGAAAGTAACAAGTGATGAGAATAATAGTTTGAGGCCCGCCCCACAGGGGTAAGGGAAGATCTGAGAGAAACAAGGAAGAGCACTCAATCAATACTCGTGTGTTTATAGAGATTATTGCTCTTATTAATGAATGGCCACACAGTTACAGCGAAGGGCTGGGAGGCCTCATATGGTCATAATAGTAATAATAATATGCAGTTCTTAGTGCTTTGTCACACCTGAGGGCGTCTCAAAGCGCTCATTAGTTTTTTTCTTCAAGGTATGTGGAGCTATGTCCGAATTATAAGACCCGTTTATTTACATAGACCCAGGTAATGGTTTACAAGGTGATGTGGCCCAATCTGCAGCCAACCATACCTCAAAACACTGGGGCAAACCCCCTTCTCTTAACGATAAGTGTGCTGGGTTCTTTTTCATGTGCATAACACAACACTCGGGGCCTACGAAGGACGAAGCAATAGTGGTTAAGTGTCTTGCTTAAGGACACAGGTGTCAAGACCGGGACTCTGCTGATCACTCTGCTACACTCTGCTGATCAGAAACACCAGAGCTTGAGTCCAGTGCACTTGACCACTCGACCACGACATGCTACAGGTACATGTACAGTTGGGACTATTTGGGTTAGTCTAAAACAAAAAAGATGGGTGTCAAACATTTCTTTACTTTTTTGTAGTTGGCTGTAGGAGAGCCCTACAGTTTAACTAGCACTTGTGGCGTGTCGTGGCCGAGTGGTTAGTGCGTCAGACTCAAGCTCTGGTCACGGAGTGTGGGTTTGAGTCCCGGTCATGACACTTGTGTCCTTGAGCAAGGCACCTAACCATATTGCTCCGTAAAAGTTGAGGAGGTAGAGCCTTCTGCTCTACCAGCAAGGCTTCTGATGGATGACACCCAAGCCTACATCCTTATGGACTGTAAAGGGGGTTACCCTGTTTCAGCCCCAGGAGTAGGTGGCAACGGCCCCTGGAAAAAACAATTGATTTGTAGCCCACACCTTGAGTGGCTTACTGGCCTTGTGTGTCTGGTGACTTCCATCAATAAAATATAATAATAAAAAAAACAATGAAGAGGACTTTGTTGGTATATTACTATTTTTATTTTTATTATTATTTTATAGTACTACATAAAATATGACAAAATGTTTATGCTACAGATTTATGATTAACAATTCGACAAGAACTTTAAAGTGTTTTGTTTTAATCTCTAATGTTATTAAATTGCAGATAGGCACAGAACCTTCAGGGGAAGCTTAGACTAGACAGATAAGCACAGACAAATGAATGAGATTATTGTGTGTAGATAACTTGTTAAATCACTGACATAGCTGTGCTAGATTTATTCATATTTTTCTTCCAGAGGTATTTTGACAGAAGTATTTTCTAAATCTAAATTTGATATTGGCAGCTTTTTGCAGTGTGTTTTTATAAAGTATAGTTTCACCCATAGGGTATTATATGATAAATGTTAAATTTTTTATATGTAGTAAACTTGTATTACAGATACATGCAGGGATATACGTTTTGTATATGTAGCCATCTTGTCTTTCATAAAAACAACAATCCCACACTGAGGCTGGGAGGAGAAATAGACTGGTCTTTTTTTTTTACAGTTAGAAACCTTATCCAAGAGTGTCTTTTTAAATGGAACGTGACGAAGATGGTGTCAGCATGTTGAAGATTAGTATGTTTTTGGGGCATGATGGATTTTTCCAGGAAGCATTGGTATCATGGGATTTAAAAATATCACTAACTGATAACAGCCAGGTGCTCTTGAATACGTCAAATCAATAGGGGCTCAGTGACATCCAGCCATTTTGCTTGTGAAGTTTTAGTCATATTTTATCGGTTGTCCCACAGGCATGGGTGGAATATACAGAATAATTGGCACTTCTGCAACCCATATGCAACAATGCCGAAGGCGGAGTTGCACATGAGACGCAGTGCGCAGTATTTTTCTATATTCCATTCGCATTTTGTGGGACTAACTTTCCTCCAGATATTTTGCAAACAAAGGGGGAAAACTTGAACAAAAGGGGGGGGCGAAGTAGACAAATAAATTGTTCTTTTTCAGCTTTCTTAAGATTTTAACCTCATTCGGACGTTAGGTTAGTGCACATTCTTGAAACAGGTTTGCAGACATTCCTAATGCCGATCTTAACTTTTTCAATACAGAGTTCTTTCATGTATTTTATAATAAAACAAGTATACAAAATGCCAAAGTACAAAGTTTTGCGGCAACTGCCATTTTAAAATATATATTTTTGGACGAAAAGCTTATGGTTTTCTGTAGTAACTATTGTGTTACATATGGTGTTTACAAGGTTTTTTAGTACTTTTTGTGAACAATCAGTGAAAAATTTAAATGAAATAAAAAGTATGTATAAAAACTGATCCAATGTTGAAACAAACCCTGAGAAGCATATGCCTCTGTTATCTATTTTGGTTTTAAGCGTTGTCATAATGTCATGAGTTCGAAAGTTTGTTCCAACCAAACTGTAGCCTGTAGTTTTTTTACTCCAGTAGGGTTTCGATGGTGGATTTTACAAGTAACAACAAACATACTTTCTGACTATTATCTTAGTCGATAGAAAGTTTCCAAATCTTGGAAAAGAAATGTAAAAAATGAAGCTGTACCGTTTGATAATATTGTTTGTATGGGGTGGGTGCATTTAATTTAATGCCAAGTTGGATACTATGACCCGTTCCCTGTTGCCGCATGGGGGCTGCCCATAGAAATAAAACATTTCTATGGAATGAAACAAAACAGAATGAAAATGAAACACAAATAAAACATTTCTATGGAATGAAACAAAACAGAATGAAAATGAAACACAAATAAAACATTTCTATGGAATGAAACAAAACAGAATGAAAATGAAACACAAATAAAACATTTCTATGGAATGAAACAAAACAGAATGAAAATGAAACACAAATAAAACATTTCTATGGGGCTGCCAGATCATTGGGAGCGGAAATTTATACACTTTACTTGCTTTTGTTCCTTCCTCCATGCTTTTGTGTAGGGGTGTGGGACTTTTTTCATGGGTGCACGTTACCATTCAGCCAATAATTTTGTTAAAACCTGGACCTTTTTCTACTGTAGTATAGCATATAGTCCTTGCTCTATCTTGTTCTAGTAACCCCAGCACCAGACCCCCCCCCCCCCCCCCCCATTTTCCACAGGCCCCCTCCGCCTCCCCCTCCAATAAAAGTAAGGTCGCCCTCTATTGACAAACTTCTGAATGTTATTTTTTTCCGTGCGGATCATCATGTGTCGTCCGTTACTTGAACTAGCTCACAACACACGGTAAAGAAATTTCACTTCCGATTGTGTATGTCATTTATTTCCAAATTTTAAACCAAAACAACAATGTCGCCCACCGAGCTGATTTACCTGTGCATGTTGTGCATTTCGCTGGGGCTCGGACACGTTGTCAAACATGCCCAAAGTCCACAGCAAAAACAGTTAATTTGCACTTGTGTTGGTGTGTCGATGGTGGTAGGGCTGTGCGGCTGGCAGGCGTATCATTCGGTGCTGACAACGCTGGTTGCAGGCGCCATTGTACAGTTCGTAAACCCAAGGTGAGTCGGTCGCTGTCTTTGTTGATTTTATTTATAAATTGAACTTTTTTCCTTCCTTCATGTTAAGACGATGGTCAGGCATTAGGCCTATTATTTCTGCCTACATGGAATGGTCGGCAATGCATTCTTGTACTATCTTATTTTAGTATTTATTTTAATTTACTTTCTTTTTTTAATAATGTTGATTAAAATATTAATGCCATTTTTGCCTGCACCGGCTTTCTTTTACTTTAACTTTTTCGTAGGCCCTAAACGTTGTAAAGCCGGAGTGGTACTGAACATGTGCAGTGACTGTTTTTTGGGACTTAAGCCTAAGTTAGGGTGCGTTCGATTAGCTTCCCAGGGTCGACCCATGTCTGACCCCAGTGCTTTGACGTCATATTGCTGTGCCGTTGCTCACCCGGTCAACCCCCAGTAACCTGCCATTGGATTTGGAGCAGGTTACAGGTTGACCCTGGTGCATGACATCACGACAAAAAACTTTCTCAATGGCCATTTTTTTTTGTTATTCAGTGGGATGGAGGTCTACATCTATTTGTTTTCAATCTCCTTTTTTTGGTAAAATAATAAGACTTAAGAGTTAAGACAAGTCTAAGAGTAAAATAATAATCTGATAATAATAAATAATAATAATAAAGCATTCCTGAAACCATTTCGACTCCTTAGTAGTAGTAGTAGGAGTATTCAGCTCCGGCAACCAAATGGGTGCACAGGTTTCTGTCAATTACGTCAACAATCTCTACTTTCGCAGGTACCCATTGATTTCACTCCTGTGTGATGAGAAGCAGTTATAGTCTAAAGTGTCTTGCTCAAGGACACAAGTGTCACGACCGGGACTCAAACCCAAACTCCGCCACTACACACTCACACAAAAAATATACAGTACTTGTCGGTTCAGTGGGCTGCTTTTTAATTTATAAGTTCTTTTTCTTTTAAAGCACCTGGTATTGTAATTTGGCACTTTATTGGTAATACTGATATTTATCTTCCAGTTAGCGCTAATCCTCCAAACAGATTGCTCAACGGGACTGCTCAACTTGCTCAAGTCTATATTGTGCTGTGCGTATTTTGAATATCATGCGTCACACTCCGTATATGGACAGTGCAAAATGACTTTCTAAAATTTTCACGTTGCACGTTTTGCTCTTCATCAAATAGGCTAATGCTCAAGATTGTATTATCTTCGAATTGACTGGAAGATAAATTCATTATCACACTCGGGCTCGTGGAATATGGGAAAATATAGGCCTACTTCGTTTGCGACCCATGCCTAGTGGGATATGGGACGCTGATGCGCTATATTTTCCTGTATTTCACTCGCGCTTGTGTGATAACGCGCTTGTGTGATAATACATCTTCACAAAATCTTTTGTTAGGTAACAAAAATTTTTAGTGTTGTTTGATTATTGTTTTTCTGATCTATTTTAGATTTCTACCTATTTGAGGCTTAAGGCCCTTTTGATTTCAAATAACCAATTTGAAATTTAAAATAAAGGACCTTTTTAGCACTGAGCCAATGCACTGTACCTGCCAACATCTTTAATGTCATGATTATGCACTCATATAATTCAAATTGCTTTATTTTGTTTTATTTATTACAGAAAGTGCCATGTCTGGTGTTTTGCTTTTTGTTTTTCCTACCTGACGTTTTTCAGAGCTGGCCACTTCTTCGGGCTTGCTGCCCCTACAGCATTCTCCAATGTAATACAGCTTCTCTTAACACTCAAGGTACATTTTAGGAGTTGAGATTTTGATATCTGCTAAGGGGTGATGGGGCAGTTAGGATGCAGCCCTATTTGTAGACTTGATTTTAAGTTTGATATTGCGGTTATTTATGTCTGCATTGACAGCAACACAAGACACCATTTCCCTCTGTGTTGGCTATCAGGCAGACAAAAAGCCATGGTCACAGACTTGCAACCAAGTCTACCCTATTTGCAGCTCTTTTATCTGGGAGAAAACAGAACTCGCTGTCCCGCTGCTCAGGGTTTTGACTTCTAGAAAATCTTCACTGGACCACTGTACATAAAGCTCAGAATTATCACCGGACAATGTTTTACAAGACCTCAAGAACATTCCATGGCGTGTCTTGACCGAGCGGATAAGAACACCGGACTCAAGCTCTGGTGTTTCTGATCAGCCGAGTATGGGATCGAGTCCCAGTCTTGACACCTGTGTCCATAAGCAAGACACAAAACCATTATTGCTGTAGGTCCTGTGTGTCGTGGAATGCATGTAAAACAACCCAGTGCACTTAGGCTATTGCAAAGACAAGGAGTTCGCCCTGGTGTTCCTGGTTTGATCGACTGCAGATTGCGCCACAGCACCTTGTAAACCGTAACATGGTGCTATGGTTAAGGAACATGTCTCGTACTTCAAAACGTATAACTCCACATACCTTGCGGGAAAAAATACGGAGCGCTTTAAGACGCCCATCGGATGTGATAAAGCGCTATACAAGAATTACTTATTATTACTATTGTTATTCCATCTTTTTTTTTGTATACAGTTGGAGAAGGTTTGGAATTGAAAACTAAAAGTATACATTTAGTAAACCTTCAAAAGTGTATATACATACATTGTAAAAACACTGGGCTGCAGGGCAGAAGCCTTAGTTGTGGGATTACTAGGCCAATCAAGGCAGTGGTCCAGTGGCTATTTCAAGCCTGTCAGCTGTTGAAAGTCTTTTTCTCTGACAGTCTCCTATGTTCTTGTGATTCTCTTAACCCCACAGCTGGTTGGTGTAGGATTTGAGGTTCACGATTCTCACATGAGTCAAAATAAACCTGCCCCTCAACCAAGCCAACTACAGGACGCAAAGCCTAGCAAACACAAGTACATTGCCATCATTGGAGAGCTTGGAGTAACTGATGTATTCCAGTATGGTTTCTGTTTCATTGGAATTATTACAGGTAAGGGTTACACGTAGTCTTGATTCGAGGCGCTCCTGTTATTCATTATTCACAATACATTACCAACAGATGGCGCTATCACATATGGACTGCTATCACCCACAAACCGCTATTATACAAACATTGACTGCTTCGAGTGGCGTAGTAAAACTAGTCACTCGAGGTGATCCCCGGAGCAGCCTATCTTCGCGAGGCGGAGCCGAGGGAAGATAGGTGGCTCCGGGGATCCGAGAGTGACTAGTTTTACTACGCCACGAGATAAAGCAGTCAATATTTGTTTTATAACATCTCAATTTCATCCATTTTGTGGTAATATTCGTTAAACAACTGTGCGTATATCAGTCTTCAAACAACTGTATAAAATCTGCCAGGAAATTTTGACAAAAAGAAAGAGGGGGTACCACACTGCCTTCATTCTCATATCGTATTTCAAATGCACGTATTATTTGATCGTTTCACCGGTTCAAGGTTGTCGTTGGATAGTACCATTTAATAGTTCTTTTGGTCGGTGTGCAGTGTGATAGTAAAAATACACAACACCACGTGACGCACGTTCGGCCAATCAACAGATAGAATCAAAGGAAGAGGTGTTATAACATAGGATAGCATCCATGTGTGATAGCGCCCTCTGTTGGCAATGTAACCAAGACTAGGCTGCACGCTGCAAGAAGAAGTCCAGTTTATAACTATATTCCAGGTTGCTCCACCCCCTTTTATCCATTGACCAATCACAACTGTGAACGCACGTCCAAAAGTCTGATGTAACAGTCTGACCACATTACAGCAGTACAGAATGTGAACCCTCCTCACAGGTGTCTGCAGCCCCTCAACTCTTTACGCAGGCATTTGATTTGTCAGGATTTGTCATTGACCTCTCTCGGCCATGATCAAATTTTCTTAAAAAATGCAAACTCGCCATCACAAAGACAAAAGACTCAGGCTCTCTTGTTTGATCGAACCTGTATATTTTTATCACTGGCGATGTGCAGAGTCTATAAACCTCTGAAATATATAACATCCTATTTCTCCAGGGAACTTCATCTCCAGAGCAAGAGAATATTGTTATAATCCAATTTTCAGGTTTTTTAATTTTTGAACACTCTCATTCATATTTTGGATATCATCACAATGAACTACTGCATCTTTTGATTTTTTTTACCCTCAGGCCCATACTACAAGTACAAGACGTACCACGATATGATTTACTGTACTAACTCCAGGGATATACCGAGCATTAACCCGCTGATGGAGCGTCTGAAGACGTTAGTCCCCATCGGTCTGCTGTTCCTTGTCATGTCGCATTATATGTCCATTGACTACGTCAAGTCCAATGAGTTTTACACACACGGATATCTGTACAAGTGAGTCAAGTTTGTCTGTCGTCATTATTTCCCTGTGACTTTTTATCACCCCCCAGGAACCTCAATAGACCGATCCATTAAGCCCCGCCCCCATACGTGTTGACCAATCACAGCCCTTGGGTACGCCACCGAAAGTCCGACAAAAGTCTGACATGATAAAAATCCTATTGGAAAATGTAAACATGCGCGTGCATACTTATAGGGGGCGTTTGTGTCGTGCAGTGTGGCATTGAAGAGACACACATTGTGCTGCCCACGTGTACAGTGGTGTGATTGGTCAATATGTTTAGGGGCGGGGCTTAATGGCTCGGTCTATAATCGCATAGTGGTTTTCCTTGAATTTGGTCATCCATTCTTTGAATTGGGAAGCGCACACCAAGCATGTACATTTTGCTTTATCATAGGGTGGAGAACTCTGCTTGGTGGGACAACTCTACCCAGAACATAAGGGGGAGGGGGCAGGGAATTATTTCACCCCAGCGATTTTACATACAAAATAGTCAGACATGTGTTTCTGCAAACTAGTTGATATTAGGACCTACATTGTATAACACACCTGTTGCTGGTTCTGTATTCTGGTTGGTTGAAACACGGTCACGCGTGGGGTTAATTATAGGCTAGTGCACGAGATTTGCGTCAACATGAGCTAGATTTGTGTCAAGACATCGCGCGCGCGTAATTTTGTCGGAAGTAGTTCTAGTTCCCGCCCCGGGCACTCTACTCAAATTACTCATGGTGTGAACAGTGAGCAGCAACTTAAAAAACAGAATCTAGGGAATTGAAAAGCATTCCTTCAATTGTTGAATTGCTCCTGGTTGAATTGCTCGTTGGTTAATTGTTGAATTAATACTGTTCGGCAAAACAAATATTTATATATTTTGTTCTTCTTCATAATTATTGTTGACTGAGGTGTGTTATAAAAATAGGACCCTCTTCTGGTCACTCACAGGCCCTCGGGATGGGCCTGCACTAGTGACCTCATTGCCAGTCCATATGTATTTGACATGCATGATATTTGGCCCTTGGAAAAAAGTAAGAACATTTTATTGAGTAGAAGGGCTGACCTCTATGTACATGTAGATATGGTGTAGGCTTTAGTAGACTTTTCAGGCTGTTTAATAACGATTTTACTGACTTTTCTGAGGGCAAGAAAATCAGACTAAAGTAGGAACAATATCATGTCTGTATTGAATTGCAAATGATTATTTTTGAGTAGCAACTGATACATTTTGAGGGAAGTTGTTCTCTAGAGGGGGCGGGACAGGGGGTGTTTAGGGGGGGTAAACTGTATCTTGATACAGTCAATGTGTACAGAAGCAAAATTTTGTTTTCTTAAAAATAAAGCAAATGTGTATTTTCCATGCAGTGTTAAAGAGTCTAGATACAATGATCTACTGGTTTATCTGGCTTTTATAAAGTGATGGCATACTGACAGTGATTTTTTGACAACCAGGCCTGGGGTGGATTTCACAAAACTAGTCCTAACTTAGGACTAGTTCTAACTTGTGACTTGTCCTATAAGTTAGGACTAGTTACTCGTCCTAACTCGAGATAAGACTAGTCCTAGCACTTTGTGAAATCCACCCCTGGAGTTTCATCATCGTTGAGAGGGCAAGGCCATTTTCCTTTTGCAAAGGGCACTTCCCTTGGAAAATCTTAAAGTCTGTGGGAAACTTTTGAAGGGGCACCAAGGCCAAGACCAGGGCAACATGAGGCCATGACCTCTATCCTCTCTGTGTAATCTAAGGCCCAGACATTATTGTTAGAATCTCCATCTCAAGTGGTGTAAATTCCATCTGTTAGAATTATGAATGAAATAGATGGAATTATATAGAATATTTTAAATTCTAGAATATTTCAGGGAAATACAATTTTGTTTTTTAATTGTCTAACCTCATCATGTTGGCTTTTCTGTCTTCTCTACCTCCATAGAACACTTTACATGGTTCCGATGTTCATGTTTTTCCGCCTTCGTATGTATTCTGCGTGGATTTTGTCAGAGTGCGTTTGTATGGCAGCAACTCTGGGAGCCTACCCTGTGTCTACCCAACCGAAGGTTGGCCAGGGGCCTAGCGTCGATCCGGCTGAGATTGACAGGTACAGTTTAAAACAGACCTTGAATTTTGGTGGGGCCATGGGAATTTCCTCCCTAGTAAAGGGTTCTATGAGAAAACTCCAAGTTTGTTTTGGAGGGTTAACATCTGACCATTCAGTATGATCCACTGTGTTTTTGAAAAAGGGAATAAAAGAGTGGTGACAAGGTCTTAATTGGCTGTTAAAAACCGTCAGTGTCGTGGCCCGCGTGATATAAAGACCTGATCTGGAGACGAGAGCCTTTATCGCACGGCCGCGACACTGTAAGGTTTTAAACGGCCAATTAAGACTGAGTCACCACTCTTTTATTCCCATTCATAAATGCCCTTTTACTGTTAAGAAATAAAATGTCACAAAAACGACACAACAAACCTTGCCCACTTTGCACTGATTTTTGCTGTTAGTTACGTTCAGGAGCCCAGCTTTGCACTATGGGTCCATTTCATGCCTCTTCATATACAATTTCTAGTGTTAGAGTATCAAAGTAGGAAACCAGACTAATATAACCGGTCTCAAACTGCTCCAACCGTGTCTTCATCAGCCGTTGAATACCAGGTAAACACAGTCATGTGACTACCTTCCAACCAATAGGAATGCCTAAACTACCTAGGGTGTTTATGAATGCTAGATAAACTATGTCAGCCTGCAGTATGATATCATGCGTTGAATACACATGTACACAATTTGTTCACAACTTTGCACTTTCATTTCATCAACAGTTCTGACCAAACCACGGTGGAGTACAACTACAAGACTATTCACAACATTGACTGGTATGCCTGCGATACCACACCAACCTTCAGAGATGGAATGCGTAACTGGAACATGACGGTGCAGTGGTGGCTGAAAAGCTACATCTTTGTGCGGTGTCCTGTGAGGGCATGGAGGTAAGTGAAATAAGTCTGTGTTGTTCTTGACTTCAACCATATACCAAAGGCTTTGTTGCGAGGTATTCTCCCTAACCATTTCAATGTCCTACAGTTTTGTTAAAGTTTGAAAAAAGTTTCAAAGTTTTATGAAATTGGTGTACCTGGCCCCTAGACTGGCCCCCTGTCTTTAGGTCTGTCTTTATCTGTCAGGATAAAGACAGGCACCAGTACATATGTTTATATTTATTTCTTTTCTCGGACCCGTATAAAAGTACAAGTTCATAAAAGTAACAAATGTAACGTCAACGAAAAAAGGAAAGAGTAGAACCAGCTAGAGCCTGACGGATTGCCTAAATAAAACAAATAGAGATTTTCCTCTCTAGCTGGCACACACAACATTATTTAGATAAAATATAACTATAATATAGGAGAATTAATTAAAAAGTGGAATTATTTATTAAAAAAACAACAAACAAACAAAAACAGACGAAACAAAATGTATCAGATTAACAAGAGAAAAGTTATTCAGCCATTACATACAAAAGACTAATAACAATAACCCTAAACACCATTAATTTGGGGGAAAACAAAGAAAAATTGACTAAGAGCGAGATTTGAACCCGCAACCTCCAGGCTTATACCAACTGAGCTAACTAGCTCTATACATTGGTGGTCCCCCTAAATTGTCAAAATCTTTTCTTTTTCTTTTTCTTTCTTTTTTTTTTTCTTTTTTTTTTTTTTGGGGGGGGGGGGGGTTAGGGCTACAAACACTATGAAGCAGTTATAAGTGTTATATATTACCTCAAACAAAATTGTTAAAAGCTTAATAAAAAACATCAATAATGAAGAGTAACTGTGCAGCTCCACACTGCCATCGAAGGACACAACATTGCAACACACTAAGTGGATTATAAACACAAATCCCAGGGTACATACAAGTAACAGAAATTCACCAAAAGTTAACCAGACTTAGTAAGCTTGCGTTCTAGAACACAAATCATGCACTTCAATTGGAAGAGATTCCCAGAATCTTGGAAAAGACAAATTTTTGAACAGAATTTGTTTAGAGAGCTGATGTTTAAAGACTGAAGCAGCGTTTTTACCTGTGTTGGGCTCTGGTAACTCGGTAAGAGCTGAAAGGGCTTGGCATTAAATTTGCGAAGACATTCAATAAACATTAAAGAAACAGTGAATTCATAGATTTCATTTAGCGCAATTGTGTGTGACGCGTAGTGTGCGTATGGTAGTGCGCTGATGATCTGCTTATTCTAAGAACACGCAAATGCGTTGCACGCACACTCACTTGGAAATTAATCATTTTGGAGAAAGCCGGTATTCGTGCTAAACCATCAAAGGGTCAAAGATGCATGTACATCAATCACAGGTAGTTGCATGATGGTTTGGAAGGTTGGTATTCTGGTGTCACTCGCAAGCCAAAGTGATGAATCATGCAGATGTTGGGGCTAGCTTGGCCCCATCGCTCAGAGTGGGCTGGTTTTTGGAATGCAGTGCTGAATTCATCAGACTCTGCCAGAAAGCTGCTTGCCAGAAAATTGCTTCGCAGCAAACTTAATTAATACCGCAGCAAAAAAAAAAGCCAGTAGCAATGTACTTTATGGCAGGGAAAATCAAACTTCACAAACTTCAGTGTCACTCCATGTAGGTCACAAAATCGATCTCTAACCCCTGCAGGTAAATATTTAGATCTGGGTGATAAGAGGACAATGTGTAACGGATTATGTAAGAAGTGTATTGACCTTGACTTGAAATACACATACTACTGAAAGTGACGGCCAGCACCGGATAATGACAAGGCCACCAGAACTTGACTGGATCTGGATTTTGATCGGTGACTCCAACAAAAATATTTAGATCTGAGTGATAAGAGGATAATATATAACCGATTGTACCCTATATGTAAGAAGTGTATTGACCTTGACTTGAAATACACATACTACTGAAAGTGCCACCAGAACTTGACTGGATTTGGATTTTGATCGGTGACTCCGGGCAAAACGGATTACCATGCAGAGCTTAAACTTTGTGAAAATCCCCATTACTACACCACAGATCTTGTAGTACAGGACTTTTGTTTGACCAAAAATTGTCCAAGATTATTTTTTGTAACTACATTTTATAGTTGCCATATGAAAGTAGGAGGACTTTTGGACAGGAAAATGTGTTAACTAGTCAATCTTAAAATGTATGTTTCGAAAAACACTGGACTGCTGGAAGTTTCTGTTCAAATGTAAAAAGTACTCCAAAAAGACAGGCGATCTGAACTGTATGTCAAAACTTCCCATGAACTACACCACTCTGCCCTCTACACCACTCAGACACACATACAAGATGTACATCATAGCAAGGGTGTTGTGTCAAGATTGATTTCATTCAGCCTTTGTTTTACAGTACTTCAGTGACGATGTTCGTCAGCGCTTACTGGCATGGCATCCATCCAGGCTACTTCTTCAGTTTCCTTACAGTCCCCCTGGTTCTACTGGCCGAGGATGCCATGATGCGGGCCTTCCGGACCGACAGCAACGCATGGTGGTACGACAAGCTCAATTGGTTCTTCAGGATGCGAGCCTTCGAGTATCTTTCCATGGGATTTTTACTTCTGGGATTCTGGTCCACGCTACGCTATTGGGCGTCCACCTTCTTCATCGTTCACGTGATGACCGCTTTCTTCATCCTTGTAGGGAACACATTCAGACCAAAGAAAATGCGGGCGGCAAAAGTCGCTGAGCACAAAGATTAACATTCCGTATTTGAATTGAAGGAAACCTAATACCTCGTTGCATTAATCATGCAAATGCCATAAAAATAGTTTATTGCCATTGAATCGCAAGTTGAGATCGCGTTTATAAATAGTCTTTATGTAGTTACTGCTTTATGTGTTTTTGTTTTATGTTGGTGGACTTCTTGGTGCTTAGTGGAAGAGCTTGGCATAAAGTTGCAGTTATGAGGGAGGTGGGGGGGGGGGAGACCCCACCCTGCACCTGTCCTCATTAAGTATAAACGTTAATCCCAATCCAGAGTGATACTCTCCGTGATGACATTGTAGATGTTGTGAACTTTGGATGAACCTAAGGCAGTCTCGCAACTACGGTGCTCTTTTTTGTAAAAAAAAGAAATTATTTTACAGACCTTGAAATTTTACCCCAATGAAATTTGATTTTTAAATGCAATAGAAGATGTTTAGCAAGAACAAATGTATTGCTATGATGTAAAATAATGAATGTGCATTATTGTGTTTGAACAGCATTTGTGTTTTAATGTGTGCCTTGCCATTGTGGAATAGAGTCATTTCAAAAGCCCACATTGATTGATTTTAAGATTCTATCGTCAGTAACTTATTTGTATGTGTAAATTGTTGTAAGAAAAATAAACTTTTTAATTGTGAAAGAAAATATACTGAATGCTTGGTTTATTTGTCTTGGTTGTTGTTGTTTAAAATATTCACCCAAGTTTGGCCAGACTTTAAAGGATATAATGGGGTCTCTTCATTCTATAGACCAAGGAGAGACCCTAGACTCGTTCCCGGTCCCTACATCGTTCTCTTTTGACTGTATAAAATAGGGACCGGTAGGGATTGCGCGGGTGCAGTAATAATTTTCTAGTTTTAGAGATGATGTTTGTGACGTGTGCATGTTGTTGTGTGACACTAGCACACGTGTGTATCGTAGCCCTTCACCTGGACATACATAATAGTGAACCAACCTTCAATATCGAAATTGCATTATGGGATTACATAGACCTATGCTAATTTTAATTAGCCTACACCTTGCAGAAATCTGCCAGGTGTATGCTAATTGTCATTACCCGCTACCGGTCCCTATATTCAGTCAGAATGTAAACGATGTAGGGACCGGGAACCAGTCTAGGAGAGACCCAAACTCAAAATCTGTTAAGATCCTTCATTCCCATGAAATCGCACACCGTTGAGTTCGGAGGAGGTATGATGTTATTCATATTGTACATGTAATTGTTTTCCTGGTTTTTTTATGCTCATTATTATTACAGAGAGCTATGTTTAATATGAGACCCATCCTTCAAGTGGCCGTAAATATCTGGAATAGGCTCCCCCTCTGATGTCATCGGGCAGCCTTCAGAGGAGTGGGCTCAGTGTTGTAAGGAGGCTGTGCACCATTTATTGATAGGTCACACTTAGTCCCCGGCTTCATGTATTAAAGTTCAGATTATAGCCCAAGCACGTTTGTGGGCTTTTTTTCTTTAAAGTCCTATCTATGTGGCTGTAGTTGCTTCTAGCTCGTTTTTTTTATGAGATTATTGGTTGCCCACCAGTGCCATTTGTCATGATTGACCCATAGCTGGGGGGATTGGGTATTGTATAAAAAAAATAATAAAAAGGTGATGCGGTGCATTCTGCAGCCAACCATGCAAAAAAAAAAAAAGAAGATAAAAATGGGGCAAACCCCTAGTCTCTGCGATAAATGTACTTGGTTCTTTTACTTGTTGCACAACACATGGAACCTACGGCTTCACATCCCATCCGAGGAAGCAATTATGGTTAAGTGTGTTCCTCAAGAACAGAAGGGCCATGGCCAGAAACCAAACCCACACTCTGACAACACCAGAACTTCAGTCTGGTGCACCAGACCGCGCGGCCGCAACACTCCACAAAGTAGTGTTTAATTTAAAAAACAAATATCCTGAGGTTCAAACTAATTGCACTACTGTAAGTTTATCTTTCCATTACACACACACATTATTAAATAGAAATACGATAGAATTTAATTTAAAAATCATATCTACTTCTTTATTAATATTTACAGACTCTCATCGACAACATCATCAGTTTGCACCCAAACACTGAAATGATATAACTATTGTTTGTTGGACATTATATTCATAATTTCCATATTCAACTTAAACCTCTTTTGTTTTTATTAAGAACTCTTAAATGTCCCTTAAAAATAAACTCTCCAAATAGTGTCTAGTTTTAAATAATGTGACATGCTCTCAGAATGGATTTAAACTATCTGGGGTATTTATGAATAAGGGAATAAAGGTGTGACGAAGAGGTTTTTAACTATTGTTTAAAACCAATGAGGGGCCTGGTGGCCGATAATTGCCCGAGCCGAAGGCGACTGCAATTATCGGCCACCAGGCCCCTCAGAGGTTTTAAACAATAGTTAAAAACCGATTCAGCACACCTTTATTCCCATTCATAAATGCCTTTCTGTCAAAAACATGCAAAAACCTTCAAAAATTGGGAACAAATCTGACAGTTTCTCAGCTCGACTCTGTGTTAAATTCCTATCCATATTTACGGGCCAATTCCTTGAACGGAATGTCGATCTTCATATCTCTGCAGCTGTTATAGGCACATGATGCCCTCTCGGCCAATCAGAAACCCAACAGCTGGAAACACGTATACTTCTTTATTCTGATACAGGGGCTATATTTTTCGTTCGCAAGCTAGCCGGTTTTAAACACTTTTTACCGTGTTTATATCGCCCGTTTAAACATGGCCACCTGATGCCCTCTCGGCCAATCAGAATAGATAAACTGTCTGGGGTATTTATGAATGCTTGATAATACCCTACCCGGCTGATGCACAAGTGCCATAATACTGTGAATGCATTATAGTAACCCTCCAACTGATCAGGGGTTAATTTAATAAAGCCAGTAAGCAGATTATGGAAAGGCCCTCAGCACAGTTTCTATTTCATAACCACTGCTTACATATTAGCAAAGTAAGATGCACGCTAACTTGCTGGCTGTTCTTGTAAGCAGATGAGTTGACCCAACAATGTAATATAACCATTGTTTGTGGACACACTGATCAAATCTTCTTGATCGTTTATGAAATACACTTTTGCTTACGCACAATTTTCTGCTATAGTACATACACAAATTTGCTTACCGGTAAACAGCTTTATGACATTGGGCCCATGGGCCCGATTTCATTAAAGTGTTCAGCGAAAAATGGTGCTTAGCAGGAACCAGTCACAAACAGTATACAAACAATTTTTTTTTTCAGGCTATGCAATATGTTTTTTTTTGTTCTTAACAGTTTTATGAAATTTCCTTTGGGTAATATCATTATTATTTTTTTTTCATACGTGCAGCAATGTGCTGAATGTACAATGTATCTAAAACACTGTACAGTTCAGTGATGCTGAATCAAGTGCAATACTGAATCAATAACTTTCCTTAAATGTAAATTACTAGAATTATAAAATTATATACACTTGCATTGGAGGTGACTGATATATATAAACTCGAAAAGGGCTATTACGCCCAGCTCTATCTGAAAAGTTTGTTGCAAGGATGTCTTACCTTTGACCCGCACTTGAATAATAAACCGTGGAAGTGACAATGTGTAGATCTTGATATGAGGTGTGACAGGGCTTCAAATACTGGGAACAATTTCATTCAGTAATTTTGCACAGCAAAATATTTAGACTGAACGTGTTTTGTGCACACTGAATGCTTATATTGAATAGCAAATGGTTGTGAGTAGCAACTGGTACATTTTGTGTAACATTTTGCTATACTTATTGACAAGAGAAATTGTTCACCATGTACACTGGAATACTTACTGGGTGACTGGCAAGAGTCCAGAAATGTTGGCATTGGGACAGTAATCCAAATAACCCAACATATCTTGCAGTCTAGTGTCATTCAGGAATGAGTGTCACTGCTGACAACAAAAGTCTGAAACTAGGATCCAAATTTAAAAGGAGGTATGTTCAAATGGTGTCATCTCCACCTTTTAGTAACGCCTGGAGATATAGATTGAAATAAACTTCTTAGAATAGTATCCTGAGCACTAGAGAAGTAGAGCAAAGAGCAAGATTTCTTCATACCTGAAGAAAATAAGATCTATTTTTTTTTCACCAGTCAGACATCGAAAGTCTGAATTCAGATAAAAGTCTGAAGAATCTCATCCCTGGTTATATATACTAAGGTATTAAAAAAAAAGCTTTTCAATTCCAAGTTCTTTAGGTCGTGTAGCAGATATTTCTGGTCCAGTGATAAAATCTGAGCTCCAAGATTTGTGATCTAGAGGAGAATTTCAAAACCCTGTGTGAACTTATTTCCCATCTTAAGCTTCCATGATTTGACTCTTCATGGGTCAAAGTTAAGATTTGAATGTGTTAACATTGAAAGAAAGCTGTATGATAAAGCAAATTTACTTAAGTAAATTATTTGTGTTCTATTGTATCAAAGATGGTTTGAATCAGGCATGATATCTTTCCTATTTTTATTCTGAGTTACAATTGTTTGCCCTCGAAAAATCAGGCTTAAAAAATATTTTTCTATTTTTTCAAAGGGTGCAATATCATGCCTGATTTGAGCATAGAAAAGGGGGTAGTTAGTGATACAACGGAAAATTGGTAATGCCGCAGGAAAAATGTCGACGGCGGCATCTCTTAGCGACTGAATATTTCCAAGACGCAGGAAAGATTAATTAATTAAAATGATCCAATTAAAATATCAAGAAAATTATCATCATCAATCATAACCTTGAGACTTAATTTACCACAATAACCATGCCTTCACTCCAATCGACTGAATAAAAATCACACAAAACTTAACAAGAAGCAGTACTATTTTGAAAACAAGTTTTCAAATTTTAAAACCATATACCTGAATCTTAAAGGTTGATTTGTACAAGAGAACATTGAAGTCAATTATTCTGTCTTTCAAGAAATGTTTTGCGAAAAGAATAAACTGTGAAAATTGTCCTACATTGTAGCTCAAACATCTGACGTCACACTTGTTTGTGAAAGACGCCATTCACTGGCCTTCGGTTTCTACTGGTATCAAGAGTTAGCAACCATTGACCTACTTTAACATTTATACATGCCCATCTCGCCAACAAAGCACAAGCTGCCATAATGTACTATGAACTAATCACAACACAAGTTGTGAAAGCTTTGCGTCAGTGCATGCAAATCCAATGAAACTATTGGGTTTGTGCCTGTCTTTATTATCCTAACGCATAAAGACAGGAGACAGGCTTAAAATGTTCCCTCCTTTTTTTCAACAGTTAATAACAGTTAGGACTACATGTTTGGGTATGTTTTGTTCGTGTTACATTGCTTATTGTAATTACCAGGCAAGTATTAATCAAAGTCTGTACTCTTTGGACTCACCCTTAAACCTGTGAAAAGTTTGGGCTCAATCCGTCGTCCGAGTCCGTAGAAAATAGTGAAAAACCGTGAACACTTTTTAGCATGTAAACGCATTGTCCTTAATTTTGATATTAGAACCAAAATTCAGATAAAAATAAAAAAAATTATAATTGTTTTCCTTTTGACAAATATGAGAAGAATGGAAAATTGGCATATAGTTCTTCCTGAACCTTATCAAAGTCTGGCTTGTGTTCTGTCCACGTTAGTGCGACAAAACTTAACAAGGAAAAAAGGTGATTTTTTAAAAAATTTTCCCCCGATAAAACCAAGTGTTATTCATTGTGATGTGTGCTAATTTAACACTTGGTTACGTATTTTCATACAGTCTTCAGAACTAATTTAACGGATCTTAAAATGAAAGACTTAAAATATTTGGGCTTCTAAACTTCCTCGTGGAACAAGTAAAAAGCACAGTTTCTCAGACCTGTGGGCAAACTTTAAAAAGAAACTTCAGCGCAACGCCCGATTCCCATTCTTAAGGTTCAACATTTTATTGAGGAAGTCAAATCTGTGGGACAATAAACTTGGATTAAAAGCCAACAACTTGCAGATTTATATAAAAAAGACATTGTTTTTATCAACATCAATTAATTAAATAGAATAAATCCTTAGTCACGCATTAGACAAAACACAATCAAAAAACAAAACAAATCAAACGAACACACTGTATCTGGATTCATCTCGACCTGACCAAAATGTTGAAAATCAGATTCTTTCTTGTAAATTTTCATATACATGATATATGTATAAAATATTCGGTTACACTTGTGTCGATCAGAAATAATGACCAAATTGTTTATTTCTTTTATTGAGCAGACAACAAAACATTTGAGGGGTCAGGTACATGTAAGATTTGCATGGTGTAAGAACTGAGAAGATATACGGGTAACAACCATGTAAATAAAATCTCTTTTAGGAGATCTAGAGGTGTTGGTTCTAAGACGAACCGGGGTTAAACCTTACAGTCTGGACGTTTTGAGAAAAGAAAAAAAAAACAGTGCTCTGCTTGTCTTCAAGGAGATTGGCCAATACGCTGAATAATCATTATGGATGCTGCAAATCAAACAAGTCTGACAACAAAAATCTTACGTGCGTACACCTTTGTAAGTGTCACGTCGCCACAAATTTTGTAGAGGATTGCACCGACATTCGCAAGAGGATCACACCCACTGTTGAGCAGAAGAACATTTTGTCATTCACTGGGTGAGTGCTTGGTTATTGAGTAGCGTGGGTGCCCTTTCTAGGTACAGAGTTCTTGATGCTGTCCGGGTGTCCGTTGGGTCATTGCATGAAAACCGTATAGAAGTTTCCACACGGTGAATAGTAGAGGGAGATGTAGAATGCAAAATCACAGACGATGGATGGAATAAGAGGCCACATAACCACGGAAACCAGTAGAAATAACATGGTATTCACTGACTTCTTGATTGTTGGGATTAACATTCTACAAGAGAAAAGACGGAGGAGTTTCAAAATATCACCAGCCATATTGTTTGGTCTCATTCCCAAAGTGAGGCTGGAGGGGGTAAAAATAGCCTGGTCATCTTTGGTATGATCAGGATCAGTATTCTTGATTGTCACTGCATAAACAGGAACATTACTAAAATGGAGGAAGCATGATAGATGTTATAATTCATGTTTTACCCATACACCAATGTGTTAAGCACTGTATACTCAGTACTTTCCCGAGTTCTGTGAAAAGAAATCCCACAGGCATATTACTCGGGTGGGTTTCGATCCCACAACCTTTACAATTCTACAGCAGATGTCTTACCAACTAGACCACCAAGATTGCCCGGTAGCTAGCAGCAGTATGAATCCTTTTTAGCAGCGGGTACCGCAACGGTGTCCAATAGATGTTAAATTTGCATTGGGGATGTTTTACCCACACACTGATGTGTTTAAGCACTATATACTCAGTACTTTCACGAGTTCGTGAAAACAATTCCATTGGCATGTTACTCGGGTTGGATTCGAACCCACGACCTTTGCAATTCTAGAGCAGATGTCTTACCAACTAGACCATTGATATTGCCCAGTAGCTAGAGGCAGTTTGAATCCATTTTAGCAACGGGTACCATAACAGTTTCCAATAGATGTTAAATTTGCATTGGGGATGTTTTACCCATACACCGATGTGTTTAAGCACTGTATACTCAGTACTTTCTCGAGTTCTGTGAAAAAAATTCCACTAGCATATTAGTCGAATGGGATAGATAATGTTATTTGGAAAAGCAGGTCATCAATCAAAAAAAGTGTCGGCATCTTACTTTAGTCCGTGTCTGAAGACCGTCTTGATTGCTTTGGCCTCATTCATTGTCAGGAACACGCAGTTGGCAAGAATGAAGATCATGGGCATGAAGTTGACATCGAGCCACGCCCAGGAGAGCTGAGCCATGAGGTAGTAAGGTAAGAAGACAAACTTGGGTATAAACTCCACCCATTGGTCCCACTCGATGTTTTCACTCTGTAATGGATTTGTAGGAAAATTAAACTACGGTTTTCCAAGTTGTTATTGTTTTGCCTAGAATAGTATATTCATACTTGTCCTCTACTGTTTATAACAGACCCTACAATCAACCAGTAAAAACTTCATTAAATATGGTTATCCCATTTTTTAAGAAGACTGAATAACAGTTTTAAAGTTTGGCAGGGATTTTGTGAATATTCAAATGTCCTACAGTGAAAAGTTTGCAATTTGGGTATAAACCTGTTGTAAGGGAAGAAACCTTGTGGCTTTTCATCGTAGGCATTGGCAATGTTTCTCGACTTTTTAAAATATTTTTTTTATGCAATTCGCCCATCACAAGGCCCAAAAGGCCACTCGAGGTGTGGGCTACTTTTTTGAAGGGATAAAAACCTGCCCCAATGCACAGAAACAAGACATGGTGAGATATAAACGCAAGTCTCTTTACAGTGCAGTTAAGAACAGAGGAGTAAATGAATCCGTTGCGAGACAAACATAACTGCCTCTTCCCCTATTTGAAGCAATTGTAGTTAAGTGTCTTACTCAAGGACACAAGTGTCATGACTGGGATTCGAACCCACATCCTGATGACTTAGCAAACAGAGTCCGATGCGCTAAACCGCTCGGCCACGACTTACATAGTTCATGGGCATCGGCAGTCCCTCAACATCGTCAACTTTGCGACTCCCAGGGCAAGTGATGTGAATGAATGGCAGGAAGACGTCTTCATAATAGAACATGTACATTGAGTAGATTGTGATGCGTGGGAACTCCTTGACAGCGTACAAGAGGAACGTCGCTAGACCCCGATGTAATGACTGTCAACAGAAGTAGAAAGCTTTTCAGTAAAAATCTTTTTAGTTTGGAGGCCCATCTAGGCCCATCTATTGAGTGTCATCGGACCATGGCCTGTTTTGTCCGTGTGCATTTTCCAGCCATGTCGCCTTGTTTGGAACCACCTGTAGGGATGCTCTTAGCGAAGGCAAGACATACCAAATTATGTATGAACACAACACTTTCTGCCTGTGAGGGTTCTGATTGATTCAATTCTGTTTTGTTGGTTGGTAAGGCCAGACCAGCACACGTATCATCTCACTGCTGCAGGGTGACACTGTACCCTACCACCACCTCTTGTCTCTTATCACTTGTGTTATTTATAAACCTACAGGTATCATCTCTACACACTCAGCAGCTTTATGTAACATGCTTGATACTTCAGAGAAGCACTAGAGGAAAATGCCTCCCTGTCCGTGGTAAATGCCTTAGGTACTTCGACATATTCCATTAGAAATTTAGATTTTCCTTTTTTATAATGCAAAAGAAACATTTTGCCGTAACAAAAACAAACTGCCCGCCCTGTTAACCAGTTGCCGTTGGGATTCTTCAATTTTTGAATGTGTAGTCTCCTCTCAAGCATTACCTTTATGCTCCCAGAGATACCTGAAGCACAAAGGAATTTATACCTACAGTATATTTATGGTCAGTGGCGTACCCGGACATTTAGGGGGTGGGGCAAAGACATTATTATTATTTTTTTTGGGGGGGGAGGGGGGAGAGGGCTATTTAATGTATCTCATTTGGGGGGTTCAGAGCGGGTTGCCCCTCCCCTCCCCATACTGGTTACGCAACTGATTATGACGAATGTTTAGTCTCCGCTCAAGCATTACCTTATACTCCCAGAAATCCCTTGGGGGTTTAGCACCTCTCTGCTTGATCCGTTCTAAAGCTGCTAGTATTGCTCGTCTGTGTAAGGCATTCTCAATATTAAAAGGTTCTTCCTCAAGCTCAGACTCGTCGGTTAATCCCATTAATAAATTACCATCTGCAAGAAGGAACAGTGTTTAGCCTGCTATTAGTTCACATGATAAAAGATACTCTTACCTGATATTTGACAGTTATTGCCTATAGTTGCCCCTTTGAAATGTTCAACTGCAAATTTGATATTTCTTTCATACAAGTTCCGTTTGCTGAGGAAAGACTGCTTTGCTCTTAGGGAGCGTCTCAAAAGTCGGGCACATTCAAAGAAAAAATATGTTCCCTTAGGCATATGCGTGTCGTGTCCGAGCAGATAAGAACACCGGACTCAAGCTCTGGTGTTTCTGATCAGCAGAGTGTGGGTACGAGTCCCGGTCGTGACACTTGTGTCCTTAAGCAAGACACTCAACCATTTATGCTACATCCTTCAAATGGGACGCAAAGCCTTAGGTCCCGAGTGTTGTGTAATGCACGTAAAAGAACCCAGTGCACTTATCGCAAAGAGAAGGGGTTCGCACCGGTGTTTCTGGTTTGATCGGCTGCAAATTGCGCCACAGCACCCTGTAAACCATTACATGGTGCTATGCAAAGGAACAGGTCTCATACTCAAAAACGGAACTCATCATACCTTGCAGGAAAAAATACTGAGCGCTTTGAGACGCCCATCGGGTGTGATAAAGCGCTATATAAGAACTGCGTAAATGCTTATTATTATTACGTCCGCAATCCAGTGGAATGCCAGAACGGTCTGCTCGACCCCGACATTCCTACAAGACAGAATATACACAGTGGCATTTTGAGCGGTCAAATGGAACGCTCCGGCGGTCCAATGGAACATTCCATGTACACCCGCTTGAATACTTTGAACATTCCTAACGTTCTATCTTTTGTGACGTTCTCTTACAAGAACACAGTATCAGGCATGGCTACTGATGTAACAGTTTCCTAGAGGCAGTGGGGCACATGAAAATACATACTTCTTTAAAACCTGTAACACCTGACACCAAATTACTGTCATTGTTGCACTGTGCAATCAGTTCTGTTGAATTGGTATTTGTTTACCTAGCGCGCATTGCTGTATAAAATTATATGTAATGCCATGCAAATTAGAGTTGTAAATCACATGTTTTTGTTTTTCTTCTTTACTTACAAGTAAAAATTCTAGAAACAATGACTGCAGTTAAGGCATACACAAGTTCAAAGCTGACTTCCTCACAAGTTTAAAGCTGACTTTATTTTGGTCACAACTTTGAACTCTGTCAAAGGTTGTTTTATTGCTACTTGGCGTGTTGTAAGAAATACCAATGCACCGTAAATAGGGCCAATTTAATCGACCTGGGACACTGACAGGGTTAATGCTGTACAAGTACAAGGTTGTTTTAATGCTACTTGGCGTGTTGTAAGAAATACCAATGCACCGTAAATAGGGCCGATTTAATCGACCTGGGACACTGACAGGGTTAATGCTGTACAAGTGCAAGGTTGTTTTAATGCTACTTGGCGTGTTGTAAGAAATACCAATGCACTGTAAATAGGGCCGATTTAATCGACCTGGGACACTGACAGGGTTAATGCTGTACAAGTGCAAGGTTGTTTTAATGCTACTTGGCGTGTTGTAAGAAATACCAATGCACTGTAAATAGGGCCGATTCAATCGGCTTGGGGCACTGCTGGGGTAAATGCTGTACAAGTACTTACTGATACTGTGTTCAAGGAACTTTTGACTGTACTGGTTACCAGCCCAGCTGCCTAGTTCATACAACCACTGCGACACTTCCTCTGACTTCCAGGTCCCCAGAGGCTTATACACCAGCATTTTGCTGTCACCGCTGCCCCAGTTCAATAGTAGTTGGATGACCTGCAGATAAATACAATGTTATACTAACTATATATTTCAGTATCATGGGTCATTGTACGCAACAGCGTTGATACATTGTTAATTCAGTGTTATAGAATCCTTGTTTGCAATGTTGTCATTGCATTATCAAAAGAGCTATATGATCGGAAAAATGAATATAAACAAGAAACATATTCCGTAAAGAAAATATTTCATGTCTGTAAAAGCTGTGTTGACACTTTTTTTTCAGCAAAGTTTGTCACCAGGCAGTAATGGTTTTCCAGGCCAGGAATTACGCGGAGAGCACGGAGGCCATGGCCTCTGTTGCCCTGGTCTTGGCCTTGGTGCCACTTCAAAAGTTGCCCATAGACTTTAAGATTTTCCAATGGAAGTGCCCTTTGCAAAAGGAAAATGGCCTTGCCCTCTCAACGATAAAATGTCAGGCCTGGTTTTCAGCTACGTATCATTCAAATCCCAGGTGCTGACACTCTTTATTTGCACAGAATCTGTTGACCCAGTTCGCCTGACGTCATCGTCACAATAATATTGGTTGCACCATTTTGGTAGTCAATGTCACAGTCAACCGCATTTGGCGTGTGCGTAAGGGGATCAATAGTGTACTTACAAAGACCACCCCCAACGTAGTCAGGACTCCCCAGACAAATCCCCGGGGAGCCCTTGTAGATGTCTTGCCTTTCGTCTGGTCTTTTTCCAGCTGCTGCCCATACTCCTCAAAGTCTTCCATGATGGTGGTGCTCGTCGGTGTTTCCAAGGATGTCGCCCTTTCTTTAACCTGGGCCGGGTATAACTTTTCGATCGTATTCCTGATTGTGTGACGAGAAATGTTAGAAAGGCATTTGTAAATTCACAGACAGCAGTAATTTTTCCTAGACTGAGTTCAAAGCAGCACTTCTTTAGACTAATGATTGTGCAAGGTGATAAAAGTAAAACTCAGGTGGGTTGTTGCGACCTTGAAACATGTTTAGGGCAGAGATGGTTCTTGTGATGATAAAGCTTCATGTGTTCAGTTGGAAGCACAGGCTGTATACTCCCCAGGGAGCTGAGATGGTATAAGGAATGCAGTAAGTGGCCCAGTGACCTGGGTAATAGTGTTCATGCGCCATGAGCGTCAAAATTGGCAGATACCGGCAGCGGCTTTAGTTTTTAATAAATAATACATGTTACAAAGCAGCAAGGTCTTGGTGAGTGTACTAGTTTACCTGAGAATGATGTTAACATGAGGGAACCCAGTCCAAGGGTACCTGCACTCTGGACACGTCGTCCTCTTCTGGGTCTTCCACCACCTGGCTAGACAGAGCCGACAGAAGCTGTGTCCGCAGTTCAATGTTGTCGGCTGGACCATCGTCTCGTAACAGCATCCGCAGGTGAAGTTGGATTCGGACTCGGGCACGGGAAGATTTGCTGGCAAGGCCTCGGATGGCAAGGCTGCTGACTGGGTGTTGGTGTTCATTGTGTTGCTACTTGGGTCCTCTGTAGGTGATAGTCTGTGCCCACTTTCTTCTCTGTTCGTCTCAATCATAGTTTTCAAAGTCGGCAGTCTACACGGTTGTTCATCAACTGCCTGTTCCAGTGACTCATTAAGAAAATAGAACTATCTGAGTATGTACGATCCAGTAACTCACTCAGTCAAACCCTGTCAAAAATAATTACAAAGAGAAGTCAAAAAGATGGACTGATTTTGCCTCCTTTTGCAGACTTCAAATTATTAAGACTATTAAGTTCGCATGGTCTGAAGTAGTTGCAAGAACTGTAACCCTTGAATGATCCTCCCCGACAATCGTAGACTGTAGAGTTGCTACGAACCATTAGTTCAAATTTTGCAAATTCTTTTGACGTTTTTTTTTTTCTTCAACATTTTATGATGATTGGGTACACAGTTTATGAAATAAAAGGTAAACAAAATGTACAAAATTTTACACATGGCTTGTCGTACCCCTCTGAACTACGGAGGATCAAGGGTTACATTTATTGCAACTATGTCTGAGGAGAATGAGACCTTTTATGTTGATCGAGACCTAGACTGAATGGTCTTTGAATAAGACCAATATACCAGACATATTGATGGAAGAAACCTGTTATTTTTTTACAGGATGAATAGAACGTACAGTTAGGCCTGTTTTTTTTTGTAACAGGATGAATAGAAGAATTACACAACATTTTGAATACATTTTTATCAAAGTATGATCATATGGATATCCGATTTCACTGACACTGTCACTGTCATCACTGGTCACTGACCACACAAAGTGACAAAATGATTATAGGAAAAGAGGGGCTATTAAACTACTGCTTTACTAGGGGGGAAAATGAACTAGAACACAGACTCACTGTATTACTATTGCCATGGTCATGACAACAATACCGGCTAGCAATCCTAGCAAAATAATTAAGACCACACTACTCACTAGGCAGCTAGGCTCGGGCTATGCATTACTGTAGTCACTACTCTACACTTCTTAGTGGATTGGCCCTATTTTATGGGACTACTCTACACTGCACTGTCACTACTCTGCTCACGACACTATTAAATGACTACGTCTACCAAATAATAGTAAATAGTATGCTGGTACTGTGGTACTGGGTATACTACTAAGTATTGGCATTAACTTGTTACCCACTTTTTTCCACCAGCACAATTTGTCAATTCCTTTGCTTACAACATGTCACCGGTGCACCAGTCACCGAGGCAAACAACCAACCGAAAACTACTTCTGATTTTGAAATACATTTATTAAACTTAATAATATAATTGACTCACAACGGCACTTACTGCTTTCAAGCATGATGTTTCAACCTGCTGTTGTAAATAGTATTACTATTATTATTTTAATCGTGCTTAACCACTTTTTACAGCACAGTCATACCAGCGGTGGTCCAATATCCTATTCCTAGCCTTGACAATAAATAAGTCGTAACATGATTTATTTGTAGATAAGACTGATTATATGAAGTCATATCGCCCCTGAAAATAACCTGTGATGTCTAATGCGAAATAGTGTATGGTGGGGCGTATACCTTCATGAAACATTGTTCTGTCAGGAGACGTCCATTCCCGAACGGAATACCAACTTCGAATCTGAGTCATCAGCAAATGAGGCTTACCCATAGAGCTATAATTGACAATAGCTCTATGGGCTTACCACGTTATGGATTTGTCAAAAGACCCCTTAATAAAAACAAAAACATGAAGCTTATTAATATTAAGGAAAAGTTTCCATATCCGACTGCCACTTTCTAAGGGATTTTTTAATTGATGTTGGCTTTAATTTCCCTTTTTTAAATATTCCTTTCCAGGTATTAGTAGCCTTTTGATGTATGTGATTCTGTATTCATTATTGCGTGATGCAGGCAGGGAGCACAACAAATGTAGTGACATACTAAAGAAGTGGTACTTGTGAGTAATTTTACCAAGATTTGTAGGCTGATTACAGGCAACAAAAAAGGGAACATACAAAAAGAGACATTATTTAATCAGAAAGTTTGAAAATCTTAATAAAGCACTTCTTTTCCAGATGGCAAAGATGATCCAGATGAAAAAGATGATCATTAAAAAATCCCCCCGAAAAAAATAATAATAAATAACAATAAAAAAAATAAATAAATAAAATACTAGTTAAAAAGGGTAAAACAATTTAACATTTACTCCATTTACCGATTTCATATCCACACGTTTTTTTATGATGACTCAAAAATAACTTTATTTGAAGAACTATTATGTTACTGACAATATCTAACAAAGGGATTGTACAACTTTACAGCTTAAAAAGGTACATTTAAATCCTTTATTTTATAATTAAGCATTATTTAAAATTAAGCATTATTTATAAATAACCATTTTTAAATAATGCACTATTCTAAATAATGCTTGTTTATAAATAACCATTTTTTTACATTATAACCATTATTTATAATTAATCAATATCTTTAAATAATCACTTTTTGTATAAAACCATTATTTATAAATAATGATTATTTACTACGGTGTTCCATATGATTATGATGTTTTCTGTCGCATTTATATTTATAAAAATGCAACGGAAAAAAATAAAAATGCAACAGAACCATACCCACTAACCGTTAATTATAAATTATATCCTAACTCTAACTCTGACCCCAACCCTAACAATTTTTATTTTGATATCATGTTACTGTTTTATCTCTTAACATTAATGATTGAAATGATGTAATTAAAAAAATTAAAAAAAACTAACCCTGGCCTAACCCTAAAACCCAAACCCTAACCCTATCCCTAACAATTTTTATATTTATATCATGTAACTGCTTTATCCCTTGAATTAAATTAATGAAGCGAAATTAGTGTAAAAAAAATAATAACCCAAACCCTAAAGCCCTAACCCTAACCCTAATAACCCTAATCCTCAAACCCTAACCCTAACCCTAACCCTAACCCTATTCCTAAAAAATACTAACCCTAACCCTAACCCTAAAACCCTAACCCTAAAATCCTAACCCTAAAACCCTAACCCTAACCCTAAAACCCTAACCCTAACCCTAACCCTAAAACCCTAACCCAAACCCTAAAGCCCTAACCCTAACCCTAAAGCCCTAACCCTAACCCTAAAACCATAACCCTGACCCTAAAACCCTAACCCTAACCCTAACCCTAACCCTAAAACCCTAACCCTAAAACCCTAACCCTAAAACCCTAACCCTAAAACCCTAACCCTAACCCTAAAACCCTAACCCTAAAACCCTAACCCTAAAACCCTACCCCTAACCCTAAAACCCTAACCCTAACCCTAAAGCCCTAACCCTAACCCTAAAACCGTAACCCTGACCCTAAAACCCTAACCCTAACCCTAACCCTAAAACCTAAAACCTAACCCTAAAACCCTAACCCTAAAACCCTAACCCTAACCCTAAAACCCTAACCCTAAAACCCTAACCCTAAAACCCTAACCCTAAAACCCTAACCCTAAAACCCTAACCCTAAAACCCTAACCCTAAAACCCTTACCCTAAAACCCTAACCCTAACCCTAAAGCCCTAACCCTAAAACCGTAACCCTGACCCTAAAACCCTAACCCTAACCCTAACCCTAACCCTAAAACCTAACCCTAAAACCCTAACCCTAAAACCCTAACCCTAACCCTAAAACCCTAACCCTAAAACCCTTACCCTAAAACCCTAACCCTAACCCTAAAGCCCTAACCCTAACCCTAAAACCGTAACCCTGACCCTAAAACCCTAACCCTAACCCTAACCCTAACCCTAAAACCCTAACCCTAAAACCCTAACCCTAAAACCCTAACCCTAAAACCCTAACCCTAAAACCCTAACCCTAAAACCCTAACCCTAACCCTAAAACCCTAACCCTAAAACCCTACCCCTAACCCTAAAACCCTAACCCTAACCCTAAAGCCCTAACCCTAACCCTAAAACCGTAACCCTGACCCTAAAACCCTAACCCTAACCCTAACCCTAACCCTAAAACCTAACCCTAAAACCCTAACCCTGACCCTAAAACCCTAACCCTAAAACCCTAACCCTAACCCTAACCCTAACCCTAACCCTAACCCTAACCCTAAAACCCTAACCCTAAAACCCTAACCCTAAAACCCTTACCCTGAAACCCTAACCCTAACCCTAAAGCCCTAACACTAACCCCAAAAATGATGGGCCCAATCGGTCATGAAAGCGCGATTCCTATTCGTCTAACCCGGAGACCCCTACTAACCAATTAGGTCACGAAAAGAGTTGCGCGCAACATAGCCGTCTTAACCATTGGTTGTACGCAAAATAGTTGCCAATAAGAAGTCGCAAAACGAGGAGAGCACTGCACAGTATTATAATTAACTCTGGGCCGTGGGAGGAGGGCCACCAGTAAGAAATCACGAATTATGAGCCGTCGGAAGGGGGTCACTGCTGGCAGAACGAAAAGGAGGGTAAGACTAGAGAGCGAGCGCCGGGGGAGGGCGGTCGTATATATTTAAAACTCTTGTTGAAAATATATTACCGCGGCAGCTGCTGTCACATTGAAACGAAGATTGTTTACACAGGATGATTTGGGGGTCCTTGCTCTGCGACCATGAAAACGTTTTCAACACTCTAGAATTACTCAAACTTCCTGTTCCTAGCTGGATACATTCTTCAACCCTTCTAGATAGGTAAGGATAAAAGTTTACTTAAATTCCATGGATATAAAGTGACAGTGGATACGACATTTTAGCCCCAAAATAATCCGTGCCCAGGATTCCATGAAGCATCTCCAGTTAGACACAATATTCTGAAATCTTGTGAACAGTGGCCATTTTGAAGAAAATGTGACAGCTGGGGTGGGGTGGGGGCGCCGAGAGCACTTCATAAAAACCGACGATCGCCCACTCGTGGCGCCCGTCCTTCATCTCCTTTCGTTCCGGTTACCCCAACCCGACTTCTTATTGGTCTCCTTCTCCCACGACCCATAGTTAATTATAATATTGGGTTGTGCGCTCCTCTTTTTATGGCTTCTTATCGGTTATTAGGAGCTTCTAGTCTTGACGAATAGGCAGTGCGCTTTAATGACAGATTGGCCCTTCATTTTTAGGGTTAGGCGCGGGTTTGGGTTTTATGGTTAGGGTTTTAGGGTAAGGGTAAGGGTTAGGGTTGGGGTTGGGTTAGTTTTTTTTTTTTTGAACTTCATTTCATTTCATTTCATTTCATCTGTTAATTCACATGCTAAAAACAGTTACATCGTGATAAATAATAGATACATAAAATTAAAAACGGTTAGGGTTAGGGTTAGGAATTTTTTTTCAGTTTTATTTCATTTCATGTATTAATTTGACAGGCTGAATCGACATCACGATAAAAAAAAATAGATACATAAAATTAAAAGGATTTTGTTAGGGTTAGGGCAAGGGATATTAGGGTTAGGGATATTATAACTTTTTTTTCATTTTATTTATTCATTTTACAGGATAAAAACAGTTACATCATGATATAAAAATAGATACATAAAATTAAAGAGGGTTAGGGTTAGGGTAAGGGTCAAGATTAGGGTTATTTTTTTCATTTTCATTTTGTTTAATTTCTTTACTTGATATAAAAATAGATTTATAAATAACCATTATTTATAAACAATGGTTGTTTATAAAAAAAAACATTAATCAAAAAATATAACCATAATTTTATTAATTACTATTATTTATATGTAAATATTACTATTAGTTTAAAATAACCATTATTTATATTATCACCATTATTTTTAAATAACCATTATTTATATATAACCAATAGTAATAAATGACCATTATTTATATGTAAATATTACTATTATTTTTGAATAACCATTCTTTATATATAACCATTATGTATAAATGACCATTGTTTATAAATAACAATTGATTATAAATACTAATTTTTTGTATACATATAACCAATATGTATAAATAGCCATTATTTATAAATGGCTATTCTCATTTAAATTGTTTTCCACGGCGACTTTTTTCAAGAGGTGACTTTTTCACGCGTTGCCCCCTTTTTCTAAAGGCAGCTACTTTCTTTAGGCATCAACTTTTTTTTTTAATTCATCATCTTTTTTTTTCTTCACGTGGCAACTTTTTTTCATGCGGCGGTGTTTTGACAATGGTGTGGACGTCCTCGCCTCGGCTTCGGTACGAAATCAAAGGGGATGTTGCTAACAAAAACAAAAAAACAAGGGGAGAAGAAAGAGAAGTCCTCAATTGATAGGTTGCACAAACCTGTGTATGTCATACTTAATGACACTGTTGTTCCAACGATGAAGTGCTTTTAAACGGAAGGGGAGGGAGGCCTAATAATGTTATTATAATTTTCACTGTCACTTTAAAAAAATGTATTTGTAAATGCATGCTTGATGCATGAACATGTTATGCGGTTTTCTCACCAACCTGCAATCTTATCACCATAGAGGACAACATCGTTTGACCTAAAGGTGATCTGATAACATCAAAACTTTGTTGACACGTAGTCAATGTGTACTGTAAACTCATCATCAGATCGTCGATAGTGCATAATGAATTGTCTGTCAAATAGGGAAAAGTGCAAAAGTAACATTGTTTACTTCACATGTTTTCCTACATATTGACTCATGTATATATAATTCAGTTTAATAATTGTAATGTAGTATATTGATTAATTACTTGCTTTATATAATGTGTTGTGTTTGTTGAGTCAGTATGAAATAAATGTTTCTGTCAATTAATAATGAAGAGACCAGAGATGAATGATATTCGGCCTAAAAGTTCTACAAAGCCCCTAGTAACATTGTTTACTTCACACTTCACACTCTATCTTTGCTTCGACATATAGGTACGCGCGGGTCCCGCTAGTGTTTGCTAATGGGTCGGATTTTGGACAGCAAGAGGGTGCATTACTATTGAAAGTACAAAGATATTTTTACAAATACAAGTTTTCCAAGCAAATATCTTACGCTGATTACATCGTAAAACTGTCAAAAAACCCACCTCAAAAGTTGTATATTAACTACTTAATTGTTTCTACGGTTTGACCCCCAATCTACCCCAAAGGGCGCCCGCTTGCAGTCAAAAATAAAGGCTATTGTTAGGTGAACAATGGAAACTTGAAGAGCTGACGCGACGGTACTACACTCCCTGACAAGCAAAAAGGACCAAGTGTTGTTGGTGGTGACAGATTGACGACCACGGGCTTGCCCATTCCCAAATGGGCGTTCAAGGATAACATCAACAACGATGGCACGTGCGTGCAAGTTATGTGCAGTGGACATCAGACATGTCAGATTATGGTCGCGTAACTGACGTTACTGAAAAAGTGACGAGTGTACTTGTGTAGGTGGTGGTAACGTGTGTTCCTTCAAGTCCAAGGTTTGATCAACGCTTCAGAATCCAAAAATACAACCAGGTCCTCTTCAGGAAGTTACTGATACTGGTACAGTTACTGAGTTTTATATCTGTCATGTTTTTAATAGCGTAACGATAACTTGGCTTGCTAAGGTTGTTATGAATCTATGCCCCAGACCCAGTCCGACCTTGTTTAATGTTTTGTTACTTTTTGTCCATCAAGCCTGGCGTTATGTATTATGGACTGGGTATGACAATCTGGTACTTTGTCTGTAGCCCTAGAAGCAAAGCTGAGAACAGCTACAGAATACCAGGGCACTTAGTTTGTCACAAGATGTGTGATTTCCCAAGATTTTTCCTGATCTCACGTCTCAGAATTTTTCTAAATCAACCACCGAGGTGAGCAAGAAATAATGCGCATTGTGTGTAATTTTGTATTTCTGGTTTATGGCGTATCGTGGCCGAGTGGTTAGTGCGTCGGACTCAAGCTCTGGTGGCTGAGTCACGGAGTGTGGGTTCGAGTCCCGGTCATGGCACCTGTGTCCTTGAGCAAGGCACCGAACCATAATTGCTTCGTAAAAGTTGGGGAGGTAGAGCTTCTGATGGATGATACCCAAGCCTACATCCTTACGGATTGTAAAGAATTTTTCTAAATCAACCACCGAGGTGAGCAAGAAATAGTGCGCATTGTGTGTAATTTTGTATTTCTGGTTTATGGCGTATCGTGGCCGAGTGGTTAGTGCGTCGGACTCAAGCTCTGGTGGCTGAGTCACGGAGTGTGGGTTCGAGTCCCGGTCATGGCACCTGTGTCCTTGAGCAAGGCACCGAACCATAATTGCTTCGTAAAAGTTGGGGAGGTAGAGCTTCTGATGGATGATACCCAAGCCTACATCCTTACGGATTGTAAAGGGGGTAACCCTGTTTCAGCCCCAGGAGTAGGTGGCACTGGCTTCTTGAAAAAACAGTTGATTTGTAGCCCACACCTCGAGTGGCTTACTGGCCTTGTGTGTCTATGCAGACTTCCATAAAAAAAAGATGCACTGAGTGAGTCCGCAATAAAGTGTAAACCTCCTGAATAGACTGATGCATTAAGCCCTGCTCATGTACGTGTTGACCAATCACAACCTTGGCTACGCCACCGACAGAAGTCGGGCACGATAAAATCCTACATTGGAAAAGGTAAACATGAGTGAGCATACATATACTATATAGCATGTGCGTTCATCTCATGCAGTGTGGCATTGAAGAGACACACATTAAGGTGCACGCACATTGTGCTGCCCACATGTACATGTACAGTGGTGATGTAGCCAATGCTGCGATTGGTCAATATATGTTTAAGGGCGGGGCTTAAAGGATCGGTCTATTGTAACATCTACAAGGTTCTCAGTCTAGAATAGGGGTACTGGGCTCGATTTCACAAAGAGCTAAAATTTATCGTAACTGCGAATCACTCTTAATTGCTAAGCAAAGTGTGATGTCAAATATACAAATCACTATTGTAATACTGACATCTCATCTGATGAAGATGAATCTTAGTGCTTTGTGAAATCGACCCCAGGTCAACCTCGCCACCATGGGCAGCGCGCCGTATTGACACCTCTCGTCTCTAACCCCTGGAAGGGAAGCACCGAAAAGCAGCGCTGATTGGCTCCCAAAACTGACTGCTATGCGCGCACGCTTGTTAAAAAATTTTGAGCGCCCCTAGGGCGCTGGTACGCACTAAGTAGTACGCGCGTGTCAAAATGAGTTCGCGCATTGCAAAATGCAAGTATTTTGACGCGATCATAATTCAAATGATTCATTTTTACGCGGTCACCATAAACTGCACACAGTTAGACAGGTCACAATTCAAAGAAGTAGACAGGTCACAATTCAAAGAAGAATGAGAGGGGACCAGTTGCTGTATGATTAATGATGCCACTTTTGCGGGATGAGTGGTGCTTCGAGTGAATAGGCCACAGGCCTAATTAAAATCTCCCATATTATGGGAGATTTTCTTGTCACAATTCCAGGGGTTTTGATCGAGCCAACCTCGGTACAAAAAAAAATGGCCCGGCAAGATTAATTACCCCTGGGAACGAGGTTGGGTACTGGTGGGCCCGCAAGCCATTTTTCAGGACTTTTCACATATTTTTGTCAAATTTCATCCCTGGTTTCTGACTCGACTGCACATGTAATATATGTTTCCCTGAAACTTAGTTGCTGCACTGTACGTCTCTTCTTCTTAAAGGTAGAATACAGGATTGGTTTTCATCAATTTTTGTATAGTATCCAGGTATCAGTCTGAATGCTTAAGGGCCTACATACATGACATGAAGTTCATACCAGTACCAATCTTCCATAGAAATGTTCCTGTCTGAAATACTGTCAAAGTCGTGAAAATAGAATTTGAAGACCCCCATTTTAATTTTGGTAACCGAAATTAAGGACAATGTGTTTACATGCTGAAAAGTGTGCACGGTTTTTCACTACTTTCTCCTGACCCAGACGACGGATTGAGCCCAAACTTTCACAGTTTTGTTTTTTTCATGTATATTGAATCCCACAAAGTTAACAGTTTAAGGCCTATTTAGTGTCAGCTTTACCAATCCTACAGGGCCTACATGTATTTTACCTTTAAATAGTATTATGGCTTTTGATTTTGAAGTGGCCTAAGATTTTGAGCGTGTATCAACTTTTTTTTGATTGCAGCAATAATAAGCAAAAATTTGTAATTTATGGAGTCTTCAAATGGTATTTTCTTGCAGTGTTTCAGTGGGAAAAATTTCATTGCCCAAGTATCAAGTATTTAATGTATTGTATGCACATGACGTCATTTGGGTAGGGCGCCCTCGCCTAGAGGTCAAAAGGAAGTTGTTCATAGAGGTCAAATGGAGGTTGTTCATAGAGGTCAAATGGAGGTTAAGAATCATAATCAAAAAGTGTCACAACTTATGTTACAGATTAAACTATGTACTGAACAAATGCAGGTTAAAAATAAGGATTTTTTGTCCACTAATTTGTTTCATTTCTTGTCCTTCCCTTTTAAAAAATTGTCCATTTTTCTGAGATCATGTCTTTATCTTATCCTAGACCAGGGCCCAATCTCATAGCGCTGCTTAACAGTAAGCAAACTTTCGTGCTAACTATAACAGAAAAGCGTACACGCATTTCACAGGTTAGCAGGAAAATTAGCCCGCCAGCTTCTAAGCGTTCACAAAGGATAAGCATTGTTACGTCATTCATTTTCCTACAGTAAGCACCAAAAGGTTAGCATGCCTTTTCGTGTGCTTACGGTTAGCAACGCTATGAAATGGAAATCGCACAGTAAGCGCAAAATCGGCCGTTAAGCAGCTCTATGAAATTGGGCTTAAGCTCAAAAAGCAGCTAAGCACAACAAAATTATGCTTACCAGAATAAGGTTACCGGCCAAACCACCATGTCACATGTACAATTAATGACTGGCATCCTGCCCTTTTCTGCTTAGCAGCAAATTTTCAGCAATATTTTCTGCTTAAAAGCAACTCTATGAAATTAGGCCCAGATCTCTGGCAGCCTCATCAACTTTTTTCATCAAATTATAATTAAGGCCACAAACTTTTGTGTCGCAGTCATATTCATATCTCCCTATATGTTACCTTGTAAAGCAACAGCTAGGCTTCATTGCACCAATTGCCATGGCAACGATTCGGCGCCCATCTAAAATGCCAAGTATTTAATAGGCATCGCTTGGGGTTAGTGGTGATCAACCAGGCATTAAGACATAAAAACGCATCCCCACTTAAAACAAATTGCGTTTTTAATTGGTTCTGCCGACTGGTCTTGCAAGGTTCGGCGTAAAGTATACTGCGTCGTAAATTGAACCTTTTTTGTGTTTTTTTTTTAAAGCTGACTACGTTTCATAGTATCACAAGTATTTTTGAAGGTTTTTATCGAGATGAAAGCTGCAGATTTTTAAAAGTCACGATGGGCTTGTTGTGTGAAGGTATCATTGGTAATGGAATGCTAGTTTGGGCAGTGGTGTGGCTGAAGCTATTGGTACGTACATAAAACTTCTTCGTACATTCAATTTGTTTCAAATAGTTTTACAAATAATTCCATTCTTTTACCCCCATTGGTCTCCAGAATAATTCTAGTTCTGTTCTATTGTAGAGACAGTGTTTTGAAAGTTTGTATAGTTAGGCCTATATAATGATGATTTGTGTATTTAAGAACTTTTTTGTTTACCCCTTTGTTTTGTGGAAAAAAAAGAAAAAAGCTGTTGCAAATTGTTTATCAACCAAAACAACCTGTCATATGAAGTAGCAGAAACCTTGCCATACATCAAATGCACACTTGTAGAATTTTGACTAACATGTATAACTGACAGGCAGGCAAATGTGAATATTGAACTGCCTCCTGACGATGACTGGAGCAGGCTAGGAGAAATCTCACTCGGGGAAAGTGAAAGTGTAGGCCTACATGTAAAACACAAACAAAAAACCATCCACCATGCAATGCCTCAATGTAAACATTGAACTGTCTCCTGACGATGACTGGAGCAGGCTAGGAGAAATCTTGAGACCAACCTTATCTCACTTGGGGAAAGTGAAAAAAAAGACTAATCCATTCTGCGTTAGCTGGACTAGTTCATTTCAGAACCAAACTTCTACTCACTGAAAGTGTAGGCCTCAATGTAAAACACAAACCAAAAACCATCAACCATGCAATGCCTCAAAACTTGCAACCATTGTGTACTGTTAAGCCTACCAATATTACAATTGTTTCCATCTGACATGCTTTCTTTTTGTTGAAACTTTTGATCTTATCCAGTCTCCTAAAGCCAAAATCAAGGCATACATGTGGGAAAAAACCCTGTCATTAACATTTAATACGCAAGTGCTCCATTTCAGTGAAAAGATAATGGATTATTTTTCTGGCTAAAGCCCCACCTCAGCATTTGTAAATTGACTGTAAATGCTTCCATTCTTTGCACAAATCAAGATATTTGTAATAAAACCAACTTGTGAAAATGTCAGCTCATTTCGTTGTTTCGTGTGCGAGAAAACGGTAAAAATACATTCAGCAATTTTGTACATATTCCTATAGGCAGAGTTTTCGTCTCACTAAGATGAAAACTAATTTTGGATCTTATTTCATTTATTTTTTAAAAACGATAACACTTTGGGCAGAAATATTTCAAGGAAAGTTTTCTACCATCATTATCTGTATACCATGTAAGGTACATGTAAATCTGTGAACATTTATGTTTTTCTTCTTATCAATGTTGAGTTGAGGCTTTAAGTCTTGAATCTTTTTATGTAGTTAAATTATATTCCTTCTGAAACTAATGGTAGACTAATAAAGAAAGTTACATGTAGGCCCTATTTTTTCTAAACAAAACTGCTTGTAAATATAAATATATATTTAGGTATTTGTTTATTCTGGTATGTAACTATAATTGCTTTGTCCTTCAGATGAGACACAAATGCTTGATAAACCCAGCACCTAATACACTTCAAGGCTATTATTACTTAGAGAAGAATGGTTTGCCCCTGTGTTTCTGGCATGTTTGGCAGCAGATTGCATTGTGTCATGGCCAAGCGGATAAGAACACCGGACTCAAGCTCTGGTGCTTCTGATCAGCAGAGTGTGGGTTTGAGTCCCGGTCATGACGCTTGTGGCCTTAAGCAAGACACTTGACCATTATTGCTGCGTCCTTCTGATAGGACGTAAAGCCGTTGGTCCCGTGTGTTGTGTAATGCACGCAAAATAACCCAGTGACACTTATCGCAAAGAGAAGGGGTTCGCCCTGGTGTTTCTGGTTTGATCGGCTGCAGATTGCGCCACAGCACCTTGTAAACCATTTCATGGTGCTATGTAAAGGAACAGGTCTCATACTTCAAAAACGTAACTCCGCATACCTTGCTGGATAAAATACTGAGGGCTTTGAGACACCCATTGGGAGTGATAAAGCGCTCTAAGAACTGCGTATCATTATTATTATTATTATTACATCACCTTGTTAGCCTTTTCCAGGTTCTAAGATGGGCTCATAGTTAAACATAGCTCTAAGTACACGTCTTAAAAAAATTATTGTAATAATGCTGGCATTGTTGTACATGTACCATCCCTTCAAAGTCTGTTATTGCTCTTTCTTCAGTGTCCATAGTAATATCCTGGTAATTGTAAGTGTTTTGTTGATGAAGATAACAGTTAATTAAAAATTTTGTAAGAGATTTTGTGAGAGTCCGGCTACACGCATGCCTAATCACTGCTACAGTGCATGAAAAGCGGCAACCACTTTCGGTTATTGACATTTATGAAAAAGCAGTAACCAGTGTTTATTGACATTTATGAAAAAGCGGTAACCACTTTTGTGTACTGAAATTTTTTCATCGGGGTGAAATCCAACTAAGTACACTTTGAATTCAGGCCTCGATCTTAAGAAAAATGGGGGCAGGCCTTTGCTGGCCAAATCAGAGAAATCGAACAAGGGCATGCTGGCCAAGTTGGTAGCGACAGTGCAATTTTTCTGAAGGGCATGCTGGCCAACTTGACAGGGCATGAGGCCAATGGCTTCGATGGCCTCGGTTAAGATCAAGGCCTGGAATTGTCTTGATTATCATGGATACCGCTGAAGCAGCCGATGTGGTAGACAATAGGATGAAAACTGCAAAATCTACCAGATCTGCACGAACAAACTCAAGCGCATAGAATGGCTAATGTTAAAGTTCTGCAAGTAAGCCTATAATGCAGCAGTCGGTACTATTAGGTAAACGCCACGGCTCGGGCAGAAACAAGGAACAGTGTATACAGAAACTTTACCTGGGAGTTCAAAGGAAAACACCATTAATAACAAAATGACCTCCCTACCACAAAGAAAAGGAGGATAAGGGTCTTTTGTCCAAGATCGAAAAACTGAAAAAAACTGTTTGTAAACTAATAACAAACTAAACAGTTCAAATGAAATTTATACAAATATATCTACTTTTTTCAAGAGTAAGATTTTTGTATAGTTTGATGTAGAGCTAGATTTTTTTTTCCTTTCATTTGATACCCCCAAAATTGGTTAAATGCTGACAGAAATATTACTTTTTCAATTTTTTTTTCTCTTTCTGATAGCTGAATCATCAGAGTGTGGGCTTAATTCCCAGTCACGACACGTGTCCTTGAGCAAGGCACTTAACCATTGTTGCTTCTCTTAACCCAGGTGTATAAATGAGAACCTGAGAGGGCTGTGACGGCATTTTGTTGGAATACCAAATCAGTTCAAATGAAATGTATACAAATATATCTACATGCCAAAAAAGAAAGAAAGAAGAAGAAAAAAAAAAAAAACAACACCAACTTCAGACAAGTTACATAAAAATGACTAGAGGCCTAATTTTTGTCCAACTCTGTAAAAACAAAAAGAATACAAATACAATGCTACGAAAAACCCTGAACCAGAAAATTGGATTCCTGATTGGTTTTTTACACCATCGTTAATGAGACAGACCCCATGCTGGCTATTAGCTTTAAACGATCATTTTCAACGTTGCAATTTCTATGGCCGACCCTTTTGTCGTAATTGGTCCTTTGAAAAATGACTAGCCTTGGGTAAAGGAGTAATAAATAAGAGATATGAAAGATATTTATTATTCATTGTGTCCATTAGCTGGGTGTACCATCAACATTGTGAAGCTTGTATTATTTACTCCTGACAAAACACCGATACCAAACAATAGTAGAGTCTACTTGTGTAAAGCGATTTGCTTACTGCCTGATCTACAAATTCTCGGAAATAGCATTCCTCACAATGAAAAGCCACAACACTGACTTTCATTTTTTTAAAGTTATTTAATTCAATTTCAGTTATTAATTTCACGGGTGAAAACATTAAAATTACAGCACAAAAAAATGCTTACATAATACAAAGCGCAAGATATATAAATATACAAAACAAGTTATGTGACTGGCTCTGGTGGAACTCAAACTTTTTTCGAGAGTGAGATTTTGGTAGGGTTTGATTTTAGAGCTAGATTTTTTTTAATTTTATTTGGTACCAGAAAAATTGGTTAAATACTGACAAAAATATTACTTTTTCCAAAATGTTTTTATTTCTGATGGCTGAATCATCAGAGTGTGGGTTTAATTCCCAGTCATGACGCTTGTGTCCTTGAGCAAGGCACTTGACCATTATTGCTCCTCTTAACCCAGGTGTATAAATGGGAACCTGAGAGGGCAGAGACGGTATTGCGTTGGATTAATCCCTAAGCGCCAATTTAATCAGCTTGGGGTTGTATGCTCCCCAGGGAGTTGAGAGAGTTTGAGGAATGGTCTCAGTATGCCTGATGTACAGGATAATAATATTGTAAAATGCCTTGACATAGTAACTAGGATATGTGCACTTTATACTCAAACAAACAAATAAATCTTGACCTCGCTACAAGCTGTGGCAAAGTGAGGCTAAGTTGTAATAAGTTCCCGCCCAAATGATAAAGGCGGAATAAACTATTGTGCTCTCATTGGCTGCGAGTTTTAACTTGCAACCAATCAAACTACTTGAATCCCCATGCTGTGCGGATTGGTTCCCGGCTAGCACTGTGAACCCCAAAAACTAGTATAAATAGCTTCACAGGCCCCCACATACTGTCATAATGCACCGGCGTGAAGGGATCAGCTGCATTATTATTATTAATATTTATTACGTTATTTTTCCGATAGAACAATCAAGATAATTAGTAAAGAGAAAAATGCTGTATCGCATTGCTACATTTTCACTTGTTATGCGACCAAGAACAATATATTATTTGGGCAAATAAAATACTATTTTTTTTTGTCACAATGAATGAAAAAAGGTGATAGTGGGATTTGGCATCTTTCCACATTGGTCAAAGTTTGGGGGTTTCTCAGAGCCAGTCACATAGGATAATGATGACATACTTGATTGTTTTTGTTATTCATTTATTCTAATCAACATGAATTTCTCCGTGTTTTTACCTTTGTTTCTGTCAAACACATACGTACATCATATAAAACATAGTACTTGATTGGTTGTAAGAAGAGTATATCCTTCCAATGTTAGTTCAACTCTTTCACTATGGCATGCCAGTCACAGCGGCTCAGTAAATTACTTCATGCACTGGAAAGCCGCTGTCATACCAGGGGCTCGAAATCAACCAAATTTAAAATAATTCTGTCACAGCTGCACATTGAAGTCCGTAGTGAAAGAGTTAGTAACAATGAACAAAATGGGACGACATTGGTTTTTTTGGAAGACTTCTCCAATTACACTGAATAATTTATTTGTATTTTAATATTTTGGGTAACTCGTAGGCCTTTACCGTTGCAGGGAAGATGATGAAAAATGTTCAGCTTTAGACGTGGGAGGAAAATCCAAATAGGGAAAGGGAGGAAAATCCAAACAGGGAAAACCGAGGTTCTCAGGGTGGGAATGAAAAGCTGAGCTTCACCTGAGGCGGGATTCGAACAGGGGTCCACAGAGGTGAAAGGAAGTTCAAGATTCCACTACACCAATGTGACTCTTTATTGGATGAACTCATAATAAAGAGATTTGTGTTGTATTCCGGATGTTGACAATTTAGGGCCTAATTCATTAAAACCTCTCATTTTCAATAGATAACTTTACAATGTATTCCTAAAGCAGGCCTTGATCTTAACCGAGGACACCCCATTGGCCTCATGCCCTGTCGAGTTGGCCAGCATGCCCTTCAGAAAAATTGCACTGTCACTACCAACTTGGCCAGCATGCCCTTGTACAATTTCTCTGATTTGGCCAGCAAAGGCCTGCCCCTGTTTTTCTTAAGATCGTGGCCTGCATGAAGGCTTGTATTGTGTTCCATTTGTTTGGGAAAATGTTATTCATTCCAATCATAAAGGGATGGTATGACCGAAAAATTGAAAAACACAGTACAACGTCTTGCTGAGCCTGGCACTTCCATCCTTTTGAGACAAACTGCAGGAACTTTGTGGGAATTTACCACAGTCTGTATGTTGATTTTTTTTTTGATGAATGCTTATGTATGTCAATATTTATTACTTGATTCTGTCATTCAGTAGCTCTATTTATTGTTTAAGATGCTTGTATTTGGTAGTCACTTTGTAGTTTTGTTTGCTAACATTTTTAGAAATAGCTTTTAAATGGATGACAACCATGTGTATAGAATCTCACTCTTGAGAGAAGTGATGGCTCTGAGACAAGCCAGAACTGAGATAGTCTTGACGTTTCGAACAGCATACTCTGCTCATCTTCAGTCTGCTTATTCTCATGAAGACAAGCATAGTACACTGTTCGAAACATTAAGACTTTCTCAATAGCATCAAAAAAAGGTAATAAAGTATGTCCCAAGCCAATCAGGGCGGTGTTTATGTCCGGTTTCCTTGGCATTAAACGACTGAGAATATTTCTATTCCCCCTGGACAGGATGCCAGTCCATTGCAGGTCAACTCCCCAGCTCTCGCTGGTACCCATTTTTACTCCTGGGTGGAGAGAAGCAAATATGATAAAGTGCCCTTCTCAAGGACACAAGTCCCTCGACTGACCAGACCAGGATTCAAACCCACATTCTGTAAATTACAGAACGTGAGTCCACCGCAGTAGACCATTTGGCCACGACACCCCCACAATAGCTTTCAAAGCTTGCCTTAAAATGTAACTGTTCATCTGTAATATTGCATAAGTCTGATAACTCACCTTTGCTTTGTTTCCTTCTTTTATAACAGGTCTACTCTCCGACAGTAATTGGTAAGTCACAACATTATGAAAGTCTCTTTCAATTGCTTTTATTTCTTCTGTGCAAACTACTCTGCCTGAAGACAGTTTTGATCGAAACGTTTTGTCCGGCAGAAAGGTTGTAAGCATTCACGCCAACTAAATTCTACTTTAAGAAATCCTCACATGAAGGTGTGAGCATTCCTCAGCCAATGTATTTCATTCCAATTCAATATGGGAATCAGGCAAGCAACTTACCAGCTGATTTCTCCCCGGCTCCTTTAATTTCAGTGCCAAAGAAAACTGAAAAACACAGTACAAAGTTGTACAATCATGGCAGCACATATTTCAGTAATTTGAGCAGTATGTATTTTCTGGTGCAGATCCAGGGGGTGGGTGGGTCCAGGGGGGGGGGGGGTGGCGGACCCCTCCCTGCTCTTGGCAACTTTTCGTTTCTCCTTTTAAAAACACCTTTTTCCATTTGTAAACTTTAAACTCTTGCCATCACATTAAAAAGTAGCCCTATTTCTCGCAGCAGACTGTTGTAAATTCCCAATGCCTGCTTTTGACGTGTCCATAATGATTGCAACCTTTTCTGGTTACTTTTTGGGGGGTATTTTTTTGAAGGTGCATTTTGGGACCCCACCCTGGAAGAATTCCTGGATCTGCACCTGGTTTTAGTTTCATTTTCTTCATTGTTGAAAATGTTTTCGTGGCTGCCATCGCTTCAGCTGTGTTGAATGTTTTATGTAGACCTCATGGCAACAGGTTTCTAGTGCCTTAATGCACTACTGCTGGGCACCTGATGAGTAAGTACGCGCTTGATCTAGTTACTGAGGATATGAGGTATATAAAAACCCAATATTATTATTATCATTATTGATAAAGATAAATTGCGGTATCGCTGTGTGGTCTCAGATCTCTTGTCGTCCTACGGATGGGATATATAACCGTTGGTTCCCGTGTGTTGTGTAAAGCACGTAAAAGAACCCGATAACACTTGTCGCCAAGAGAAAGGGTTTGCCCGGTGTTTCTGGCAGTGGCTGCTGAATGCGCCGCAGCACCTTGTAAACCATTACATGGTGCTACATATATGGCTCTCATAAAAATAAAAAAATAAAAAATCTGCCTTAAAAATAATATAATAAGCACTTTCAGTACCTAATTGTTGGTAGATACATGTGCTTTATAAGACTCCTGTATTATTATTCGGGTCTGATTGCAAGGGCACCAAGGCATTTTCTTCTTGATAAAGGGCACCTCTGTGAGGAAATTGTAAAATTTCTATTGGAACATTTCAAGGGCACCAAGGCAATGACCGTTGCCTCAGTGAAGTATCGGCCCTGATTATTATTATCATCTCTTGAGTAGAGGTTGTTCTGAGAAGGACAGGTTTGTAATTGATGTTTTGACCATTATGCTGTCCTGGTTGTCTTCTGGAGATATGACCAGAGCATACTGGTTAGTAGACCCCTCCCATGAAATATGTAAATTGCACATCGCGTGTGCGTACTAACACTGCTGGTTGGCAAAATGAGGAAACATCGCACCCTTTTGTGTTGGGCTGATGGTGGGGAGACGCACGCGTTTGTGCTCCTGCCTAGTTTACAGCTCTACGGCGTTGGCACACCAACAATGGCTGGACACATGCGTGAATGTAATTGAAATATTGGATGGGAAGGGCTAATTGCATAGTCAAGTACAAACTGGATCTTCTCAGAGGATATAGGCTAACCACAGGATGGTTGCAAATTGTTATTGCAAATTGGCTTTTATTATCTGTTGCCAATTATCCGTTCCCACTATGCATAGTTTTCATTTCTTACATCTTGCTATTATTATTATTTTTATTATTATTAGTAGTATTAACAAACCATCCACGTTCTAGCTTTTTGAGCAATTCTCCAAGCTAAACATTATACTGCATACAATCAGCATCATTCTTTCATTTTATTTTGTAGTAAAAATTATCGGGAATTTGTGTAAAAAGTGATAGAAGCTCCTAAAGAACAATTAGGGAAAGTAGGTTAAAAACTGCAATTAAATACTACGTACAGGGGGTACAGAATTAGTGTTAAAAAAAAACCCTAAGTGATTACATGTAGTTTCAAAGCTCACTGGTAATGAATTTCATAGGAGCATCAATCCTCCAGAGAAATATTTCTTTCTGAATTGTTGTCACAGTTGGAGGAATTCGCATTTAATGGCCTCCCCAAATCACCATTACTTAATTTATTGCCGCAATAAGAAATAAGCACAGAAATGAACACGCACAGAATTCCATGAACAAAACATACCGGTGAGCCGTTTGTCACCGTTGTCTTTGTTTTATTCTTCTTATTCTTTATTTGTCCATTAGTGTGGAACAGGCACAAACAATTGTAAAGTGACAAGGTCAAGAAAATAAATAAAATACGTGGCAACCCCACCCCCGCCCCCCCCAAAAAAAAAACCCCCCAAAAAACAATGACAAACAAACAAATGAACAAACAGACAATAAACCCAATAAACAAACAATAAACCCAATAAACAAACAACAAACCCAACAAACAAACAAACCAAAAAACACAAATAAACAAACACCTAAATAGGGTCAGTAAAAAAGTATACAACTAATGAATATTTATTAGTGCAGTGGTGAGAATATTTTCATGAATTAAAGTTGGATCATTCCATTCAAAGAGGAGCATTCCATCTTTCAATGAATTCATGTCCTTTGCACAAATGCGAAACATTCATTAATTGTTTTGTGTAACATCCACAAGTAGATCTTTGTCACTTGAGTCGAGGATAAAAATACAAGAATATATACTAGAAATGTATCTGTTGGAAAGTGAAAGCGGCTTTTCCATATTTGAGCACTTTTTTTTAGCTTATTTATTATCGGTGAATTTTGAAAATTATGTTAGTTGTAATACATGTAAAGTTTCAGTTCGATTCACAAATGTTATTCTGGATGTATTATATCTTGTAAAACTGTACATTTAAGGTGATATAATGTGACATCATGATGACGTCATTTCGTTTTTTAAGCGTGTATGACCTACGAAGCTTGTTTCAAGAAGAATTTTGTTTATAGCATGTTTCGTTAGCAATTTATGAATCAGGTGGCAAAGGTCCCGTCCTTTGCCGGGATTCGAACCTACGTCCCAATGACTTACCCACCAGAGCTTGAGTCCGGTGCACTAGACCGCTCGGCCACGACTCATGAATGCTTTCCAGGGCCTACGGAAACAAAATAGTCCGAAGGCTACTTACTCAGGTGGGATATGAACCCATGACCCCGATATTCTAGAGCAGATAACTGCTTGGCCATCGAGCGTGGCCCGGTTTGAGGAGAGGCCAGTTAGAATCCTCTAATAAGCAGCGGATACTGCAAACAATTTAGTTGATGTAGTTATTGCATTGTTGATTGAAAACTAGAGGATTGGAATGAATTTGGTCTTCCCATAACCAAGCGCACCATTGCAGGTCCAATTGCTTCCAAAACATGTAACATTTGAACATTTGTGGGTGAGACCGGTCACGGCACCGGTTTTGCTGGTCTCAGGTCTCGGTCTCAGTCTCCATACCCTGTGGTCTCTGTCTTTGTCTTGGTTTTGGACCCTTCCAATCCTGAATATTTGACTGGTCTGACTTAACCATTATGCAACCCATGAAAATAAAATGACTGATCGTTTTTTCTTTGGGTCCGTTGAAACATCAAATGATTTCGCATTTTTGAGACTGCTTTTATTTCAGCACTTTTGGTTTTGATCTGACGAGGAGTCCAGAATACATCCTTTGTTAGTAGCTCGGTTTGGACAACTCTTTTTACATGTTGTTTGTTTGTTTTCATGAGAATGAAATTGTGCACACAATCACTCATACAATCACTCACTTGAACAATTTTGCTGGACTCTTTTGTTTTGTCATTTATTCAGTAAGATCTCAGTCCCAGTCTCAGTTTTGGATCTTCATGGTCTTGGTCTTGGCCTTGACCATCTGGTCTCGGTCTCAGCCTTGACAAAAGCACGGTGACCATAGCGAACAGTTCTAGCTCTTGGTTCTGCGAACATAAATGAGCCCGAAGATCTTAGAGCTCGACCTGTTTGCTTGAGGGAGATAAGCTCATGGAGATACTGAGGAGCATGACCATGGAGGATGTTAAAGACGAGGAGACAAATCTTGAAGGAGATCCTCTCAGAACAGGAGAAATGTGGTCATAACAAGACCTACTCATGATTCAACCCTCATAATGGAACCCTCAAACTTGTTGTTGTCAAAACTGCACGGTTACCATGGTTACATTTTGCCGACACTCATCCACATTTGCAACCCCCACACAAGAACATTCATTACAAATTAACTATGTAATCATTTTAACAAACAGCTAAGTAGAAGGCCATTCCATGCCCCTTGCCCACATCAATTATCTATTCATGACTCTCCATAGTTAAAAATACATACATGTAATAGTGGCATAAACTGACATGTTCATTTTGGGGCACAAGTGGGGGCACAGACATAATTTGGGAGGTTGGGGGAAGCTATTTATACATCAAACCATTCATTTGTGCACTTTTTTCGATCTCATTTGTGGGTGGGGGGTAAGGGTTCTGAGCACCTCCGCCCCCGGTTGAGCCACTGATGACACGCCATGCCAAAATCAGGCGCTTCTAAAAAAAAAGTGAATAATAATGGCATTATAAAGTAATGGCAACCGAAATGTGAGCTTGATATTAATGTGATGTGATGCCTTCAGCACTCTACTGGTGTTTTAATTTGACCGCTCTTCCTCTCATCTATTTGATGAGCAAATAAATAAACCCAAATTTGAGTTTTTTGGCAGGTAGTGCCTGGTTTTGGCTTGGAAAGTCAATTGACTATGTACAAATGTCACGTCTAACTTCAGCTACTTTGTTTACAAACCAACATGGAACATTGAACAGGTTCCTGGAGCCCTATGAAATATTTGGTATTGTGTCGTCACATCATCAAAGTTTCAGCAGTTTTTTTAACACAAACGTGTCTCGCTTCATGCTTTCCTATACACCCAATTTCCACATCCCGTTAACTTTTGCTTTGTGGACGATGTTTCCGTCCTTTTTGCATGATTGCAGGCTTTGTACAGTTTTTGTTAGACACTGTAATCAGTTTACCTTGTGTAAAATTGTTTTAGGCCTCAAGTACGTTATATAAATGATTTATTAATTTATTAATCCCACCTGAGTTGCCTTTGGATTTTTTTCCCCAGGACTCGAAAGCACTGAGTATACAGTGCTTATCACACATCGGTGTAAGGCAAATTGAAATTTATATTCATTCCCTCGATGCAAATATTAACATCGATCTAGTCCTTATCGACACTACATTTGTTTAGCCACTGGATCTTCCCCTCACGCAATCAATCTCATAGTCCCCGATCGAGAAACTCCCAAAAAGCGGGCACACCAGACCCCCAAAAGCGGGCACACCAGACCTGAAAAAGAGCGGGCACACCAGACCTGAAAAAAGCGGGCACACCAGACCCTAATAGCGGGTACACCAGACCCCAAAAAGCGGGCACACCAGACCCAAAACAAGTGAGTACACCAGACCCTAAAAAAGTGGGCACACCAGACCAAAACAAGTTGGCACACCAGACCCTAAAAAAGTGGGCACACCAGACCAAAACAAGTGAGTACACCAGACCCTAAAAAAGTGGGCACACCAGACCAAAACAAGTGGGCACACCAGACCCTAAAAAAGTGGGCACACCAGACCAAAACAAGTGGGCACACCAGACCCTAAAAAAGTGGGCACACCAGACCAAAACAAGTGAGTACACCAGACCCTAAAAAAGTGGGCACACCAGACCAAAACAAGTGGGCACACCAGACCCTAAAAAAGTGGGCACACCAGACCAAAACAAGTGGGCACACCAGACCCTAAAAAAGTGGGCACACCAGACCAAAACAAGTGAGTACACCAGACCCTAAAAAAGTGGGCACACCAGACCAAAACAAGTGGGCACACCAGACCCTAAAAAAGTGGGCACACCAGACCAAAACAAGTGGGCACACCAGACCATAAAAAAGTGGGCACACCAGACCCGAAAAAAGTGGGCACACCAGACTCCCAAAAAGCAGTTACATCAGACCCCCAAAAAAGTGGGTACAGAGCACAAACGTTTGGTACACCATACCCATAAATACAAGTAAAAAACTGCCACACCAGACCCCCAAAACGCGGGCACATCAGACCTGAAAAAAGTGGGCACACCAGACCCAAAACAAGCGGCAAACCAGACCTGAAAAAGGCGGGCACACCAGACCTGAAAAAAGTGGGCACACCAGACCTGAAAAAAGCGAGCACACCAGACCCTAAAAGGGGGCACACCAGACCTGCAAAAAAGCGGGTACACCAGACCCGAAAAAAGCTGGCACACCAGACCCGAAACAAGTGGGAACACCAGACCTGAAACAAGTGGGCACACCAGACCCGAAACAAGTAGGAACACCAGACCCGAAACAAGTGGGCACACAAGACCCGAAAAAAGCTGGCACACCAGTCATGAAAAAAAGCAGTTACATCAGACCCCAAAATAGAGGGCACACCAGACCCGAAAAAAAAATTTGATGCATCACTCATAATGTGTAGGCCCTGGCCAGTTTAACTTTATCTCATGTTTAAAAAAAACAATAAATAACACAAAACCTGTTTATTAATATATTCAAGGGGTACAGTTGTGCTTCCACTGATGAAACATCCAGTAGAAATCATAGTCTCATGGAACTTGCGAGCGCCATGGCAACCGTACCTAATCATAGCAACAAACTTAAGACTTAATGTAACAAATACAGGTTGATCAAAAATCACCCAAAGTGGGGTTAATGGCAGTCTGAACCATTACAATTATGCCATAAATTTACAGTAGTTAAACAGGATGCTATTAGGCAAAGTTACTATCGAAAGGAGGGGGAGGCAGTGGGATGGCGGTGGGAAAATTGCTTTAGCATCTTCATCATAACAGTGACTGTGACAAAGTGACAGATAAAGATCGTACCTGCCCAAAACTTAAATTGCTCTGACGCTTAACGCCGAAGCGTAATTTGGTTAAAAATCATAACAAATTAATTGCGTACGCGCAATTAGAAAAAAACATCATAGCAAATTGAGTGCGTGCACGCTCATGTGTGCACAAGTTGGCGAACAAAGTTGGCCACTGCGGACGAGTGAGGGCGCCCTGCAATCAATTATGCCGAGTATAAGGCCTTTTATCCTGAAGGGGACAAAAAGGAATTGTTTTCAACACATGCGAGACTTGCACAGTCTTTTAGCATTACACAGAGGCCATCTCTGCTGCCCTGGACTTGGCCGTGACAGTTTCAAGTAGACTTTGAAGGTTTTCAAATGGAAGTACCTTTTGCGAAATCTAAAATGGCCCTGCCCTCTTCTGGAGCCCTGCTACATCGTATTTCTGTACATTTAGATTTGTAATTAGTTGTCCTATTTGTGATTGTTTAACAGCTGCTTCAGAGTTCGGATGCTTCCCTGTGGACAGAGGGAGCCCCAAATTCTTAGTTTCCGCTGGAAATTACGATCCTGCGAGCGTCAAACATGAAGACTGCATCAGAGCTTGCAGCCTCATTGGGGATAATATCAAGCATGCTGGATTACAGGTAGTTTGCATTGGACAAATATTGTTTTCAATACATCAGGGGCCATCTTGGGTATAACTGTGGACCGTTAGTGTACTCGCAATTTCATCTGTTTTTCCATCTTCACCTTCCTCCGCATGATCTTTGCCTTCTTCTTGAGTGCTCGACTTCGTCTTCTTCTCAATCCACATTTTCAACGTATGTCATCTGTAGCTTCATTATCATCTTCATCTTCATCTTCATTTTCGGCTTTATCTTTATCTTTATTTTCATTTTGGTCTGTTATCATCTTCGTCTTGTTTGTCAAGTTCATATTCTGTTTTACTTCGTCATCTTTATCTTCCGTTTCAGCTTATTTCCTCTTCAGCTTCGTTGTCAAAATCATCTTCATCTTGATGCTTCAGTTTTATCTTCATGCTTCTTCTTTATCTTCATTCTCATCTATTCTCATCTTCGTCTTCTGTGTCAACTTTATTCGTTCCTTTTTATCGTCTTCTCCATCCTCATTTTCAACTGATCTCATCTTTAGCTTCATTTGTCTTTTTTATCTTAATCTCCTATTATCTTTATCTTCATTTTCATCTGATCTTATCTTCGTCTTCATTTTCATCTTCAGTTTCATCTTCATCTTCTTCATTTTTATCTTTACCTTAAATTTCAGCTAATCTCATATTCATCTTCGTTGTCAGCTATATTCTTCATTGTTATCTTTTCCATCCTTGTTTTCAACTGATTTCATCTTCAGCTTGATTTGTCTTTTTTATCTTAATCTTTGTTGTCTTTGTCTTCATTTTCATCTAATGTTATCTTCGTCTTCATTTTCATCTTCATCTTTATCTTTTTAGCTAATCTCATCTTCATCTTCATTTTTATCTTCATCTTCTTCATCTTTATCTTTATCTTCATTTTCAGCTAATCTCGTATTCATCTTCATTGTTACCTTCCAACCTCGTTTTCAGCTGATCTCATCTCTAGCTTCATTTGTCTTTTTTATCTTAATCTTCATTAACTTTATCTTCATTTTCAGCTAATCTCATATCCATCTTCGTTGTCAACTTTTTTCTTCATTGTTATCTTCTCCATCCTCGTTTTCAACTGATCCCATCTTTAGTTTCATTTTGTCTTTTTTATCTTAATTTTCATTACCTTTTATATCTTCATTTTCATCTAATCTCATCTTTATCATCATCTTAATCATCAGCTTCATCTTCATGTGTAATCTTTATCCTGATTTTTCATATTATTTTCGTATCTTTCTTTATTTCACTACACAATAGTTTTATACTTGTATAAAACAGTATATCTCCTGATTCAAAATCTATATTATAATCTATTGATCAAATTTGTCTCTTTGCATTTCCACTTGTTTAGTCTACCTCATCTTCTCTAGTCTCCAAACAAATGTCTTGCCTCCTCATTAAATTGCTCTCCCTACACCTTTCATTTTTTTTAACAAACTGTATTGTTACCCTCAACAGTCTGGTCAATGTCTCTGCACTGCTACAAGCTACTCACTCACAGACACAGTCTCTGGCTGCGGTCAGCCATGTGGTGGAGACGCAAGTCAGACCTGTGGCAATGACACCCATGTCGCCGTCCTGTCTGGCCCCGTATCATCGGTGGAGGTCCACCTGACCAAGCCTGCGCAACCGGTCATCTCTGGAGAGGAGTTCAGCCTGGCTGTCGCAGAAAGCCTAGGCAGTGATGTCCTGACGGCATTCGATGCAGGGGACGGAAGCTTGACCACGGAGTTTTCATCCAGTGGGACAACCAGCCATGTCTATTTGACCAGTGGGGATTACGTTGCTGTGGTCACAACGCAGACCCATGGAGTGGTGAATATGTTTCCTTTTATTTATATAAATCTTGCTTCAGTCCTTTATTCTCCCTCGGTTTCAACTATCTGACATGCAGCTTCTCAGCTTATAGCTGGTTTCTCCTTCTTTTATTGCTGTAATATGCTGAGAATGTGCCAGATGGTTTCCAGTATTCTTGCAATAGACCTTTATCATGTTGCGGCCATCTTGATTTTTTTTCCCATTCAAACCAATGTAACCAAACTGAGGCTAGAAGGGCAAATAGTCTGGTTCCTTTTAGTACGATAAATATGAGCATCTATTACTGTTATTGGATAGAGAGAACATGACCAAGATGGTGGCAGCATGATAAAGGTCTTCTGCCAAATTGCATTATATGTGGAAATTTCAAGTTAAAAATTTCATTGACAGTGTACCTTTCAAATACAAACAAAATATTGATGGTTTAAATTATGGTTCCCTAACCAGTTGCTTCCAGGATTCTTCCATATTTTCCCGTCCCCCTGGCACGATTATTTTGTCGGAATCATTTTTCTTTGAGAGTATCGCTGGGAGAAAAACAAAAACCTGACTTGACAAAGCCAGGAGAACAAAGACTCTCTTTATTGCACCACAAGTTTTGTTGTCTGGACAGGCTGCAGCTGTTGCTATTAAGGGCATTCTATGCTTCAATGTTTGTTAGCGTGGCGATCACGCCACAGCCGCTAGACACAACCTAACCAAACATGATGCTGCATCTTTTCGAAAAAATAGTCTGGTCCCCGTTTTGGGGGTCTGCTTGAGACAAGATGGTGGAAATGTATTGTGCAATGTTTACAGAGATGTCGTTTTGGAGTAGAAATTTATCACTTAAATGGATTCCCCTTGCAAGTCTCCTGTTTGATTGACAAAGAAGTTTCATGATGCCTAAGATGCCGTGATTACATTTTTCTTTGACATCACACAAATTGAAGAAAAACTGTAGATCAGTTAAACACATTGTCAAATCAATTATAAGGTCATTGTTAGTTGATGTCATGACGTTTCTTGGCCGAGCAGTCTAGTGCATCGGACTCGAGTTCTGATGGCAGAATCACAGGAGTGTGGGTGCACTTCCCAATCATGACACTTATGTCCTTGAGCAGGGCACTTAACCATAATAGCTTCTCCTAACCCAGGCCTCGATCTTAAGAAAAACAGGTGCTGGCCTTTGCTGGCCAAATTAGAGAAATTGTACAAGGGCATGCTGGCCAAGTTGGTAGTGACAGTGCAACTTTTCTGAAGGGCATGCTGGCCAACTTGACCATGTTGACAGGGCATGAGGCCTCGGTGGCCTCAGTTAAGAAAGATCAAGGCCCGCTAATCCAGGTGTATAAATGGGAACCTGAGAGGGGCAAGAAAGTATTGTGTTAGATTAATCCTTTATTTAAGCAGCTACAGTAAGCCCTCCCCCCCCCCTGGGTGTTGAGAAAGATTAAGGAATGGTTTGAGTGTGCCTGATGAACAGGGGCAATATTGTTGTACCAGGATATGTGCGCTATGCGGGTCATTCCATGAAAGTGGGACACAATTTTGTGACATTTTTCAATATCATTTTTTCTAACAACAATGTTAGAAAAAATTTTGATTCTAATTTATGTTTATCAATCTTAACCTTTTATTTGGGTGTTGAAAGTATTTCAGAAAGTTTCAAATCCTTCCCACACCATCTTACCTGATATGTTTGCTAGTGTTCTTAAAAATTCAAGGTAACGATGTAACGGGGACACCATGCTTGTAACACATATTTTTCAATATTTTGAAAGTAAATAAACAAATTTACAATGTTCAACAGAAACTTGATGCCAAATCCATAAAAAGTAACTTCCTTCATGGCTATTAACATAGACATGGCTGAGAAAATTAAGGATATATGTCACGATTTGACAGGGACACCAAATGTCACACCTATGGTGTCCCCATTACATCAGTGCAGGCACTGTATTAGGTTCATTTTACACCACAGTAATCAAGGAAAACCTTTTTATGACTCCTGTTTGGTGTTATTTATACTATGTAAAGCAAGATTGACTAAGTAGACTAGTGAAGTGGTGAAAAAGCTTTATAGATGGTAACGATGTGTGAGTGTCCCTTGTGTTCCACCTTCATGGAATGACCTATATAAAAGAACCAAGCATTAATGAATATTTTGAACAGACCTGTTTACTATTGGTCAACTTTCCCCTTTAAACAAGCTTGACCAGTTTTCATCAGTGAGGAACAATGTCCAACAATTTACAGACCGTAATAATGTCATGCTTGAAAGGTTTCATATAATATCACTTCCTGTGTCTGTTGTCCAGATCAATGGGTTTAATGCTTTGCCAATTAATGTTGCCATGGCGATATCCGGTGTTTGTCTTCGATGTCCCGTTGCCGTGGAGATCGTAGTACCGTTTGAGTGCTCCGTCGAGGTCTCACAGGGCTCGCACGTCAACTTGACGCTGTCGATAGGAGATGAGGCCCAGCCGACGCAAATCCTTGGAAGTAATACATGTTATATTGTGTCCCGACCTCACCCTGTCTTTCAGTGGGCAACCCAAAGGTTTTGGCTCTTATTTAAGCCGATAATTTTTCAGGATTTTTTTCTTTATTTCATTTTTTTTTTATAGATCAAAAAACGAAGATTAAAATTTCTTCGAAGACTTAAAAGAAGAAGTAAATCCTCTAAAATGGAAGTTCAGAGAGTTTGTCTTCAAACCGATTAGAGACATCACCAATTTGTCTTGATTTGTTTTTAAGCCCCTACATTTTTGAGTCTCCATTCCTCTTTACACTTGGAAATCGACAATTACCTAGTATTCCTAGATGGAGATATTCACCTCACTATTAGCTAACTAAAATATATCATCAAAAAAATCACCATGTGCTAGAATAGCCTCCAAAGTCAGACCTTGGGTAGCATTGAGAGTAGGGTGGAGGTCGGGCCAACAGTAACACTAAAGCCCGGTTCATACTTCACGCGAATGCGAACGCAAAGCGAATTTGACGTCACTCTCCAACATTTGCAGCGAATTTCTGAACACATTTCAACTTGTGCTAATTATTCATCGCGAAGTTGTGACGTCATTCGCTTTGTGTGATGTAAAACAATGTAAAGAAACAAAAGGCTAAGTTGCAAGTAGCCACCACATAATGATTTATAATCATCTTCTTAGGAATTGTTAGTCCTAGATTTTTTAAGTATCTGCAAAATGTTAAACAACCATAAATTCTCATACACAGTACACACAGTACTTTGCATATAAGAACACTGGTACAGGGTAAAATTACTGAAGTGTTCTACCCCGGTGCAGATTAATACTTTGGATAAAATAAGACGCGGTTTGTTAATCAGAAAATCTCAGTATATTTTACATTTTCTTTATCATTCATGTTTTATTCAAGAGATAAGTATTTTGAAATGAGCTTTGGGTAACATATTTCACTGAAGTGCAAATGTGTTTGGAAAGAATTGCATTTGGGAAACTCTAGCCGTTCCTTGCATTGGAAGATTTGAAGTTCAATAAGTACCAATTGAGTAATGTTTGAAGATTTTGCATGGTGTGAAGGATAATAGGAAACTGTTTCAAATACATGTAGTATTATGTTGCTGATCCTCCTGAAGAGCAGCAGAGTATACTGTTTGAAACGCCAAGACCACACCGGCTCATTTCAGAGCCACCACTCCTCCCAAAAGAGATTTATACATGGCTGTACCCGCAAGTTCACTAGTTTAGGTCTACTACTTATATAATTTCCTATTTAGTACCAATTGTCATGTTTCACCTTTCCCCTTATGAGGTCCAACATTCACCAGGCTGGGAGTGGTCGGCAAGTATGGTTCTCAGGTTCAGGACCCTGCATCCACGTGGTTGTTACCAGGGACCGAGTCTTTACAGAGTACCAGACTGCTTGCCGTGGAGGCGCTTATCACCCTGGTCGGCGATGGCTCATTCACTCTGATGGTAAGTGCATTAAAGTCTCCATCGTTGAAATAGCAGCAGTGGTGCAGCATTATTAAGGGCCATGTCACACGAGGCAATTTACAGGCAACCAGTTCCAGGCAATCTCCAAGAAGAAAAGGCATTCACAATTCAATTTTCCCATAATTTTCCCGAGGATTGTAAGACATTGTTAGAAAAACAACTCCTGTGTGACAAAATTGTTCCTTTTGCAAGCAGTGCTGTTGGTTGCCTCAAATTGCCAGTAAAAATTGCCCTGTGTGACAAGGGCCATAGAGTCCAGCTTTTTTCCTGAAGATAATCGAGGAGAAAGAACCACCACCCACCCTTCTGGGAGATGCAGAAAGAGCCCCTAATTACTGATACCCCAGACCAAAGATACTAGAAACACAAGATAGGACACTTGTGCCATTTTGCATGGTAGCAGATGTAACACCTTTTTACCCACCAACCGCGTGATGGCGCCTTTCCCCGTATGTCAAATTTGCAAGGATTATTGACACAATTTATTGTCGAACACAAAATTTTCGGTCTGCCTTCACCTTTTTTAGTTTTTGGGATCTTTTTGCATAAGTTTTTCCATTTAGTAGGCCCTTCTTATTGCGCAAACGATATTTGGTCTTACCTACCAAACGACAGCGGGCGCCCCAATTTTGCATTTCATGTTTATGAATAGAGTGTCCTATCTTGGTTTTGTAGTATCTTTGCCCATACCACCTAGATCGTGCCTAAGGAACAGATGTTCTAGCTGTCTGATTGGGCTCTTCAGCTAGATCCAGACCCATGGTCATTGATATGGGTAGTCTTATTAAGGGCCATGGCACACAGAGCAATTCTTACAGGCAACGTGGAGGCAACCCTCTGCACTCCATGCAAAAAGAACACTTCAGTTATACAAGATACAGTTTCCTACTTGTATCTTACTGTCCCCAAGACAATTTTGTGGAAGTTGACACGTGGATGTTTTTTGTTCGTGGAGATTGCCTGGAAGTGGTTGCCTATAAGTTGCTGGGACGTGGTCCTGCCACAACAACAGAGACGGACGATGATCTTGACTGATCGAGGCATTGAGTTAATACACCACCTTTATTTTTCAGCCACCACTACCCATTAAAGTGATATAAAAGTACGTAGTTTTCAGATAAGCTGAGGTTGTTTTCCCACTATGCCAATGTTAAAATCCATGGTTTGATTAATTGGTATTGATGCAACAGGTATGGACAATTTTTCACCTCGTTATCCAGATTCTGAAACCAGTATGCACTGGATCAGGTCAAGAGTACTGCGCAACTGACAACGTCTGCAAAAGTGCCCCCTGCGGCTATGTCCCAGCATCAAGCAGCAATCCCTTGAGACAAGATACGTGTTTGTCTGCCTCACAGTCCTACTGCCTGGCTGAGAACGGCTGTACAACCTCAAGCCAGGCACAATCCTGTCCCAATTCGGGACCTGACCGATTCAGCGAAGACCCGCAAAGACCGAGCTACGAGATTGTCAGATCCGTACCGATGACGGTGGCATCTCTCGGAGTGTACCGATTCAACTTCAGTGACCCTGTTTGCGATTTGTTCGCTGTGGGCGTTGGCTACATCTTGGGTTTCAGTGTGGCAGCAGACGGGGCCCGGATTGGGACCGAGGTGGAACCGGGAACGACCAACGTGTCAGAGTATAAATCAACCGCCTCTCTAGGTAGTCTCGATGTCGGCACCACCCTGCAGTTATCATCCTTTGAACTGACCTCAACTCGCCATCTCCTACGAGCTGTCGTTGCGTCACCCTTGATAAGCCGTAGCCAACTTAGCATCCAAGACGGCGGTGAATATGATATCTCAGCCTCCGTCGTCAACACTGTCAACCCCTCTGGTGTAATGAACTCTACTTTTGTGACAGCCATTATTCCTATAAAAGGTAATGTGGGTCTTTTAGATACAAGGGGGCAGCATTCCCTGAAACCCCCAAATTGAGTGTACAAGAATTATGATTGATGTGTGAAAAAAAGATAATGTTGTCTGGACAACATATTTATATAACACACACACACAAGTCCTTGTCATTAGATTGGTGGAACACGCGTCACATGTCATTCTTTATTTTGTCATGTAATTAATTGTGCAAAGTTTGACCGTCCTACATGGATAATTTTAGGACGGTGTTCATAGATTAGTTCCAAAGTTAGTCCCAAAGTACTCGTTCCCGCCCGTTCTTTCAAACTAGACAAGGTCATGTCACAGTGGACCAGGTTGATGTCTACATGGAGTTGTCCAAGTCATTTAGAAGCTGTTTTTTTTATAGAATTATCAGAGTGGGGGGTGGACGACTTTTCGTGTTTATTTTGTGTTTAATTGTAAAAAACTTTCAAATGACAAAGATCTGTGTGTGAGTTATATAAAACAAATATTGAATACATTTCGTTTGTGCATTGTCGCAGAATATAATCACACGGTAAAATCAGGCTTTGCCTCATGAAAATGGAATAATCCAGATTTCACCTCAAGATATCTACAAGGTTGATGTCTACATAGAGTCGACTAAGTTTATTTAGAAGGATTTTGTTTTTTAAATTTCAGAGTGTGGAGTGGACGAGTTTCCGTTTTTATTTATTGTTGTGAAAAAAATTTGACAAGGATCTATGTGCGAGTTATATAAAACAAATATTGAATGCATTTTGTTTGTACATTGCCTAAGCTATATAGCCCGATGTTGACTGTCTCCTTATTTTGTCAATATCTTTGATTGGGGGAAGGGGACGGGGGGCACCAGAGCCAGAGATCATGCCCAGTTTGCTCATAAACCTGTGGGAAGTGGCTTTGTAAAAAGGGCGGGCATCACCCTGAACGGATGCGACTGACTTACCCAGTCAGTTTCTTCTGTTGTTTATTCTTAAAATCTATCCTGCTTACTAATATTTGTTTTTGTTTTTTCCTCTGCCAGGTCTAACACATAATGGCTTCAAGAACAGCAGCGTTCCTGACGATGAGATTACTGCTGAGATATGGGTGCAGAATGGAAGCCATATACACTACAACACTGACTGGGGTGATGGTTCAGAGGTCACTGTTGACATCCTGGACAAAGGTGAGTCTTGTTGTGTTCTGTGTGTTTTGTTATTTTGGGGTGAACAGAAAAAAATTGAGCTATCTAGCCCTATGTTGGTGGTCTCCATATTTGTCAATGTTTTTGTATAAGGGGCTTCCTTTATTTCTGTCTATAATTTTTTTTTGTGTATGCCCTTGCTGTATGTTTTCAATATTTTCTCTTGCAATTTTTAATGTATTTTTAATAACTAAGGGGCCCAATTGAACAGCTTTGCTGGATTGGGTACACACAATGATGATAGAAATCAAATGAATAAATAACAGTTAACAAGGGCTCAAAATTCTTAAAGTTTTCCCTTACACCACTGGTCTTGTAACTCTCGTTGCTGGACCAGAAATGTTTTTACAGGGCCTACAGTCTTGATATTTTATACCTTTGCCTCACTTTGGGAATTTGGAATTGGAAAACCCCAGTATAAATGAGTAAATTTCTTAAAAGAATGTATTTAGAAAACACTAGACTGCTGAACCTGTGTAGTTTGGCCCAAAGCTACAGACTGTGGCCAGTGGGTTCTTGAGCCCTGTATTATTCAGCCCCAAAGCACTGTTGTAATTTGTCGGTTTTTTGATCCCGAACTCACTTTTTTACCCAAGATGTCCCTTTGACTTCAAATGTTTTTCTTTGAAAGTTGTACATGTAGCCCTATTGTTTACTAAATGATGAATTTGTTTGTTATTAATTATCATCATTATTTATTTTTCATATGACAAGAAAGCAACAAGCAGTATAAGATATTGTGAAACTGTAACTAGAGACAAACAGGTTGTTCGTAGTATAAAATGTAGACAAGAAAGCAACAAGCAGCGAAAATATCAAAATGTAACTTAAGCCAAACAAGTGGCACATAGTAAATTTAGACAAGAAAGCAACAAGCAGTGAAAATATTGTAAAACTCTAACTAAAGACAAACAAGTTGTTTGTAGTATAAAATATAGATAAGAAAACAGAACAGTGAAAATACCGTCAAACTGTAACTTAAGACAAACAAGTTGTACATAGTAAATTTAGACAAGAAAGCAACAAGCAGTGAAAATATTGTAAAACTGTAACTAAAGACAAACAAGTTGTACATAGTAAATTTAGACAAGAAAGCAACAAGCAGTGAAAATACCGTCAAACTGTAACTTAAGACAAACAAGTTGTACATAGTAAATTTAGACAAGAAAGCAACAAGCAGTGAAAATATTGTAAAACTGTAACTTAAGACAAACAAGTTGTACATAGTAAATTTAGACAAGAAAGCAACAAGCAGTGAAAATATTGTAAAACTGTAACTTAAGACAAACAAGTTGTACATAGTAAATTTAGACAAGAAAGCAACAAGCAGTGAAAATATTGTAAAACTGTAACTTAAGACAAACAAGTTGAACATAGTAAATTTAGACAAGAAAGCAACAAGCAGTGAAAATATTGTAAAACTGTAACTTAAGACAAACAAGTTGTACATAGTAAATTTAAACAAGAAAGCAACAAGCAGTGAAAATACCGTCAAACTGTAACTTAAGACAAACAAGTTGTACATAGTAAATTTAGACAAGAAAGCAACAAGCAGTGAAAATATTGTAAAACTGTAACTTAAGACAAACAAGTTGTACATAGTAAATTTAGACAAGAAAGCAACAAGCAGTGAAAATATTGTAAAACTGTAACTTAAGACAAACAAGTTGTACATAGTAAATTTAGACAAGAAAGCAACAAGCAGTGAAAATATTGTAAAACTGTAACTTAAGACAAACAAGTTGTACATAGTAAATTTAGACAAGAAAGCAACAAGCAGTGAAAATATTGTAAAACTGTAACTTAAGACAAACAAGTTGTACATAGTAAATTTAAACAAGAAAGCAACAAGCAGTGAAAATACCGTCAAACTGTAACTTAAGACAAACAAGTTGTACATAGTAAATTTAGACAAGAAAGCAACAAGCAGTGAAAATATTGTAAAACTGTAACTTAAGACAAACAAGTTGTACATAGTAAATTTAGACCAGAAAGCAACAAGCAGTGAAAATATTGTAAAACTGTAACTAAAGACAAACAAGTTGTACATAGTAAATTTAAACAAGAAAGCAACAAGCAGTGAAAATACCGTCAAACTGTAACTTAAGCCAAACAAGTTGTACATAGTAAATTTAGACAAGAAAGCAACAAGCAGTGAAAATATTGTAAAACTGTAACTTAAGACAAACAAGTTGTACATAGTAAATTTAGACAAGAAAGCAACAAGCAGTGAAAATATTGTAAAACTGTAACTTAAGACAAACAAGTTGTACATAGTAAATTTAGACAAGAAAGCAACAAGCAGTGAAAATATTGTAAAACTGTAACTTAAGACAAACAAGTTGTACATAGTAAATTTAGACAAGAAAGCAACAAGCAGTGAAAATATTGTAAAACTGTAACTAAAGACAAACAAGTTGTACATAGTAAATTTAAACAAGAAAGCAACAAGCAGTGAAAATACCGTCAAACTGTAACTTAAGACAAACAAGTTGTACATAGTAAATTTAGACAAGAAAGCAACAAGCAGTGAAAATATTGTAAAACTGTAACTTAAGACAAACAAGTTGTACATAGTAAATTTAGACAAGAAAGCAACAAGCAGTGAAAATATTGTAAAACTGTAACTTAAGACAAACAAGTTGTACATAGTAAATTTAGACAAGAAAGCAACAAGCAGTGAAAATATTGTAAAACTATAACTTAAGACAAACAAGTTGTACATAGTAAATTTAGACAAGAAAGCAACAAGCAGTGAAAATATTGTAAAACTGTAACTTAAGACAAACAAGTTGTACATAGTAAATTTAGACAAGAAAGCAACAAGCAGTGAAAATATTGTAAAACTGTAACTTAAGACAAACAAGTTGTACATAGTAAATTTAGACAAGAAAGCAACAAGCAGTGAAAATATTGTAAAACTGTAACTAAAGACAAACAAGTTGTACATAGTAAATTTAAACAAGAAAGCAACAAGCAGTGAAAATACCGTCAAACTGTAACTTAAGACAAACAAGTTGTACATAGTAAATTTAGACAAGAAAGCAACAAGCAGTGAAAATATTGTAAAACTGTAACTTAAGACAAACAAGTTGTACATAGTAAATTTAGACAAGAAAGCAACAAGCAGTGAAAATATTGTAAAACTGTAACTTAAGACAAACAAGTTGTACATAGTAAATTTAGACAAGAAAGCAACAAGCAGTGAAAATATTGTAAAACTGTAACTTAAGACAAACAAGTTGTACATAGTAAATTTAGACAAGAAAGCAACAAGCAGTGAAAATATTGTAAAACTGTAACTAAAGACAAACAAGTTGTACATAGTAAATTTAAACAAGAAAGCAACAAGCAGTGAAAATATTGTAAAACTGTAACTAAAGACAAACAAGTTGTACATAGTAAATTTAGACAAGAAAGCAACAAGCAGTGAAAATATTGTAAAACTGTAACTTAAGACAAACAAGTTGTACATAGTAAATTTAGACAAGAAAGCAACAAGCAGTGAAAATATTGTAAAACTGTAACTAAAGACAAACAAGTTGTACATAGTAAATTTAGACAAGAAAGCAACAAGCAGTGAAAATATTGTAAAACTGTAACTAAAGACAAACAAGTTGTACATAGTAAATTTAAACAAGAAAGCAACAAGCAGTGAAAATACCGTCAAACTGTAACTTAAGACAAACAAGTTGTACATAGTAAATTTAGACAAGAAAGCAACAAGCAGTGAAAATATTGTAAAACTGTAACTAAAGACAAACAAGTTGTACATAGTAAATTTAAACAAGAAAGCAACAAGCAGTGAAAATACCGTCAAACTGTAACTTAAGACAAACAAGTTGTACATAGTAAATTTAGACAAGAAAGCAACAAGCAGTGAAAATATTGTAAAACTGTAACTTAAGACAAACAAGTTGTACATAGTAAATTTAGACAAGAAAGCAACAAGCAGTGAAAATATTGTAAAACTGTAACTTAAGACAAACAAGTTGTACATAGTAAATTTAGACAAGAAAGCAACAAGCAGTGAAAATATTGTAAAACTGTAACTTAAGACAAACAAGTTGTACATAGTAAATTTAGACAAGAAAGCAACAAGCAGTAAAAATATTGTAAAACTGTAACTTAAGACAAACAAGTTGTACATAGTAAATTTAGACAAGAAAGCAACAAGCAGTGAAAATATTGTAAAACTGTAACTTAAGACAAACAAGTTGTACATAGTAAATTTAGACAAGAAAGCAACAAGCAGTGAAAATATTGTAAAACTGTAACTAAAGACAAACAAGTTGTACATAGTAAATTTAGACAAGAAAGCAACAAGCAGTGAAAATATTGTAAAACTGTAACTAAAGACAAACAAGTTGTACATAGTAAATTAAGACAAGAAAGCAACAAGCAGTGAAAATATTGTAAAACTGTAACTTAAGACAAACAAGTTGTACATAGTAAATTTAAACAAGAAAGCAACAAGCAGTGAAAATATTGTAAAACTGTAACTTAAGACAAACAAGTTGTACATAGTAAATTTAGACAAGAAAGCAACAAGCAGTGAAAATATTGTAAAACTGTAACTTAAGACAAACAAGTTGTACATAGTAAATTTAGACAAGAAAGCAACAAGCAGTGAAAATACCGTCAAACTGTAACTTAAGACAAACAAGTTGTACATAGTAAATTTAGACAAGAAAGCAACAAGCAGTGAAAATATTGTAAAACTGTAACTTAAGACAAACAAGTTGTACATAGTAAATTTAGACAAGAAAGCAACAAGCAGTGAAAATATTGTAAAACTGTAACTAAAGACAAACAAGTTGTACATAGTAAATTTAAACAAGAAAGCAACAAGCAGTGAAAATACCGTCAAACTGTAACTTAAGACAAACAAGTTGTACATAGTAAATTTAGACAAGAAAGCAACAAGCAGTGAAAATATTGTAAAACTGTAACTAAAGACAAACAAGTTGTACATAGTAAATTTAAACAAGAAAGCAACAAGCAGTGAAAATATTGTAAAACTGTAACTTAAGACAAACAAGTTGTACATAGTAAATTTAGACAAGAAAGCAACAAGCAGTGAAAATATTGTAAAACTGTAACTTAAGACAAACAAGTTGTACATAGTAAATTTAGACAAGAAAGCAACAAGCAGTGAAAATACCGTCAAACTGTAACTTAAGACAAACAAGTTGTACATAGTAAATTTAGACAAGAAAGCAACAAGCAGTGAAAATATTGTAAAACTGTAACTTAAGACAAACAAGTTGTACATAGTAAATTTAGACAAGAAAGCAACAAGCAGTGAAAATATTGTAAAACTGTAACTAAAGACAAACAAGTTGTACATAGTAAATTTAAACAAGAAAGCAACAAGCAGTGAAAATACCGTCAAACTGTAACTTAAGACAAACAAGTTGTACATAGTAAATTTAGACAAGAAAGCAACAAGCAGTGAAAATATTGTAAAACTGTAACTAAAGACAAACAAGTTGTACATAGTAAATTTAGACAAGAAAGCAACAAGCAGTGAAAATATTGTAAAACTGTAACTAAAGACAAACAAGTTGTACATAGTAAATTTAGACAAGAAAGCAACAAGCAGTGAAAATATTGTAAAACTGTAACTTAAGACAAACAAGTTGTACATAGTAAATTTAGACAAGAAAGCAACAAGCAGTGAAAATATTGTAAAACTGTAACTAAAGACAAACAAGTTGTACATAGTAAATTTAGACAAGAAAGCAACAAGCAGTGAAAATATTGTAAAACTGTAACTTAAGACAAACAAGTTGTACATAGTAAATTTAGACAAGAAAGCAACAAGCAGTGAAAATATTGTAAAACTCTAACAGAACAGTGAAAATTTAGACAATCCATACTAAAGCCATCTGGATAAACAACAGTGTACTTAAATACCACAACTCTGGAGTCCTGCCCACCCAATCTTAGTAAAGAGTAGTCATCAGAATAATTGATAAATATAATAAAGACAAATTTGAAAATGTAATGAGTTACAGAATATACTATCTGATTGAAAATGTCAAAGGTTGTTATGTGCACCGAGTCTTCATACACATTGTTAAGAGTACAGGGGTTGATTTCACAAAGAGTTAAGATTGATCTGAGTGGAAATCAATTTTAGTTGCTAAGCAAAGTGTGATGTCACAATGCAAATCACTATGGTAACACTGACAACTCATCTTAAGATGAATCTTAGTGCTTTGTGAAATCGACCCCTGGTAATTAAAAAGAAGCTATGACTAAACTTTGAGTAAATAAGTACGGGTTAAGGGTGTTGTGAAGGGGCCGTCCCTGTACCACCGAAAGCTGCTGCAAACTTACAAAAGATATGCGGATCAGCTTTTATGCTGCGATGACATTTTAAAAATTAAACCATTTAACTAGCTATCTATCTATCTACATTGTATTATTTGTGTTTTTGCCCATACATTGATTTGTGTTGAGCACTATACACTCAGTACTTTCCCGAGGCCTGTAAAAAAAAAATCCATGGACATAATCCTTGGCTGGGATTCGAACCCACGACCCCCGCCATTCTAGAGCAGATGTCTTACCAACTAGACTACCCAGATTGCCCAGCAGCTAGAGGCAGTTCGAATCCTATTAGCAGCGTGTACCGCGACCATTATAATGGATGTGAACTTTTGCATCAAGGATAAAGAATGTTATTTGTGTTTTTACTCATACACCGATAAGTGTTAAGCACTGTATACTCAGTACTTTCCCGAGTATTTTCATTGAATAAAAACGTATTTCAAGTGCTGAATTACTACCTCATAAGAGCTCAGTAAGTGCAGGTGCTTTTCAGTATTGAGCTATTTGTTATGTTGATTAATATTTCAAGTTGCTCTTCAATTTTCACAAACAATGAACACATTACTTTTTTGCAAGCCTGCGGCGGGACCAGATGCTCAAATTGATGTACTGTACTGTTCAGACAGTATCTTTTGTCAGTATTTTAATGGACAGGGAGAAATTACGATGACATTAATGAGCAGATGGAATAACAGACACATCGGCAATTCAATAGCTTACTTCATGGAAAGAGGTTTGAAAGCCTCTTTATTGTAAGCGGCAGTCAACCGTGAAGGGAGAAAACTAAGCTATCTTTGGACTGCTCAACATGTGACTACGAATGTATCTTTTGAATTTCCAAACATGAGCTGATGAGTAGTTGCCACACATTACAGTTTTCCATTGTGTTTTTACCCATTGTGTTTTTTTTTTGTACATTTTTTTTTATTTATTTGTTTCTTTTGGCAGGGGGTGGCTCAGTGGTGAATTGGTTAGTTATAAGTGAATCTAGAACACCGAACATTCAGGGGTTTTATGCCAAGCCCACAGACGCTGCTACATATGTCACCAGTTTTATAATTAAAAAAAAAAATAGATTAAATAAAATGAAAAGTCATATCACCCTGATGGTGATCCCTATTTTGCCCCCCCCCCTCCCCCGGAATAAAGATATTGACAAATTAGGGAGACCACCAACATAGCGCTTGATAGCTCAGTTGTTAAAGCTTCGATACATTTATGATAATAATATAATACTCGATGGGCATCTCAAAGCGCTCAGTGTTTTTTCCTGCAAGGTATATGCAGAGTTTTGTTTTTTAATACTATGAGACCTGTTCCTTTACATAACATCATGTCATGGTTTTACAAGGTCCTGTGGCACAATCTGCAGCTGATCAAACCAGGAACCCCTTCTCTTTTTGATAAGTGCACTGGGTTCTTTTACGTGCATTACACAACACACCGGACCTACGGCTTTACGTCCCATCAGAAGGACGCAGCAATAATGGTTAAGGACACAAGTGTCATGACCTGGACTCCAACTCACACTCTGCTGATCAGAAACGCCAGAGCTTGAGTCCGGTGTTCTTATCCGCTCGGCCACGCCAGGCCACAAATACCTATAGCCATTGGTGGCAGGTTCAAATCCTGTTCCAGTCAATTTTTCTCTGCTCAACCCAAAATTTTGAATATATTGCATCAGGATAAGATAAATGCTAGAATAAAATAATTGACAGAATTTTAGAACAGATCTTAACCACTCCCACAGCTCGGAGATGAGAGTCTAATTTGAATCGTATAATTAGCAGCGGTTAATAGATGTAATTAGTGCATTGGGGATGAATAATATAAATTGGGTTTTACGATTTTTATCAATTTTTTACTCTTTGGTACAAACACCCTCGCACAATCCGATAATTCCAGCAGTCCGATTAGCTCACCCAATCTATTCAACAGTCAAACTGAGCCCACCTGTTCATTAATTCAAGCATCTGCAAGTTGATTAGCTTTGATGACATTGATTTTGTTTTTTTTATTAGCTCCGTTCAATCAGTCTCACACCTACACTGCCGTCGGTATCTATGACTTGAATATCACAGCTAGCAACCTCTTCAGCAATGAGACCGTGCTTGTCACCATCAATATCCAGAATCCTGTCATAAGAAGTCACTACGATATCACGACAAACAGCCCTCAGGCTGTAGACGGCGACGGAACGCGTATGTATAGTCTTTGACAGTTGTATATACTTTTACAGCATAGCTTGGCGCTTCTTGATGTGTTTTCAGGCGAATGATTAATCAGGAATTTTCCTGATTTGGTTTTTGTTTTCCCCTTGGAAGATCTTTCTTTTCCTTGAATGTTTTGAGCGTACAATCCAGGGAAGTGCGGCTCGACCCTGCCGTGTCCAAACCGCCTGGTTGTTTATTTTTTCTGATGACGTCAACGAGTCTATTGACCCAATGGGAGACTTTGGAACGCAGTAGGTGGCAGCAGACTTAAATGCACCAGGTCAATTTTCCATTGTTTGCGTACTTCTGAGCATGCGCACATTTCCGAGAACAATGGATTTACCTGGTAAGTCTGCTGCCACCTAGTGTCCTCAAAAGCCTCCCATTCACCTGATGCCACCACCACAGTTACTTTGGTTGCGCCATGTTGGGAGTCAATGTCCCCATGTGTTATGTACAGTGTAGTGAACATTTTAGGCCACGCGGCGTTTACGTGTTTACCTTAATTTGTACGCGCAATTTGCGGTAGACATCACGTCTGGCTACTGTCAGTATATAATCTGGGTTGCCACCAGTAACCCAGATTATGCTGACTGACGTTATTTAAGAACACTATTGATCTAGGTTATGGGATTATAATCTGTCACTTATGAACGAGGGCTCAGTGTTCCTTCGTTCAGCTTACTACTGACACAAATGAGGGAGTTTTGGGCGGGTAGACAGTAACCGGATGTGATTCTGGTTCCAGGGGTCAATAAATCCTCTGAAATGCGGCATCCTGGAAGTTCATTTTATTTTGTTTTATTTTAATTTAGTTCATTATCACCAACCAACAGCGGTGAACTGCGGATTACAAGAAGGGATTAATATGAACGATACTTCTTTCTCTTAACCAGTTCCCGCTGGGAATCTTCCCCTTTTTTTTCCTGTCCAGCCTGATGGGATTATTTTCTCGGAGTTGCTGGAATCAGTTTTCATTTGTCAAAGAAAATTTGACTTGGAAAAGCCAAGAGAATAACAATTAGGGAATAACAGTGCGAGGACCCGGTCTTCACTGCTTGGTAATGACCGGGGTGGTGGCTGGCCGCTGTTACTGACCAAGCCGGAGGCGCGGTCGTTAACAGCGGCCAGCCACCACCCAAGGTCATTACCAAGCAGTGAAGACCGGGTCCTCGCACTGTTATTCCCATTAATAAATACCTTTTTAACGAAATAAACGGCTAAAATCGTCCATTTTGTAACTTTTCTTTCTCGGCGATACTTTCTTGTTTTGTTAGCCGGTCTTTATATCGCCGTTAATACACCCCCACGTGATCAGGTTTTGACCAATCAGAATCCACAAACTGTCCTAGGTATTTATTAATTCTCTTTGAAGCACCACAGGTTTTGTCTCTGTTTAAGTTTCAGGCGTGCATTATTAATGTGACGTATATACATCAACAGTTTACAAAAACTTGGTAGAAGCACAACAAAAACAACAACCCAAAACTAGTGCAGTTTTTATAACTCTTGGCCCATAGTCAAAACAGGAGACTGCAGTTTTTTTATTCTTGGCCCTCAGGGGACTGCTTTTTCAGGAACTTTTATTTTTATACAACCACACCCCGGTTCATTTACTTTAAAAAAACAAAACGTCTTATTGTACCGTCTCTTGTTCATGAGAAAAGTCTGAACTTGGCGTCTTAGTCTCATTTTATTTGAAACGAAACAGAATAGCTTAGGGAGTTTGTATAAGATATGATTTTAGTTGTGCCTTACACTGGTGTTATGTATATTATGTCACGTATGGTTGTGTTTTATAAGCACTGCAGACTATGTAACATTTGTTTACAAAAAGAGTGACCTTGTACATTCCAGGGCCTTTCTGGCAGGCAAGATACTGCACTGGTCATATGGGAAAGTTTACATTACGTGTCATAATTTCCGCATTAATTCAAGAGTTATAAAAATAACAGCTGAACGAGTTTTTTTAGATGTGCCCTCTTTCTTCCTGTCAAAAGTTGATACTAAAGAGGAACAGTGCAATCTTTATAAAATACAATATTTGATGTGTTCTGCCATTGGGGTGGTACAGATCGTGCCTGCAGGAAGTCCAGGCGCAGTGATGTCACAGGTTACACCGTCTATATTCAGTGCTTTTCCGATTCCTGCTGGAAAACGAGAAGACTCAAAAGGCACTGCCTATCATACAATAATGCAAGGCAAAGTCATACAGGCATTTAGGCCTAAAGTTTAAAGATGGTTGCATTAATGATAACAAACAATTTGTTTTTTCATTATCAGCTGGCCCTATTGACTTTACCATAAGATTGACCAATCCATCTGGGGACGCTGTTGCTACCTCGCCAGAGGCCACCTTCAAATGCCTTGAGGAAAGCTTTGCTTCTGCAGAATTAGCTGACCTGTCCCTCCTGACTGTAGACGGACAGCTGAAGACCCACTCGCTACATTTCGTCAATGAGGGTATTTACACCATCAACATCACAATCGCTAATCTCGTCAGCGAGGAGAGCTACATTGTTAAGGTAAATCCTGACAAAGTTGGAGTAAGTGCTGACCAGGAAAATTGTACCTGTGTGCACTCATTGACCTTTTTTAGTCAACGGTGTTAGTTTGATGTAGTATCTGAACCAGCTGGGGGAGGTGCAGTCGCGTTCCTGTACTGGGCCTTTATAATGATGAGATAGAGGTATATTATGAAACCATAATATTAATAACAACTAGTTCTTGTATAGCGCATTTCACAATAACAACTCGATGCACTTAACATTAGTGCCCTGGTCATTTGGGCCAATAACAATCCTGTAATCTTTCTCAGCTCCCAGGGGGGAGTTCACAGCGCGGGCCTTTTTCAAACAAAGTATCAACCTCTACTCTCGCAGGTACCCATTTATACCCCTGGGTGAAGAGAAGCAATAGACCGATTGCGCGACCCGCGTCACGTGACCCATTGTGAGTATCAAATGTAAACACACACGGCGTCCTCCATAGGAAAGTGCGGTACGGTACACGATGATTGTTACGTTTAGTTTATTCTATCGAGGCTTTTCTTGCTCGAAATCTGTGAAAAATATTCCAGAGTTTGTGCCAGAGACCGTCGAGTGGCTGAATAAAGCCAGTAAGGACAGTTCCAGCAAGTCTTGAAAATTGTACAAGTATCGTATAAATGTGCACAATGTGTACAGCGCACGACGGAATCTTACCTTAGCCTGACTACCGCAATCACACACTTTTCAACACAAAAATTTTTAAAGTTTTGAAGCTGAAATCATCCAAAGAAATTGCTTTCCAAAACTGTGTGATTCCTTTGCCTGTTTGAAATTTTACAAGGCTAGGTATAAATGCTCACTTTTCCAACGTTCTTTACCCTTTTTTTTTTAAAAGTGATTTAGGCCTACATTACAAACAAAATAACAGGCGGATGGCTACATAGTGGTCCAACGCCAGTAGTGCATGACTAAAAAAACCTCTTTTGAGTAGAAATCTGTTAAATTATGAAACAGAAATGTTATTTAAATTAATGCCAAAACATACTACTTTAAATAAAGGGGCTAATTAACTAATTTATCACTTAACAAAAGTAAAATCGACTGTTTTTGTGCTCACTCTGTGTCACGACATATCTCTTTACACGTATTTTGCCATCAGCTGATATGGCGTTATACCCACAGGAGGTCACGTGACTGCATGTCAACATTGGTTGAGCAATCGGTCTATTATGGTGAAGCGCCTTGCTCAAGGACACAAGTGTCATGACCGGGATTCGAGCCCACACCCCGATGACTTAACCACCAGAACTCAGTCAAAATTTGTGCACCACTTTCATAAGGACTCTATCGATTGGAAAATGAGTGCATCGCAAAACTGAATTCCTTGGCCCCCCTCGTTAAGTTACAACGAGAATGCCCTACTCAAGACACCTTGATGTTTGTCACTTTGCTAAAAAAAGTGACCCATAATGAAACCTACCACCATGCTGTAGATTATCAATGTTGTCATTTTCCTGTTTGGTTGAATAGGTTCAGATGTTTGAGACGTTATCGGGAGTCCAGACCAACACCCGGTACAAGCCTTCCTCCTCGGCCTCGTCTATTCAAACACCTGGCTATGGGCCCAGTAGAAACACCTACCCACTAGATCGGCCTGTAATATTCCTAATGACTTACTCAACAGGTAAGGTAAAATATCAGCAATAAAAGAACAATAATAATAATCATAATGGACATTTCAATGTATATTGTTTCCGCCAATTTTGACGCTTACAATACCTGAACATTATTGTTCCAGTCATTGGGCCATTATTTCTTTCCTTAAAGCCCCAGCTCAACATTGGTAAACTGACTGTGAATGTTTCCATTCTTTGCACAAATCAAGACATTTGTAATAAAACCAACCTGTGAAAATGTCAGCTCATTTCATTGTTTCATTTGTGAGAAAACGGTAAAAATGCATTCAGCATTTTTGTACGCATTCCTATAGGTCTCATTGAGGCGAAAAACAATTTTGGATCTTATTTCATTTATTATTTAGAAATGATAATACTTCAGGCAGAAATATTTTCGAGGATAGTTTTCTATCATCATTATCTTTATTCCATGCAAGGTACCTGTAAATCTGTGAACATTTATGTTTTTCTTCTTACCAATGTTGAGCTGGGGCTTTAACCCACTATCTCCGCTTGTTTTGCCTAGTATGTATCAATCACAATCATCAATCACAAGAACCAATGCTGCTCTAACAGGTACCCATTTACTCCAGGGTGAAGAGTAAGCAACTATAGTGTCTTGTATTGTGGACCGGGATTGGAACCTGCGTCCCGATGACTTAGCCACTGGAACGTGAGTCCAATGCACTGTATACCGCTCAACTACTCCACTCCATAGGAAGGGTTCGACAGCTTGTGCAGAGTGCAGTTAGACTTAAACTACAGGGGTGTGGAGGCGGGGATTTGGGGGGGGGATGTAGGGGCACAAGGGGTAGTGTAAGATGCTTTTATCCTTTGCTCCTAATAATTCCTATACCTGTTAAAGTGTGAGTACACATTTAAACAATTTTTTTATTCCGTACCAAAAAGGGCTTTTCGGTTAAAGTGATGCCTCAAACCGAAATCAAACATTTCTAGGAAACAAACAGTGAATGGGCTTTAAAAATGAGGACGCTCGAGACATCGGTCGTGAGATAAATGTGATCGGATGTAAAGCTTGTACTTCTTTAAATGAATTGTGTGATTTTTTCTGTGTTTCCTTTCAGGTTCCAGTGTGAGTTACATCGTTGATTATAAAGACGGTTCAGAGCTGGGAAACTACACACATGATGTTGACGATTTTTCATTTGAGCACCAATTTCCCGAGGTAGGTCGACTAAAACAATAGCACTAACAAATAGAATCTAGTACTGAAAACTTTGTGTGAGACTGAAGTCAATGCAAACACAAGTTCTGAAGCTGTCATCTCAGATTTGATTTTGGTCACAATTTAAACTTTCACAAAGGTCATTTTCAGGGAATGTCGGACAAGTTGACTCGAGACAACCCGTCCGTTGAGACAACTCAGCGGTCAAGACAAGTCAACTATGCAGTGGAGACAAGCCGACGGTTAGACCCTTAGAAACACCGACCGCTGTTTCCACTTCCCTTTTTCGCGAGGGGGCTGCAGAGAAGTGGTCTGGCATGTGGGATGGATGGCATGTAGGATCTTGTTTGTGGTTGCATTGTGAGTTGCACTGCCTAGATGCAGTATCCCCTCCGTGTATGCAGTCCTGGCCTGTCACGCCTGACTGCCGACTGGGTGGCCGTGTAGTGTGTGCGACCATGACGTGGTGGCCTTGGCCAGCCATATACTATGCATGCTGGCAAGTGCCCGGTGGCCTGCCTGCCTGCCGGTCTGACCGTACCGGGGTCTTGCAAATACGCGCGTGCCATAACGTATTCACCAAACTGCCCCCTACTTTGGGTCTTCTCAGACAGTGGATTCTCACCAAACACTTGTCCTGATTTTGGATGATGCTTCTGAATCATGTCTGCAAATTTCAACTTCAGTAGTGAAACAAACTAAAAGTTTTGACTAAGACTGAAAGCAGAATTCATAACTTTCACCTACAGCAGCTAGAAGCTAAGTGATGAATATTTCGCCAAACTCTAACTCTAACGCGCTCGGAGTCCCATGCAGAGCACATCTTCAGTGCCCCCAGAACATGACACACGGGGCTGACCAGCCTGAGGTTTGCACGCAAAGCACAGCTCAGAACATGGCACACGGGGCTGACCAGCCTGAGGTTTGCACGCAAAGCACAGCTCAGAACATGACACACGGGGGTGACCAGCCTGAGGTTTGCACGCAAAGCACAGCTCAGAACATGGCACACGGGGCTGACCAGCCTGAGGTTTGCACGCAAAGCACAGCTCAGAACATGACACACGGGGCTGACCAGCCTGAGGTTTGCACGCAAAGCACAGCTCTTAACCCACCCGCCGACACGTCGAGTAGTCTGAACGTTTGACTCGGTCAGCCTTTGACTTGTCTTACGGTTCAGCCAGCGGATGCAACTGTTGAGTTGTCTCAACTAAAGACTTGTCTCAATGGACGACCTGTCTCGAGTCGACTCGGTCAACTGTCGACTTGTCCGAGCGACTTTTCAGGTCACGTGGTGTGTTGTTTCCAATACAAATGCATCATAAACAGCCAGATTTAAGCAGCCCTGTCAATACACAATCTAAGGTTTGGACAGATTCAAACAACCCGTGACAATGCTAGGCTTCAAGAATCTGGTACATAACATGAAAAAAACTTCTTGTTGTACACAAGCGATGTTGGCATCTATATTTTGTAATTCTTTGTAATATTGTCTTGTATGCTGATGTCTTAAAACAGATCGGGACATATGATTTAGTCCTCACGTCCAGTAACCCAGTCACCGCGGCCCAAGATCTGAACTTCACAGTCCAAATCCTTCGGCCAATTAGAGGCATCCACATCCTCGACACGAAAGTGACGAGGATCAACCAAACGCGCTACCTAACCCTTAAAATGGAGGACAACGGAACAGACTCGTGCCTCATTGTCAACTTTGGCGACAACACGCCGACCGTCGCATACGGTCAGTGCGCTGACCACAGCAACAATCTTGGGGAACTCTCCACAGAGATCCTCTTGTCCCATGTTTACACCAAACAAGGGAGCTTCGATGTTCAGGCGTACGGATGGAATACCCTCTCATCGGAGAACTCCTCCACTCTGATCCCAGTGATGGAGGCCATGAAGTATTGCGGGCTGCCGAATACTTCAATACAGAACCCCAGTCCGGGATGGTGGCACCCTAAGGTCGTAACTCGCAAAGATCGTCTCGGCTTCCTGGGGATTACCAAGCTGAACTGCTGGTTCACGGACAACAGCAAGTTGTGGACCTTACACAGAGTGGACCCGCAGACCGGCAGTATTGGGGAGGATGTTACAAGTAAATTGGAGCAGCAGTATGATACAGTGACACTGGTCATTGAAGGTAAAGATATAAAATTTAAAAATTTAAGTAAACAAACATTTTGTAAAAAAAACTGTTAATGGCCTCACTTTTTTTAAAAGCTAAAAAAAAAGGCCTTTTAGCGTTCGAGGAAGTCTCTGCTAGGGTTGAAACATGAGGTTGAAACATACAATTTCTTTTTGTATTTATGTGATAGATATTTTTATAACACACCTCTCCCTGGTTCTTTATCCTGATTGGCTGAAACACGGTCGCGTGGGGGTGAACTAATATAGCCTAGTGCATGAAATCTGCACCATACGCACCGCACGCGCTTCATTCGGGGGAAATAGTTCACAAAGCGGGAAACAGTTTCAAAAACCCAAAAACTATTGACTGGTAAAGAGCGCCCTCAAGAAAACGACAGCGTCTGCGGATATAATGGAGAAGAATCTCCGGCCAAGAAACCGCGATTTACTCTTCTAACCGACATTTTGGATTGAGGTGTGTTATAAAACGCATATGGACTGGCATTATTCAGGCAATAGTGCACGTCTATGCACCCCTCGGGCCTGTGAGTGACCAGGAGAGGGTCCTATTTCCCTTCGGCCTTGGGGAATTGGACCCTCTCCTGGTCACTCACAGGACCGAGGGGTGCATAGACGTGCACTATTTCCCTCATTGCCAGTCCATATGTGTATAATATGATATTTTCCACATGTTATAGTAATAAAGTATTAAATAATTATAGACACAGACAAACCATTTTTAATAAATCTGTCACAAGGTTGTTTTTAAACTTCCAAGGGTTACTATTAGATTTTTTTCTTCTTCTAAATCTCCATTTAAAAGGATGATAAATGAGTGGATTCATGCCCATCTTCTAGTTTTTCAGAAGACACAGCATTTAACCAACCGGTGAAAATTTAATCTAATTTGATGGTCACAGTAAGGAAAAATGGTTGAAGTGTATGGTCAAGACTTTGTTCTTGTTGCTTATTTTTTATTTCTGTAATCAAAATAAGCAAATTTGGGGATCTTTCAGGGCTATTTTCTCGATGTTGACAGTGTTTCAGACGGAAATATTTCGCACACTCTGGATTTTTCCTAATACGCAGGTACCCCTCCCGAGCCGCGGGACCCAGCCGTTCTAGACGCTATGTGTGATCAACGAGAATTTTGCTCTTATTATGATTATTAGATCATTAGTGAGGTTTCCAATTTGAAAGTAATCGATGAGCACTTACTAATGCTGTTCTTTGTATTTAATCATACCCTGTCAAGAATTCACTTTGGATATTGCCATGTACCGCATTGGCTTTCAAGTCACAATGAACAAAACATTGACGGAAAACATTGAGGTTTCGGCGAAGGCGTACGACTACTTTGACGTTCAGCGATCAAAGTTGATCGTCGCCCTCATGGACAGTCAGCTGACATCGTTAGCCAAAGCGTGGGGTACCAGCTTGGATCTGATACCAGGGGAGGTGTCTAGGGATCCAGATTTACGTCCTGAGGAAGAGCAGGTGAGATTTATTGAAATCCCTTTGGCGCTCTACCTACTGGAGGTCACAGGTTCAAATCCTGCTCTGGTCAATTTTACTTTGTTCACCCCCAAATTGATGTTTTTTGGTACACCATGTGATCATTTCTTGTGGTTATTCGCTACATGCAACGTACAACTCTTGACCAATTAAGGGTCTTCCTTTGACCTCGGTGAGAGCGCTTTTTTTAGCTTGTGACATCACATACAAGAGGTCGATTGGTTTGTTATTAATGTCGGACTTGTGTGCTCTAGTTGTCGTAAAGAGATTTTAACAAACCAAGCAATAAACCATTGCAAGGGAAACTCAGTGGGTAAATTTGTTATTCAATTTTGGGGGTGAACAAAGAAAATTGACTGGAGCGGGATTTGAACCTGCGACAACCGGCTTAACGTACCGACGCTCTACCAACTAAGCTAACAAAGAAAACTGACTGGAGCGGGATGTGAACCTGTGACCACCAACCTGATACCCTACCAACTAAAAAAAAAATTGAGTAACAAAACAGAAGACGTTGACACATTTTGTAATGTAAAGTGGGATTTCTCAGTTACTTTTGGGGCATCCAGAGTCGACTTCTCATAAAAAATACTGTTCGAATAGTTCTAATAACTAAAACAACCTAGTGAAAAGTTATCAAATGTATAGCTACACTGCAAAGATCTACTCTTGTGGAACACCTCAGTTTGGTCTCCTCACAAAAAGTTGACATTCCCTTTATTGGTTTTTATTATCTACTCACCAGGTATTTGATAATATCACCTATTATTGCCGGCGTAAGGGTGAAAAGTGGCCATCAACAAAGGTACCCATTGCCATTCCTCTGGAAAGAAATGAGTCCGCAAGTAACAGCAACAACACTGGATGTTTTGGCACTGGTAAGATACGTTTCACTCTTTTGATTTTGCCCTTCACAGAGATGTGATAAGCACTGTATACCACAGGTAAACTACTCGGACGGGATTCGAACCCAGGACCACTCCCCGTGTTCTAGAGCAGATATCTTAACCACGAGACCTCCTGGCCTCTCGTCATTGGGCACGCTCGGTGGTCCGGAGATCTGCTCTAGGATGTAGGGGTCACGCAAGGGTTTGAATCATAAGCGAGTAGCATGTCTGTGTGCATTAGTTTTCGAAGGACTCAGGAAGCACTGTGTATACAGTGCACATCACACTCCGGTGTTATTGGTTCCAGCTTGATTGTGAACAGTTTATGCTTTTCCATCCGTACGTCTCGTTTCTTATTGTCTGTTGACAGTTGGTCTGTCTATCTTCATCGGTCATGTCTACTGTCAGGCAATTTGTCTGTTTGCCTGTTTTGTGTTTCACAGTCTGTTCAAGTCTTTCTGTCATGGTCATCAAGTTGGTTGTATTGATGTTCTGTGTCTTTCTGTCTATCTGCTTGTTACAATTTTTAATCATGTCTTAACGTAAGATAAATAACTTGTATTTTAAGTACATTTTGTAAATTTTGATATTTCCTTAAAGTTCCATAGTTTTTCATTTTTATAATGTATAGCTGTGAAGCGCCTTGAGCGTCAATTTTGACGGATTTGGCGCTATATAAATGTCATTTATTATTATTATGATTTTATTAAAAACATAGACTCAACAGCATTCTTCTTGCTTGAAGTGAGGTGAGTTGCAAAGAGAGTTGGCCTATGTGTGGGCCTTGTCACACAAGGCAATTTGTACAGGCAACTTTGAGGCAGCCAACCGAACAAGGGATCTTATTTCCAGCGACTTACCTTCCCAACTAAAAATTTTCCTGCGCATTTTTTTGTACAGCAAAGCTATTACTCAGCTATTACTCAATGTTTCTTTCTTATAAGCTATATGAAATTAGGGCCGGACAGTGAGCCAGCTTCATCGGTGACAGCATAGCAAGACCAGCCAAAATACACTTCATGGTATCTTGCCCTGCCTTTCACCTCTGTGGACACCGGTTTCGAATCCTACCTTGGTTTGAAGCCTAACATGTGGCTTGGGTTTTCCGTCCCTGCCTTATTACTGGGTTTTCTTTCTCATGTCTAATGTAGACAGTTTCTTCATTAGCTTTTCTTCCCACGTATCGTCAGACAGCCTAGGGTATCAGTCCCTTTTGAAGATCCCTTGGTTTTATTGCCAGAAAGATTTAAAATGAATCAACACAAATTTAATTTTATTTCACATGTTTTATTTCTGAATGGTTCCCTGATATTGTGCTGCCACTGTCTGCAAAGCTATATCCCACTGCTGCTGGGGGGAAAAAAAAATTTCTAAAAAGAAAAGTTTGGTGTTATATGCAGTCCTGTTCAACTTTGACAATCTTGGGCATTCAGGTTGGCTCAGTGGTTTCTGTCCCTGCCTTTCGCCTCTGTGGATCCTGGTTCGAATCCCAGACTGGAGCCCTGCGTAGGGATTAGGTGATTTTCATTGCGTGGGGATTCCCCGTTTGGGTTTCCTCACAGATCTCAAACTAAACATTTCTGCATCATCTTCTCTACACAGGTATCTTCAGGCCTACGGGTCACAGTGCTGGATGCTTTTGAGGGTCCCTCGGTTCAACAAACAGAAAGATGTAGTTGTAATAATAAATAATAATTTCAAGCAATAAACTACAAGGAAAACTGACTGGATAAATGTTTAAATCAAATTTGGGGGGAACAAATAAAAAAATTGACCAAAGCGGGATTTGAACCTGCGACCACCATAATCTCAGAGCATAGGATGTTATTTTATTTGACCGTACTGATGAGAGTCCAAGTAATGTATGACTCGACATAAGTTCACTTGTTTGTTGTTTGCCTGTAGGGCCTGGAATCCTGGATCACGTTGACGGGACTCTGAGCTGGAATACATCATTGATGGACCTGGATGTTGTCTTCGAGATCATGGTCATCATCTTGAAAGACGTCCGAAGAGGCAATTTTTCCTTGATGTTGGAGATCAAGGTTGGAGACCCACCTCAAGCAGCAATCAAGTAAAGAGAGCAGTTCTGTGTTTAGAGACCATTCATATCGTCTTGACCTTACAAAACCAACCATCAGAACCCTTCTGACGGGGTGCAAGCCTGGGCGCCGCACCTACATTTCTCATACCTTAAAGGATGTGTGTCCTACTACCTTGTCCTTATGCCATGTAAATTAAGTTTGTATAAGTATAAGTTATCACACAAGCGCCAGTGGAATACGCAAACTTATAGGGCTTCTACGTCCCAAATCCCAGGAGGCCGCAGGCCGAGTCGGATTTGGGACGCAGGCGCACAATATTTCTTTCACAATCCACAATCGTGAGTGTGAGAACAAATTTATCTTCCAGCCAACTTCATACCTTTTTTCACGTGCGACGTGTGAAGTTTAACAATTTTGAGCGTTACTTCATAACGAGCGAGCACGTTCAACGCGCAAAGTTTAGAAGGTAACTTTGCACTGTCCGTATACAATATTTCTTTCACAATCCACAATCGTGCGTGTGAGAACGAATTTATCTTCCAGCCAACTTCATACCTTTTTTCACGTGCGACATGTGAAGTTTAACAATTTTGAGCCTTACTTCATAACGAGCGAGCATGTTCAACGCGCAAAGTTTAGAACGTAATTTTGCATTGTCCGTATACGGAGCGTGACGCAGGATGCTCACAATACACAGAGTGCAATTATAGACCACTGGGAGTATGTATTACGTGACGTCCCTGGTGGAATGAGAATTGTGTAAGAAATGCTTTTGCTACCACAACAGTACATGACTGTATTGTAGCATTGAAACTCAAACATTTGGGTTAATTTTCAGGTTCCACCAGTGACACCACATCATGAGCAAGGCCTATTTTTTTGAGGGGCGTTCCCGGAGAGCAGTGTTTTAAATGAGATAATCTTTTCCCCCTACAAAGAGGAAACAAAGTGTACTGGAATTCATGCTCGAAATCTCCCTTTTTCCGGGGGTGATTGTGTAATCCCCGATTCCAGACCTTCATCCTCTTGCTTTGCAATAGAGGATTACGAGAGATTAACAGGCTGCCACCATTGTTTTTCATTGTATTCGGCATATGGGAGGAAGTCCAAGATTCCAGCATACCATGGCAGATTATCAGGTGTGGCTTAATGCCAGGGGTCAGACCAATTCACTGTAAAACATTTCATAATTTCTTAAAAGAGAATGAACAAATCCTGGTGCATTTTATGAGAATTTAGGTTGTCTGTACTTTATTTAGTCAGGGTTGTTTCAATGTGACATTGATATTAAAAACAAAAAAATTACTTAGGAAGTTCTGAAAAGCTCTGAGAATTAATATTGCCCAGAGGCACAGTAATTTATGTGTGTAATTACTGATGTGAAATGGTTAGCAACAAGTTTGCAGCAGCACTTGGAAATATCTTTTTTGAGTTGGGGTGGCTCTGAAATGAGCAGGCAGTAAATCAGCCCCTGTCACACTGCCTATATGCTTGAGCTGCAGCATTCTTACCTGTTGTTTGTTGTGCCTGTACAGAATCGGCAATGGTACAATCTATGCGCCGGGCGACGGAGTGCAAATCGTCAACCCTACCAGCAGCGTCCGACTGAGTGCTTCGTGTATCGAGTACTGCTATGGAGTCGTGTATAACTGGGAAGTGCACGGGTTGGGTTCAGGGGAAAATGATGTTATTCTGCCAAGGTGGGAGGAGCTGACATCAGGTGGGTGTTGTTGCTAGACCGATCGCCATACCTGTGAAATATCAAGATTTTTTTCCCCCCTGATTTCAGGAATTTTCATCCATCTCCCGGTCACCTTTAAAGTGATGAAGATGCAAGACAGACCTAGCTCCTGGAATAGTTCATATATTTCCATCTGTAGCAGATGTGAATTCCTTCTTGCTCTTCTTTTTTATAGCGCCATAGAAAACTGAAAAATACTTGACGAAGTTTTGTGTGCAAGGCAGTTTCCTTTTCTGTCTGTTGTTGACCCCCCCCCCCCCCCCGCCCCATTAGGAATCAAAGCATGCTGAAGCAGAGGCCACAGACAGACAAGCTCAATGACCCTGAACCAAGAGAAAGAAAATAAAGCAATGAACAGTTGTGTAATGAACAGTATATTGTGTCTTGGTCGAGCGGTTCAGGGTACCAGACACAAGCTCTGGTGTTTCTGATCAGCAGAGTGTAGGTTCAGAACCCAGTCTTGACACTTTTGTCCTTCAGCAAGACACTTAACCATTATTGCTTCGTCTTTAGGATGGAACATAAAGCTGTAGGTCCCATGTGTTGTATTAAGATCTATTAATGCACGTAAAAGAACATAGAACACTTATCGCTAAGAGAATGGGTTCGACCCGGTTTTTCTGGCCCCCCTCATTGAGATGCTGATCAGGCTTTGGTGAGAACCGGCATAGAAATAGAAATAGAAAAGTAACACAAGGCAGAGTAGTTTATATTCATCCTCTATTTTCCAGCAAAAAGTGTCCAACCAACGTGTGAAAAATTGAGCAATATTCCTGATTTTGGGGTTATTATCTCTTAACAGAGAAAAATTATTTTAAGTGGTATTAGGTCAGTTTGGTTTTGAAGAGTACATTCTTTCCATCCTCTACTTTCCAAACACAACATCCAACAAACTTATACAAATTTTGAACTCAATGATCAATGGTTTTTATATTGTCGGGAATTTGTAGCACATTTTATGTTGGGCTTATTTTGATTGCGGCAATTAAGATAAGCCAATCTGTGATTTTGGGAGTCTACAAATGCATTTTTTCATGACCCAGACAATGTTAAAGTCGGAAACATTTCTCTGGAGGATTGACACTGGTATGAAGTAAACAATCCACGAGCAGGGAAATCCATTTTTCTTAGAAATGTGCACATGCTCAGTACTATGAAAACAATGGAAATTTTCAAGTCTGATGCCACCTAGTGGTTAACAACATATTACTTTTCAAAAATTGTGCCTGCTCTACAGGGAATAAGGAGCATCTTTATGTACAGAAAGAGCTCTTTCAGTTGGTACCCAGCCTCTCGGAGTACCAGTTCACCGCCAACCTCCGCAATAACCAGGGTGCGCATGGGTACGCTGGACTGAAGATCAGGCTGAATCAACCCCCTGCTGGAGGCTCGTGCACAGTCCCGTCATATAACCTCACATTGGGGGAAGCCGTGACTGTAACGTGTGAGGCGTGGGAGGACTATGAGGGTATAGTCAGCTACAAATTCTTCGGTGAGGATCAGTTGTTGTTTGTGTTTCTTGTTTTCACTTCTTTGTTTATCAACACAGCTAAGTGAAGATGTAGTACTTCACAGAGCCTCAAACTGGGGGAAGCTGTGAAGGTAACGCGGTGCATGCTGGTCTAGATAACGACAAATCTTTGTCGTTATCGAGACCAGCATTCACCTTGTTCCACGGCTTAACGTGTGTGTCCCCGTATAACTGTATTGTATAACTGTATTTGCGAGGTTGTCTATGACACTCCACTCTGTTGAAAAGAAAAACAGCCTTAATTTTTTGAGTGCTTTTCATTTAATCCAAACATCAATGAGGTCAGTTCATACAGATAAGGATTGCATATGAATTATGATAGCATCCTATATTTGTTCTACCATTAATAGATCCGATCTCTCTCTCTCTTCCCAACAATGAGAAACTTTTGAGAGACTGGCGGCAGCAGACACAACGGCCCTTTTTGACAGTTCTGAGCATGCTCAGTCTTGCCTGCGAGGTTCTGAGCATGCGTACTACTAGTTAGAACCGTAAAAAAGGACCGGCCAATTCGTCGCAGAGCTGACATACTGACGAATAACCTACTTTACAGATCTGACATACCGGCGAATACGCTACAGTAATACTATTACATATTCGCCGGTATGTCAGATCTGCAATGTAGGTTATTCGTCAGTATGTCAGCTCTGTGACGAATTGTAAACTTTGCTGTTCAGGGTGAATCGGGACCAACCACAAAAGTGTTGTATGAAAAAAAAGGTTCTTTGTGCTTTAATTTGTGATTTTGAGGGTCAGAAGAAGGTGTATGTGTTTTATTGACCAACATCGCCTATGGTATGGAAAGGGTGCAATAAGCTTGGTGATGAGCTGGATCTGTGATGTACAATAGGCCCACAAAATTTGTACTTTGTGTGGTTTTCTTTTGATAAAATAGGTTAGGTGTTACAACATGCGTACTGCTTTTATGGGAGCAACCTCATTAAGCTTTTGACAAACACACAAACCTTTAGCTTACCAAAAATAGGTTACACCAGCAAAAATGTCTGGTAAATGTAAGTTACTGGTAGCTGATGTCCAGCTTAGCAGATTCATTTGATGAATAAGCTTAGATGCCTCACAGCTCTATTATAAAGTTGGGCTGATGAAGCTCTTGGTCTAATAAATGCCCTTTTGCTTTCACTGTTGTCATGCTGCAGCTAAGACTATAAACGTGGAAGTCATCTTGCTCACCGGTGTGAAAAAAGTTGTTGATTTAAGACCACCACTTGGCCCTGTGTCTGATGATTACAGACTCTCTCTTGGAGTAACTGTTGAGGACGTCATTGGAGCATCTACTACAGTCATCTTTGCCAATGTTACGGTAGGTCCATCAGTACTCCTCCCATGCCTGTGATGATATGGCTCATTGTGTATTTGTTAAAGCATGGGAATGAATCAGTGTTGTAGTCAAGACAATTTCTCGGACTGAGATCGAGACCTAGACCTCCCCTCAGAGACCCCGACTGAGACGGAGACCTCGGACAAATCTGTACTGTATAACAAACAATTTTCAAAGCCACCTTTGTTCAATTTTCAATGGAATTTTAATGCTGAACCACTGCTTTTTCCCCGTGTGATGGCTAAGCTCAGCCTTCACTATGGGTGTCGCATATGTGGGGAAGAAAGTGTTGACCGTGCTGCACAGCCCTCCAAGAAAACAATTACACCACAGGCTGAGCTTGAACATTACGCTTCCGACGATTTGTTATTCTTTTGGGTTCCTTTTTCATTTTTATATGTTTTTGGATGATTATGAAACGAAGGTCTCAAAAGGTATCGACATGAGACCCCAAGACCTTTTTTCCGAGACAAAGACTGAGACCGAGTCTTCAAAATCGAGACCCGGAAGCAACCGAGATTTCCACAAATTGGGTCTTGGGATCAGTCTTGAGACCGAGACCTGTCTCGAGACTAACAACACTGGAATGAATGTATTCAGATTCCAAAATCATATGTCCGCAGTCTTGATGTACGTTTTGGCAACAGCATGACCATCCTTGAGGATGGTCAAGTCACTTCTTCTTTTTTCCGGGCTGAAATCTTTCCATCTGCGCAACATAGCCAAGGTAATTAGGAGATACCTAACCCCTGGTGTGACGAAGCAGATTCGACATGCTTTTGTCAACAGAAAAAAATCAAATGCAACCCTCCCCAGATTTTATCAGTGGCGTAACTAACGTGCCCCCATCCCCCCCCCCCCAAAAAAAACCTGATGTACGGGTGCCCCCCATTCGGAATCTGGATTTTGAGATTAAAAATTACCAGTGAGCATTTACGTAGTAATTTCAATGTTTTTATAACTGTTTTTATTTATTTACACGCAGAATGTATTTTGTTTTACCTCAGAAGGCACTGAAAAGGGGCTTGTTTACGAAAAATACAAACAGAATCTACAGTTTTGATTGGCCAAAAGTGCCCCCCCAGGAAAAATGGTGCCCCCCCCCTAAAATTTCACCCTAGTTATGCCGCTGGATTTTATTTTTATGGTTTAGGTATGAAATTTAGTCTTACTTTAGCCCCTTGTCACTTATGATGCCAAGTAGAAGACATTCAAATGCAAAGCTTACACGGTAACACTGCATTTGCTATGAGTTGACAAACAACCTCACTAACATGAGAGTCTCTTTCTTCTCCCACCCAGTCAGAGGGGGTGGGAAGGGGGTGGGAACTGAAACACAATTGATGAAAAATGCCAAAAATGTCGCTTAAAAGAGTAATTTGCAATGGAGAAATCTTTCTGCCCACCTATTCCATCCCCCCATCCCACAAGTTTTACGATTTCACAGAGAGCTGCCTAAAGCGCACAAACTTGCTGAGCAGGAAAATGTTACCAGCCACAATACAAAGTCATGTGTGTTGTTGTCTCCGACGTGATGTCTGCTTAGCAGTGAAATTAGTAAAGCACCAATTTTTTTCTGCTGAGACAGTAATGAAACTGTGTTTTTTTTCCCCTTCTTTTTCTGGATGTACAATGCAGGTTACTCCACCCATTGCTGGGAGATCAGAGAACTTCAGTGCTGAGCAAGACGCACTGTACCAGACCCTTAAGGATGAGGGCAACCCAGAGGCCATTAACAGCCAGCTGATTCTTGATGCCTCGTTGCTATTTGAAGCCCCTCAACCACAAGGTATCAGAACATGAGGACTGTGGGATGGACGATGTTCCCTCCGATCCCACCCACATTTTGCTTTGCACAGATTGGGATTAGGGAGTGACCTCACGTGCCAGATCACCTTTGAATTAGGTGACCTTTGACATTGCTCCTAAACCCAGTTTATGCAAAATCTGGTACGTGCGCACACCGCAGGTTTCAAAAGATTTCAAAAGAGGGCTGTTTAGATGTGAACAAATGACACATGGCCTATTGAGCCAATTCACCTGATGTCATCACAATCTTGGTCGCCTCATTTTTGGAGGTCATTGTCCCTGTGTGTTATACAGTGTAGTGCGTATATTAGGCGATGCGGCATTCACATGCTTACCACAGTTTTTTATGCGCAATTTGACTCCCAAAGTAGCGAGCGTGGCTGACAGTAGCCAAGAGTGACTTTGGCGCATTACGGGGTCCATAGACCTTCACGCTCCAAGACAGTATTCATCATTGCTGCAGAACATCGGGAAGATGACATAGGTGATGTCAGTAGGTCCTACGATAATAGAAGTTATCTCACAGCACGAGTGGAATACGGGAAAGTATAGTGCTTCTGCATCCCATACCCTCCGAGGCCGCAGACGCGCTATATTTTTCCCATATTCCACGAGCGTGAGTCTGAGAACAAATTTATCTTCCAGTCAACTGGAAGATGATAGAGCTTTGAGCGCTATTGCATGCGCAACTCGCAAATTTTAGAACGTCATTTTGCACTGTCTGTATACGGAGCAAGACACATGACCCTCAAATTCACAGAGTGCAATATAGACTACTGGGAGTATGATATGGTTTATTATCGCACTCCCGTTAAGCAATCTGATTGGAGGATTAGCGCGTACTGGACGATAAAGATTTATATAAACCTTCCTATTGTTGATAAATAAACCACGCTGGTTGGCATGGACGGCCCAAATGTAGCAAAACATTCAAGTCTTGTTGACAGGCGTTGTGACCAAATTCAACATGTTTGCAAACTTTCTATTTAATTGGTTGGCTTGTTTTCAAGAAATTCTATAAAAAAACTTGAATTGTGGGTAGCTGTTTTTGCTTTGCATTGATGGCCCCCTGGTAGTTTCTCCATCATGGTCGGCAAAAACTCGGGCTGTGACATTGCAAAAGAAGAGTCTATTGGAATTTCTCTCACTTCAATTTTTTTTTATTCAAATTTTGTCCTTGACATCAAGTACTTCCTTGAAGAATGTTGAATATTTTTCTTAAAAAGAAACCCATAAAATAGAATTACCTGTTGCAAACTGCTTCCCAACCAAAATGACGTTTGGTATAAATGCAAGCAAACTGTAATGGCCTCATTGTTTCGACCCTAGCAGAGTCATTCTCAATGGCTAAATGACAACACTGCACATACACAAGTATTCCACTCTAACAGAAGCAGTCGGGTGGAAAGAAGTGAAAAGGGAAGAGCAGAAAAATGATGATATAACAATACCAATTCAATGGGAGACTTTTGAAATGTTAGAGGGCGCCCCAGTAAGCCGTCCTTTACTATTGGTCTCATAATAGAAAAGGACCGCTTACGAATGACGTTTGAAGCTTTGCATGGTATGGATAATAAGAAATTTTACTTCGTAAACTTGCAGGGCACAACCATGTGCGAATCTCTTTTCGGAGGAGTAGTGTTGGCTCTGAAAATAGCCGTTGGAAAAAGAACCGTAAAATCCTTCCTAGGCCGTCCAATGGACTGCTTGACAAGTCACTGTATATGACACTGATCAATGCTGATCCAATTTAAACATATGTGACTCAGCCTGTGTGAATGAGACACTTTGAGGTAAAAATGTAAATTTCAATTTCATCATGTAGGGCATCTTCCAAGGATTAAAACGACACCACACTGACCTCTACAGAGTTTACGGTTCCAATCCAGAACAGTCAACTCTGTAGAGAGGTCAGTGTGGTGTCGTTTTAATCCTTGGAAGATGCCCTACATGATGAAATTTGGACTTAACATTTTACCTCAAAGTGTCTCATTTACACAGGCTGAGTCACATATATGTATTCAATGAATGTACTGCATTGGTTTGAACCGGAGTGTCTGTTGGTATGTTTCTTTCACTCCAGATGCTGATGATGATTCTGGGGATTCCCCGACTCAGGTAATATTAACATGCCTCACAGTTCTAGGTGTAATGCACCGGCTCGCTATGTGCCGCATGTTTATGTACACACGCTCACAAGCGATATTATATAACCTTAGAGTAACGTGCCGAGGCTGGGCGGTCAAGCGCAACGGACACCAGCTCTGGTGTTTCTGATCACTAGAGTGTGGGTTCGAGTCCCGGTCTTGACACTTTAATAACGGCAGATATTTTACGATAGGTATAAAGTTATGTGCCGCATGTTTATGTACACACGCTCACAAGCGATATTATATAACCTTAGAGTAACGTGCCGAGGCTGGGCGGTCAAGCGCAACGGACACCAGCTTTGGTGTTTCTGATCACTAGAGTGTGGGTTCGAGTCCCGGTCTTGACACTTTAATAACGGCAGATATTTTACGATAGGTATAAAGTTAATTTTGAATCCTGTTGGGTTGGTTGTGGCGTGTCTCGGCTGAGGGGTCAAGCGCACTGGACTCAAGCTCTGGTGTTGCTGATCAGCAGAGTGTGGGTTGGAGTCCTATTCTTGACACTTGTGTCCTTAAGCAAGACACTTCATCATTATTACCTCATCCATGGATGTACGGAACGGACAGTCGTTGGTCCTGTGTGTTGTGTAATGCACACAAAAGAACCCAGTACACTTATCGATAAGAGAAGGGGTTTTCCCCTGTGTTTTCAGGCAGATTGCTGCCGCATTTAAACCATTACAAGGTTCTAAATGTATATAAGTGGGTCTTATAACATAGCTCCGCATACCTTTTGTAAAAATAATAAGCACTTTGAGACGCCATTCGGTTCTGATAAAGCGCTATATAAGAATTGCATTTCATCAACATCAAGTCTTTTACTGGTGCTTATCTCTAAATATAGAGGCCAGGCTGTAGGTGTAGCTCTGACTATTTGCTTGGAGGAGCCTTGTAGGCTCCCTGGCTGTATGTTTATCTTTTGTAGTGGAGCTTGTAACAGTCATGTACATAGGGTCAGTTATGAAGAAAGATCGTGAGGTCAGTTGACAATGTCTTCAAACCACATGACTACAGTGCGTGCCATGTGTAAAGAGTCCAGCTTAGTTTCCCGCTGTTCTGTTCTTTATTTCCAGTCGGAGGAAGAGTTAGAGAAAGCTGAAGAGGAGAGAGCTGCTGCTAAGACTGAGGTACGTTCAGATACTAAGGTTGATAAAAGACCGGACTTGTTTCTCCTCATCCGCCAAAAAGGCTTTTATATACAGCTGCCACAAACCTTTGTAATGATCGTCCATCTGAAATTCGTCATGCTTGTTAAACGGGGGTCTGTTGGGTTAAAATTCCATTTTGAGATGCATCCGTTTTCCAATAGAGTCCTTACGAAAGTGGGACAACAGACTTGTAGTTGTTACACTGTCATGTGGGGTGTCGTGGCCGAGCGGATAAGAACACCGGACTCGAGCTCTGCTGTTTCTGATCAGCAGAGTGTGGGTTCGAATCCCGGTTGTGACACTTGTGTCCTTGAGCAAGACACTCGACTGTAATTGCTTTTCTCCACCCAGGAGTAAATGGGTACCTGTGAGGGCAGAGATGGTCCATGTGAATGATTAGCTTGGGAGCGCGGTTACTCGCAGCACCGGCTGTATACTCCCCAGGGAGCTGAGATGGTTTAAGGAATGAAATAAATGGCCCAGTGAGCAGGGGTAGTAATGTCAGAGGCACTTTGATACGCCCTTCGGGCTGTGATAAAGCGCTATATAAAAACTGGTTATTATTATTGTTACTATTACAAGGACTCTATGTATCGGAAAGTGAGTGCATCACTAAACAGATTTTGACATTAAAGCACCTCTTTAACTAATGTTCAGTTTGAAACATCATTTTGGAGTTTACCCTTACACCCATGTGTGATAAGCACTCTATACTGTTGCTTTACGAGTCCAGTGAAAAAAAAAATCCATGAGCTTCTCGGGTTCGATTTAATCCTATGACCCCCCGAATCGGTAACCATTAGACTGGTAACCTGTTCATAGCAGCCCTTAAAACCCGCTTATATCAGTCCTGTTTTGCATCACAGGCTCTCATTTATCTCTTGTTTCAACTCGTACTGTTTGGTAAGCATTGGGAAACCTTCATGACCTTATATGCAAATGGTATTGTCATGCGGCATTGCATACACTATATCGGATCTGGAATTCCACAGAGGCCTTGAAGGCCATGGCCTGTGTTGCCCTGGTCTTGGCCTTGGTGCCCCAACAAAAAGGTTCACATTGACTTCGAGGTTTGCCAAAGGAAGTGCCCTTTGCAAAGTAAAAATGGCCTTGCCCTCTCAAAGATGAAATTCCAGGCCTGATGTTTTGCACTCACGGAATAGGGTGCACTTTAAACTACAGTATTGTAGAATAAGGCAATTATTACTGATCTCTTCTTCCCTTAGGAAGTGTCAAGGATGGCTGAGCTGGTGTCCGTTATAGAGTATGCGAGCACAAAGGATGTTACCTCAACAACTAGCACCCTGGCTCTCATCACTCAGGATTCTGCAGCGTTATCACTCAACACACTGGTGAGAATGGGAAAGGAGCCTTGGGAAATGCCATGTGTACTTGTTGTATCTCAAGCATCCTGGCAAACTTTTCTCCTTGTACCCAGAGTTCTAAATAAAGTTTACCCAAGTGCGCAAATTATCCTAGCCAGGAGTTCTCCTTTGTACCCAGAGTACCCTTGTCAAATTTTCCCAAGTACCAAGATTATCAAAGCCAAGTTTTCTCCTTGTACCCTGAGTTTCCCAATCAAGTTTCCCCAAGTACCCAAATAATCCTAGCCATGAGTTTTCCTTTGTAGCCAGAGTACCCTTGTCAAATTTTCCCAAGTACCAAGATTATCGAAGCCAAGTTTTCTCCTTGTACCCTGAGTTTCCCAATCAAGTTTCCCTAAGTACCCAAAATATCCTAGCCAGGAGATTTCCTTTGTAGCCAGAGTACCCTTGTCAAATTTTCCCAAGTACCAAGATTATCAAAGCCAAGTTTTCTCCTTGTACCCTGAGTTTTCCAATCAAGTTTCCCCGAGTACCCAAAATATCCTAGCCAGGAGTTTTCCTTTGTACCCAGAGTACCCTTGTCAAATTTTCCCAAGTACCAAGATTATCGAAGCCAAGTTTTCTCCTTGTACCCTGAGTTTCCCAATCAAGTTTCTCAAAGTACCCAAATTATCCTAGTCAGGAGATTTCCTTTGTAGCCAGAGTACCCTTGTCAAATTTTCCCAAGTACCAAGATTATCAAAGCCACGTTTTCTCCTTGTACCCTGAGTTTCCCAATCAAGTTTCCCCGAGTACCCAAAATATCCTAGCCAGGAGATTTCCTTTGTAGCCAGAGTACCCTTGTCAAATGTTCCCAAGTACCAAGATTATCGAAGCCAAGTTTTCTCCTTGTACCCTGAGTTTCCCAATCAAGTTTCTCAAAGTACCCAAATTATCCTAGTCAGGAGATTTCCTTTGTAGCCAGAGTACCCTTGTCAAATTTTCCCAAGTACCAAGATTATCAAAGCCACGTTTTCTCCTTGTACCCTGAGTTTCCCAATCAAGTTTCCCCGAGTACCCAAAATATCCTAGCCAGGAGATTTCCTTTGTAGCCAGAGTACCCTTGTCAAATGTTCCCAAGTACCCCCTGTTCCCAGTGTTCCCCAATCAAGGTTCCCCAAGTATCCATAAAAAAATTATCCTAGCCAAGTTTTCTCTGCGGCAATCAAAGTAAGCAATGGTGGTTTCCAGAGTCTTCAGATGCTATTTTCTTGACTTTGACAGTATTTCTGACGGAACTATTTCTCTGCAGGATTGGTACTGCAAGCGTTATAATCAGTGAGCTTTCAGTCAGATTGTAACTAATCATTTTTTGTGATGATAAATACCAAACCCTGTATATTGTCTTTAAGATGGTGTATGGTCATTCTGGACGTAGAATCCATCAGGTGAGGGTGTACCTTAGCTCACCCATTGGGATTTGTATGGCAGTATTCAGCATACCTCTCATACCTCTCTGGACTTGATATCTAACTTAAGGAACCTCCAGATGTCTTTGTCATAAAGCAATGTTCTTAGAATAAAAATGGGCAACCCTTGCTATATGTTTGCTTTGCAGTAAAACCATGTGATATAGGCGTGTATAATTAATCTATAAGAAAATTGTCCTGCTATATTATATCTACTACTGCAGAGTATAATGGAAAATCGGGAGACTATTTATCTTCTATTCAAATAAGAAATTCTCTTCCTGATTAGCTTCGACCAAGTAAAACGGCCTTGACTATTAAAATTGTTGATAATGTGTGCGCATGTTTTGACATGTCTTTTTACAACCTGAGGACCTTGGTTTTCCAGGCACTATAAAGTTCAACTCTCGGGTTTGAAAATGTAAAGCTCCTCGTCGGTGGTGTCTACAATGTTAAATGTTTATGCTTTATCTTTATGTCTCCTATTGGTTGTGCAGGTCATATTGACTGGCACAACTGACAGAATGCTAAGCGTTATTCAGGACGATGTTACAGCACCAGCTGATGAAAACAAACTCAATGAAGTCAGTTCAGGGCTCTTGTCAGTTGTCGGCAACATATTTGCGGTAAGACAGACAAAAAAAACGAGTAAGTTCAAAGCCATGCGGGGTGTCGTGGCCGAGCAGCCTCGTGCATCCCCCCCAACTCAAACTTCTGGTGGCTGGGTCAGTCAGTGTTCTGGTTTGCATCCCCGTCACCAGACTCGCGTCGTAGAATTAACCCAGGTGTAAATGGGTACCTGCGAGGGGGGTTAAAGATATTGGTGTGAATAGTTAGCAACCCGTGCGCCCATTTGGCTGCTGGTGCCCCGTGCTCGTAACGAGTTGAGATGGTTTCAGGAATGATAATATTGAAAAGCACTTTGAGGGACCTACAGTACAAGTTTTAAGTAATTGCCAGCCACCACCCCCCTCCCATGTGACACGCGTGCAGAATCGAGTGCGGGGTGGGGGGACATGGCTTGACAAAACACACCATAAATACATAATAGTATCACTAGTAGTAGTATGTTTATTATCAGTAACCATGTGGCGTAGCAACACTGGGTTTAGTCTGAGGAATTCATGTTAAGCATCGTCTTGTAACCAAGAAAGGCATTGTTCCAGACATTGTTCAAATCTAACTCAAAAGGTGATTTGCAAGATGGAGCTCACCCTTCAAAGACTACATCATTTGTTCGAGGCGCCTCTGTGGTCATGCTGGAAATGATACTACTCACTTAACAAGGATTTCAAAGTTCTTTTTTTTTTCCCGCACAAAACTCGAATTTCTGTGTCATGGTGAATCCTCTGCATCGACTGTCAACTTTGAAAGCATCCTCTCCAGGTGCAAACCATTGGTGGGGCTCCCTTGACTGATTCCTCTGAACAGACTGCTCGGCAAGAACTGAACAGAGTTTGGATGTACCATGTAGATAGTTCAAGTAAATAAAGGCTGTTTTCTGATTTTTCCTACATCAGGGAACTGAGAAATCTCTCCGTTCATCACCTGTGACATCATCTGCGGGATCCAACAGCCCCACTACTAGCAGTCCTGGTAAATCAGTTTGGATGTTATTCAAGTACCTTTTTACATAACCTATTGTTTGCAAAAGCAGGTTGCTTAATCAGTTACTGCCGGGATTCTTCCATTTATTTCGTCCCATCGGGATTACTTGGTCGGAGTTGCCGGAATCATTTTTCTTTGAGAGTACCACTGGCACAAAGGAACCTTGACTTGACAAAGCCAAGAGAATAAAGATTAATTGCACCGTGAGTTTTGTTTTCTTGACCGAGAAAATGTCAAAGTCATTCAGCGTGACTTGCAAAAACATTGGCCATGAGCTGCGGCATAGGATTGGTACTAAACCCGGAACCATGGCTGGATCCCCGGTTCACTCTGACTTGGCCGAAATGCAAATATTAAACAATGGTGGAAGCTTCTAGATGTCTCATAATCCTCTTCTTGGAACAAAAGGACAACGGTCTAGAATAGGGGATTACACAATAAATATAAAGTAAAATATTTAAGTGCAATCACTTTATGTGGGTGAAATGAAGCTCTGCATGGCGGGCGCATACTCTGTGAACGTTCCGTTGTGGAATGTGCGGGCGCCCTTCCTTCTGGGCTTGAAATTTCACCAAAAAATACAAATTTCACGCTGGCTCAGAAAATCTTTGCATTGGTACATGCCATCTGGTGCCTACTGGTTAAAAGGGGGCGGATCCTGAGAGTCATTTGCCTTGTGTGGGGGGTGGGGGAGTAGCTAAGGGGTACTAAACCCATCTCTCATCATACCTTGGATTAATTTTGCCAGAAAGGAAGGGGGTCATGGGGGTGGTTGCACACACTTCCTGCATGCCCCATGGAGACTTTGGTCATTAAATCTGTTGGCCGTTAGAGTTTGTAGTTTTATTACTCTGTCGGGAATGCTGCACTCGACGCACGAGGAAATTAATTTGGGTTTGTTTCAATTTTCCGGAAGAGCATACCGGTCAAAACATCAAGTACTAACCCATCTCTTCACAGGCATCGCTACTTCAAACAAGATTCTGATCACAAGGTGTTAAAGCAGCAAGTTCGTCTTTATCATCTGTTCCCACCATGCATGGCGGCAATTTTTACTGACCTAAATATGACTTTTAGTTAACACTCGGTTTATGTTCTACTTATGTTTGAGCCCATTTTGATCTTATCTTACAGATCAGAGTACCACCAGTCCAGTAGAAGAAGAGGACAGTACCAAGGTAGGGTAGGTTTTGATGTGTTCTCCCTCTATATTACTTATTATTTCATTTTGGCATCATAATTCGAGGAGGTTTGGAAAGTAATTTTAACGACTAAATCTGTACAAAATAAGACAACAGCCCGTTACTGTTTTCACGAACAGCCCATTTAAAAAAAATGATACATTTTGGCAAACGTTTCATTAAATGTATAAGTTTCTGGCGGTTGAACAACACAGGAACAGGCCAAGAATACTCTAAGCAAACTTGAGGGGATCGTCCAGGATATCTTCGCTACCGTGGTGGCCAATAAACTCCCTGGGGAGCAGGCAACAAGGTTTTCCTTGCCCAATCTGCACCTCTCAGTGGATCGCAATACGGCAGCTTTAATTGCAAACAGGACCATGGGTGACTCTATCGGGAGTACAAAGTTGGAGGGATGGTGTCAGCTAACAGGACAGGATGTAAATTGCTCCATGGAGGAAACCATCGATATGAAGGTAAAAATATGACAATTGAGTTATTATACAAATATTGAGTGGCTCAGAGTGCAATGGGAGGAATATTATAGCAAGGTAAAATTTGGACTGTTCCATTTCTCGAGGCGAAGCCGAGTGAAATGGAACATAATATTTATGTTACATAATATTAATGGAACGATAATATTCCTCCCATTTCACGAATTAAAGCCACTCAATATTTGTTTTATATAACTGACATTATAGATCCTTGTCATTTGATTTTTTTCACAGTAAACACAAAATCAAAATAAATACGGTTCCTCAACCACCCATCACTCTGAAAATTCTAAAACCACTTTCTAAACAACTTGGATGACTCAATGTAGGCATAGACGTGCTATTTTCTGCACTCCGCGCGCGCGTGATAACAAATTTATCTTCAAGCAAACTTGACACGCGCAGCTTAGAACAGCGCAATACGCAGGGTGTGCTATTATTACAACCTTTTGCACAGGTACTCCTTTGTTTTAGCAGTGGCACTCTATCGCTCAAAATCATTGGGAACGAGGGTGATCCTAACTGTTGAATAGGAAATACTAATCCCCGTGGGCAAATAGGACTTTTTGATCACCGGTGCTGATGGGAGTAATATTTAATGTCATGTGATGTAAGTTCCACCGATCAAATGATAAGGAAATGCATGCCAGTTATATAATGTTAGTTGTCACACAATTGCGAGTGGAATACGGGAAAAATATAGCGCTTCTGCGTCCCATATCAAACGAGGCCTTGTGATAACGAATATATCTTCCAGCTGACTAAAGTGTGATCGTCAGTTGCGCGAGCGCATACGTTCGCTCGAACAATAACTATGCACCGTTGGATATGAAATTGCAGCCGTTGTTTATGGCTCTATAAACCACGGCTCTCGAGCAATCTGATTGGATGGTTAGCGCATGCTGGAAGATAAATAATGATAATACTAACATTCATACTGCTCCTGCACTATCCCGAGGATGTTGGCAGGTGCAAAATATATCGAAGATAATCAACAAACCCAGGCATAATTCTTCGTTTTTGCAAAGGCAAGGCAGTTTTTCCTTTAGGAAAGGGCTTCTCTACGAGGGAAATCTACATTTCTACTGGAACATTTCAAAGGGCACCAAGGCAATGACCAGGGGCAACGGAGACATTTGCTGCTGTTGCCTCTGTGACTGCCAAAAATATGGTACATTTGTAAAACACAAACAATTTATTCTCGGACGATCCACAGAAACAAACAATGACTGAAATGATTGACAGTTGCGGATCTAAGAATTTAAGGCGGGGGGGGGGGGAAATAAACATTGGGATGATTGTTGGTACGATGCAAGTGTAGCAACATTAGGGCTACTATATGGCACAAGTTTAAAAATAACAAGAGGAAAAAGACGGTAAAATTCAAAAGACCAGCGGAAAAAAAGGTGTGAAAAGCAGGGAGGGGTCCAGACCCCCTGGATCCGAGGCTGACTTATGTGTGCCCAAATGAAAGCTGAAACAAAGTGAGCTTTTTGTGCTTTAGCAATACGTTACCACACCTATGAATAACACTATGCTTAAAGCCCCAGCTCAACATTGGTAAGCCGATGATAAATGCTTCCATTCTTTGCACAAATCAAGATGTTTGTAATGAAACTAACCTGTGAAAATGTCAGCTCCTTTCGTTGTTTCATTTGCAAGAAAACGTTAAAAATGCATTCAGCATTTTTGTACGCATTCCTATTGGCAGAGTTTTCATCTCACTGAGACGAAAACTAATTTTGGATCTCATATCATTTATTATTAAAAAATGATGACACTTCAGACAAAAATATTTTGAGGAAAGTTTTCTACCATCACACCCCCCCCCCCACACACACACACACCCTGGTTGCTACGCCGCTGGTTCACAATGCGAGTAATGAAGACACACATGTGGATATCCAGCAGTTAGCAATTCCTCATCAAATTCATTTAAAGGCAGGGTACCTTTGGTATTTGGAACCGTACGTTTGTTTCAATCCTACATAATTGTAGACATATACCATAAAATTAACCTCTGAAAATTTTGCTTCAAAATATGCTAGCTTTCTTGAGATGTCGGCGAAATTCTGGAGCGGTTATTTCCGCAGAAGGATCCGAAAATGCTGAAACTGCTTGATTTTTGTTATGTGGAAAAGCGTCATACCTCAAGCTTTTCTCAGGTTCAAATATTCTAGCGAGAAATGATCTCTTTCTTGAAAACTACATTACTTCAAATGGAGTCGTTTCTCACATTGTTTTATTCTTTCAACAGCTCTCTTTACCAAGTAAGTTTTTATGGTCATTTTTTTTTAAAGTAACAGACCGATTGCACGACCATTGTTTACGTGTCATCATGTGACCTGTAGTGGGTACTATTTCATCTGAGCTAATGGCAAACTGCGTGTAAATACATGCTGTGACCGACAGAGTCACACCAACAGTCGGCTTTTGGTAAAAATAACACAGTTCCTAAGCCCTTTTACTAAAGTTGTATGTCATAATGACATTGATTTCAGTGATATTACTGTTTCATAAACTACAAGTATTCTACTACAAAACAGGTTTGTTTGGAGTTATGCACTACTTGCGTCTGGCGACGATGTAGCAACCCACGTGTTATTATGTTTGTAATGTAAATTACTGTAAAAAAAGGGGAGGGGGAAGTAAAAAGCTTTTGGAAAGTGAGCATTTATACCTAGCCTTGGGAAATTACAAATAGACAAAGGAATCACACAGTTTTGGAAAGCCTTTTCTTTGGAAGATTTCAGCTTAAAAACTGTGAAATTCTTGTGTTGAAAAGTGCGTGATCGTGGTCGTCTGGCCCAAACGTTCCACCGTGCAACTAGTCCTACCACATCATGAACATATACGTTCCTTGTAGAATTTCAGAGACTTCTTGAACTGTCCTTAATGGCTTTCAGCCACTCGAAGGTCTCTGGCACAAACTCTGGAATATTTTTCACAGATTTGGAGGAAAAAAGGCCACAATCGTATAAACAAATGTAACAATCGTCATGTACTGTACCGCACTTCCCTATGGAGGACGTCTTGTTTGTTTACATTTAATACCCACTACAGGTCACATAATGTTGGTCGTGCAATCAAGTCTATTATCAAACTTATCCCCTGCCTTTAACAGCTTCTAACTGTCTTCTCATCATCAGTTACAATCAACTCCAACTAATGCCTACAACATCTACCCAGGTGGCAACTCCAAGTCATCCAACGACGGCGGCGTTGTCAATCTCACCTTCTTCGGCAACGACAGCCAGGAAATCCAGATCCAAAACCTGTCCGAAGACAGTATGATTGACATCCACTTCAAGCAAGTTGATGCCAGCGTAGATGAGGAATTCACTGTGGTGGACGTGACAGGGGCAAATTCCACACTGAGCCACAAGTTCGTCCTGGAGGGGGCTGCAGAGACGGTGTTCATCCAGTTCCGTCCGGAGAACAAGTCTGCCGTTTATGCCCTCCTCTTGAGCTCGAAGGAGGTGACACTTGAGGATTATGACTTTATGTTTTTTCTGCCGAATGTGAGCGAGATAGAATCCACAACTCCATCAGCAGCAGACACTGAGGATGTGAACTTGGTGGACAATCCCATCCACACGTCAACTAGCAGCTCATTATTGACCTCAACTGATTCAACTGATGGTTGGACTACTGGTTCGTACCCAGCCATGGATTCTGCCACAGAATCCAGTTATATGTCAGCTAGCAGTGCAATGACCATTTCACCAGAAATACCAAAAACAAAAAAAACACTAGAAATTAGAGTTTGTCCTAAGGACAAACTCTAGGTGTTCAGTAGACCAAATACTTCATTGATGAGTTAAATAGTCAAAAAAAAAAAAGTTGAAATTTCAATCTAAACAGTATGCAAAGCCCTTTCATATGAGGTACAGATTGTAAGAATAGCTAGTGTCGTTGGGAGATATGAATTTGTGAAATATAGACGGCCTAATTAAAAAAAGAAACAGCTGATGTTTACTTCTTGCGATATGGTCCAATTATAGTTAAGGTCAACATGGGGTCACGGTAACCAGAGGCTTATCTTCAGTGCCCAAATTAGTCTATAACTACAATGGTACGTTTACACAGTTTATGGATGACCTTTCCGATGATGTATGAATTGTAAAAATCCCTTGTGTGGATAAAAAAGTTATGATTTTTTGAAATAATAAACTTTGATTTTTCATAATTCAAGAATTGATGACGTCATCATGACGTCAATTCAGCGGTTTCCTCTCCTAATAAATAATCATACGATGTGTGAAATACAAGCTTAGGAAGAGGAAGAAGAAGAAGAAAAAAAACAAAAACAAAAAACAAACAAAAACAAGAGGTCTTCGGACTTGAGTCTGAACACCTAATAAGCACAGAAATAATCGGCAAAATGGTATGTTAACCACCAGTGTTTTAAACTCAACAGAATCGCTCACACCCTCAACCTGGTCAACTACCCCAGATAAGTCAAGTACACCCGCGGACTCGGAGTTAACTTACACATCAACTACGGATAATCCAATAACTAGTGATCAGTCAACCAGTTTAGCAGTAATTAGTGACTCAGATGACGGAAACTCAAATTCTACAAGAGTGGATACAGATTCTGCAGGCAAGTTTTTTACCGAACTCTTCCTAGCCCAAGTCCATACTCAACCCTAACCCAGCTCAAGAAGTGCTTGACTTTTTTTTCACATTTGGATTTTAACAAACTCAATGATTTTGGGGTTCTGTGTTTGTGCATTCTGTTTTTTTGTGTGCAATTTTTACATGGCCAAATATTACCGAAGGAAAATTAGTAGGGGCTTTAGCATTTTAACAAACTCGATGATTTTTGGGATCTGTGTTTGTGCATTCTGTTTTCTTGTTTTTTTTTGTGCAATTTTTACACGGCCAAATATTACCGAAGGGAAATTAGTAGGGGCTTTAGAATTTTAACAAACTCGATGATTTCGGGGTTCTGTGTTTGTGCATTCTGTTTTTTGTTTTTTTGTGTGCAATTTTTACTGTGTTCCATAGACTATTACATGGCCAAATATTACCGAAGGGAAATTAGTGGTCACAAAGAATGGTACTTGCTTGCCTACCAAAATTTACCAAAACTTGAGTGCAATACATGTATGTAACAGGCAGTTGAAGTCCCCATGACACCATGCTATAAACCACTTGTATAGGCTGCCCTTGCTAAGGTCAAACAATGAATGGGTGTACGCACCAGGCACAACTCTCAGCCAATGATAGGTCTTCTTTTGACCTCAGTGAGGGCGCTATTTGAGCTTGTGACGTCAAATGCATGATATGATATGATATGATATGATATCCTGAACTGCACGTTGACCAAATAAACTGTGTAAAACTTTCGCGCTTTCTGATGAAATTTTTATACCATGACCATCTTCATACCATGTAAGGTAAGTGCAAATCTGTAAACATCTATCGCGGTGTGCCCGGCAGAAGGTCGTAACCGAAGTGTGACTGGCAAAAGGTCGTAAGCGATTCTGTCCCAAAATATTTTTCGAGAAAAACTGAGTGTAAAAGTTGGGTTGTTTGTTCTGCTATTGTTGTAAGTCATCACGGGAAAGTTAAATTTCGCTTGGGAATGGAAAAACATGTCTTGGGAGTAGTTCTAGCAACCAATTTATAACAGTTATGCCCTACTCTTTTTTCAACAGAGCCATATTATTGATTGTGACCTTCTGCTGGGGCAAACAAGTTGTAATTGTGTGCCTGGAAAAGGGTTGTAAGGCTGAACAACCTTCTTCCAGGCGCACAACGATTTTTGTCAATCTCACCAGTGTTGTACACACTCTTTATGTAATTGAAAAAGGATATTATTTTTGCCGTTCAGATTCATCACCAGACCAACGGGACGAGGTGATCACTCACACTGTCTCATTCGGACCAGATCACCACAAGGGTAAAACAGGATCGTATTACTTCAGGCTGGCTGAGATATCCCCCGACGGAATGCTGGAAGAAAATTTCACGATGAACTATTCCATGAGATTGATTCAGACCCAGTGCTCGTACTTGGACACCAAGACCGGCAGGTGGTATACAGACGGAGTTAGGGTAGGTAGTTAGGTTGACTTAATAGTCACTGACACATCGTACATTCTACTCGAATATTATTGACAACATGGCAAAACCGATTTGATTTCTGGCCACAGCTTTAAGCTCGATTTATTCACATGCAAAAAAGTGCAACATGCTCCTCTAGCAGATTTATGAGCTGGCAAGCGGCCGGGTACGTAACACAGTGCAAAACTGGCTAAAACAGGCTCACGTCTTCACCAACTAAACTTGTGGACTAACCTTGCACGTTTGAACATAAATTTAACGATTGCCATTGTCCCTAAATACAAAATGTGGCCACAACCAGAGCTACGTGTACCTTGCCCTACTTTGGACTACCTATGTCCATACCAACATGGGGCCTAATATAAATGGCCGTTTAAGACCTCGTCATCACCTAAACTGTGTGGTCCAAAAGACACCCAGTGTTGGCTTTTCTGTGTAAGCTCTCCTTAGTCTCTAACTCTCTACTTTACTTTACTTTGCTTTCATTTTCTTTTAATTAGTGTACTGCCCCTTGGTGGATACAAAATTCCATGGGATACGATCGGGCATAAGCAAAACCAGTAACAAAAGTATAATAACTGTTATTTTGTTTATGCAATTCGCCCATCACAAGGCCCAAAGGCCACTCCGGGTGTGGCTACTTTTTGAATGGATAGAAACCTGCCCCAATGTGCAGAAACAAGACATGGCGAGATATCTTCACAGCACAGCTAAGAACAGGGAGGGGTAAATGAATCCCATGCGTGACAAACATAACTGCCTCTTCCCATTTTTGAAGCAATTATAGTTAAGTGCCTTGCTTAAGAACACAAGTGTCATAAACGGGACTTGAACCTACATCCATTTTGGTGGCATGGGTGGTGTGTGCGTAAAGTGCTCGCCTCTCACCAATGTGTCCCTAGTTCGAGTCCTGGCCAGGGCCATATGTGAGTAGAGTTGTGCGTTGGTTCTCTCCTGTGCCATGAGGGTTAATCTCCAGGCCATCCGGTTTTCCTCCCTCCAGAAAACCAAACACTTTCGATTGTGCTCCGTGGTCATATATGGGTTGATGTGGTTGGCTGCGAAAGGCCTTGAATGCCTGCAGCCCGAACACATGTAGCCGCGTCCTTCGCAATTCAGCTTCTAAGCTGCCAGTAAGGATGATTAGTCTCCCAAATTATTATTGTTATTATTCTCCAGATGACTAATAGCCATCAGAGCTTGAGTCCGATGCCCTGAACCGCTTGTTCACGACACGCTACAAGTGTTCAACAAACAGATGTTCAGCAAACAGAATTTGGCACTGATGTGCCGGATATTTTCTGGGTTTTTTTTGTTAATAACAAAATCCTTTTGTCACCAGTGGCGAAGGTTGAAACAGCCAAAAGTGATGGTAATGGCTCACAAAAACAAAATAAAAACCAGCAAAAACGGCAGTGTCATTCTTGGGGCGAGTACAGACAGTGTGACAAAAAAGAACACACATGCAACTGCATGTGAAATAGTGGCGGCAACCTGGACATCACAATTGCTTCCCACCAACACTTAAATATTTAAAAAAAAAAAAAAAAAACTTGAGCCAGCTGGCTTTGCTTCCAACTCTCCATTTACATCCATTGCTTTCACTTCCTTTTGATTTGACTGTTTTTTTTCTCGGACAGATGGTTTGGAACGAGAAGACAAACCTTCCAATCTGCCAGACGAGTCACCTGACCCCGTTCAGCAGCAGCTGGATCGTCAAGCCGGTCCCACTGGACTTTGAGAATCTCTTCAGCAATCCTTCTCCCTTGGACAACATTACAATCTATTCAACCTGCACGGTCGTCTATACGTTCTTCTTCTTTGTCTTTGTGTGGGCACGGCGTAAGGATAAGAAAGACATCATACAGGTAGGGAGATATTAACCATTATTACCATTACTATATCGTCCAGTCCATGTAGTCGACCTCATCGTTTGCTTGAGTTTAATTGAATAGACCAATTGCGCGACCCGCATCACATGACCTATTGTGGGTAGTAAATGTAAACAAACACGACGTCCTCCATAGGAAAGTTCAGTACGGTACATGATGATTTGTTTATTCGATCGAGGCTTTTCTTTCTCAAAATCTGTGAAAAATATTCCAGAGTTTGTACCAGAGACCTTCAAGTGGCTGAATACAGCCAGTAAGGACAGTTCCAGCAAGTCTTGGAAATTGTACAAGTAACGTATAAATGTGCACGATGTGTACTAGTGCACGATGGAACGTTTAGGCCAGACGACCATGATCACACACTTTCTAACACAAGAGTTTCAAAGTTTTGAAGCTGATTTACCAAAGAAATTGCTTTCAAAAACTGTGTGATTCCTTTGCCTATTTGAAATGAGGGAAATAGTGCACGTCTATGCAACCCGAGGGCCTGTGAGTGACCAGGAGAGGGTCCTATTTCCCGAGGCCGAAGGCCGAGGGAAATAGGACTATCTCCTGGTCAGTCACAGGCCCGAGGGGTGCATAGACGTGCACTATTGCCCGAATAATGCCAGTCCATATGTGTTTTATAACACACCTCAGTCAAAAATGTCGGTTAGAAGAGTAAATCGTGGTTTTGGCCGGAGATTCTTCTCAATCCACAGACGCCGTCGTCCTTTTGAGGGCGCTCTTTACCAGTCAATAGTTTTTGGGTTTTTGAAACTATTTCCCGCTTTGTGAACTATTTCCCCCAAATGAAGCGCGTGCGGTGCGTGTGGTGCAGATTTCATGCACTAGGCTATATTAGTTCATCCCACGCGACCGTGTTTCAGCCAATCAGGATGAAGAACCAGGGAGAGGTGTGTTATAAAACACTTTATCTCACCCGAGGGCGTCTCAAAGCGGTCATGAATTTTTTTTACAAGGTATTTGGAACTGTGTTTGAATTAGTAAGACCCATTTATTTACATAGACCCAGGTAATGGTTTACGAGGTGCCGTGGTGCAGAGTTAAGTGTGGTTGACCATTTCCGTTTGTTATTGTTGCAATAGCAAAGTTGCATGTTTGATAAAAATATGGTTGATGTTTTCTCATCTCAGCTTGGTGTGACTCCACTACCTGATAACAACCCGAGCCACTCCTACCTGTATGAGATGGTGGTCATAACGGGAAAGAGAATGAACGCCGGCACAAACTCCAAGGTAGTACCCAACTCCCCCCCCCCTCGTGTTTATCCAATCCGGCATTGACCTGTGTTAAAGCGCTCGATCCGTGTCAAAACCAACCCTGGTCAGAAGGTGGGTTGAGAGCTCTCGATCAGGGTCGGAAATTCCAACGTATCGAAAGCCGTAGTGTGAACACTCCGGGTTTTCATTTTCGATTCTTGTTAGGTGCGTGGTGCCATCAGCAGACACGTCGTGGCGCAATGCAGTATGGGAGTTTTCCGCTTAGATCCATGTAGCAACCTGGCAGTGTGAAACGATGGCACAATACATGGGGTCGAAAGCTACAAGTGTAAACCACAAGCTGATTTCGGGCAGAGCTAGTGTAAAAGCAGAGTGGTTTAAACCGTGTTGAAATTTTGACCGAGTCAGCACGGCGTTGGCCCGTGTAGATTTCGACACGGATGGGACGTTGCTAGTGCGAAAAGGCCTGTTAAGTGTGGTTCTGTCTCCGGACTTTGAGAAGGGAAAGTCAGGATGGCAGCCAGGATTCCGTCCCTGCTTTTTTTTTTATCTCTGTGGTTTCTGGTTCAAATCCCACCTCAGACAAGAGCCTTGCATGTGAACAAAGCTAAAAATGAGGATTAATTTCTTTCATCGTCTCTAGGTGTCACGACCACAGGGTGCTTTCGAGGATTTTTCCTGGGTTTTATTACCAGAAAGATATAGATGATAGCATTAAAAAGTTAAAAACTACTACTTTATTTCCTAATAGGTGAGCTTCGTACTGTCTGGGGACGATGATGAGACTGACACCAAGAGTCTTGAAGATACGAAGAGAAAGATCCTCGAGAGAGGCAGCATCGACCGTTTCCTGCTGGCTACTGAAAGGTGAGACTTGCGCTTTGTCTGAGTTTAAGTGACTTAACTGGTGTGTCGTGGCAGAGTGTGGGTTCGGGACCTGGTCTTGACACTTGTGTCCTTAAGCAAGACACTCAGAATCACGTGTACAATACTGAGCATGTGCGCGCACGCTCAGAACCGTCAAAAAGGACCGTTGTGTCTGCTGCCGCCAGAGTCTCAAAAAAATCCCATTGTACTCTCTGTGTGACAGACTCATTCCCCTATATCTCATCTTTCAATCAACATTTTGTCTTTATTAGGCCCTTGGGTACTTTGAACTACATGCGAGTTTGGCATGATAACTCTGGTAAGGGTAATGCTCAGAGCTGGTACCTGAACTACATTGCTGTCCGAGACCTGCAGACTAAACAGCGTTACTACTTCATCAGTAATGAGTGGTTCTCTGTGGTTGATGGCGATGGACAGGTAAGTCAACCCTACAAGGTCCTTATTACAGATTAAGTTTTATGTAAATTTCAGATTTACATAATATTTTGGTAATATGTCGGCTTTTTGGGCTTTTATTCTGCTCCTCTCTTTTCATGTCTTTCTACCTGACTGCTTCTGTTACTCGTATGTTTGCATTGTGATTTCATTTACCCTTTGAGAAAGACTCTGTTAAACAGATGCCGTAGTGGTCATGGTCCATTCTGGACAAACATGTTCTAGATTGGCTTAATAGACCAATCCATTAAGCCCCGCCCCCTAAACATATTGACCAATCACAGCATTGGCTACGTCATCGCTGTACACGGTGGCAGCACAATGTGCATCTCTTCAATGCCACACTGCACGACATGAACGCGCGCTATAAGTACGCGCACGCATGTTTACATGTTTTACATTTTGTCAGACTTTCAGTGGCGTAGCCAAGGCTGTGATTGGTCAACACGTAAGGGAGGCGGGGCTTAATGGATCAGTCTGTTGCTAGTCCAGCCTGTGAGTGTGGAACTGCCCTCTGAACAGCTACCCACATCACCGGTGACTGTGCTTTTCACAACTGTGCCTAAACAAACTACACAATAAGTCATACAGTGGCTTACAGACACCAATTGTTTTTTTTTTTATTGTAGTATAAACTGAGACAAACATATATAAACAGTCAATGCTGCATTTTTTTTCGTGTTTTTTTTTACGTAGTGACAGATAAAAATGTGAGAAAACTTTCACTTTTGTCTTTGTTTCTGCCCCTTAAACTTAAAATGGGTAAATAAATGTTATGTTGATTTTGCTGTTATTGTGAGTTTGTCACTTAATAAAGCTCATCATGTTCTACAATTGTGTTCATTAATAGACTCAGTCATGTTTTCATATAGTAACAAATTGCAGTCTCGTTCATTCTTCTTAGGATGGAAATTTACACCACTGTCTGGTCCTTCTCAAGGATGCCACTATTTTGTTCTCTCCTTGTGAATACTGATTCAATTTGCAATTCCTACAAATATTTACAGCTCCTATAAATTTTTGTTAGTACCTGTTAGGCTTGCATAACTGTTACGCCCTAACTTTAGAATCAACCGGTCCCAACTTGAGTGTTACAGTTGGCAAGGCCCATTTATAGATGGGATCAAGAGATCTTTCACAGTGCAGAGAGGGGGACCAGGGAGTGGAGCAACAAATTGATTCTTTTTAAGTTTTGCCATCGATAGCGTATCACAAATGAGCCCATATAAGCTGGGAGAGAAACTTAAGAGAATAATACATATAGATATATATGTATAAATTAATTGGGGTGAGCAAAGAAAATTTGGCTGTATATATATATATATATATATATATAAATAAATAGCGTGAGCAAAGAAAATTTGGCTGATGCCGGACTCGAACCCGCGACCTCTCGAATACCGTACGAGTGCTCTACCAACTGAGCTAACCAGCCCTTATAGTTGGTGGGCGGTCCTATGTGCAATACCAAATCCACTTTGCTCGGGGGGACCAGTCAGAAGCCGAACCGTGCTGCCGATAAGCCAGGGATCACTACCCCGGTTAAGATGCAAATAACCTGGTAAACGGCAGTAGCGGGGATACACAACGAATGGATACAGCTTTTTACGTGGTTTTACACAGAGAAAGGACATGAGAAACTGACTGGGAGAATATTATAAATAAATAGCGTGAGCAAAGAAAATGTGGCTGATGCCGGACTCGAACCCGCGACCTCTCGAATACCGTACGAGTGCTCTACCAACTGAGCTAACCAGCCCTTATAGTTGGTGGGCGGTCCTATGTGCAATACCAAATCCACTTTGCTCGGGGGGACCAGTCAGAAGCCGAACCGTGCTGCCGATAAGCCAGGGATCACTACCCCGGTTAAGATGCAAATAACCTGGTAAACGGCAGTAGCGGGGATACACAACGAATGGCTACAGCTTTTTACGTGGTTTTACACAGAGAAAGGACATGAGAAACTGACTGGGAGAATATTATAAATATATATTATATATATATATATTTTTTTAAAAGCCCACCAACGATTGCAGTAATTTCCACTACTATCACTATCAGGCAATCCAAGCTGTAGTTGGGCTGTCCCTACTGCATCCATCTGAACTATTCTGCATCTGGGGTTTTTATTTGTGCGCTTAGGTTGATCGCCTGCTCCCAGTCGCCGGCAAGGAGCAGGTGCAGGAATTCGGCCACGTCTTTAGCAGCCAGACGGGGAAGAACTTCAACGACAGCCACCTGTGGGTTTCCATCTTGACCAGGCCTTCGGGCAGTCGCTTCACCCGAATGCAGCGCACTATGTGCTGTATGATGGCCATGTGGCTTGAGATGTTGACCAGTATCATGTTCTATCATATCCCATCGGAGGGGCCCAGCAACAAGCCCATCAATCTGGGTGCATTCAGCCTATCACCCAAAGAGGTAAACCAGCTCAACAGTCTGATCCATTAAGCCCTGTCTACTAACGTATTGACTAATCAAAGCCTTGACAATGCCACTTAAAGTCTGACACGTTAAAATCACATTAGAAAACCAAACAAACCACGGCCATTATTCTAACATACAACAGCGCGCAAAACTGTACTGACTTTTGTTTTGTTTTAATTTTTGGTATTTCTGGTGGTGCAAATCCCACAGCAGTGGTCCTTGTACAGTAGTGTAAAAGTGGTTTAACAGTGTTCCTGTCTGCATTGTTCTTTGGACTCAAGGCACTGCTCAAAAGGCCACGAAACTAAATGCATACCGTTCACGAAAACCATGTACGTGTGTGTATCTGATAGAGTGTGTGGCCGCAACCGAACCACCGCTGCGATCGTGGCAAGAAAGTCACACCATGTGCTGTTGCTAGGCAGTTGCTAAGGTAGGCAGGGCTTAATGGATCAAGTCTATTCCCGCATGCAAATCACAAGAAAAGTATATCTGTCCTGTGATTTGTAAGTTTTTTCCTGATTAAAGAATTTTCTTATAGATCTCTCTTTTCCTGCAAAATTTTCCTCACAAACGTAGTATTTCCATCGTAGTAAAAAATATTTTAAAAAAGCCAAATTGTGACCAAACCCAGTCTAGTTTTCTATTAGTGGAAATTTCAATGGTTCTGTAAACTCTATAATAAAAAAAACATGGGGCGTCGTTGGTTCCAATTCCACCTGAGAAGGTTACCCTGAGGATTATTGTTCCAGGAGCTTCCAAAAGCCCAGAGTATACAGTGCTAATCACTCGTCGTTGTAAGGGTAAAACCTTAATAATATTAAACTCAAATATCACCGCAGTATCAATACAGGCCTTTTGATTATAAGTTGGAAGATCACCGACAGCCACGTTGTAAATCTTGCATGGAAATGACTTTTCATAAAAACAACTAAATTTTGTCGCTACTTACCCAAGTAATTTTTGTTGTTTCAGATTGTAATTGGCTTTGAATCCAATCTGATCATATTTCCTGTTACCTTGCTGATGGTCCAACTCTTCCGCAAATCTCGCGTCAGGAGGAAACGCCGCTCCCGCATCGACGTGGCAAGAGAAGAGCAGGTGGGCAAGATGGGAAAGAACATCGTGCATCCCATCAGTACAAAAGAGGAGAAAAACTGTGACACGGTCAGTGGGTGGATTACACGGAGGCCGTTGACTTTCTTTTGTCCTGGCTTCCCTAACTCATATCTTTGCCTGTCTGTCTTGAATCTCCATTTCGGAAACATTGCATGTCCAGAAAAGGAGCATCTAGAATAGTTATATTATTATATATATGGGGGGGTTGATTGGCGGGAGGGGGGGGTATTTTTTTTTATGTTAGTCTCCCATCACAAGGCACAAGGCCATTCTAGGTGAGGGCTACAAGGAAAAGAGAAAGAAAGCAGAAAAAGAAAGAAAAATTAGGGCAGAAGAAAACTGTTTACATTCTGCTTAAATTGAGAAAGATTATAGTCCACAGGGAAACAGAATACAGATGCAGGTATTATTTAAAAATCTTTCCTCCGTTATCCACTGTTACCAAAATGCTAAAAGAATTGAATCCTTTTTTTAATAGATGTTAAATTTGTATCGGACATAGAGGATATTATTTGTGTTTAACCCATAGCTACCAGGCAGTCTCTGTGGTCTAGTGGTAAGACAGCTGCTCTAAAACTGGCAAAGGTTGTGGGTTGGAATCCCACCCAAGTAATAATAAGCCTGTGAATTTTAATTTTTTTATTTTTTTTAATCACAGGACTCGAGGAAAAGTACTGAGTATACAGTGCTTAACACACATCGGTGTATGGGTAAAACACAAATGATAGACTTGAATCCTCTAGGTTTTTTTTTTATCGTGGCTGTGTGTTGAAGGGTTTAGGAGCAGAATTGAGTTTATTAGATTTTTTTTTTTCTCTGTGATCCTCTGTTTTCAAAACAGGTGTCATCGAGAGACATCTTCATCATCAACCAGGAGAATGACTCCAGCAGAGTCGACATCGAGGACACCAAGCCACTCCACTGTCAATCCAAATCCAAGCGGCGCCAGCGTTGGGGCTTTCCGTGGTGGTCTGTCTACATCGCATGGACGCTCTCCATCGTCATTACACTCGTAGCCACCTTCTTCACCTTCTTGTACGGTTTGCAGTTCGGGAACCACAAAGCGACGAATTGGCTTCGCTCCATCATCATCTCTTTCTTCTGTGGGGTGGTCTTGACCCAGCCGATTAAGGTATGGGCTTTCGTTTCCTTTGAACAAAAGTTTCTGAAACTATTATCTGTTACTCCCAAACAAGGCCATTAAAGTTCACACTTTGCTCAGCAGTTAAGATTGGTTCGCACTTAAGATTAATCGTAGCTCTTTGTGAAATTGATTCCCAAGTCTCCCATTATACTGTAGCCCATGCTCACTCCATACAAACTGACTCTAATGATTGCCAGACGCCCTAAGGAAATGCATTGACCTTACTTTTTCGTTGGGGATTTAGTTATGACAGCATGTTTTTGTTTTTATTTGGGGGGGGGGAACTTGCCCTCCACATATGTTTGAATGATCATTTTTCTGTCATAAACTATGCATTTGAATGATAAATATGAGTGATTACCAGGTTGGAAGCCAGATGTAGCCACAACGTTGCAAAGATTGGCATACAGCAGATGGGCGCACATGTGACATAAAACCACAGGATGGATTTGATGTTTTTGGGTTAAACCAGTTTTTCGCCGTATGTCCTGTTTACACGCCAATAATTTCCCTGCCTGGAAACGGAAGCCGTCTAATACGGAAGCCGTCTTACAGAAGCCGTCTTACGGAAGCCGTCTTACGGCCATTATATAATTTCGGACCACCGGAATGGAAGTGCCCGTTTCTGAGGAAGAATGAGCTGGCCTCTGTATGATTGAAATGTCATCGTTTTTTTTTCTTATTGTTTTTTTTTTTGGCACCTTCATGAATCAATTTGAAGTCGTGTTTGACCTATTTTAATTGTATTTTATTTTTAAAGTCGGCAAGATGAATTGGGAAAACACGGCAGTGATCAGAACACAGCGATACGGCAGCTCTTTTGTTCCGGCAGCTATCAAATGGTACAATGAGTAGTTGGACCATTGAGCTGTCGTGTGGCTGGCTCTGATCCCCCTACGACCAAATTCCCATCATGCACTTGTATGTAACAATTGCACTACATGATTGTGTGTGTGTAAACTACTTAGAATATTTTTCTGTTTGCAATGTTGACAACTTGTACACCCTATTCGCTACTGATCGTTTCTATCGCAATTTATGTTTACAACTTTTTTGTCAAGGCCAATACACATAATATTGGGATAATAAAGTTTTATTCTATCTATCTATTTATTCTTGTTGAAGTATGCTTCGGGGATAATGATACGATTTTTACCGTTGACTGCTGTAGGTAGTGCTGGTCTCTTTGTTTGTTGCCCTGGTCTTCAAGAGTCCCAACTCGGATGAAGACGCTGACATGGAAGAGGATGAAGAGGACTGTGAACTCAAGCAGGATGAGGAGTGGCTACACAGCTTCTTTGGTATGAACTCATTTTTCTGGACTCTTCACCTTAAGATGACACAGTTTCTAGACATTGTGCTGCAGACAGGCAAATCAAGCCAGCGACGTAGCCAGGATTTTTTCACTCGGGGGGTCTCTAATGAATTGGGATGGTTCTGGTTACCATCGGTTCTTTTCAGAACCATCCCAACTCATTAGAGATTTTCACATGGTGTCACCGCAAAACTCACTAGATAGTCTATATTAGCTTTAAACAGATGAGTTTGGAGAGCCATTTTAAATGATGATGTAGTATCCACAGCCCTGATATTGTAGGGAATATCTAACAGGCATGTGATTTTGTCAGGATGTTTTCCTGAACTCAAGATTCTTGGTTACAACCTCCCTTCACCTTAAGATTTTCCTAGGAGGCGTGAAGTTCAAGTGTTTTTACAGGGCAGAAAGACTCGCCCGTTTTTATGATCAAACCTGTGGGTTTCTATTTGTGGGGTTGTCCGTAAAACTCCAAATTGTAGCATCCTGTATATCTAGAGGCATCTCCTTACCAAGAGGACACTGCTAAGCAGTTTTCAGGATTTGTCATCTATGTACAATCACACTGCTGACCTAATCTTTGGCCATCAGGAACAACCAATGTCCATCCAGCGGCCAGAGAGCCCCCAGACCCCCAAACCACTGAGAAGATCCGCATCCGACGCATCAAAGAGCTGAAGATGTACTCCATCATCAGGGAGATCATGTTCCTCATCATCTTCATCTGGGTCCTTTCCGTCTTCAGCTATGGCAATCATGACCCCTATTCCTTTTGGACCAAAGACTCCTACGTCAAGCTGTTAGTGAACGGGGACAGAAATCATACACTCATGAAGGTACAGATGAAGGCATCGTCCGAAATTTTTCAATCATTCTGAAGATCGAACTGAGTGTGCTGCTTTTTAACGAAAGTAGAACTTATCCAAAACAATTGAGGTGCATGTCAGTTGCACTGTTGCATTCATAAATTGATCATTGTAACCCCCAGGCCTCCCCAAAGCATTTAACATAATTGCCTGCTAGATTTTTCAGGTGTTTTTTAATCTGCTTTATTTTTTCCTCTGTTGACTCTTGGTTGTTAGTAATAGAGAGATCCATGAAGCCCCACCTACTAACGTATTGACCAATGCCACTGACAAAAGTCTGACACGTTAAAATCCCATTAGAAAAGTAAACAAACTGCCGCCATTGTTTCGACGCACAACAGCACACACAACTGTTTTAACTTTTGTTTTGTTTTAATTGTTTTCGTATTTCTGGTGGTGCAAATCCCACAGCAGCGGTCCTCGTACAGTCATGTTAATGTGGTTTAACAGTGTTCTTGTCTCCATCGTTCTTTGGACTCAAGGCACTGCTCAAAATGCTACGAAACTAAATCCATACCTTTCCTGAAAACCATGTACGTGTGTGTATCCGATATGTGTGTGTGGCCGCAACCGAACCACCGCTGCGCTCGTGGCAAGAAAGTCCCACCATGTGCTGTTGCTAGGCAGTTGCTAAGGTAGGCAGGGCTTAATGGATTGTTCTATTTTTATATCAATTAAAAAGATGTACTGAGCATTAATTTGTTTTTATTTGCCTCACACTGATTTGTTTTTTGCTTCCTTGAAGGCAATAAGTATACCCAAGTTTTGGCAGTGGGTGAACACCGGGCTTATTCCGGGTATAATTGCTGGGAATTGGTACAACAACCAGACACCAGGAAGTGACCAACAGTTTTTCCTGGGCGATCGCTACTCCAAATTTCTCGGCAAGGTTCATTTCCGTCAGCTGAGAGTTCCTAAAGGTAAGCTTGAGAGCTTAACAAATGTAAGAACAGCGGCGTAACTAGGGTTAAATTTTAGGGGGGGGGCACATGGGAGAGGGCACCGTTTTTCCCAGGGGGGCACTTTTGGCCATTAACACTGTAGTTTCCGTTTGTATTTTTTCCTAAACAAGCCAGTTTTCAGTGCTCTTCTGACGTGTTGAGGTAAAGCAAAATTCACTGTCTGATTGTAAAGGTTTAAAAACATTGGAATTACTACATAAACGCTTATAAATATAACATTTTATTCCGGTAATTTTTAATCTTAAATGTCAAGATTTCATATGAGGAGGGGGGGGCACAGACATCAGTGGGGGGCCACGTTTTCATCATTAATAGATTTGTGTATCACCATTAATGAAGGCAAGACAGTATTGGTGATAACACGAGCAGTCTCTTTCAAACAGATTTATTATGAGATCCCCACACCCTGCTCGAGCTCGAATCATGAGATAACAGTCACTTCTGTCCCGATATCTGTTGATTTGTCCAGCGTGTGATCTGAATGCATCACTTTTGTATTGTTTCATTCTTTCAGGGAAGTGTGAAGTACGATCCCAAATGAAGGATGTTATTAATGAGTGCAACATTGGATACTCAATGGGACAAGAAGACAAGGCACCATACGGAGTCGGATGGACAGCTTACAACCCTAATGTAACTCAACACCCTGAGTACCACTTTACAGACTCGACAACGCTTGACAGCTACCCGATATGGGGTCGCCATGCCCTATACCTCGGTGGTGGATACATCTTCAATTTGGACATCAGCAGTTCGGAAAGCGTTAATGCTTCCCTGAGGAAGATGTACGAAGAGGCTTGGATAGACAGGTACACCCGCGCTCTCTTCATTGAGTTTTCCGTCTACAATGCTCAGACGAATCTCTTCAGCTACATCAACCTGATCGAAGAGATCTTACCAACCGGAGGCTGCTACCCGTGGTACCGCATCGACATCTTGAGGCTGCTGCAATACAACGTGGGGATGGGGTTGGTCCGGCTCGTCTGTGAGGTTTCCTTTTTCGTTTTCATAGTTTGTATGTTTGTAAAGGAGATTCTGTTGGTGAGGAAGGAAGGTAAGGCCTACCTAAAGGAGGTCTGGAACTGGAACGAGATGTTCATCATTGGGTTTTCACTGACACTGATGGTTGTGTACTTCTACCGACTCTACGTCACTTCTGCTTTCCTAGATGCATACGTAGGCAAGAAAGAGCATATGAATCTCCAGTATGTGGCTTACTGGAATTTACTGCTGGGGTACATGCTCGGGTTAGTGGTTTTCTTGAGTAATATCAAGTTCCTGAAGCTTCTACGCTTCAACCGCCGCATGGGTATCCTGGCCAGCACCATCAGAAACTGCTCAAAGGAGCTGCTGCATTTTTTTTTCATGTTCTTCATTGTCTTTATTGCCTTTGCCACTGCCTTCTACCTGATCTTCTGCAACCGCCTGTACAACTACTCGGACTTCCTCTTCACCATGGAGACTATGATCACTGCAGTCCTTGGGAAGTTTAGGTTTGGTGAAATGTTGACAGTGAGCATCTTGGGGCCAGTCTTCTTCTTCTGCTTCACGGGGTACGTCTGCTTCGTCATGATCAACGTCTTCCTGACGATCATCATCGGAGCCTTTAAGACAGTCAAGGGAGACATTGAGAAGCAGTCCAACGAGTATGAGATGGTAGATTTCATCCTGAGTCGCTTCATGTCCTGGACCGGGATCAGCAAGAAGAAGGATGAAGAGGACCTCCCAAATCTGGACATGGAGGAGTACAAGACTGATATTACAAGCTCGCTGCCGGAAAAGGTGGACCAGATGCTGAACAGGATTGCCAGGGTCTACTTCGATCAGGGAACCTTGAATACTTTCGTCAAGGAAATGACTGTCCAGGAGAAAAAGCTGACAGAGAAGCGGCAAAAGAGGTGCAACAGAAAAATATTCACTGCCTGAAAAAATTCACCAGGGTTTTTAAAATGGTCTGCTACTGCTGGAAGGTTTTAGATCACCAGTTACATTTCTTGTGAAAACAATGTGTAGTGTATTTTACATGTGTGAGATGAGAACTATACTTGACATTGTCCACTAACAAGAACTGAATTTTGGCGCCACACAAAAACCCAATTTCATGAGATTTGACCTGGGTTCATTACATAAGTTACGATCTTGTTGATGGACCATGTCAAGTTATTGTTTTCTTTGAAGTAACGTTGATATTAATTATTGTATACTGCGGCACTCGTGATTTGAAGATGTGTCCTTACATGACATAAGTTATGATCTTGTTGAGGAACCCTGTCAATTTATTGTGTTGTTACAGTAATAATGATTTTGATAGTTGTATACTTAATCATCAACCATGTTAAAAACTGTTGGTAAAAATCATTGGTTGCAACTACACATAAAAATTATATTGTATCGATAAATGTATATGAGTGTATAGGATTGTACCCCTCTAAAATGTAGATATTAAATGTTGATAATGTGTACTTAGAAAACAGTTTTAACAAATGTTACTTTTAGTGAGAAAAATCAAGTAAAACCAAAGTAGACGGACTGATTTTGCGAAAATGAATCTGACATCACCAAATTGACCTCTGTCATTATGCTGCCTTTTTATTTATTTATTTTTTTATTTGATTGATTAATTTTTTTTTATTTGATTTATTTATTTAGTTAATTTATTTATTTTTTTCACACTCAAAACAATCATTGACGACTTTGGCACAGGCAATCTTCCGTTCCAGGAAATACAAGAACTCATAATTTAATGCAAATGTTGCGAAGTACCCATATCACTGATCGATTATCTGTGCGACCCAAAACAAGAAGCACACATTATTCGTCCGAAAGAATGGGTCTAAAAGTGTTTTGTTAAAAATGTCCAAATGAGGCCAACCCAGTTGTACGTTTTCTGTACGTTGTGTCACACAATACCTGAAAAATTATTGCTCATTGTCGACGTTGATTTTCTGTGGGAAAAGAAAGAGTATATGCCGGCTGGCAGTCGGGTTTTCTTGTGGTGTCGTACGGTTGATTCCAGTGTGATGTACTCTGGTGGCATTAAACTAAGTTGGTACCTGGTTGAATTTGACAAACATATCTTATTCAAATCCACTACTGAAATGTCTAGGACACAAGCACACACTTTGGGTGACATGTGACTTATTTTAGGTGAGCAGATCCCATTATGCCTGGTTATACCGTAACCGTACGTTTTACACCTTATGTTTTAAATTTTACTTCTCTTTAATAGATTTACATGTGAACCGAAACCTGTTAACAAGGTGTCCTTGCTCGACAACACAAAGGAAAGGGGAAAGAGGTTGTCTTGGGTACACACCCTTTCACACCCCCAAAATGTGCATGTGCATAATTATGAGGTAGTTGGGAGTAGTGGTTAAAAACAATACAAAAACTTCAAAACTTTGAAAACTTCAAAACGTCGATAGCTTTGTGGATCATCGGGTTTTTAACTATATATTGTTTTTAATTGATGCACTGTCACAAAGTTAAATTACTTTTAGACTAAAGAGTAGGCCTAACCATAAAAATATAATGTTACAAAAACCTGCACTTTGTATTTTCTATGATAAGTCACAATTTGTCGGGTTTGAATGAGTTAAGCTACCGGCGTTCGGTTTGCTCGCATTTTTAACTGATGAGAACCAAAGCGAGGCAGAGAGGACAAATAGCCTGGACACTATGTACAGGGGAAATCTATGCATAGTGGGACCCTATGTATAATTCTGGGAACCCGACATAGATGGCAACACCAAATAGAGTTGAAGAATTTTTGCAATGGAAATTAAATTTTAAATGAACTATTTCTGTGTACTGAAAACCCTCCGTGGCACTGTACAGCATTCTGTATATTGTAAGAATCGCGTTAAATAGGCCTAGCTATGATAAATGTTGGCCGAGTAAAAGCAGTTCAACAATGCTCCCAAAATGCCCTGTACAGTTGTGTGTATTAAGACTTTAAAAGTTTCTTTCAGCCACATTTTTAGGTTTCATCAAATTTATATAAAATGACTAAAAAACAAAACTCGAGATGTACTAATCTTAAAACAGTGCTTAATAATAATAATAATAATAGTAATAATAATAAAAGTAATAATGATAGTGCAGCATTTGTAAGGCGCACTTTACTGTATAAACATTCAAAGGCTCCATTCGAACGCTTACGACTAATCCACTTTAAATTGTATCAGCTTTTACCTTTAGCTTTGGCTTAAATATAAAACAAAATTAGGTTTGAATAGTTAAGTTTATTCTATGATATATTGTGGGAGGACACAGTTTTAATGAGAGCTGGCAATCCTGTTGGTAAAGCGATGACGTTTTGGAGCGGGAAGTGCAATCTAGAGGAATGGTATACGTACAATGTAGAGTAACATTCGTTCCACTGCATACATGGCACCTCACCTGGCTACATCAACAACTTCATCACCAAAAACCAGCCCGCAAGAAGGCTCTGCTCTGCCAGGTCACTGCAATTGGCTGCACCCCTGCACCATTCACTCCTGGGGAGACCGCTCCTTCTCCCAAGCCGCCCCACAAGTCTTGAACAGTCTACCACATGAACTCCGCCAAGTTGAATCCCTATCTATATTTAAGTCTAATCTTAAAACCCTTCAGTTTAGCAACAGTTTTTCTGTTTAATTGTTTTCTTTGTTTTTGCGCCATGAGCGTCATGCTTGGCGGATACCGGCGCATTATAAGTGTCCATTATTATTATCACTGCACTTCCGGCTCCAAAACGTCATCACTTACCACCAGGAATGTCTGTACTCATTAGTTTTTAGAGTGTGCATTTCAACCGTAGCTATACAAACTAGCTCCCTCCAAGAGAGGTGTATCTACATCACCTGTACGTTGATATCGTATTACCTTATACTTAAATTTTAATGTTGATTATGAATAAACACATGCTGTACAAATATGCGCTACTCTGGTGATCATAACATACATTTATTTACTGTCCGTCAATATTTCTTCCCTTCTTATCAGTATATTCTAAATAGAGGTTAGAATGCAAAAGCTATAGTCTGTCACGTTTTTGTGAGATGAGGATTACACTGATGATGGTATATGGGTATACCAGGCACCTGATAATGTCATAAAAATTGTCGTTCTATTACCTTATGGTGCCATTCCACCAGATCATAACTTCAAACCAATGATATTGCTGGGAAAATATTTTGTTTTTGTTTTTGTTTTTGAGAATTCATGAACAAAATAGCATTCAGAACAAGAATATTTGGTTGCCCATTATTTCTGCTAAGCAAAGGATTTCTCAAGGCGTCTGATAAGAACCTTTGCACTATTTCCCCCCTGAATGTTGCCCATTTCAATAATTGTTTTATTTATTTATTTTTTATTAAGTGGAGTTTAGTGAGATGGTGGTGGTTGGGGGTGAGATGGTGGTGGTTGGGCTAGTGAGATGGTGGTGGTTGGGGGGTGAGATGGTGGTGGTTGTGGGTGATATGGTGGCTGGGTGAGTGAGATGGTGATGGTTAGGGGGGGTGAGATGTTGGTGGTTGGGGGTGAGATGATGGTGGTTGGGGGAGTGAGATGGTGGTTGGTGGAGTGAGATGGTGGTGGGTGGGGTGAGATTTGGTGGGTGGGGGAGTGAGATGTTGGTTGGGGGGGTGAGATGATGGTGGTTGGGGGAGTGAGATGGTGGTTGGTGGAGTGAGATGGTGGTGGATGGGGTGAGATGGTGGTGCTTGGGGGAGTGAGATGGTGGTGGTTGTGGGTGATATGGTGGCTGGGTGAGTGAGATGGTGTTGGTTGGGGGAGTGAGATGGTGGTTGGGGGTGAGATGGTGGTTGGTGGAGTGAGATGTTGGTGGTTGGTGGAGTGAGATGGTGGTAGGTGGGTTGAGATGGTGGTTGGGGTAGTGAGATGGTGGTGGTTGGGGGAGTGAGATGGTGTTGGTTTGGGGGTGAGATGATGGTGGTTGGAGGAGTGAGATGGTTGTGGTTGGGGGAATGAGATGGGGGTTGTGAGATGGTGGTTGGGGGAGTGAGATGGTGGTGGGTGGGGTGAGATGGTTGTGGTTGGGGGAATGAGATGGTGATTGGGGGATTGAGATGATGGTGGTTGGGGGAGTGAGATGATGGTGGTTGGGCGACTGAGATTGTGGTGGTTTGGGGAGTGAGATGGTGCTTGATGGGGGGGGGGGGGTGAGCGAGATAGTGGTGGTTGAGGGAGGGGAGTGAGATGGTGGCGGTTGGGGTGAGATTGTGGTGGTTTGGGGGTCAGATGCTGGTTTGGGTTAGTGAGATGATGGTGGTTGGGGGAGTGAGATGGTGGTGGGTGGGGTGAGATGGTGGTGGTTGGGGGAGTGAGATGATGGTGGTTAGGGGAGTGTGATGATGGTGGTTGGGCGACTGAGAGTGTGGTGGCTGTGGGAGTGAGATGGTGGTTGATGGGGGGGGGGAGTGAGATTTTGGTGGTTGAGGGAGTGAGATGATGGTGGTTGGGGGAGTGAGATGATGGTGATTGGGTAAGTGAGATGGCGGTGGGTGGGGTGAGATGATGGTGATTGGGGGAGTGTGATGATGGTTGGGGGAGTGAGATGATAGTGGTTGGAGGAGTGAGATGATGGTGATTGGGGGAGTGAGATGGTGATTGGGGGATTGAGATGGTGATTTGGGGATTGAGATGATGGTGGTTGGGGGATTGAGATGATGGTGGTTGGATGACTGAGATTGTGGTGGTTTGGGGAGTGAGATGGTGGTTGATGGGGGGGGGTGAGCGAGATAGTGGTGGTTGGGGGAGGGGAGTGAGATGGTGGTGGTTGGGGTGAGATGTTGGTTTGGGGGTCAGATGCTGGTTTGGGTTAGTGAGATGATGGTGGTTGGGGGAGTGAGATGGTGGTGGGTGGGGTGAGATGGTGGTGGTTGGGGGAGTGAGATGATGGTGGTTAGGGGAGTGTGATGATGGTGGTTGGGCGACAGTGTGGTGGCTGGGGGAGTGAGATGGTGGTTGATGGGGGGGGGGGGGGAGTGAGATGACGGTGGTTGAGGGAGTGACATGATGGTGATTGGGGGAGTGAGATGGCAGTGGGTGGGGTGAGATTTTGGTGATTGGGGGATTGAGATGATGGTGGTTGGGGGAGTGAGATGGTGGTTGATGGGGGAGGGGGAGTGAGATGACGGTGGTTGGGGGAGTGAGCTGATAGTGGTTGGAGGAGTGAGATGATGGTGTTTGGGGGAGTGAGATGGCGGTGGGTGGGGTGAGATGATGGTGGTTAGGGGAGTGTGATGATGGTGGTTGGGCGACAGAGTGTGGTGGCTGGGGGAGTGAGATGGTGGTTGATGGGGGGGGAGTGAGATGACGGTGGTTGAGGGAGTGACATGATGGTGATTGGGGGAGTGAGATGGCAGTGGGTGGGGTGAGATGTTGGTGATTGGGGGATTGAGATGATGGTGGTTGGGGGAGTGAGATGGTGGTTGATGGGGGAGGGGGAGTGAGATGACGGTGGTTGAGGGAGTGACATGATGGTGATTGGGGGAGTGAGATGGCAGTGGGTGGGGTGAGATGTTGGTGATTGGGGGATTGAGATGATGGTGGTTGGGGGAGTGAGATGGTGGTTGATGGGGGAGGGGGAGTGAGATGACGGTGGTTGAGGGAGTGACATGATGGTGATTGGGGGAGTGAGATGGCAGTGGGTGGGGTGAGATGTTGGTGATTGGGGGATTGAGATGATGGTGGTTGGGGGAGTGAGATGGTGGTTGATGGGGGAGGGGGAGTGAGATGACGGTGGTTGAGGGAGTGACATGATGGTGATTGGGGGAGTGAGATGGCAGTGGGTGGGGTGAGATGTTGGTGATTGGGGGATTGAGATGATGGTGGTTGGGGGAGTGAGATGGTGGTTGATGGGGGAGGGGGAGTGAGATGACGGTGGTTGAGGGAGTGACATGATGGTGATTGGGGGAGTGAGATGGCAGTGGGTGGGGTGAGATTTTGGTGATTGGGGGATTGAGATGATGGTGGCTGTGGGAGCGAGATGGTGGTTGATGGGGGAGGGGGAGTGAGATGACGGTGGTTGGAGGAGTGAGATGATGGTGTTGGGGGAGTGAGATGGCAGTGGGTGGGGTGAGATGTTGGTGATTGGGGGATTGAGATGATGGTGGCTGTGGGAGTGAGATGGTGGTTGATGGGGGAGGGGGAGTGAGATGACGGTGGTTGGGGGAGTGAGATGATAGTTGTTGGAGGAGTGAGATGATGGTGTTTGGGGGAGTGAGATGGCGGTGGGTGGGGTGAGGTGATGGTGGTTGGGGGGTTGAGATGATGGTGGTTGGGGGAGTGAGATGATGGTGGTTGGGAGAGTAAGATGGTGGAGGTTAGGGGAGTGAGATGGTGGTTGGGGGAGGGGGAGTGAGATGGTTGTGGTTTGGGGAGTGAGATGGTGGTGGCTGGGTATGAGGTGGTGGAGGTTGGGTGAATTAGATGGTGGTGGTTGGGGGAATGAGATGGTGGTGGTTGTTTGGGGGTGCAGTGATGCTGGTTGGGGGTGAGATTTTGGTGGTTGGGGAGCCCGATGGTGGTTGTTGTTGGGGGGAGGTGTAATGATGGTGGTTGGGGAAGTGCGATGGTGGTGGTTGGGGGAGTGAGGTGGTGGTTCGAGGAAACCCTACTCTCAGAACCCTGGACCTCCAAATGAGATTCAAAAATGCAAAACTAAATCGTTTAACACATCAAAATACCCCCCACTCCACTGTATACAATGGTTGCTAATAATTCAACAAAATAAATCATCAATTTTATTTTAAAAATTTTACCTTTTTTGTTGAGGTGCAAAAGCTACAATATTTTTTAATGTATCAAAAAACGATAATCTCTGCTTTTAGTGTTATTGTTATTTTTTTTTTTTTATCTTTCATCAAGTTGATTTTGTTTATTTATTATTATTATTATTGGGCTTTGTTTGGTAAATGTTTTCTATGTTTAGTTTATTTCACAGCATTTTTAAACAGGAATTTACTTCTTTGACCACTAAGTGTATTTATTATTTTGCTGTTCTTGTGTTCTTGTAGCTCCTTTTATCTGATTGGCTCTTTAGTTCTCTATGTTTTGGTTTTGCAGACTGACTTAATATTTTAGTTTGTTTTAAAAGTACTTTTGTCTTTTTGACCTTTTTCGAATTTTGTTTTTGTGTAGTAAAACTTTTTTTGTTTAAGTTTTACTAGAATGTTTTTCTGCACCACGGCTCCTTTAAAAATAAGTTTAGTTGAATTTGGGTTACCTTGTATAAAGTTTGAATAATAAATAAACGCAATATACCGGTGTAAAGAAATGTATTAAATAGCAGTTTGGAAAGCAAACAATAACAAATTTGACCAACATGTGCACATAACCAAAGATATATCTGCTTAAAAATCAGTTCCATTTGAGTATAGTACAGGGGAGGGTGTGCTATAGTGGCATAGAAAGGATACACCCCCTTTGCACTAGCCTCTTACCCCCCCCCCCCCCCGCCCCACCCAGACAACGAAATTTACCAAAATATCAAAGTTAATATTAAAATGTTGATAGAGATCGGAGGTTTTTTTCTCATACAAATGAATTCTTTCTTCTTCTTTTTTAATGTATTTATTTATTTTATCCATTCTTCCTTTGTTTCCTTTTATCTGCACAATATTTGTTGTTATATCTTGTACTTTGATGTGCGTAAAACGAATTGTCTTTGCTTCATATAGGGCCTTTTTCTTTTTGTGGTCTTTATTTAGATTTTAATTGTAAATCATGTACAAAGTTCAGCTCTTGGCTGCGATTCATGACAGTAATAAACCATTATGAAATGGAAATGAATTTAACACATCCTTCATTATATCAGTAGAGCACTTTTTAACCATTTAGGTGTGGTTTAAATTGAAGAGGGTTGTTATAAACCAGTAGAACCCTAAAACATGAACTATATTAATTGGAACAACTTGGGCGCTTTTTAACCGCTAGAGCTTTCTGAACCAGTTAGTTTCGAAATCATAGTCTCTGACTTGAACCGTAACCAGCAATGAAGAGCCCTTTTAAATCATAAAGGCGCAAAGAAAAAAAAAATGAAAATATTACTTTGCCTAGAGCAAATTCATTTACATCTTCAAGTTTTCATTAATCTGCATAAACCTTCAGTATGATGCTGAACCTATTCATAAGGCGGTCATGTTTTCATCAAGGGGGAAATAGTTGATGGTTTAGGAGAAATATTTGCACTTTCGTTAAATTAATTACAGGCATTAATTTGATTGTGGCAATCAAAATAAGCAATGGTGACTTCGGGTTTCTCTGAAGGCTAATTTCTCCATGTTGATAATTCTTTTTACAACTAAATAAACTTTGTTTTCCTTCTAAAAACTGTTTCGATCAGAAAAAACAGCAATGAAGAGATAAATATTGCTTAGGATGTCAACAAGCCCACCCATTCTACCCTCCGCCAAAGTCCCCCCAAAACACAAAAAAAAACCTAAATAGCCTAAATAAATAAAATAAATAAATAAATAAATAAAAGTAAAAGACCGAATCAATACACCTTGTTAATTTGTTTGTTTGTTTGTTTGTTTGTTTGTTAGTTTGTTGGTTTGTTTGTTTTTTGTTACATACAAACAGTTGCGAACCCCCTCCACCACCTCAAAATAAATAAAAAGAAGTGAAACATTGCGTTTTTATTTTGTTGATATTTCATTGTACTATTTTTTTCTGTGGCAAAATCTGACGTCACGCTGTAGACAGATTACCAGTGCAACCTGGAACACTGCAAGACCCTTGGGCGCCGGGCACCACTTGGGCGCCATTACTGCAAAAACTTGAAATGGACGACGTGAGTTCTCAATCAATTTCTTTTCAGATGTTTTCCCAGTTTTGGAGGACAATTTCGTGGCTAGAATCATGATAAAATTAACCAGGTGAGTTTGTAGTTATCTGTGTGGACAAATTGAACTATTATTGATTGTACGTTTTTGTGAAATATGTGATTTTGGGGTTGTCATGATCGAGATGAGGGCGCAACATTTGAAAAGCACGCGGTGCAGATATACGTACACTGTATGTGTAGTCTTGAAGACCAATATCAGCCATTGAAAGATTCACTGCGCAGGCGGGGACCATTTACACATTGCGATTTCTTTTTGGACATTTTCAACCCTTTAGAATTGTTCAAACTTCCTGTTCCTAGCTGGATATATTCTTCAACACTTCTATATTGGTAAGGATCAAAGTTTACTTAAATTCCATGGATATAAAGTGACAACAGGATACGGCATTTTTTGCCGATTTTCATAATTAGTATAGTAGACAATTTTTAAAGGACGTTGTCATTTTGAAATCTTAGCGCTTCTTCAATTAGTTTCAAGGAACAATGTGTCTTGTCAACTCTGACAACTCTGTGAAAAATAGAGTCAACTCATGATTACTTTTTAGACAGATTTGTATAACAAATATTTACTTCAGAATAATTTTGTTGTCTACCATTTTTCACTCATTTTGACCAAAAAACAGTATCTTCTTTACCCAGATATGTTTGTTTTTGGGGTTTAAAAAAATAAACTATTACTAGTTATTTTAAAGGAAAATAGCAGGTGCCCCCATGTGCCCCCATTGAAAAAATCGTGGTTCCCCCCCCCCCCCCCGCCTCACGCTCAAAATGTCCCTAAGACATAACAACATTGCGTACCGTTTTTTAAGCAACCATTAACAAACCCAATTTTATAAAATGATGACCCCTGAGCGCCCCCTGCAAATTACACCCTTACCCCACATTATTTTGACTGCAACATTTCATACGCAAGCATTGCACCCACCTAGCAGGTGCCGCGCAAAGCTCGGCATCCCGCTAGTCACAATATTCTTGGTTGCACCATTTGGAGAGTTAATTTTCCTCCGTGTGTTAAGCAGTGTGTGCGCTTTTTAGATGGCGCGATGTTTACACGCTTACCATATAATTTGTACGTGCAATTTAACTTCCAAAACAGCGAGCGTGGCAGAAAGTAGGCACATGTGATGTTGGTGGAAGGCGTCATAAATAGGTTCTTTTGTAATATTGAGCCTCAAGTAAATTTCTATGTTCCGTATGATGCCATTTTTGTTTATAGCTACTCAGTTGAAAAGAATCAATGCATTTAAAAAAGGCATCACAAAACTCTTTATACATACTTCTCAGTGTTGATGGATTCAGCACTGCATCCAACTAAATTCAGAGTATAAACATGCATGGAAAGATGGTCATTAACAGCAATGAGATGCTTCTGACTTGTTATTTTATGCACTGAATCTTTGTCAAGATTCTATTTCATATTGACTGCAGAGCTGAAATTATAGCTTTTCAATAGTTTTAATTACGCTCCAACTTCTGGTTTGAATCGGAAGACAAGGTAAAATTAGGGTTAGCTTTGTGTTACTATGTTTTAGTTTTCCCAAGACCTATCCAGTGATGTATGTTGTAATTCAACACCTGATGACGTCACCATGACGTCATTGTTTAAGTGACATCTTCAGTTGAGGTTTAATTGTCTGATGAGTTTCACGGTTGGTTCATGTCTATTCCATATTTAAGTTATGCTAGAGAAAATAGCTTGAATGAATACAGTAGCGACAGCATAACACAATGGTTGTTCCAGGACATCGTAACATGGGGTTTTCACCATAACTTCTGAATGCAATGGTTGATTTTGTTCAAGTTTTACAATTAAGCGTTCATTGACATTATCTATCACTCAGTAAACCATTTATGATGAAATTTGGTTCAAGAAAATTGGAAATAGAAAATTAACACAATCTTAATTCATCATTGCTTTATTTGAAAAGGCCATGATTATAATGTAATTCATGCACTTAAACCTTGTCAAATGTCCATTTCATATAGACTGCAGACCTGAAATTATGGCTTTTTCATAGTTTTTTGGCTTTGGCTTGAACCGGAAGACAAGGTCAAGTTGCGGTCATCTCTGTGTGACTCTTTTTTTCCTCCATTTTTCTAAGACCTGTCCGATGATGTATAGATTGTAAGAATTCATTGTGTACTTCATCAGTTATGATTTTTTCAAATACTAAACTTTGATTTAATGTTATTTGACACCTGATGACGTCATCATGACATCATTATTCGAATGCTGTCTTCATATTGACTTTCAAGGTTCAATTACATTTCAGATGTGAGTTATACTGTAGGGAAGAGGGAGATGAAGGAAAAGAAAAGGGGGGGGGGGGGGGGGGAAAAGAAAAAAAAGAGATGTACAGTAAGCAGTCTCCAAAACAGCAGTTTTAAAAATAGTTGAACTCCAACCATGATTTCCTCCAAATGCTGACGTTTGGCTGTGGAGTATGATAAGATGGATCATGGTGAGACCGATGTAATGATGGCTATTGTAAATTGTGTGTACTTGTAGGTTGTTGGAGGTGATTACTTTCTTGGTGGAATAAGAAAACTGAACTGATTTTGACCATCAATTTTCTTTTAGTGAAAAACAAAACTAATCCAAGAAATTGTTTTCCATTTTATAGTTTATAAGCCTTGAAGCAATCAAGTGACAACCTCTACTAAACTGTGCTCCAACATCACAGCATGATGACTCAGGTACCCATTGGAGCCTACTGGGTGATGTCAGCCAGGTTATCAGTTTGCCATCTCTACAGCTAGAGGAACACAACTGGATTTTTATCCAAGGACAATTCGTCATCAAAAAAAGGTACATTCAGTTTCAGTAGCATGTCGTGGCCGAGCGGTGTAGTGCACCGGACTCAAGGTCTGGTGGTCAAATCATTGGGATGTGGGTTCGAATCCCGGTCATGACACTTGTGCCCTTCAGCAAGATGCTTCGCTATAATTGCTTCTCTTCACCCAGGGGTATAAATGGGAACCTGCGAGGGTAGAGGTTGATAGTGTGTTTGCAAAAGCCTTCAGAGTGCCACGGAAGCTCAGGGCTGCATACTACCTAGGGTGCTGATAAAGATTAAAAGAATGTTATTGGCCAATTGACCAGGGCACTTATGTAAAGTGCATTGAGACGTTATTGTGAAATGCATTATATATGAACTAGTTATTATTATGAGAAGATATCTGTAAAATGCAACTCTCTGTACAAAATATTTATGATTATAACAAATTCTGCTAAGTTTTGAAATTAAAAGTACAGTCGACTCTCGTTAATACGAGGTCCACCGGACTGGCCCGTTTTTCTCGTATTAACCGAACCTCGTATTATCCGAGCGCGGTATTAACAATGCACATTGCATGCATAAATGGACGCACGTGTATAAATGCACCCGTACTGCAATAGAAACTGCATAACTGTGATGGTTTACAGGTACATGTACCATACAAACATACAACATTTTGGGCAAATAAAACTGTTTTGATTTAATTAATTTATTTTGAAAGTCACTTTATGAAACAATTTACATTTTTCATGACTGAAAAAGGAACGCATATGACTTTAACTTGCCGTTCTTGGCAGCCAAGTTTCGGTCGCAACGGCCAACATGACAAGTTGAATGTTGATTTTCATTGGTTGTCACACCGTACCTTAGTAAGTAATGCGAGATAGCTCATAACCAAGGCGGGATACCAGCGAACAATAAACGGTCTGGTGTCCACCTCTCATTTGCGTTGTACAAATACTACCATTTAATAGACTGGTACCATTGCCAACGCTCAAATAGCACCTCTATTGATCATGATCAACGGAGCGGTAGCACATGATTTAAAAGGCTGGGACGTCAATTTTTCACCTCCATGAAGGTAAACTATCGATGCCCAACAATTGATTCCCCAAACTTGCTATAAAAGTAAGACAAACAATACATTTGCTCGTTACGGGGCCGCAAGAATACCTCGTATTATCCGTGTTCTCGTTATGACCGTGCTCGTATCATCCGTATTTAAATGCATTAAAACACGCACGGGACAGTTCGGGACCGGCAAAATACCTCGTATTAACCGGAACCTCGTAACATCCGAGCTCGTATTAACGAGAGTCGACTGTATCTCCAAGAATTGAGTAGATCATACATGCTGAATCCAAATGTTTAAACCACATTTTTTTTTTAATTTACTGGAGTTGTCTGTTTATTGTTTTAGTTTCGGCTGTTGAACTGAAACATAAGGGTTTTTGTCAGCAAGCAAGAGCTACAGCTCAGAGTGAAGAAGACACACAATGTTTGTGTTGTTTATTATCTCTATGGCCACATTCACAAAGCTTGTAGATGGAAGGCAAAATTGCCACTAAACTAAGGGTTGATGTTGAAACATCAAGGATACATGAAACAACTGTACTTTACACATGTCATTCCTACTATGTGATTTAAACATAATACTTCAGTGTCGCACTGTAAACCTTGCAGGACTTGCTTCCTGCTTCCAGTATTTATAAATCCCTGTCTGGATATTTCTGTCTTAAGTTCAGTCTCTGAGGCTAGACTTAGATTTTAGTTTAAGACCTCTACATTTTCAGTGTGACACTTAAACAAAAATTAATATCCCATCCTGTCTTGGATTCAATTTGATTCTTTGTTACCATCACCGTATCTTTATCCTTTATCTTTACAGCTGCTGCTGGACAGAATCTTGAGTCATGAAACTTTGATCTACCTGAGGAAGAAGCCAAGCATCAAGTGTCAATCTAGGTAATTTTACAGAGTATACTAAAGACTTTGGTAGAATGAAACCATGATCAATTGTATTTTAATCTAAAAAAATACTCTCTGTACCCTTTGTCATTTTTATTTTGCCTGTTCCTAGCAAAACTCCAATATCTGGAAGGTTTTTTCCAAATGCCTACTAAAAGTACAACAGTTTAGTGTCATGCCTACTTTCATCAATAGAACACACTGCACACTGCCAATGTGACAGAAGTCAGATAAATATCTTAAAGCCCTGGCTCAACATTGGTAAACTGACTGTAAATGCTTCCATTCTTTGAACAAATCAAGATATTTGTAATAAAACCAACCTGGAAAAATGTCATCTAATTTTGTTGTTTCTTTTGCAAGAAAACGTTAAAAACGCATTCAGCATTTTTGTATGCATTCCTATAGGCAGAGTTTTCGTCTCACTGAAACGAAAACTAATTTTGAATCTTATTTCATGTATTATTTAAAAATGATAACACTTCAGGTAGAGATATTTCAAGGAAAATTTTCTACTAGCATTATCTTTATACCAAGTAAGGTATTTGAAAATCTGTGAACATTCATGTTTTTCTTCTTACCAATGTTGAGCTCAATGTTGTAGATACTCATGCTCAGTCCTCTTAGGAGGCAAGATGAACAAAACTGAATTAAAACTGATTTTTCAAAATCCATTACTAAGCAATTCAAACCAAATATTTGTATGAAGAGTGGATACAGGTACAAAATTTAACACTAAGAATACTTTCAGATTCGTAAAAATTGGTATGGGGTTTGAGAAACTTGTAAGCAATACCATTTACTTCAAGAAATATAAAAATCTCAAATTTCTTGGCTTGCTGAATGGATTTGTGGTCAGCTCGAGCCATTAATCGGGTAATTTTGGTGCTCAATATGCTGACTGTGGCTCTAAATGCTGATTTAGGAAAAATATTGGGGGGGGGGTTCACACCCCCACATGCCCTCCTGGTTGCTACACCGCTGATTTTGCACATTGAAATGGTTGGCTTTCATACAATTTGTTGTAAATTTAACCTTTCAGAGCCAGAGATGTAGCTACTTGTTCCCTGAAATCAAGTGGAAGAGAAGGAATCATCTCTACTGACATCTTGAAGGCTACAGGGTATACAGGAGAGCACTGCACTGACATCTTGAATGCTACAGTGCGTAAAAGAGAGCAACGTGTATGAAAACGTGTCATCCTTTTGCAGTTTGTTATCTTCAATTCTGTAAGATAAAGTAGATGTGTTAGTTTGATGTTTTGATGTTTTTCTGTTATTGTAGTGTATCTAGATGTGTTAGTTTGATGTTTAGATGTTTTTCTGTAATCGTCGTATAGTGGGCTGTTTTTGCAGCACTGTACAGTTAATATCTTGTAAATAAGTACACCATTGCAAGCAAGCACATACACATTTTTGAACTTCGAAATTAGAGATCTTATTAGAGTTTCAGTAGTGCGGAGAATCGATTGGTTGTGTGGAGATTCGATTGGTAGTGCGGAGATTCGATTGGTAGTGCGGAGATTCGATTGGTTGTGCGGAGACTCGATTGGTTGTGCGGAGATTTGATTTGATCGGAATTGTGCGGCGAAATCACGGAAAATTCCGACTTGCCAAAGGGACTTGGACACTTGCACGTGGCTTGTGGGGTTCCACTTCCGGCCAGGGTAACAGCTGGTGGTTGATCTTAAAGATGCATCATGCTCCCCCTCTTTGAGGTGGTGTTGGTGTTATCACAATTATGGTTGGCCAAACGGGAGTAGTCCCTGGTTTAGGCCGTGGGGCCAGGGACGGCGTTAGTACGTTGAGGGGACTGCCCTGGTTCTCGGGGTGGCGGACCGGACGCTTCGAAAGGAGTACGAAGGCCCCTAAGATACGAAAAGCGTTGATTGGTGGTGCGGAGATTCGATTAATTCGGAATGTGCGGCGTAATCACGGGAATTCCGAACATATGCGAAAAGGGACCTGGACACTTGCGCGTGGCTTGTGGGGTTCCACTTCCGGCCAGGGTAACAGCTGGTGGTTGATCTTAAAGGTGCATCATGCTTCCTCTTACCCCATGAGATGGTATTGGTGTTATCACAATCATGGTTGGCCGAACGGGAGTAGTCCCTGGTCTAGGCCGTGGGGCCAGGGACCGCGTTAGTACGTTGAGGGGACTGCCCTGGTTCTCGGGGTGGCGGACCGGACGCTTCGAAAGGAGTACGAAGGCCCCAATGATACGGGAAGCGTCGTGGGGCTGGTATTCTGGGACCTGCACGTGGTGGCCCTGCTTTAGACTAACCTTACCAGGATAATAGTGGCAAAATTAACAACCAAATAAATAAAACTGCTTGCAATGGTGTACTTGTATTTGTAATTTTAATTAAAGAATAGTTACAAAATATTTTTAATTTTAAATACAAGGTGAAGCTAACACTTTCCAAAAACCCAATTGTAGGCCCACATAAACATGGCAGGAAACTTTAAAAATTGAATGCAACGTGTAAGATTGGAAAAAACAACTTTTCTAAGGCATACTCTATGAAATATGGAAGCGTAAAACATTGGTAATAATTGCAAATATACTTTTATGCTTTTATAAAAAAATGTATAAAGTACAAATATCGGATGCATATGAGTGAATTGTAGCAGGATACAATCACAAGGTGAAATCTGGACTATTCCTTTTTTTCAAGGCAATGGAGAATGATTACATTATGCAACAATGCACAAAAAAATGCATCCAGTATTTGTTTTTATGTAACTCACATATAGATCCTTGTCATTTGAAATTTTTCAAAATAAATACAAAATTGACACGGAAACTTGTGTACCCCACAAACTGAAGATTAAATAACAAAAAAGAAACTTCTAATAAACAGTGTGGACGACTTTATGTAAACACCAGCCTTGTCTACCGTGACACGACTAGAAAATTATTGTTTTGGAAATGTTGCTGTGTAGCAGTGTCCAATAATTACCCAGTAAATACGGCAGTAAATACATGACAAAATAATGACATGTGATGCGTGTTCCACCAATCAAATGATAGGGATCAATGTCTGTGGTAGATAATATGTAATATTGATTCGTTTGACATGTTATCACCCAATGAAGAGTTGCACTCATATGGGACTTTATGACCACCAGTTGTTTCTGGAATATCATTTTTTGTGCTAATTTTAGTGTGGCAAAACCACGAGGTTTGGACAGTATGACGAAATAGGGGCCCAATAGGCCTACATAATGCCTAATTTATGTTTTTCCAGAACATTCCCATAAAAATGGTCCTAAAAAATTGCAACTGGTATTCCGCCAAAGGACATTGTGCGCGTGGTCGTTTGGATTGGAATATTCCTCAACTCTGAGTCATTTCCTTAGATACATGTGCATTGTTTTTAATATACAGTATTAAGTATTACTACCGGTACTGTTAGTTTCTATAGTAAACTTTTTAATTGATAGTGTTAGAAATAGCCTTATACTTCTTTTCACCTTGCTCTTATTATCCACTTCCCTCCTCATGCTCATTAACCACTTCCCTCCTCAGGCTCGATAACACTTCCCTCCTCAGGCTCGATAACACTCAAGCTCATTGACCACTTCCCTCCTCATGCTCATTAACCACTTCCCCCCTCATGCTCATTAACTACTTCCCTCCTCACGCTCATTAACCACTTCCCTCCTCACGCTCATTAACCACTTCCCTCCTCACGCTCATTAACCACTTCCCTCCTCACGCTCATTAACCACTTCCCTTCTCACGCTCATTAACCACTTCCCTCCTCACGCTCATTAAATTAACCACTTCCATCCTCACGCTCATTAACCACTTCCCTCCTCACGCTCATTAACCACTTCCATCCTCACGTTTATTAACTTCTTCCCTCCTCACGCTCATTAACTACTGTCCTCCTCACACTCATTAACCACTTCCCTCCTCACGCTCATTAACCACTTCCATCCTCACGCTCATTAACCACTTCCATCCTCACGTTTATTAACCACTTCCCTCCTCACGTTTATTAACCACTTCCCTCCTCACGCTCATTAACTACTTCCATCCTCACGCTCATACACCACATCCATCCTTGTACTTATTATCCACTTCCATCCTTCTACTTACTAACCGATTCCATCCTTGTACTTGTTAACCAAGTCCATGTTGACACTTATTTACCACTTCCCTCCTTCCAATTATTAACCACTTCAATCCTCGCACTTATTAACCACATCCTTGCTCGCACATGGTTATCCTTCGCAATTTTTTCCTCTCTTTATTCTAGTTTTTTACCTTGTCAGCTTCTGCCTTAGGTTTGGAACTTTTTCCCCTTCCACCACCCTTGCACTTTTACCTCTTCGATTCTTACGCCTGACTAGATCCACTTGGAGTATCTTGTATCTAAACAGTTAGAAGTTTGCGATCAATAAACTTTTTTCGAACACAAACATTAACTGTTAAGATACAAGTTTAACATTAAAATAAGGTTATTTGTGAATGTAAAATTTTATCAACACAATTAGAAGATAGCGTTAAAAAGTAAGTTCCTTTAAATGTATACGATAAAAATGAAAGTTTATTTAAATGTTAAATGTGTATCTAGACAGAAGTTTGCGATCACCCAACTTATTTCGAACGCAAACTTTTAACTGTTTGGATACAAGTTTAACATTTAAATAAGGTTAGTTTTGAGTGTAAAATTTTATCAAAACAATCAGAAGTTAGCGTTAAAAAGGTAGTTTCATTTGAATGTAGTTTTTTGATTATTTAAATGTAAAATGTGTATCTAAACAGTTAGAAGTTTGCATAAAATAGATATATTTTTACACAAACTTTTAACTGTTTAGGTACAAGTTAAAAGTTCCGTTAAACAATAATTGTAGTTTGCCTTAAAATTTAAATTTTATTTTAGTGTTAAGCAAAAGTTTGAGTTAAAAATTAAGTTTATTTTTTAGTGTTAAACTTGTTTGTAAGCATGCGTAATAAAGTACATATTGATGGATGTTTGAACTTATTCAGAGTCATAGAAATAAAGAAATCCATGAAATAAACTATTGGTAAAGAAGAGTCATTATTTGGAGTCAAACATTAAAACAGTAGGAAAAGCCCATATAGAAACTGTACAAAACGTGAGATAAACGTTTTTTTAAAACTGGGTCAAAGGTCAAAGGTCAGGTCAAAGGTCAAAGTTCAGGGGTCAAAGGTCAGGTCAGAGGTCAAAGGTCAGGTCAAAGGTCAATAGATACCTATGAGATTTTTGCAAAATACAAGGAAAAAGCTGCCGCCAGGCCAAGGAAAAAGCTGCCGCCAGGCCAAGGAAAAAGCTGCCGCCAGGCCAAGGAAAAAGCTGCCGCCAGGCCAAGGAAAAAGCTGCCGCCAGGCCAAGGAAAAAGCTGCCGCCAGGCCAAGGAAAAAGCTGCCGCCAGGCCAAGGAAAAAGCTGCCGCCAGGCCAAGGAAAAAGCTGCCGCCAGGCCAAGGAAAAAGCTGCCGCCAGGCCAAGGAAAAAGCTGCCGCCAGGCCAAGGAAAAAGCTGCCGCCAGGCCAAGGAAAAAGCTGCCGCCAGGCCAAGGAAAAAGCTGCCGCCAGGCCAAGGAAAAAGCTGCCGCCAGGCCAAGGAAAAAGCTGCCGCCAGGCCAAGGAAAAAGCTGCCGCCAGGCCAAGGAAAAAGCTGCCGCCAGGCCAAGGAAAAAGCTGCCGCCAGGCCAAGGAAAAAGCTGCCGCCTGGCCAAGGAAAAAGCTGCCGCCTGGCCAAGGAAAAAGCTGCCGCCTGGCCAAGGAAAAAGCTGCCGCCAGGCCAAGGAAAAAGCTGGCGCCAGGCCAAGGAAAAAGCTGGCGCCAGGCCAAGGAAAAAGCTGGCGCCAGGCCAAGGAAAAAGCTGGCGCCAGGCCAAGGAAAAAGCTGGCGCCAGGCCAAGGAATAAGCTGGCGCCTGGCCAAGGAATAAGCTGGCGCCTGGCCAAGGAATAAGCTGGCGCCTGGCCAAGGAATAAGCTGGCGCCTGGCCAAGGAATAAGCTGGCGCCTGGCCAAGGAATAAGCTGGCGCCTGGCCAAGGAATAAGCTGGCGCCTGGCCAAGGAATAAGCTGGCGCCTGGCCAAGGAATAAGCTGGCGCCTGGCCAAGGAATAAGCTGGCGCCTGGCCAAGGAATAAGCTGGCGCCTGGCCAAGGAATAAGCTGGCGCCTGGCCAAGGAATAAGCTGGCGCCTGGCCAAGGAATAAGCTGGCGCCTGGCCAAGGAATAAGCTGGCGCCTGGCCAAGGAATAAGCTGGCGCCTGGCCAAGGAATAAGCTGGCGCCTGGCCAAGGAATAAGCTGGCGCCTGGCCAAGGAATAAGCTGGCGCCTGGCCAAGGAATAAGCTGGCGCCTGGCCAAGGAATAAGCTGGCGCCTGGCCAAGGAATAAGCTGGCGCCTGGCCAAGGAATAAGCTGGCGCCTGGCCAAGGAATAAGCTGGCGCCTGGCCAAGGAATAAGCTGGCGCCTGGCCAAGGAATAAGCTGGCGCCTGGCCAAGGAATAAGCTGGCGCCTGGCCAAGGAATAAGCTGGCGCCTGGCCAAGGAATAAGCTGGCGCCTGGCCAAGGAATAAGCTGGCGCCTGGCCAAGGAATAAGCTGGCGCCTGGCCAAGGAATAAGCTGGCGCCTGGCCAAGGAATAAGCTGGCGCCTGGCCAAGGAATAAGCTGGCGCCTGGCCAAGGAATAAGCTGGCGCCTGGCCAAGGAATAAGCTGGCGCCTGGCCAAGGAATAAGCTGGCGCCTGGCCAAGGAATAAGCTGGCGCCTGGCCAAGGAATAAGCTGGCGCCTGGCCAAGGAATAAGCTGGCGCCTGGCCAAGGAATAAGCTGGCGCCTGGCCAAGGAATAAGCTGGCGCCTGGCCAAGGAATAAGCTGGCGCCTGGCCAAGGAATAAGCTGGCGCCTGGCCAAGGAATAAGCTGGCGCCTGGCCAAGGAATAAGCTGGCGCCTGGCCAAGGAATAAGCTGGCGCCTGGCCAAGGAATAAGCTGGCGCCTGGCCAAGGAATAAGCTGGCGCCTGGCCAAGGAATAAGCTGGCGCCTGGCCAAGGAATAAGCTGGCGCCTGGCCAAGGAATAAGCTGGCGCCTGGCCAAGGAATAAGCTGGCGCCTGGCCAAGGAATAAGCTGGCGCCTGGCCAAGGAATAAGCTGGCGCCTGGCCAAGGAATAAGCTGGCGCCTGGCCAAGGAATAAGCTGGCGCCTGGCCAAGGAATAAGCTGGCGCCTGGCCAAGGAATAAGCTGGCGCCTGGCCAAGGAATAAGCTGGCGCCTGGCCAAGGAATAAGCTGGCGCCTGGCCAAGGAATAAGCTGGCGCCTGGCCAAGGAATAAGCTGGCGCCTGGCCAAGGAATAAGCTGGCGCCTGGCCAAGGAATAAGCTGGCGCCTGGCCAAGGAATAAGCTGGCGCCTGGCCAAGGAATAAGCTGGCGCCTGGCCAAGGAATAAGCTGGCGCCTGGCCAAGGAATAAGCTGGCGCCTGGCCAAGGAATAAGCTGGCGCCTGGCCAAGGAATAAGCTGGCGCCTGGCCAAGGAATAAGCTGGCGCCTGGCCAAGGAATAAGCTGGCGCCTGGCCAAGGAATAAGCTGGCGCCTGGCCAAGGAATAAGCTGGCGCCTGGCCAAGGAATAAGCTGGCGCCTGGCCAAGGAATAAGCTGGCGCCTGGCCAAGGAATAAGCTGGCGCCTGGCCAAGGAATAAGCTGGCGCCTGGCCAAGGAATAAGCTGGCGCCTGGCCAAGGAATAAGCTGGCGCCTGGCCAAGGAATAAGCTGGCGCCTGGCCAAGGAATAAGCTGGCGCCTGGCCAAGGAATAAGCTGGCGCCTGGCCAAGGAATAAGCTGGCGCCTGGCCAAGGAATAAGCTGGCGCCTGGCCAAGGAATAAGCTGGCGCCTGGCCAAGGAATAAGCTGGCGCCTGGCCAAGGAATAAGCTGGCGCCTGGCCAAGGAATAAGCTGGCGCCTGGCCAAGGAATAAGCTGGCGCCTGGCCAAGGAATAAGCTGGCGCCTGGCCAAGGAATAAGCTGGCGCCTGGCCAAGGAATAAGCTGGCGCCTGGCCAAGGAATAAGCTGGCGCCTGGCCAAGGAATAAGCTGGCGCCTGGCCAAGGAATAAGCTGGCGCCTGGCCAAGGAATAAGCTGGCGCCTGGCCAAGGAATAAGCTGGCGCCTGGCCAAGGAATAAGCTGGCGCCTGGCCAAGGAATAAGCTGGCGCCTGGCCAAGGAATAAGCTGTCCTTTGTCCTTTGTCCTTTGTCCTTTGTCCTTTGTCCTTTGTCCTTTGTCCTTTGTCCTTTGTCCTTTGTCCTTTGTCCTTTGTCCTTTGTCCTTTGTCCTTTGTCCTTTGTCCTTTGTCCTTTGTCCTTTGTCCTTTGTCCTTTGTCCTTTGTCCTTTGTCCTTTGTCCTTTGTCCTTTGTCCTTTGTCCTTTGTCCTTTGTCCTTTGTCCTTTGTCCTTTGTCCTTTGTCCTTTGTCCTTTGTCCTTTGTCCTTTGTCCTTTGTCCTTTGTCCTTTGTCCTTTGTCCTTTGTCCTTTGTCCTTTGTCCTTTGTCCTTTGTCCTTTGTCCTTTGTCCTTTGTCCTTTGTCCTTTGTCCTTTGTCCTTTGTCCTTTGTCCTTTGTCCTTTGTCCTTTGTCCTTTGTCCTTTGTCCTTTGTCCTTTGTCCTTTGTCCTTTGTCCTTTGTCCTTTGTCCTTTGTCCTTTGTCCTTTGTCCTTTGTCCTTTGTCCTTTGTCCTTTGTCCTTTGTCCTTTGTCCTTTGTCCTTTGTCCTTTGTCCTTTGTCCTTTGTCCTTTGTCCTTTGTCCTTTGTCCTTTGTCCTTTGTCCTTTGTCCTTTGTCCTTTGTCCTTTGTCCTTTGTCCTTTGTCCTTTGTCCTTTGTCCTTTGTCCTTTGTCCTTTGTCCTTTGTCCTTTGTCCTTTGTCCTTTGTCCTTTGTCCTTTGTCCTTTGTCCTTTGTCCTTTGTCCTTTGTCCTTTGTCCTTTGTCCTTTGTCCTTTGTCCTTTGTCCTTTGTCCTTTGTCCTTTGTCCTTTGTCCTTTGTCCTTTGTCCTTTGTCCTTTGTCCTTTGTCCTTTGTCCTTTGTCCTTTGTCCTTTGTCCTTTGTCCTTTGTCCTTTGTCCTTTGTCCTTTGTCCTTTGTCCTTTGTCCTTTGTCCTTTGTCCTTTGTCCTTTGTCCTTTGTCCTTTGTCCTTTGTCCTTTGTCCTTTGTCCTTTGTCCTTTGTCCTTTGTCCTTTGTCCTTTGTCCTTTGTCCTTTGTCCTTTGTCCTTTGTCCTTTGTCCTTTGTCCTTTGTCCTTTGTCCTTTGTCCTTTGTCCTTTGTCCTTTGTCCTTTGTCCTTTGTCCTTTGTCCTTTGTCCTTTGTCCTTTGTCCTTTGTCCTTTGTCCTTTGTCCTTTGTCCTTTGTCCTTTGTCCTTTGTCCTTTGTCCTTTGTCCTTTGTCCTTTGTCCTTTGTCCTTTGTCCTTTGTCCTTTGTCCTTTGTCCTTTGTCCTTTGTCCTTTGTCCTTTGTCCTTTGTCCTTTGTCCTTTGTCCTTTGTCCTTTGTCCTTTGTCCTTTGTCCTTTGTCCTTTGTCCTTTGTCCTTTGTCCTTTGTCCTTTGTCCTTTGTCCTTTGTCCTTTGTCCTTTGTCCTTTGTCCTTTGTCCTTTGTCCTTTGTCCTTTGTCCTTTGTCCTTTGTCCTTTGTCCTTTGTCCTTTGTCCTTTGTCCTTTGTCCTTTGTCCTTTGTCCTTTGTCCTTTGTCCTTTGTCCTTTGTCCTTTGTCCTTTGTCCTTTGTCCTTTGTCCTTTGTCCTTTGTCCTTTGTCCTTTGTCCTTTGTCCTTTGTCCTTTGTCCTTTGTCCTTTGTCCTTTGTCCTTTGTCCTTTGTCCTTTGTCCTTTGTCCTTTGTCCTTTGTCCTTTGTCCTTTGTCCTTTGTCCTTTGTCCTTTGTCCTTTGTCCTTTGTCCTTTGTCCTTTGTCCTTTGTCCTTTGTCCTTTGTCCTTTGTCCTTTGTCCTTTGTCCTTTGTCCTTTGTCCTTTGTCCTTTGTCCTTTGTCCTTTGTCCTTTGTCCTTTGTCCTTTGTCCTTTGTCCTTTGTCCTTTGTCCTTTGTCCTTTGTCCTTTGTCCTTTGTCCTTTGTCCTTTGTCCTTTGTCCTTTGTCCTTTGTCCTTTGTCCTTTGTCCTTTGTCCTTTGTCCTTTGTCCTTTGTCCTTTGTCCTTTGTCCTTTGTCCTTTGTCCTTTGTCCTTTGTCCTTTGTCCTTTGTCCTTTGTCCTTTGTCCTTTGTCCTTTGTCCTTTGTCCTTTGTCCTTTGTCCTTTGTCCTTTGTCCTTTGTCCTTTGTCCTTTGTCCTTTGTCCTTTGTCCTTTGTCCTTTGTCCTTTGTCCTTTGTCCTTTGTCCTTTGTCCTTTGTCCTTTGTCCTTTGTCCTTTGTCCTTTGTCCTTTGTCCTTTGTCCTTTGTCCTTTGTCCTTTGTCCTTTGTCCTTTGTCCTTTGTCCTTTGTCCTTTGTCCTTTGTCCTTTGTCCTTTGTCCTTTGTCCTTTGTCCTTTGTCCTTTGTCCTTTGTCCTTTGTCCTTTGTCCTTTGTCCTTTGTCCTTTGTCCTTTGTCCTTTGTCCTTTGTCCTTTGTCCTTTGTCCTTTGTCCTTTGTCCTTTGTCCTTTGTCCTTTGTCCTTTGTCCTTTGTCCTTTGTCCTTTGTCCTTTGTCCTTTGTCCTTTGTCCTTTGTCCTTTGTCCTTTGTCCTTTGTCCTTTGTCCTTTGTCCTTTGTCCTTTGTCCTTTGTCCTTTGTCCTTTGTCCTTTGTCCTTTGTCCTTTGTCCTTTGTCCTTTGTCCTTTGTCCTTTGTCCTTTGTCCTTTGTCCTTTGTCCTTTGTCCTTTGTCCTTTGTCCTTTGTCCTTTGTCCTTTGTCCTTTGTCCTTTGTCCTTTGTCCTTTGTCCTTTGTCCTTTGTCCTTTGTCCTTTGTCCTTTGTCCTTTGTCCTTTGTCCTTTGTCCTTTGTCCTTTGTCCTTTGTCCTTTGTCCTTTGTCCTTTGTCCTTTGTCCTTTGTCCTTTGTCCTTTGTCCTTTGTCCTTTGTCCTTTGTCCTTTGTCCTTTGTCCTTTGTCCTTTGTCCTTTGTCCTTTGTCCTTTGTCCTTTGTCCTTTGTCCTTTGTCCTTTGTCCTTTGTCCTTTGTCCTTTGTCCTTTGTCCTTTGTCCTTTGTCCTTTGTCCTTTGTCCTTTGTCCTTTGTCCTTTGTCCTTTGTCCTTTGTCCTTTGTCCTTTGTCCTTTGTCCTTTGTCCTTTGTCCTTTGTCCTTTGTCCTTTGTCCTTTGTCCTTTGTCCTTTGTCCTTTGTCCTTTGTCCTTTGTCCTTTGTCCTTTGTCCTTTGTCCTTTGTCCTTTGTCCTTTGTCCTTTGTCCTTTGTCCTTTGTCCTTTGTCCTTTGTCCTTTGTCCTTTGTCCTTTGTCCTTTGTCCTTTGTCCTTTGTCCTTTGTCCTTTGTCCTTTGTCCTTTGTCCTTTGTCCTTTGTCCTTTGTCCTTTGTCCTTTGTCCTTTGTCCTTTGTCCTTTGTCCTTTGTCCTTTGTCCTTTGTCCTTTGTCCTTTGTCCTTTGTCCTTTGTCCTTTGTCCTTTGTCCTTTGTCCTTTGTCCTTTGTCCTTTGTCCTTTGTCCTTTGTCCTTTGTCCTTTGTCCTTTGTCCTTTGTCCTTTGTCCTTTGTCCTTTGTCCTTTGTCCTTTGTCCTTTGTCCTTTGTCCTTTGTCCTTTGTCCTTTGTCCTTTGTCCTTTGTCCTTTGTCCTTTGTCCTTTGTCCTTTGTCCTTTGTCCTTTGTCCTTTGTCCTTTGTCCTTTGTCCTTTGTCCTTTGTCCTTTGTCCTTTGTCCTTTGTCCTTTGTCCTTTGTCCTTTGTCCTTTGTCCTTTGTCCTTTGTCCTTTGTCCTTTGTCCTTTGTCCTTTGTCCTTTGTCCTTTGTCCTTTGTCCTTTGTCCTTTGTCCTTTGTCCTTTGTCCTTTGTCCTTTGTCCTTTGTCCTTTGTCCTTTGTCCTTTGTCCTTTGTCCTTTGTCCTTTGTCCTTTGTCCTTTGTCCTTTGTCCTTTGTCCTTTGTCCTTTGTCCTTTGTCCTTTGTCCTTTGTCCTTTGTCCTTTGTCCTTTGTCCTTTGTCCTTTGTCCTTTGTCCTTTGTCCTTTGTCCTTTGTCCTTTGTCCTTTGTCCTTTGTCCTTTGTCCTTTGTCCTTTGTCCTTTGTCCTTTGTCCTTTGTCCTTTGTCCTTTGTCCTTTGTCCTTTGTCCTTTGTCCTTTGTCCTTTGTCCTTTGTCCTTTGTCCTTTGTCCTTTGTCCTTTGTCCTTTGTCCTTTGTCCTTTGTCCTTTGTCCTTTGTCCTTTGTCCTTTGTCCTTTGTCCTTTGTCCTTTGTCCTTTGTCCTTTGTCCTTTGTCCTTTGTCCTTTGTCCTTTGTCCTTTGTCCTTTGTCCTTTGTCCTTTGTCCTTTGTCCTTTGTCCTTTGTCCTTTGTCCTTTGTCCTTTGTCCTTTGTCCTTTGTCCTTTGTCCTTTGTCCTTTGTCCTTTGTCCTTTGTCCTTTGTCCTTTGTCCTTTGTCCTTTGTCCTTTGTCCTTTGTCCTTTGTCCTTTGTCCTTTGTCCTTTGTCCTTTGTCCTTTGTCCTTTGTCCTTTGTCCTTTGTCCTTTGTCCTTTGTCCTTTGTCCTTTGTCCTTTGTCCTTTGTCCTTTGTCCTTTGTCCTTTGTCCTTTGTCCTTTGTCCTTTGTCCTTTGTCCTTTGTCCTTTGTCCTTTGTCCTTTGTCCTTTGTCCTTTGTCCTTTGTCCTTTGTCCTTTGTCCTTTGTCCTTTGTCCTTTGTCCTTTGTCCTTTGTCCTTTGTCCTTTGTCCTTTGTCCTTTGTCCTTTGTCCTTTGTCCTTTGTCCTTTGTCCTTTGTCCTTTGTCCTTTGTCCTTTGTCCTTTGTCCTTTGTCCTTTGTCCTTTGTCCTTTGTCCTTTGTCCTTTGTCCTTTGTCCTTTGTCCTTTGTCCTTTGTCCTTTGTCCTTTGTCCTTTGTCCTTTGTCCTTTGTCCTTTGTCCTTTGTCCTTTGTCCTTTGTCCTTTGTCCTTTGTCCTTTGTCCTTTGTCCTTTGTCCTTTGTCCTTTGTCCTTTGTCCTTTGTCCTTTGTCCTTTGTCCTTTGTCCTTTGTCCTTTGTCCTTTGTCCTTTGTCTTTTGTCCTTTGTCCTTTGTCCTTTGTCCTTTGTCCTTTGTCCTTTGTCCTTTGTCCTTTGTCCTTTGTCCTTTGTCCTTTGTCCTTTGTCCTTTGTCCTTTGTCCTTTGTCCTTTGTCCTTTGTCCTTTGTCCTTTGTCCTTTGTCCTTTGTCCTTTGTCCTTTGTCCTTTGTCCTTTGTCCTTTGTCCTTTGTCCTTTGTCCTTTGTCCTTTGTCCTTTGTCCTTTGTCCTTTGTCCTTTGTCCTTTGTCCTTTGTCCTTTGTCCTTTGTCCTTTGTCCTTTGTCCTTTGTCCTTTGTCCTTTGTCCTTTGTCCTTTGTCCTTTGTCCTTTGTCCTTTGTCCTTTGTCCTTTGTCCTTTGTCCTTTGTCCTTTGTCCTTTGTCCTTTGTCCTTTGTCCTTTGTCCTTTGTCCTTTGTCCTTTGTCCTTTGTCCTTTGTCCTTTGTCCTTTGTCCTTTGTCCTTTGTCCTTTGTCCTTTGTCCTTTGTCCTTTGTCCTTTGTCCTTTGTCCTTTGTCCTTTGTCCTTTGTCCTTTGTCCTTTGTCCTTTGTCCTTTGTCCTTTGTCCTTTGTCCTTTGTCCTTTGTCCTTTGTCCTTTGTCCTTTGTCCTTTGTCCTTTGTCCTTTGTCCTTTGTCCTTTGTCCTTTGTCCTTTGTCCTTTGTCCTTTGTCCTTTGTCCTTTGTCCTTTGTCCTTTGTCCTTTGTCCTTTGTCCTTTGTCCTTTGTCCTTTGTCCTTTGTCCTTTGTCCTTTGTCCTTTGTCCTTTGTCCTTTGTCCTTTGTCCTTTGTCCTTTGTCCTTTGTCCTTTGTCCTTTGTCCTTTGTCCTTTGTCCTTTGTCCTTTGTCCTTCGTCCTTCGTCCTTCGTCCTTCGTCCTTCGTCCTTCGTCCTTCGTCCTTCGTCCTTCGTCCTTCGTCCTTCGTCCTTCGTCCTTCGTCCTTCGTCCTTCGTCCTTCGTCCTTCGTCCTTCGTCCTTCGTCCTTCGTCCTTCGTCCTTCGTCCTTCGTCCTTCGTCCTTCGTCCTTCGTCCTTCGTCCTTCGTCCTTCGTCCTTCGTCCTTCGTCCTTCGTCCTTCGTCCTTCGTCCTTCGTCCTTCGTCCTTCGTCCTTCGTCCTTCGTCCTTCGTCCTTCGTCCTTCGTCCTTCGTCCTTCGTCCTTCGTCCTTCGTCCTTCGTCCTTCGTCCTTCGTCCTTCGTCCTTCGTCCTTCGTCCTTCGTCCTTCGTCCTTCGTCCTTCGTCCTTCGTCCTTCGTCCTTCGTCCTTCGTCCTTCGTCCTTCGTCCTTCGTCCTTCGTCCTTCGTCCTTCGTCCTTCGTCCTTCGTCCTTCGTCCTTCGTCCTTCGTCCTTCGTCCTTCGTCCTTCGTCCTTCGTCCTTCGTCCTTCGTCCTTCGTCCTTCGTCCTTCGTCCTTCGTCCTTCGTCCTTCGTCCTTCGTCCTTCGTCCTTCGTCCTTCGTCCTTCGTCCTTCGTCCTTCGTCCTTCGTCCTTCGTCCTTCGTCCTTCGTCCTTCGTCCTTCGTCCTTCGTCCTTCGTCCTTCGTCCTTCGTCCTTCGTCCTTCGTCCTTCGTCCTTCGTCCTTCGTCCTTCGTCCTTCGTCCTTCGTCCTTCGTCCTTCGTCCTTCGTCCTTCGTCCTTCGTCCTTCGTCCTTCGTCCTTCGTCCTTCGTCCTTCGTCCTTCGTCCTTCGTCCTTCGTCCTTCGTCCTTCGTCCTTCGTCCTTCGTCCTTCGTCCTTCGTCCTTCGTCCTTCGTCCTTCGTCCTTCGTCCTTCGTCCTTCGTCCTTCGTCCTTCGTCCTTCGTCCTTCGTCCTTCGTCCTTCGTCCTTCGTCCTTCGTCCTTCGTCCTTCGTCCTTCGTCCTTCGTCCTTCGTCCTTCGTCCTTCGTCCTTCGTCCTTCGTCCTTCGTCCTTCGTCCTTCGTCCTTCGTCCTTCGTCCTTCGTCCTTCGATAGAATTCTACAATGGATAGGATGGATTGTACACAATGGACACAAAGGACACAATGGACACATAGGAAACAATGGACACAAAGAAAACAATGGACACAATGGACACAATGGAAACAATTGACTCAATGGAAACAATGGACACAAAGGAAACAATGGACACATAGGAAACAATGGACACAATTGACTCAATGGAAACAATGGACACAAAGAAAACAATGGACACAATGGACTCAATTGACTCAATGGAAACAATGGACACAATGTAATGAAAACCTTAAGAGATACACTGTCATTTGTCATTGATAGAAAATAGAAATAAAATTGGTACAGATACACTGGATGGATTGAATGGACTCAAAGAACACAATGGAATACATTGTCATTTGTCAATGATGTATAGAAATAAAATTTGTACAGATACATTGTTTTTGTTTTCATGCTCAACAGGCCATCTTGTGTATTTATTTGACACTGCCATCAATATACATCAATTAAGTTTTAAAACATTAACACTTTAGCCAAACAATATTTGTTTACTTCTAACTTGTTTAACTACTTGAACTATCCAACTGTAAATTATAACAAATAACAGGTAATCTTTTGGTAATGGTAGACAAGCCTTAATAGCCGCAATGAATTACATAAACCACCAATGCTCAAAGCAAATTTCACCTTATTATGCGAGTTACTTTGTCACACAAAACAACCTAATCATTTACCACACGTAATTACTATTTAAAATCACGTAACAAATGTGATAAAAAGTATTCAAGTACACTAAAAAAGCTGGTAGTGTTCGTCTGTGTAATACATTTACTTCATAACAAATAATAAACATTGTTTTGTAATGAGCCACTGCATTACAATTTAATGTGGAATGTTTGATGCTTGTAATGAGGTACTTCATATACAAGCATCAAACTTTGTCATACTTTCATTGAAGTACTTCAATGCAAGTATTATTTATTGCATACTTGTAATGAAGTACCTCATTACAAGCATGCAATATTTCACATAAATACATGTACTTGTAAGGAAGTACCTCGTTACAAGTATATGTATTTGGTCTACATACTTGTAATGAGGTACTTCATTACAAGTATGTTGACAACATTCTGAACAAACTACGAATTCATTCGTAGTTAATTATTCAGATTAAGACCAACATATGTTTACAATCTATTACAGAATATTTGTTATGAAAAAATTTGAATATACACAAGTAAAATTTACTAACAGGCCAAACAACTTTCAAATTTCGTATATAAACAGTCTTTTTTAGACTGCAAACAGATACCAGGAGTATTCATCTTATTCTTTTACGTTCTTACTGGTGTTTCTTTGTAAACCAAAAATAAAATTTACTACTGGTCATCAATATTGGTTGTATATGACTTGATATCACACTACATTGAATAAAACTATTACCAACTTACACATCCTCTTCATTGTTTATTGAGAAGATAACCCTGCACTTGAGTTCAAACTTGCTGCAGATGAATTCTGGAAGTTCAAATTGTACATCAATATCCACGGCAAGATTTGTCCGAAGCGAAGACATTAAAATAAATTGTTCAATGTTGTTCACATCCTCCGGAGAATCAAACCATTTTTATCACTAAAGTCAATCTTGAAAAGTTTTTCTGATCGATGGTAACTACAAGTTAGCAAGTTCAGCCTATAATTCAAATTGTTCAACGTTCATCGAATCTTGTTGGCTTTCACTAATATCCAATCCGAACGAATATCTTGCAAACGAAAAATTTCAATCACGTTACACTGAAATATCTTCTTCACACACGGAAGTGTTCACTAATGTCTGCACTTGCTGTCAACTGCCTCCGATTATCTGGTTGATAAAATAAAAGATGCTCATCATAGACCTTGTTTGATGATTCTTGGCTCAACCAACATTGTACATCTGATGATCTTAATCTTATCACTGAAATATCTGTAACGTGATAAAAAAAAGAAAAGACACAAAACTATAATTTCATTTCAAAGTCAAAAATTTTTAAGCAAGCTAGAGACCACACATGGCCAAATTTTGAACCAATCTATTTTGATAACAATTAATCTTTGTGAAGGGAATGTGTGAACTTTTTGAAGAACAGTATGATAATTTTTACAAAATTTAATCATGCACACAAAGTTTTTATGCGACCATTTACCACAGAAATATACATAGATATCTTTAAGTTTAGGTTAATAGATTGCAAAGAGAACTTTTAATCTGTGATTGTACCTTCGAAGAAACATACTGCCTTCAATGTTCAGTTATTTCGAGCAACAACACTTCAGTTCATGAGGATACCGCAGCAGAAACACATCAGTTATCTGTAAGAGTAATAGTCAAGCATGCAACTTTATTGACAAATCAAAGGTTGCAAAAATCACATCTATTTCCTCTCAAATCTTTTGCAATTGATAGTCAATGTTTCAACACTGCAATAATTTACTTAGTCTAATTTTAACAAAGTATACAAACTCGCAGAATCAAGAAGAAACCTTCAACTTTGGAAGAGATCTTACTTAGAACATCCACTGTTCATCTTTAGTGATGTGTAGATGCAAGACGTCACTCTCCTGACCCTCCTTCACGGTCCATGTTGATAGCAGAGTGTTACATCATAGCAAGTCTAGATGATATCCTATTACACAACAACAATCCAAATCAGTATTGAAAAGTGCCAAATCTCTACTTAAAATCACCAATTTGTTTCAGCTCACACTTAAAAAAGACAATTTTTGATGAATTTATTCAAGTTTGTGCTAAATTTGTGTACATATCAAGGTTAAATAGTTGGCCGTTAATTGGGAAACACTTAAACATTGAAATAACCCTTGTAAGGAGGATTACATAACCGAGTCTACCTGTAGCACCCGACTTCAATCCATGGATGAGATGTCATCCTGATCCTCACTCACAGGAAGTTAGTTCAGCAATTATCACCATCGTAGCAATCGGAGAAAAAAACACAAAGCAGAAAAACATCTTAGTCTAAGAACAGAAAATTCAGGAGAAGTTATCTCACAAGGTTTCCAGAAGGCTCTGAAAAGTAACTCCTTGTTTGGATCTGTATGCTATGATCTATGAAAGTTTCCAGTTGTACATAAATTGAGGTAGTGAAGCATTGCCATGTTTTGGTCTTAATCAAACAAACTTCATTTTTCAACATCCATTTCCTTCTTGGACATGCCAAGAATTGCACTGGATCTATATTTGGGCCATCATATTCACATAGTATAGGATAATGGTCTCCTCATAATAATTTTGTGTACGCACAGATTAAGAAATAAATGCAGCATCTTTTGGTTTTACACCTAAACACATTTCTGAAACTACATAGCTATAGAGTTGATCTGACCTTTAAATTCCATACTTCAACATGGATGTCACTTTCTCTAACCAAGACACATGGTCCATGTTGATGAAGGGGCAATGCATCAGAGTCGTCTGTCCCGCCAATCTGGACATGATCAAGTCAAACATTACAATTCAACATTAGATAAAAACCTTGGCCAAAACAGCATTCAAGTCTCCAAGTTCAAATTAAATGTAGTTCTTTCTTATCTCCAAAGAGAAATATTTCACTGAACTTCCAAAAATGCCAACATCCAATAAGATAACATCAGGCAATTCCTTGTTTGGGTTTTTAGACATCAAAACTTTCACACAAAACTTACTAGAAACATTTCTACTTCTACAACTTCAAAAAGAAGTTACCTTTCAATTCCATCCTTCCAACTGTTGATGAGGAGATGCAACTTGTAATTCTTCCAACTCCTTGACACACCTTCATTCATGTCGATCATGGTCCATGTCGAAAGCAGTGAAAACATGTCCCAGTGATCTAGTCAATCAAACCATACATGAAATGATCAACAACTAGGTTGAACATCTGTTAATTTAAAAAGAAATCTTCTGAAGCATGTTCTTGGTTTTCGGCTATTATAAAACCTTTAAGTTCAGAAATTATTTTAAAACAATTAAATATTCTTAAAAACACAAACTAGGTGAAGAGTACATGGAAGTATAAAAATTCATTCTACGTACCCTTTGCCCTGACTTCATTAATGTCTTTGTGCTTGATGACAGAGCTTTACATCACAGTGATTTCTCACGATAACCTGAAATAAAATGCAGATGTAAATACATTCAATTATTCATGGTCCATGTTAACAAAGGATCACAGCATCAGAGCAATCTGGCTAAGCTAAAGTTATTTATTAAAACAAATGAGTGGATAAATAAACCAAAAAACAAACAGCAGTTATTTGTTTTGTTCTTGAACAGTGTTGTTTTGCTAAGCAAACTGCACTAAACAAACAACTATCAATTGGACAATTTTTGTCAGTGTTGCACATGCAGATATGATAATTGTAGAAAGTGAAAGCTGACAGTTTTATGTTTTCAAACCATGTTTAAAATATTGGCCTAAATTTGCAGAGACAAAATTGTTTTTTTTTTTTCAGCAAACCAGATTTGTGCAAAGTGTGTGTTTGATGAGCCATTCAATCACACATAAAATATTCTCTCCATACATGTGTATAAAATCATCCTTTACAATGAATACCAAATAACATTTTTAATAATACACATTTGAAATGATAATGTTCTTTTCAATAAAGGATTGTTCACCTTGACATTGCCTTGACCAACTTGTTGATGAGTAAATGTAAATATCAAGATGTCCCTCACACAGTAACACACCACATTACACGTTGTCATGGTTCATGTTGACAGCAGAAGACAAACTCCTAAAATACATGTCAATTAAGTCAACAATAACATTAGTAAATTAGGAATAACAAACACTTTTCATTGTATTCATATAGCTACAGTTTTTGCCTGGTAAAATTCTGCACACTTAAATACCAGGGTGTTGTCTAAAAAATGAAAAATCTTGGAGAGAAAAAAGGTGTGTATCCTTTGGTCTGGAAACGACTTCTCTCTGAATAGACAAGATGTTATATTTTATAGGTAAACAGAAATTTTGAGGCGTGGTTTTATAATAATGGCTGTATCTTTCTTGACAATCTTAATGTGAATAAAGATCAATGAAATCTCTTGACAAGTTACAGGCCTACATTTCGATCTGAATTATCAAGCTGAGTTAATAAATAAATCTTACCTTAATAAGGTTCTATTCTTTAACATCTAGCTGGGTGGACGTCAATCTCCTTACAGCATGACACACTTCCATGACATCATTCTCCGAACCTAAATAACCTACGTAAAATACTTGCCAACAACATAAAAAACTGTCAAATATTAGAACATCTCAAAATACAAGTTAAAAGACTAATTTGTTCAGCCCTTCCAACAAAAAAGCAGACTCCTGTGGTATATGCAATGCAGTGAAATTTTATCAAATGGTTCAAAACGTTTTGGTATTGATTTTGTGCACGTTTACAATGGCTTATTTCAATTGTAGCAATCAAAATAAGCAATATGATGTCATCAAATGCTTTTTCCTCAGCACTGGCAGAATTTCTGACAGAAGTATTATTTTCTCTGGAGGACTGGTCCTGGTATAAACTCATAAGTGAGCTTTCAGATTGAAACTAATCAACTGTTTCTCTTTCAATAATTACCAATCCTGTGCTTTGTGTATAAGTCATCTTACCAATGGAAAATGTCATACCTTATTGTCTTTATACCATAACACACATGGATCCAAGGTCATCAACGTTCCCATTGATAGCAGCAATCTGTACATGAATGATTCCTCATGACATCACCTGTACATACAGAAACATCAATAACTGCATAAACATCACAAAATTTACTCCACAATTTATGTACAACTCTACTTTTCCCAAAAATTATTTGAGCCAATCAAATTACTCAGTCAAAATCACAATATAGACCGATTGCGCGAGCTACGTCACATGACCCCTGTTGGGTATAAAATGAAAACACACACGACATCCTCCATAGGAAAGGGTGGTACGTCACACGATGATTAATGCATTTAGTTTATTCCATCGAGGCTTTTCTTGCTCAAAATCTGTGAAAGATATTCTAGAGTTTGTACCAGAGACCTTCGAGTGGCTGAACAAAGCCAGTAAGGCCAGTTCCAGCAAGTCTTGAAAATTGTAAAAGTACCATATAAATGTGCACGATGTGTACACAGCGCAAGACGGAATGTTAGGCCAGACGACCGCGATCACCACACAATTTTCAACACACAAATTTCAAAGTTTTGAAGCTGAATTGCTTTCTAAAACTGTGATTCCTTTGCCTATTTGAAATTCTGCAAGGCTAGGTATTAATGTTCACTTTTCCAATGTTGTTTGGCCTTTTCTTTACAGTGATTTAGGCCAACATTACAAACAAAATAACAGACGGGTGGCTACATAAAAATAGTCGATCGACGCCGGTAGTGAAACAGAGATGTGATTAAATTAATGCCACAACATACTACTTTAAATAAAGGGGCTGATTAACTAATTTATCACTTAACAAAAGTAAAATTGACTGTTTTCGAACTCACTCTGTGTCACGGCCTATCTCTTTACACATATTTTGCCATCAGCTGTACAGTGTTATACCCAATAGGGAGTCACGTGACCACATGTCAACATTGTCGTGCAATTGGTCTATTGGTTCCAAAGCTTTCCAAAACAGTCTAGCCGGTGAAACACCAGTTTTCTTGTGGCATATGTAGAATGGTCATCCATACAATTGCATCATAATAAAAACTGATCCAAAGAGATCTTACCTTCAAATTGTATTCTTAAACTTTGACTAGATGCCATTCTCCTCGTACAGTAACACACCAACATCGACATCTTAATGGTCCATGTTGATTGCACTCAACTGCATCCAAGTGATTTGTACATGACAACCTGAAAATATTAAATGATAGATGAACAACTTTGCAAAACATCAAACTTGACATGGATTCAGTTTTTACTCAACGAAATGACATTTTTTTCACATTGCCAGCTACATTAATGACAAGTGAACATCAACAGCATCATCAAATAATACACCAGGTAAGTTTATCAAACATCGGAATATTAAGCCAATGTTTCAGTTTTGAAAGGCTTGATTAAGAGTGGTCTGGGTTGGACAGCATACAAAACAAATTCAGTTGTGAATCAAGGTAAACTTCTACCAGGTTCATATTCAACTCCAGAGAAGAAACCTTACCTTCAAATTCCAGTATTGAGCCCGGTGATAAAAAAAAAAGTACTCGGATGTCAGTCCTCTTATGCCATGACGCCGCTCCATCTCAGCAGTCCTGAAGAACAATTCAAATTTCACTTTCTGAGACATGATAACATTATGAACACTGCTTTTGGGGACCTTCTTCTACACACAGGACAAGCTACAAAATGCTTGTTTAGAGCCAATGTAAAGTGGGACATGGTGCATTTTGTAAACAAACTTTAATAAAAGGGGTATTACTTTGTTATGAGATAACAAAATTTACTAGTAGCAGCAAAGAGCAAAAACATCCCTGGATTTGAAGACGGGTCAATTCTAGCAAAGTCTGAATGCTCCATTAGATACCACAGTCACAGTAACGAAGAGAACAGACAAACTGAATAACCAAATCAACCAAGAATAAAACAATATGACATTATATAAATGTTTATTATTATCTGACTATATAAATCAAGGTGTGAAATAACATGAAAACTTACACCTGTACACCCATCTGATGTCATCTTAGCCATTGCTCTTCCACCAAGGAGAACCATCTGATGTCATCTTAGCCCTTGCTCATCCACCAAGGAGACCCATCTGATGTCATCTTAGCCCTTGCTCTTCCACCAAGGAGACCCATCTGATGTCATCTTAGCCCTTGCTCATCCACCAAGGAGACCCATCTGATGTCATCTTAGCCCTTGCTCGTCCACCAAGGAGACCCATCTGATGTCATCTTAGCCCTTGCTCAACTACCACGGTGACCCATCTGATGTCATCTTATCCGTTGCTCACAGCATGTCACCAGTGCAGTTAACAAAATGAAAAAATACAAAGTTACAGTTCACAAATGTAAAATCTCTATTCAATACAAAATTCCATATGTTTTGAGGTTATGTGAGGTGCAGTGGGTTTTGTGATCCAGTGTGATTAATTAGTGAATGAAATGTTACGTGAAAAGAAGGAGTGGAATGTTAGGTAGTTAATATCATGCAGAGTTGATTGGTGCAAGCGTGCCATGTGATCAAGTGAGAGGTCAATGATGACCAACAACAAGATAAATGTATAGAAATACAAGTCCAAACATTTCTGCAGTACTTGTTGATGCAGCAAGAGTAGACCTTGCCTTGCCTACATTGATGATCCAAGCTGACCAGTCTGAGGCTAGTGGACACAGAAAGCCTTGAAATGGAGCATCCTGGTGTGGTAGGGTCCGTCGGAGGGAGGGCATGTGTACAATGTAGTTTGGGCTGGATGGGTAGAACTCCATCTCAGCCAGTGCCACATGTAAATAAAACAGGGAGAAAGATAAGAAATTTCAAGAGTACATAAAGGTACATGTAGATTCTGTGGTTTTGAAGCAATAATGTTCCTTTAACATAGTTCAGATTCTTCAAACAAATTGCAAGTTTTATCACACGTGTTGAAAAGAGCTTTTCAATCATGATACATGTGTTCGGTTTCATGTGTGAAGTGTAAGCCAAATTAGTTTTAAAATAAAATGTATTCAAATCCGGATGTTTTTAATAAACACATCATATAACCAATCTGTGAATATTTCACAATAGGCAAGCCACTAAAAGAAAACCACAATAACACAGACTAATGGTTCTGTTTTGGGTTTTATGTAAATTCATTTGTGCTTAGTATTCCGATCTGGTAAGTCAAAGAGAAAAAATTAAGTGTCAAGGAGACAATCATTTTGCAAATGGCATTCACGCAGAAATATTTCCAAAACCAATTGGTCTTGGAATCATTAATTATAAAAGTGACTTTTGGAACTAAAACTTATTTGAAACCTTTTTTGATCGTTTCAAATTCATTATCATTATGTATTTTAAATGTATTACACATTACCCTAAATTCCTAACTGACAGTGTCACAAAACAATATGTACGTTTTATGACCAAAAAGTTGGGTTGACTTACCAAGTACTTGTTATATGGAAGTTCACTCCTGGTGCATACATACAGGGACTAGACACAAACATCACCAAGTCTTGGATGGTTGAATTCATCAAGCGTACTCAGGACAAAGGGGCACATGAAAGAAAATGGATCACAAACTTTAAGGATAAAAGTCTTTATTATGGATCATTAATTAAGGCTTGCAAAAGTATAACAAATTAACATGTGTGTCAACAAGATGGGACATAAGAAGCACATACTTTTTGCACTGACGCTTTGTGTTGATGCAAAATGCTAAACACGTGAAAACCATTCGGAATTACCATGAATTCTGCTTACATGAAGTACGAATTGTATGAAATAGGCAGATAGTGGTTGCAACAAAAACACTTTTGCTTCAAAACAACATCTTTCAAAATTCACTAAAAAATAAAATATTGAAATAGTGCGCATTTAGCAAAACAATTGAAGTCATCTACTTGTAACTTCAATGTCAGTAAATACAGGCTGGTTTAAGAGTGCTCTTTCTTAAAACATTTAGCAACAGTTTCAAAAGTTTTTTTTTAAAACTTAATATTGCCCTCTGATTTTGCATGAAGTAAAGGTTATTTTATTTCTTAACATTCTTAACATTTTCTATACACGTTTCTATCAAATGTTTCTGTTCTTATAGTCGTAATGTACATGTACATTTTATTGAGGAAGGGCAGCTTTTTCCTTGATTAGAGGGTACTGTGAGGGAAATTCAGAAAGTTCAACAGGAACTTTTCAAAGGGCACAAGGCATGACCAGGGGCATGGAGGCAAGTGCCTCCGTTTCATTTGCCGAGTATCAAGCCTCACACGTAACAATTTGAATAAATTAAGGTTACCAGTACATGTACATACTAATAAGAAATTATCATTATAGTACTTAATAGAGTTTCATGGACATTAAGCTAAGTTAAAATGGATATCACATTCAACACAATCATTAAGAAATAATATTTGTAAATTTTTCTAATATTTCTTCACACTCAACTTAAATTATCTGTTGAGTGTGATTTTTGAAAGTATGTTACCTTTAACAAAATTTCTTTGAACAATTTCTAATAATATATGGTTAAGGCACTGAAAGGGGGAGACAGTTGGCAAATGTTTTGCAAAGCAGTTTTATCACTTTAAGAATTAACATTTCTAAATTTTTCTATTATTTTTTCACACTCAACTTATATTATCTGTTATTTTTTATTTATTTTTTTCTTTAAACAATTTCTAGTAGTATTAGCTGTCGGCACTGAAAGGGGGAGAGTCGGCAAAAGTTTGGCAAAGCAGTTTTATCACTTCAAGAAAGGACCCCGGTAAATCATATAAAGCTTTGAAAAAAGGCCTAACAAGTACTGTATGTCTTAATGAAAATTTTTTATTTTATTTGGACTTGGCATTTTGACTGGCACTGAAATGAAAATTTCTTCATAAATGAGACACTCCATATTTAAAAAGAGCAATGCTTGCATGGGCAATCTAAATCATGTTGTGTTTTGTTTTTGTATCTTTAGTTTTCAATATTTCATACGTTTTTTTTAAAGTGAAATAATTGAATATGCAAAAATTTCATTTTGGTAATTATTTATTTAAATTGTATTTTAATTCTTTCATTTTACTTTATTTCAATGTATTTATCTTTTTGCTCTGCTCCAGTAGCAGCATTCTTAAACCACATTGTTTGTTACTTTTACTAGCTGAACGGTCAGCTTTTAAGTGTTGGGGTTTTATCTAAGGCATTCATTTGATGCAATTTAGAAAGTTCAAGGCAAATTCAAAATTTTAAATTGTTTTTGTAGTCATTAGCTGCACAGTGCCTCCGCTTTTATATTAAATATTTAAATTTGTTCGAAAGAAAAATTTAAGCGGTAACTTCACAGAGATTGTTAAATGATTGTGTTGGTCATTAAGTTCATGTTCATGTAGCATGAGATTGTTAAATGATTGTGTTGATCATTAAGTTCATGTTCATGTAGCATAAGATCAGTGGTGCTCGTTTGTCACACTCATTTCTAAAAACTATGCAACATTGAAGTATACAAGCTGCTGTGTGTACTACAGGCCTGATACTTCACAGAAGCAACTGCCTCCCTCCATTGCCTAGGTTGCCTTAATTTCCCTCATAGAGGGCGTGTCATGGCCAAGCTGTTAAGAGCACTGGACTCAAGCTCTTGTGTTTCTGATCAGCAGAGTGTGGATTCTAGTCCCGGTCGTGACACTTGTGTCCTTAAGCAAGACACTTAACCATTATTGCTTCGTCCTTCGGATGGGACGTAAAGCCGTTGGTCCCGTGTGTTGTGTAATGCACGTAAAAGAACCCAGTACACTTATCGTAAAGAGAAGGGGTTTGCCCCGGTGTTTCTGGCATGGTCTGGCAGCAATATGCGCCACCTCACCTAGTATCCCTTTCAAGGTGTTTGTATTATGGTTGCTTCGTCTAATAAAATCATTTGTAACAATCTCCACCAGATTTAATAATTCGGCACCAGGAGTGTCATTTATGACAGACATGGCGCGTAATAAATGTACACTATTATTATTATTGAGGTGCCCTGTAGTTACTGAGGAAAAACTGGCTTGCCCTTGAAAGCTTCTCTCTTTCACCACCAATTATTCTTTACATTAAAAACGAAAAATCAAAGGGCCCTATTAAGTTAAACAAATGTAGAAACTGTTGCCAAATGTACTGACAGTGACAGCATTCTGAACCCAATTTGTTGTTATATAAGTTAGCGTTCACACATGGGTCCTTTCCAAAGTGATAAAACTATTTTGCAAAAATGTTTAAAAACCTTTGCAATCATTGAGAAATTTAATGTGACATTTTAGACAGTTTAGTTTTCAACACAAATAGTAGTAAAAACTGCATCTGAGCAGTGTTAGAGCAGTCCCTACAAAATTGGGCCAAAAACCATCCACTCATTTGTAAGGGAGACCATTATGTAGAAAAGGTTAAAAAGATGTGTAGGTAATTATTATGCTACTAGAATGTAACGTCCATGTTACATGGCCGTTAAATAAAAACAGCTTCGTTCCTCAGTCAGTGTTTGAAAGGAAATTTCTTGCTCTAAAACAATTTTGCTATATATGTGGGTGTGACGGGTTGATCTGCGCGATCAGTCAATCATGACACTGTATCGGTCGATCCCTAATCACCAGTCAAACACTTTTTCTTTACAATTCACAAGTCCAGAGAATTTTTTTTTTTCAAGGCAAGTCTGAGATATCCTTCAGAATAAACCAATCCTGCCACGCAATCGACTGATCACACTCAACATAATATACACAAGTTTGATTAAAATAAGCTGACTGTTTTGCAAAGTTGTGCATGTAAAAACACAGTATTACATGTATGCCCTTTCAAAATGTCATGAAGAGGATTTGAAAAAAAAAGAAAAAAAAAATTCCAGCAGAAAAAGTGTGCAAAATGTCTCAATACCTTGGTCATCTACACCCCCTAGTGTCATTCACTGCCCCCAACCTCTACAACCCCACCCTCCATTTGTGAAATGTGACAGGAGACTCAACGCGGGTTTAGAAAAAAAAAAACGAAAACATAATATAAAATGTGGTATTTATGTGGTTATCAATGAAAAATAAAAAATACATAAAATAAAATAAAAACCTAAAAAAATGTCTACATTTAAAAAAAAAGTCATTCATCCTATGTCCGCAGAGTTTATCACTACATCCAATAAAATTAACATTAATGGACCTAAATAATATTTCTAAATTTTTCTAATATGTCTTCACAATCAACTTATATTATCTGTTGAATGTGCCTTTTGAAAAGTATGTTACATTTAAAAAAAATTCTTTGAACAATATCTAATAATATAAGCTTTCGGCACTGAAAGGGGGGAGAGTCGGCAAAAGTTTGGCAAAGCAGTTTTATCACTCCAAGAACGGACCCCAGTAAATCATGTAAAGCTTTGAAAAAAGGCCTAACAAGTACTGTATGTCTTAATGGAAAAAAAACAAACTTTATTTGGACTTGGCATTTTGACTGGCACTGAAATGAAAAAGCTCTCATAAATGTGACACTCCATGTTCAAAAAGAGTAATGCCTGCATGGGCAATATAAATTGTGTTGTGTTATGTTTTTGTATCTTCAGTTTTCAATATTTCATACATTAATGGACCTAAATAATGAACTCAATTTGAACTAGGAGTGTTTTATCAAGATTCTCCTTCACTTTCCACGTTTCTGACTGAGGCCGGGGCAGTTAATTAGAAATGCAATTCCAGTATTTTTACAACATTAATTTTCGTCCAACAGGCCACACATACAGCGCTCATTTTACTATAATATTGTTCATCAAATGAATATCACACTTACATGTTTCCTTGACGAAGAAAGGTGACGCTTGCTGTGCAGGATGAACCAAGAAAACCTCACCCCAAAACGGAAGGGAGGACGGCCATGTTGCCTTGTTGCAGTCGTGCAGTCTCAATACTTAAAACTGGCGCGCACGCTTGCCTATAAGATGAAGAAAATCCCCACACAAAAGGACAAAAGGCTATTCACTCGCTCAAACCGAAAAAGCACATTCCACTCCATTCAATAGTGCAGATGGGACCAGTGGTAGAGGTTGTATTTGAATTATTTCAACAACAAAAAAACAAGCCTTTCACGGAAGAAACAGTAGTGAATCAGTTGAATTTGCGCTAGGGAAACTATTTCTATCTTGCGAAAGATAAGAAATTGTATTTTACAAGAAGGAATGAAGCAATGGCGAACTTTCAAATTGCTAGTCTGGTTCCCTGACCAAAAATTCCCTGACGACTCTTGTTAAAAGTCATGAAATCGACAGAGAATAGTTGGAGCAGTTTGGGTCTGGGAACCAGACAAACAAAATACGAGTTTCATTCGAATGAACTTCCGAATAACCGATCCCCAATAGTTCTAATACTTTCATTTAACTATAAAACAACTTAAAATCGGTAAAATCTTTCAAAATATAACGGTTCTGTTTGTTGGAATGTTGAGCAATGACAAATAAAATTGGAAGTCTTGTGTTTCAATGTGGTGTAAGGCTTACACTTTCGACATCAACTATGAGCCAAAATTTGTTTTTGCATGAAAATCAAAAGGGAAAAGTTTGATCCAAAGTTTTGTTTTCTGAACCCCCCCCCTTATCAACACACACACATGCTCATGTTTATTGACACTGTAAATCAAGGACTTTTCTTTGTTTTCTCATTTTTTTTAAGGGGCTTTCATGATGGTTTTGTACTTGAACATGAAGCGAGGACATCCTTGCTCTGTGAAAACACCTGAGTTATTTTAAGTCCTCGGTATTGATAGGGAAACAGGCTTGCATATACAAACTGAAAGGCAAGATTCCTAATAATCTAAGCCAAAATTTGATGCACATTTCCAAACAAAACCTTTAAATACTCTTTAGGATTTCAAGTCAAAATTTAACATTTAATTTCCTGCCATCAGGACACGGGTAACCCTCCTTTTCTAATAAAACTAAGTAATGATTTCTCACTTAATTTTCTGCAACATGACTTCCAGTCACAAGGATGAATTGCACTGGTTAGAGAGTAGCGGGAACTTTACTAATCAGCACAACCTGTGCCGTCACATCTATGACCTTCAATGGTTTAAATGTTGCAGTGAGTTTACTACTCAGCAAACCAGTGCCATCATGACTATGACCTTCAGTGGTTGAAGTGTTGCAGTGAGTTTACTTATCAGCACAACCTGTGCCGTCACATCTATGACCTTCAGTGGTATAAGTGTTGCAGTGAGTTTACTAATCAGCACATCCTGTGCTGTGAAATCTATGACCTTCAGTGGTTTAAGTGCTGCAGTGAGTTTACTAATCACCATAATCTGTGCCATCAAATCTATGACCTTAATTGGTTTAAGTGTTACAGAGAGTTAATAAATCAGCACAACCTGTGCCGTCACATCTATAACCTTCATTGGTTTAAATGTTGCAGTGAGTTTACTAATCAGCACAACCTGGGCTGTCACATCTATGACCTTCAGTGGTTGAAGTGTTGCAGTAAGTTTACTTATCAGCACAACCTGTGCCGTCACATCTATGACCTTCAGTGGTTAAATGCTGCAGGCAGTTTACAAATCAGCACAACCTGTGCTATCACATCTATGACCTTCAGTGGTATAAGTGTAGCAGTGAGTTTACTAATCAGCACAACCTGTGCTGTGAAATCTATTACCTTCAGTGGTTTCAGTGCTGCAGTGAGTTTACTAATCACCACAATCTGTGCCGTCAAATCTATGACCTTAAATGGTTTAAGTTTAGCAGAAAGTTTACTAATCAGCACAACCTGCGCCGTCACATCTACAACCTTCAGTGGTACAAGTATAGCAGGCAGTTTACAAATCAGCACAACCTGTGCTATCACATCTATGACCTTCAGTGGTATAAGTGTAGCAGTGAGTTTACTAATCAGCACAACCTGTGCTGTGAAATCTATTACCTTCAGTGGTTTCAGTGCTGCAGTGAGTTTACTAATCACCACAATCTGTGCCGTCAAATCTATGACCTTAAATGGTTTAAGTTTAGCAGAGAGTTTACTAATCAGCACAACCTGCGCCGTCACATCTACAACCTTCAGTGGTACAAGTATAGCAGGCAGTTTACAAATCAGCACAACCTGTGCTATCACATCTATGACCTTCAGTGGTTAAGTGTTGCAGGGTGTATACTTTTCAGAACAACCTGTGCTGTCACATCTACAACCTTCAATGGTTGAAGAGTTGCAGTGAGTTTACTTATCAGCACAACCTGTGTCGTCCATATCTATGACCTACAGTGGTTGAAGTGTCGCAGTGAGTTTAGTAATCAGCACAACCTGTGCCGTCACATCTACGACCTTAATTGGTTTAAGTGTTGCAGTGAGTTAACTAATCAGCACAGCCTGTGCCGTCACATATATCACCTTCAGTGGTTTAGGTGATGCAGTGAGTTTACTAATCAGCACAACCTCTGTCGTCACATCTACGACCTTAGTTGGCTTAAGTGTTGCAGTGAGTTAACTAATCAGCACAGCCTGTGCTGTCACATCTATTACCTTCTGTGGTTTAGGTTTGCAGTGAGTTAACTAATCAGCACAGCCTATGCCGTCACATCTATTACCTTCTGTGGTTTAGGTTTGCAGTGAGTTAACTAATCAGCACAGCCTATGCCGTCACATCTATTACCTTCAGTGGTTTAGGTTTGCAGTGAGTTAACTAATCAGCACAGCCTGTGTCGTCACATCTATTACCTTCTGTGGTTTAGGTTTGCAGTGAGTTAACTAATCACCACAGCCTATGCCTTCACATCTATTACCTCCAGTGGTTTAGGTGTTGCAGTGAGTTTACTAATCAGCACAACCAGTGCCATCACATCTATGAACTTTAGTGGTTTAGAGAGGGGCTCTAACTTTTTTTTAAGTATAGACCTCCACCATACATTTTATAGCTGAAGTCCTTAGGAAATAAAAAATGTATAGTACGAATCCCTCACATTAAAATAGCGAAAAAACATTTTTCTCCCAAACACTCGCAGCACAAAATCAGAAAAACGCAAGGTCACGCAAACCCCGTGACAAAGGACGCATGACGTCACTGTATCCCCAGTTGATTTTGGTTCATTGCTTGTGTACGGAGGTTACCCCAATACGCCCACAAAACTCAAGATTAAAAAACAAAACGGCGGTGAATGTCACTCTTGAACTTACAAGTCAACATACACATAATCAGGGAGCGATTTACATTGTTTATTTCAAGGAACTGAGTACTGTACATTCTCATTGTACAACATAGGAAACAACACTGTAACGTATACACCTCCATGCATATACAAAACTTAGAAGCATGGCCGAATCAGACTCCTCAAGTGATGGATTTTGGAAAGAAAATAGCATTATTTCTGAGGATGTCGCCTTTGTGAGCAACTCTTATCAGTCGTCCAGCGATTTAGAGGAAGTTGGTGGGGCTGAAGAACACAACGACCGTGAACTTGAAGTGCCCTGAGGTGCCCTATTCCTCAAGCCGGGCATGATGTAGTCATCTTGTAAACTTTTCCACAAAATTAAGTGTCTACTTTGCAGCACTTCATGCACACGGACGTACAGTGCCTGCAGTCTAGTATGTTGGTACTGTCGCCAAAGTGTGAGTGGGGATACAGTGATGACAAGGGGTCATACGCATATCATTAGCATACAATTAGCGCTGTCAGCCACTTTGACTTTCGTTTTCAAAGGCCGCTCGAAACAGTACATTTTCGGACGGTATTTTCCAGTGCTAAATAATTTTTTTAAATGTAAAAAAAAATATCTATGATGTCTACTTAGTCACAAAAATGTAAGAACTTGTTTATTAAAGGCTCGTAAGAGCCCGTCTTTAAGTATTGCAGTGAGTTTACTAATCAGCACAACCTGTATCGTCACATCAATGACTTTGAGTGGTTTAAGTGTTGCAGTGAGATTACTTATAATCACAACCTGTGCCGTCACATCTACGACCTTCAGTGGTTGAAGAGTAGCAGGGAATTTGAAAAATCAGCACAACCTTTGCCGTCACATCTATGACCTTCAGTGATTGAAGTGTTGTACTGAGTTTACACATCGGCACAACCTGTGCAGTCACATCTACAACCTTCAGTGATTTAAGTGTGGCAGTGAGTTAAATAATCAGCACAACCTGTGCCGTCATGTCACATCTATGACCTTCAGTGGTTTAAGTGTTGCAGTGAGTTTACTAATCAGCACAACCTGTGCTGTCACATCTACAACCTTTAATGGTTGAGGTGTAGCAGGCAGTTTAGAAATCAACACAACCTGTGCTATGACATCTCCAACCTTCAGTGGTTGAAGAGTAGCAGGAAATTAAAAAAATCAGCACAACATTTGCCGTCACATCTAAGACCTTTGGGGGTTAAAGCTTTGCAGTTGGTATAATAATCAGCACAACCTGTGCTGTCACATCTATGAACTTCAGTGGTTGAAGTGTAGCACGCAGTCTAGAAATCAGCACGACCTGTGCTGTAATTTCTACAATCTTCAGTGGTTTAAGTGTCGCAGTGAGTTAACTAATCAGCACAACCTGTGCCGTCACATCTATGACCTTCAGTGGTTTAAGTGTTGCAGTGAGTTAACTAATCAGCACAACCTGTGCTGTCACATCTATGACCTTCAGTGGTTTAAGTGTTGCAGTGAGTTAACTAATCAGCACAACCTGTGCCATCACATCGATGACCTTCAGTGGTTTAAGTGTTGCAGAGAGTTAACTAATCAGCACAACCTGTGCCGTAGCATGTATTACCTTCAGTGGTTTAAGTGTGGCAGTGAGTTTACTAATCAGCACAACCTGTGCCATCACATCTATGACCTTCAGTGGTTGAGGTGTTGCAGTGAATTTACTAATCAGCAAAACCTGTGCGGTCACATCTACGACGTCCAATGCTTGAAATGTAGCAGGCAGTTTACAAATCAGCACAACCTGTGTGGTCACATCTGTGACCTTCAGTGGTTTAAGTGTTGCAGTGGGTTTACTAATCAGCACAACCTGTGCCGTCGCAAAAACAGTGGGTTAAATCTGTGGGTTAAATGTTGTAGTGAGTTTATTCATCATTTATTACTTTCAGTGTAGCAGTGACTATACTTATCAGCACAACCTGTGCCGTCACATCTATGACCTTCAGTGGTGTAAGTGTTGCAGTGAGTTTACTTATCAGCACAGCCTGTGCCATCACATCTAGGATCTTCAATGTTTGAAGTGTAGCCGGCAGTTTACAAATTAGCACAACATGTGCTATGATTTCTACAACCTTCAGTGGTTTAAGTGTTGCAGTGAGTTTACTAATCAGCACAACCTATGTCATCACTTAAACAAACTTCAGTGGTTTAAATGTTGCAGTGAATTCTTTAAGTAGCACAACCTGTGCCGCCATAACTATGACCTTCAGTGTGTTTAAATGTGTGCAGTGAGTTTACCAATCAGCACAGTCTGTGCCGTCACATCTATGACTTTTAGTGGTTTAACTGTTGCAGTGAGTTAACTAATCAGCACAACCAGTGCGGTCACATCTACGACCTTCAATGTTTGAAGTGTAGCAGGCAGTTTACAAATCAGCACAACCTGTGTGATTACATCTGTGACCTTCAGTGGTTTCTGTGTAGCAGGAAGTTTACTAATTAGCACAACCTGTGCCGTCTATGACCTTCAGTGAGTTTATTAATTACCACAACATGTGCCGTAACACCCAAGGCCTTCAGTAGTTTAAGTGTAGCAGGGAGTTTACTAACCAAAGCAACGTGTGCCGTCATATCTATGACCTTCATGGGTTGAAATGTAGCACATGACAAATCAGCATAACCTGTGCCGTCACATCTATGACCCTCAGTGGTTTAAGGATTGTAGTGAATTTACTAATCAGCACAACCTGTGCCGTCACATCTATGACCCTCAGTGGTTTAAGCATTGCAGTGAATTTACTAATCAGCACAACCTGTGCCGTCACATCTATGACTTTCAGTGGTTTTAATGTTGCAGTGAGTTTACTTATCAGCACAACCTGTGCCGTCACATCTATGACCTTCAGTGGTTTAAGTGTTGCAGTGAGTTTACTTATCAGCACAACCTGTGTCGCCATATCTACAACCTTGAGTGTGTTTAAATGTTGCAGTGAGTTTACTAATCAGCACAGTCTGTGCCGTGACATCTATTATGTGCAGTAGTTTAAGTGTTGCAGTGAGTTTAGTTATCAGCACAACCTGTAGCAGCTCACATCTACAACATTCAGTGTGTTTAAGTATTGCAGTGAGTTTACTAATCAGCACAGTCTATGCCGTCACATCTATTACGTGCAGTGGTTTAAGTGTTGCAGTGAGTTTACTCATCAGCACAGTCTATGCCATCACATCTATTATGTTCAGTGGTTCAAATGTTGCAGTGAGTTAACTAATCAGCAGTGGTTTAAGTGTTGCAGTGAGTTTACTTATCAGCAAATTCTGTGCCGTCACACCTACAACCTTTAGTGTGTTTAAATGTTGCAGTGAGTTTACTAATCAGCACAGTCTGTGCCGTGACATCTATTACGTGCAGTAGTTTAAGTGTTGCAGTGAGTTTACTAATAAGCACAACTTCTGCCGTCGCATCTACGACCTTCAGTGGTTTAAGTGTTGCAGTGAGTCTAAAATCTGCACAACCTGTGACGTCACATCTATTACCTTCAATGGTTTAAGTATTTCAGTGAGTTTAGTAATCGGCACAACCTGTGCCAACACATCTGCAACCTTCAGTGGTTTAAGTGTAGGAGGGAATTTACTAATCACCACTTACTTTGCCGTCACATCTATGACCATCACTGGATTAGGCGTTGAAGTGAGTTTACTAATCAGCACAGGCTGTGCCGCCACATCTATGACCTGCAGTGATTGAAATGTAGCAGTGAGTTTACTAATGAGCACAACCTGTGCCATAACACCTAAGACATTCAGTGGTTGAAGTGTAGCAGGGAGTTTACTTATCAACACAACGTGTGCCGCAACATCTATGACCTTCATGGGTTCAAATGTAGCAGAGAGTTGACAAATCAGCACAACCTGTTTGGTCACTTCTACATCCTTCAGTGGTTTAAGTGTTGCAGTGAGTTTACAAATCAGCACAACGTGTGCCATCACATCTATGACCTGCAGTGGTTGACATGTAGCAGGAAGCTTACTTATCAGCACAACTTGTGCCGTCACTTTTACAACCTTTGGTTGTTTAAGTGTTGCAGTGAGTTTACCAATCAGCAGAGCCTGTGCCGTCACACCTCTTACCTTCATGGGTTGAAGTGTAGTAGGAACTTTACTAATCAGCACAACCTGTGCCGTCACTTCTACAACCTTTGGTAGTTTAAGAAGTGTTGCAGTGAGTTTACATATCAGCACAGTTTTTAAAGTGACCTGTATGACCTGCAGTGGTTAAATTGTTGGAGTGAGTTTTACAAATCAGCACAACCTGTGCTGTCACTTCTACAACCTTCAGTGGATAAAGTGTTGCAGTGAGTGTAGTCAGCACAACGTGTGCCATCATATCCAAGACCTGCAGTTAGTTTATAAATCAGCACAACCTGTGCCATCACATATATGACCTTCAGTGGTTTAAGTGTTGTAGATCTAACTAATCAACACCACCTGTGCCATCACATCTACACGTACAACCTGCAGTGGTTTAAGTGTTGCAGTGAGTTAACTAATCAGCACAGCCTGTGCGGTTACATCTGTGACCTTCAGTGGTTTAAGTGTTGCAGTGAGTTAACTAATCAGCACAGCCTGTGCGGTTACATCTGTGACCTTCAGTGGATTAAGTGTTGCAGTAAGTTTACTAATCAGCACAACCTGTGCCATCACATCTATGACCTTCAGTGGTTTAAGTGTTGCAGTAAGTTTACTAATCAGCACAACCTGTGCCATCACATCTATGACCTTCAGTGGTTGAGGTGTTGCAGTGAGTTTACTTATCAGCACAACCTGTGCCGTCACATCTCTGACCTTCAGTGGTTGAGGTGTTGCAGTGAATTTACTAATCAGCAAAACCTGCGCTGTCACTGCAGGGGCTATTGTGTAATTCCCTGATTGAGAGACTTCCACCAATTTGTTGTTCATTCATTGTATTTCTGCTCAATGGTGGCAAGTCGGAGCAAACCGAGTATCCAGCCTTGGTTCTGAATTTAAGGACCAATCCTGGGCCGTAGCTCACGGCCCAGATTTTGCACTTCATGGTACATGAGTACAAATCCTGGTGTTTCTCTGAGAATCTTTGTTCTCTTGGCTTTGTCAAGTCAAGGTTTCTTTGTGCCAGCGGTACTCTTAAAAAATATGATTCTGGCAATTCTGACAAAATAATCCCAACAGGCTAGACGGGGAAAAACCTGAAGATTCCCAGTGGGAAAAGGTTAATCATCACTACTCCTTTCTAGTTACCTTTTTCTCTTCGGTTTGCCTTCTTTCAACCACAATCTCACTTGAGTAAATCTTAGTATGGAAGCTTTAAAGGGCCACAATTTTTTTTTTTTGGAAAACGCTATCTCGCCACGGTGAGTTACTATCTAGATAGTTACTATCGAGACAGTAACTCGCCGCGGCGAGATAGTAACTCGCCGCGGCGAGTTACTATCTCGATAGTTACTATCAAGATAGTAATTCGCCGCGGCGAGATAGTAACTTGCCATGGTGAGATAGTAACTTGTTGCGGCGAGATTACTATTTCGCCGCGGCGAGTTGCTATATCGTCGCGGCGAGTTACTATCTCGCCATAGCGTTTTCAAAAAAGTAATTTTTGTGGCCCTTTAACACTTTTGTACCTTAGACATGTAAAAAGTAAGATTTGAAGCTTTGCATGGTGTTGAGACAACCATTGCATCATCTCTTCTTGAAGGAAGTGCTGGTTTGAAGAAGAACCAGAGGTGAGATGAGTCTTTAAGTTCCAAACAGTGCGCTCTGTGCGTCTTCAGTTCTGGTTCTTCTCGGAACAAACACTTCTTTCCTTACATGTAAAACTGACGAGACTGAAATATAAAAAGTATTTAACAATAGTTACACAGATATTGTTTTACTGTTACTCAAAGTTTTCAATAACAATACATATCAATTTTATAGGAAAATAAGTACTGTATATCAGTTGTTTAAAAGATTAAAAAAGCTGTACAGTGCAAAAGCGTAAGGAAAACAAATGTTCCTATATGGTTAATACATGATTGTGGGTTTAAGATCTCCATCGATACTTCTAAATGATTTATTATTGATTACAGCCTGATTCTAAATGTACAACAGCTCAGTTTTGAATTCTTTGAGGTGGTTTGTACCAGAAACAATTTTGCTTATCAAACTGAGATAAATTTACTTCCTTACTCATCTTAATAATGAACATCTTTTGGATTTCTGTTAAATCAGACCACATGTACAAAGCTAATTTAAAAACTTGTCTACTTGTTTCTCCTTAAATATTTATACATTTATACAACAACTTAACATTCAAAATTATACTGGGACAAAACTGAATGGCCAGTGCCCAGTTTGGGAAAGCTGATCATAGATCAGCAGCAAAAAAAAAAAAATCATTCAACAAATAAATCCGCAAAGCAAAAGTAATACTGGGATAAAACTGAATGACCAGTGCCCAGTTTGGGCAAGCTGATCATAGATCAGCAGCAAAAAAAAAATCATTCAACAAATAAATCCGCAAAGCAAAAATAAGCAGGGTACCAGTAACCAGTACATTTACTTACAGTCCCAAATCCTTCTAAGAAATTGGGCCCTCACAGGATCAGGCAAGCCAAGAATGTCTAAGGCTAGACAACTTGGTGTGGTGTGACATAGGGGAAGAGGATATTGGAGGAATTGGGCCACACACTTGCCAAACTGCCCAGTCTGCAAGGGTTCTTGTTTTGATTTTTCTATGATGAGCAAATTTATGTGCTTCACGGTTTGATAAAATTGGGCCCAGGACTATCGCTACTTTGTGTTTGTCTCATTGAAACTGGGCCCATTAAATGAGAATTGGCAATGAATGAACTTAAATATTTGAGAACCAACCAAACCCATTACTAATCATATTGCTTCTTGGCATGGCTGGAAACACATTTCTTGTGCTTTGCAACACTATGAAATTGGTCCATGTCACATACATGTAAATTCATATAAAACAGGACAAAACGACCATACCATAGCAAACATTTTGTAGGTACATGTATACATGTAAGAGAGTAAAAGTTTCTTGTGAAAAATGCACAATTTTTATAAAATGCTTTTTGAAGGGGTGCCTCAAACACTCATTATTATACAAAAGGTATGCAGAGCTGTTTTCAATTATGAGGCCCATTTATGTTACACATGTAACTCCTTGCAAGGATTTACAAGGTGATGCAGTGCAATCTGCAGCCAACCATGCCAAAAACACCAGGGCAAACCCCTTCTCTTACCGAAACAGTACTGTGTTGTTGGTGTGCATTACACAACACATGAGAACTAAGTCTTTCATCAAATCCAAAGGACGAAGCAGTTAGGGTTTAAGTGTCTTGCTCAAGGACACTCGTGCCATGACCGGAACTCGAACCCACACTTTGATAACACCAGAACTTTAGCCTCGTGCACTAGACCACTCAGCCAACGACACTCTTAGCGAGTCTTTTGACATAACTGAGTACTTAAATCTTGACAAAAAGACATCTACATTTCACAAGAAAAACACAATCCAAGGTTCAATCATAAATCTTTTTACAAACATACTTCTTTTGGATGGCATTTTTCAAGACCGAACTTTCCATTTGATGAAGGTTTGAGAACTATGTTAGAACCATTCGATTTCTGCATACATCACAGACTTTTATTGACACAGTGGCATTGGTGTTTTTTAAATATTTCTTTTAAAGCAACACTGTAACTACAATACGATTTTTTTTTTTATATGTCAGGCCTGATACTTCAGTGTTGTAAGGGCAGGCAGCTTTTCCTTAGTAAAGGACACCTCTATAAGGGAAATGACAATTTGTAACTAGACATTTCATGGGGCACCAAGGCAATGTCCTGGGGCACTGAGGCAAATGCCTCTATGAACAGTCACGTTAAGATATTTTCATGGGGTCAAAGACATAATTTGGGGAGGCTTTTGATGTATCGAACCATTAATTTGTGCATTTTTTTCAATCTCACTTGGGGCAAGAGGGGGCAAAGGAGAGGGGGGGGGGGGGGCAAGAGGAAAAAAAAACAGTTCAGCTCCCACCCCTGTCTGAGAGGTATCAGACCTGCATGTAATAGTCTGATTTTTAATTGGAGCAGGCCGGTATGCTTCGTTCTTGATAGGGCAAGGGCACCAAGGTATTTTCTCCATGGTTAAGGGTACCTCTATGAGAAAATTGTCCATTTCTATTTGAACATTTTAAAGGGCACCAAGGCAAGGACCATGGGCATGGAGGCAATTGCCTCCGTGATGCATCAGGCCTGTAGTGGTTAAGATTTGACAATTCCCGCTTCTGGTCTATTTCAATAGAAAGGCATACGTTTCCTTATCAACAGTTTCTCTTTCAATGCATTTCTGAACTAATTATCCCACAGTAGGATTTTCAGATTCATTATCTTAAAAACCTGAGACCAATGGCAATATCTGTACCTTATCTGTTGTTATCTGTTCCCCTCTTTAAATTTGAAAATGTTTCCCTTAGACATACCCAGATGTTGAGCTACCTCATCCCAAGATCCAAGATTAGCAAGTTGATCTTTTGTCACAATGCCATCTCCATGTCGTGGTGTCTGTGGCACAATCTCAGCTGAAATGGCTGAACAAGCTTCTGAAAACAAATGTGAAAAATTTTAGTTCTTAAGAATTTGTTGTTGTGTGACTGGTATGAAAGCTTGACTGTGTTTTTATTTTCTGTGTATATATGTGATGCAACATACAATTGTACAACACGCAAACCTCTTGAAAAATGTCTGCAAAAGCGAACACTCTAGAAAATGTAATGCTGGAGATTGTTTGCAGTCAGAAAACTCTAACCTCAGCCCGAATTACTCATTTAGATAATACGCTGGAAGGGCGTCAGTCTCCACTACACTAAAACTGATATCCTGAGTGTACAGCTTCTCTACAATGTGAACAAAAATTACGAGAGTGGATTTTCCTAATTTGAAATGATGCTGGAAGCTGAAAGTTTGTTTATTTCGTTTAAGGCCATTTAAACTGCTCCTTGAGATTGCTTCGGGTGAAATTTATTCATAAAACAAAATGCAAAACTTGTAGTTCTAGACATTATGTAGTCTGGAGGTGGTTATTGGTAGGCACCTGCACAAAATGAGTAGAGCAACCAAGTCATTCTTTACACATGTGCATTTCAGTACGGTCTCGGCTACGTCACCATCGTCCTCATGTGCAGCATGTAAAAATCACTCCCCTCATTAGATGGAGCATGGCATACCAGAAAAAAAACCCCATTATGATTAGATCGAGCGTCCATGAAAACGAGGTTGCGACTACATGCTGGATGCTTTCGTTGAATAAAATGACTGAAAACCTTTCTTAAAGTGTCAGGACTTGACACACTTTCCAATAGCATGTCATTTGAATCCCCTCCAATCTACTCTCTCAAATCACTCAAATTCACTGGTTTTGTACTTTACACAAGTAAAGGCAAACTGCAAATTTGCAAGAGTTTTGAAACTTGAACAGTCATGCTAGACCCTGCCCTCTTTCAGTGTTGTTGTGCTTGTGCACCTCCAAATACACACAGACTAAAGAAAACAAGGTTTTCAGAAAAACTTTAAAAATCATTGTTGTATAGTTATCGAGCACTATTTCACTCAGTGGTGGGATTAGGTGGGATTAGAACCAGCGATTTGACACTATCCTGAGCTAGATCTCTCTTACTCTTTCTTTCTTTTGGTTTTATAGAGCTGTTAAAACCCACATGATTGTTAATCGTCTGGTTAATTCTCGAATTGTTTAGATGTAAACAATCGTTGGTGACCGCACTGTTTGACCACTCCAGCGTAAACACACATTTTTACACAACAGAAAGCTTTTGTTCAAAGGCCAATTTTCAAACTCTGTTATCACCTTGAAAATATTGTTTTACAGAAAATTAGCCTTTCGTGAATGCCCTCGTATAGCCGCGAAGACCAATACAAGTCAACACGCACGATCGAGTGGCGAAGCCGTGAGGGCCTTTTCCAACTTGATTTTGCGTTTGTTTATGTTGAATTAATCATGAAGTTTCAAAAAGGTTAGCCAATCACAATGTGGATGAGTTTAATGCATGCTGACCCCATCGCTTCTGATTGGCTGGGAATTTTGCTACATTGTGGAAAGCGCTGTATCACAAGGCGCAGGGTTGAAATTATCACAATTTAAGCCAACGTCATAGAAGTAAAGAAGTGTGGCTAATTGTGAGTGACTTATTCATTATAATAGTATAAAGTTTTCCGGCGAGAGGCGCAAGGTCCGGAAGGTTTTGATGCGGTTCATGTGTTTTGTTTTACTTTATTAGTAGTATGTAATGTTTAATGTGTATGGGATTGAACATGAGGGTGTGTTGCATAGGCATACCGTGTTGCATGCAGAGCTCTCTTGTTTTATGCACCAGACCCGCGAAACAGCGCAATGGCACGAACTAATTTTGATGTTCAGATTGCCCCCAACTTCGATTATGTTTTTTCTAAACAAAGTATTCCCAGCTTCAAGAAGCCAATGAAATCGACACGCATTCCTCTTATGTTGTCCTGTACTCGAAGACATTTGGTAAGGGAGCTGGTAAGAAGATTTAAAATGTTTTGTTATAAAATCGGTTGGCCTAGGTAGTAGCTAGTAGTAGCAGTAGTAGCGTCCGACGTTGTTTGGGGCGCTCCCGGGTTGGATTTAATTATTTATTTTTCCGGGGGCTACAGGTAACACAGTTAGTGTCTGTGTTCCTTTTACATAGGCATACTGTAACAAATCCCCCCCCTTTTTGCTGGAACAATATTAGTTCTGCTCAGTTTGCCATAATGTCATTTTGTTTGCTCCCAGAGTGCCGGAGTGGGTCCGGCCACCCTCTCCCCCTTCCCCCGACATTTGTTTCAGGTATGTGCCTGTTCAAAACAACTTTAATTTCACTTTCTGATATAACCCAGCAGCTTAACTCGCTGTTAACCATTTTTTTTAAATAAAGAATTCGGGAATACATTTACCTTTTCCAGAATTTGGCCCCAAGAGTCGAATTCGCTGGCAAGATGTCCAAAGTGAGGACAATTATAATACAGGCCCATGCGCTTTGAAGTACGATGGTGTGCCTTACATCATCCTTGGATCCAAGGTTCTGGACTGTCACCACGGAAGAGAATGGCAGGAAACTGTCAAACGAAGACGTAAGGAGCAAAGACGAACGGGATCCTCACAAGTGTAGCACACATCACTGTGATAGACTGGTATGATAAAATGTTGAAAATATGAAATAGAACAAAGATTTACTTTTTAAGATAAAGTTACAAATGTTGTAGTTTCAGTTGGTAAAAAAGGTTTGTTTTGCAACAATTTTTGGCCATTTTTGCCATTTCCCTCAACCTTTCAGTGTTCTTGTAACTTCCAAATTGATCACATATGTTTTTTGAAAAGGGAGAGTTGAAATTATGATTGGGGTCACAGTTAAGGATGAAGTATAGAAAAAGGACGTCGACTATTGTATAGCGTTGGTCTATTTGGACAGAACTAGAGCCTCGTATAAACCTCCTTCGCCGTTGAAATGGAGTGTGGAATAATCAAGAGCCTCTTAACTCTAGAAAATAAATCTTGGTGGCAAAATATCGTGGAGTGTACAAAAGGCCCCCATTTGCACACAACTGACAAAGTGACATTTGCGCCGTAATGCACTTATTTTATCTGTTTTTTTACGTTTCATAAAGCAGCCTACATACCAACATTAAACAGAAAGTAACTGTGTATTTTGTTTAATAACAAGAATAATTAAATTCACCTTTGAACCCTAATTCAATTGTCTATCATAATAGTTGATTACCTATTCTACGGCATAGGACTCAACATCGCTGGTCTTTGTCCATCAGTCAACTTGGCAGAAACGGCTACTTCTGAAATATGGAGAAGAAATGACCTTTCTAGATGCTACGTACAAAACAGTCCAGTATGTATACAGTTTTATGCGTTCGCAGTTGTAGTTTACAGCACTTGCGCTTAAGCTTTTTGTAAAGTAGCCCAAGGGGCTAGTAAACTGTGCATTTTACTTGCCCCCAGGAAGTTTTTGTTGCCCAAATTTTAAACACGTTTTGTCATAAATGTATCTTTCTGATACTAATGGTAGCGATCACAACCAATTTAGCTGTCAAATGAAGTTACACTCACACACTCAAAAATAAATTAACACATTTCTAAAATGTATTGTACACATCTAAAAAGGAAGAAGTATGAGCATTATGAACAAGTAAGTTGCACAGTTTTTAGTAGCCCACAGGGCAAGTTGAGAAGTGGTGTTTACTAGCCCATAACAGTTTTTACCAGACAATGTACGCCGGGCTAGTGCTAAGCGTGAGCCCTGATTTATAAATGAAAAGTTACATCCCGTTAGGTCCTGCATATGACTTCTTCGTTCATCTTCTCCTAATTTGGTTTGTACAGATATGCACTCCTGCTATTTTTTTGTAGCTGTTAAGACCAGTTTTAATACATGGTGGTAGCTACGTTCATCACACAAGATGAAAAGACCTCATCGATCCAAGAGGCCCTTCAAATCCTGAAGGAGTGGAACCAGGAGTGGACTCCCACTTATGTCATGACCGACAACATCGATGCTGAAATATTCGCCGTAGAGGAGGTTTTTCCAGGTAGGTTTCTTACACATTTTCATCATCCCTCTATCATCCATACAGCTAATACATCTCCCGTCAACATATTATGGTTAGCATGATGAATGAGATGCGGCTGTTGCCCCTATAGACCTTTATCATGCTGCAACCATCTTGGCCATGTGCCCTACATCCAATACAGTAATGGATGCTGATGTTCGTTGTTAAAAAAGGAACCTGACTATGTGCCCTTCCAGCCTCGGTTTGGTCACATTGATTTGAATGGGAGAAAAACAAGATGGCTGCACCATGATAAAGGTCTATTGACAATGAAGATCACGAAAATCAAAGGCAGAGACTTTGCATGGTTCATTTTTAAAGTTTAACTGTCTAAACCAATTTCAAATATGTTCGTAATATTGACCCATGCAGACTGTGATGTACTCCTGTGTGACTTTCACCGTTTGCAAGCATGGGAGAGGTGGGCATCGGCAAGGGATCACGTCATCGCCATGCTCAATCGAGTGGCAAGAGCTACCAGCAAAAGAGGAATTCGATACTGCAAGAGCCAGTTTGGAATCGAGCGATGTCTGGAAGAATAGCAAGTGTCTTCAGGACTACATTAAACGAGAATGGCTGCCGAAGTACAAGGTCAGTAAATTTTGAAAACGGTCGCATCTTAGATGTTCTCAAAGTGGGAAAACAATAATAAAATATCTACATCACCAGCATACCAAGATGGCACTCCCGCCGCATACTGGAGGCCATCAGCCTACACATCAGCGACATCTGGCGTCCAACGCCATTCAAGAACACAAGCAAGACCATCCCCTCCCCGACCTAGGGTCCTCTATACCCGAAGTCACCCTAGTTAGGTCTAGTCCCCTCTACCACCCTGGCCCTACTGTCACACCCGAATGAGCAGTCATACAACTGCCCCCCAGTCACAGGATTCAGCACCACCACACAGTACCAGCTTCCCGTCTCAGCAGTCCAGTGCACCAAGCAACACAGTCCAACGCACCAAGCAACACAGTCCAACGCTCTCACACACATAAGCAGCAGTATCTTTAGAATCCAGCAGTCTCCTGATGAAGAACAGAACATACTGTTCGAAACGTGGAGTTTACCACTGGTTCTTTTTAGAGCCACCACCTCCACAAAAGTGAGAGATACATGGTGTCACTGCAAATATTTCCTTATTGTCTTCCACCATGCAAACCTTCAATTCTCAAAATAGTAAAATTTCCGGGTCTCTGTGACCATAAAGATCAAAGAACAACAAATGTCTAAGAAAAAGGACAACCAAAACTGCAACTGTTACATGCTATGCATAACCATTGACACTAATAACAACTACAGAGCGCTTATATTGGTGTTTTATATTAGCTGCATCCAGAATTCAATCAAAGGGTCACTCCCCCAAACATTTTTATAAACTGGGGGTGATGTTTTCAACCACGCATGCAACCATCGTATTAGTTTTCAATGGGTCACCAAACATTCTATTTGCGTTTTGTTCGGTGCAGAGGTGGGTGTGGCTATACAGACAGAAAAGGCTTCTCTCAAGCATCAATACCAACAACGGTCTGGAAAGTCAACTCAAAACAGGGCATTTAAAGACGAGTACGCGAGGAGGAAGACAACATTCTCCTTGTGCAAGATGGTCAGAACTCTGGTTTCAGACTTTTTCTGAAAATGTCGATGTCATGCAGGCCTTGATCTTAAGAAAAATGGGGGCAGGCCTTTGCTGGCCAAATCAGAGAAATTGTACAAGGGCATGCTGGCCAAGTTTGTAGTGACAGTGCAATTTTTCTGAAGGGCATGCTGGCCAACTTGACAGGGCATGAGGCCAATGGCCTCGGTGGCCTCGGTTAAGATCAAGGCCTGGTCATGTGGTAGTTAATACACCGAGGTAACACGTTAACTATCAAAATGATTTCATTTCTTGGTTGTGGGGGGCTACTCCTGCCTATTGATAAACTAGATTCAAGTTTAAGGGTTGGTAATTCCTCAGTTCTTTTTCTTTGTCGGTGAAAAAATATAGTCCTCAAAATACAGAGATGTTAAAAGGCAGATGACTTATGGCCCCTTAATTAATAAGTGATAATTTCACTTGTGCTTTAGTTCTCTTTCAGTTTAAAAAATAATGAACTTTGGAAATGTGCATGTATTCTTTTTGCATAAGACTGCATAAACATACTCGGATAAAACCCACAAGACATCAAGTTATGTGTATAGTGGAGCCAAACTCATCAAACAACCACTTTGAAGCATTAGAGCAAATTGCAAAAAAGACCGTTGAGAGAATGCAGGAACGCTGGGCAGATAACGCTGAATATTTGACAGTGAACATCAAACTGTTAAGCGTCAAATATTTTAGGTTGTTGTCAGTTTATAATTAATTTGATCTTTGCTAATAACCTCAAAATATTTCTGCTGTTTTAGGTACAAAAGAAACAACAACCGAGCTTCAGAAAGGTCTCGAAGATACAACAAGGATATCCTAGCTTATCTGCATAATCGTCCAGCATCCTTTATCAAGAGACAGAGCTGAAAACCCTGAACCACACTTGGGGTACCATCCAGAAGCTAGCCCAGAACAGACAGGAGTGGAGGACCTTCATTGCTGCCCTACATGCCAGCAGGCATAAAGGGCAGTAAGTAAGTAAGTATCCATTATCAAGCATTGTCTTGAAAATTCGGAGGCTGCAAGGAAGCTGACATCAAGACTGACGGTGGTCAGTATCTTGTAAGAAGTATTAGTCGACCAACGGAGTGGTACCCCGTATGTATCGTAGGTGAGCAGGTTCCATCTCCCAGCTGCACGTGTTATAGCTGGACACACCAGGGTTTGCCATGCAAACACTTGATGGCGATATTCCAGCACACCAAATATACCTGGAGTGATCTGCCCATGGAGCACCGGGAGTCTCCCTTTTTTAACAATTGATGACGAATGGAAGTCTGTTAAGACGATCTAGTTTCCCATGAATGATGCTTCAGATGAAAGTATGGATGTATCAGTTGACATCAACAACCTCCCACCATATCATAAACCCAGCTGACACAAAACGGCTCAAACGTCAGTGCCGAGAAGAGCTCCAGCTGATTCGGGACATGTCCTACACTGTGACAGACCAGATAGACGTATTGGTTGAAGCCAGGAGTCAACTGCAAAAAGCTGTGCCAAACAACAAAGGCATGCCCTTGAATGAGCCAATGCTGCATACCTCTGTAAAAGTGGTTGAGAAGGATCTCTTGCGCCGCTTATCAAGTAAACGTAGAGTTATGGTAATGAAACCAAGGATGCCTCATAAGTGAATTTAATCACTGTAGCTCTCAAGCCTGAGGAAACCTGCAGATAAGGATGCTTGCCATGTGAACCAGAAACACCGGGGTAACACCCTACTCTTCCACGATAAGTGTTCTGGGTTCTTTTACGTGCACTACCCATCCTAGTACACGGGACCTACGGCTTAACGTCCCATCCGAAGGACAAAGCAATTATGGTAAAGTATCTTGCTCAAGGACACAAGTGCCGCGACCGGGATTCAAACCCACACACTGCTGCCAACAACACCAGAACTTCAGTCCGGTGATCTTAACCGCTCGGCCACGACACTCCACACTAAAAGTTCCAGCTGATTCAGGACATGTCGTACACCGTGACAGACCAGAAAGACGTATTGGTCGAAGCCAGGAGTCAACTGCAAAAAGCTGTGCCAAACAATGAAAGCATGCCCTTGAATGAGCCAATGCTGCATACCTCAGTAAAAATGGTTGGGAAGGATCTCTTGCGCCGCTTATCAAGTAAACGTTGAGTTCATCCCTAACGTGGCAGAGTTGGAACCAATGCATCCTTCATGCGTCAAAACTATTTAACCACGGCAAGACCCTGCATGTTGAATAAATGCAAGTTACCTCGGATCGAACAATAAATCTCCAATTTATCAACAACAAAATTGAAATTGATGATCAGCCACATAAAGAAAAAAGTGACAAAAGTGACGACAACTTTCATAAGAATGTCGACAAATTGAGTGGAGATGACATGGTCATTTTGGATGTTCCGACAAACACCAACAAAGTTTTCAAGAAAATAAGCGAAAGTCCCGACGTATCATCAGTTGAAGTGACTGACCAAAACCAACCAGGTAAAAACAGAGAAGAAAATACAGAAATGAAGAATTTGCAGATGTGCTACAATCCTCTCATACGCCAGCCCCCCATGACAACGACAAACCAGTCCAGTAAAGGAAGTTGTCGATATAACGGAGGACAATGACAATGATGTTGATACACCAACGGCAGCTCGCTGGTTGACCATTGGCAAGTATACATTGACGCTTGCCGACAAGAAGGTTATTTGTCATGAAACCGGCTGGTTGAACGACAATATCATCAATGCTGCCCAATGTCTCATGAAATCACAGGTCCCATGTATGAACAGCCTGGCAGATGTTTTTAGCTGGCAGCAGTCTCGCCCTGAATATATCCAGTCCTTCCATCCACTGGCTCACCGTAGCATCTTCATCTCTTTAAAACCAGTGCATTCGCATTTTTTACTCTCTCAATAGACCGATTGCGTGACCTATTGTCATGTGACATATTGTGAGTATTAAGTGTAAACACACACGACGTCCTCCATAGGAAAGTGCGGTACGGTACACGATGATTGTTGCATTTAGTTTATTCCATCGAGGCTTTTCTTGCTCGAAATCTGTGAAAAATATTCCAGAGTTTGTACCACAGACCTTCGAGTGGCTGAACAAAGCCAGAAAGGACAGTTCCAGCAAGTTTTGAAAATTGTACAAGTAACGTATAAATATGCATGATGTGTACTAGTGCACGACAGAACGTTTAGGCCAGACGACCGCAATCACACACTTTTGAACACAAAAATTTCAAAGTTTTGAAGCTGAAATCATCCAAAGAAATTGTTTTCCAAAACTGTGTGATTCTTTTGCCTATTTGAAATTACGCAAGGCTAGGTATAAATGCTCACTTTTCCAACGTTCTTCACCCTTTTTTTTTTTACAGTGATTTGGACCTAAAACAAAATAACAGGCGGGTGGCTATGTCCGACACTAGTAGTGCATGACTTAAAAAAACTCTTTTTAGTAGAATTCTGTTCAATTATGAAACAGACATGTGATTTAAATTAATGCCACAACATACTTTAAAGGGGCTGATTAACTAATTTATTACTTAACAAAAGTAAAATCGACTGTTTTTGTACTCACTCTGGGTCAAGGCATATCTCTTTACACGTATTTTGCCATCAGCTGATATGGCGTTATACCGACAGGAGGTCACCTGACCGCCTGTCAACATTGGTTGCCCAATCGGTCTATTACAACAAGGCAGACATCAATTTACAAAAGAGAAACTAGCATCCATCATGTCTACAAAAGATGATGACTTCACTATCAAATTTGAAAGAGTCCAGAGTCAACCAGACTGTTCAAGTTGAGGAGTATTTGCATTGGCATTTGCTTTTGACCTCGCCGTTCAACGAGATCCTCGTGCTGTCAAGTACGATATGAGCAAAATGAGGCAGCATCTCCTTCACTGTTTGTCGTTTGGTGTCTTCAGACCGTTTCCCATCAGACCGTTTCCCATAGTCCGTATATATGCAGGGTCCCAATGGGTAGCATCCAGACTGTAGACGTGTACTGTCATTGCCGACTACCCTGGAATGATAGTACAGCCAACGTCAGCGTGATAGAATGCAGCCACAGTATCCAGTGGTTTCATTATCCGTCATGTGAGGACCCTCCTCAGGAGGCTTGTCAAGGAAGACAAGAATGGTATTACAAAAAATGTTTGCCATTCGTTCAGCGCATACAGAAAGGGGACTGGAATGCCAAAGTGTAGAAGAAGAAGAAAAACAGAACTTCAAGTCAAAGATAAAACAAAGAGAAGACTGTACTAATAAGGACTTTATTATTATGCGTAAGCACACTAAGTCATTGCATGAGTAATCCGCCCTAGAACTACTCGCTAGTCACTTCCATACACTTCGAATTAGAACAAAGAACCGCTCGACTGAAATGAGGAGTAACCAAGATATGTGTTTAACTTATTGATCACATAACTTTACATGGTGGCAGCGGTATGAACCACGACACCACAAGACTGATGTGGATGCAACAAGACACACCGTCATGGCGAAATTTACGGATGAAAATTCAACAGCGGCTGTAAACTTTTACCGTACACGTTGTCGACAAGCCTTCTTCACATATCCGTGCTACACACACACACACACAGCCTGGATTACACAGCCGCGCATAAATAACACGTCGGTGTGAACATTATGAAGAGACCCAATACTGCCACCAATCGAGAGCTTTACACCTTTACTTAGATTGGTTTCCGTCCAGCTTCCTGATATGATATGCATGGACTTCAGACGGACAATCACCAAACAGTAACGTGAACGAAATCTGAATTCTTCAAAAAAGGTTCACGATTATTCCATCGTCACTCGACAACCTACCTGACCTGTGTCCTGTTGACTATAGGCAACTACTGTACTATCTACATGTAGTACCAGCGCCCGACATGCCCGAACGACGTCAGCGAGTCTGACTATGTGAGATTGCGACTGAGTGACTGCGATGGAGATATTGCCGACCGGGGACAGGGAGTACACGAAACAATGGTGGACACACAAGAACAATGTTGATAATGAATAGTTCGTCATAAAGATGGAGCTACACTACCAAACATGACAACACTTGGCAGGAGTTGTTGATAAACAATTGAAAGAACAGTTACCACAACAAACAAACAAACAGTCATTGCACTTGTGCCAGTGAACAGTAAATATTGTAAGGTATTCCAATTTGCATTCGTAGGAGCCCAGTATACTTCAATGACCTGAGTAAATTACATCAGTTAGACTCCCTATAAGTATAAGTTATACGCACTTAATAGTTAAGACTAGAGTAGGCCTAGAAGTTTGGTCAATACTGACAGTATTATTATACAATTATAGCCAAAGGGTATTCCAAACTACTGCACAAAATGGGTGAGATGTCAGGTATAACGCCCCCTCATATGGATTGGTCATCCACAGATTAATCGACTGCATTCCTCAAATTCAAGGATTATTGTGACCTTGTTTTTAAAGGCCCACTAGCAAAGAAATCTGCACCTGAGAAAGCCACATATTTACTTCTATGTCTAGGTCAAGAGGGAATCGATATCTTCAATACGTGGGAACATGATGGGAATCAAAAGAATGATCCTCAAGTGATAATGGCAAAGTATGAGAAACACTTTGAACCAAAATCAAACTTCCGCCTGAACCGTTTCAACTTGCAAAAGTTCAAACAATTGCAAAATGAGTCGGTAGGTGAGTTCATGCCCCGATGTAAAATTCAAGCAAAACGATGTAAATTTGCTGCAACTGAACAACTAGTGATTGGTACAAAAATAAAAAAAAGTCCAGGAAATACTGTTGGCTAAAGATGAAACACTAACACTAGATAAGGCAATGGACATAGCTCGTACAAAAGAGGCAACTATCCAACATATGGAAGACCTCACAGGTACAAACGTAAATGTTGATGCCTCATGGTACCAACATAACAAGAAAGGGTCTTCACGTTCTAGTGGTATTAATACCGTAAAGTGTAGTAAATGTGGATTATGGTAAATGACAAGATAACATACAGAGACAAAACACTGTACTACTAATAATAATGACGTCTCGTATTGCGCCGGTATCCACAAAAAGTGCTCATGGCACTTGCTCCACGATAGATCAAAATGTCCAGCACATGGAAGTACATATAGAACATGTGGTAAACAAAATCATTGGCAAAGTGTGTGTAGATCAGGTAAACAGCCATCCAACACATCCAAGCCAAACCACAGGAAGAAAATTTCGGTCAAGATCTAAAAGCAAAAACCGATACCCAAATAAAAAAGTGAATGCTGTGAACCAAAACGATGATGAATCACACGTAGAAGAAGTTGTTAGACTTAGATCAATTACGTTTTGAATCCATACAGACAAACCATGTTAGCAAAGTGACTAAACATGATGAAGCCTATGCAGATATAGGGATAAAAAACTAGAGGATAAAGCCAACCCAGCAACACTTAGAGTAAAAGTAGACACTGGTGCACAGGGTAACATATTACCAATTCGTATATTTCGAAGAATGTATCCTAAGAAGTTAGACGGTGCAGGCTACCCAAAACAAGATAATACACAGAGACAAAACACTGTACTCACCGCATACAATGGATCAAAGATTCCACATCATGGGACACTGAAAATACCATGCACATACAAAGAGTATAAGTGAAGTCACAGAGTTTTTTTTTGGCTGATGTTGAAGGTCCTGCGATACTTGGATTACCATCATGCCTGTAGTTCAAGCTCGTCTCGCTCAACTGCAGTATACAAGCAGCGAAAACCCCTCGATCACAACGATTGACACGAAAGAAGACCTACAGGGACTATACCCGGACAGATTTGAAGGAATTGGAAAATTTGAAGGCAAATACCACATAGTGATAGACCCCAATATTCCACCTGTTGTCCACACAGAAAGAAGATGCCCTAGATCCAAATCAAGGATGAAATCAAGAGAGAACTGGATGACATGGAAACACTAGGAGTCATAAAACCTAAAACAGAGCCTACAGATTGGGTCTCAAGCTTGGCGATGGTAGATGGCGTGTATGTCTAGACCCGAAGGACTCAAACACTGCTATAAAGCCCAGCCACCACCACACGCCAACATTGGAGGAAACAACGTACAAGTTTGCCAGAAACAAAGTGTTTTCCAAATTAGATGCCAAACACATTTACTGGTCAATCTCCCTCGATAACGAATCAAGTATGCTTACTACATTCAACAGCCCCTTCGGAAGATATCGCTTCACAAGACTCCCATTTGGCTTGTGTGTCAGTCAGGACATCTTCCAGCAAAAGATGGACCAAATCTTAGAGAAATGTCCCGGCACAGTAGGCATAGCAGATGATGTAGGTGTGTATGGCAAAACAGAGGCTGAACATGAGGAGAAGTTACACTATCTAATGAGAGTTGCACGTGCACACAGGCTCCTGTTCAACCTCGAAAAGTGTGACATAAAGTAACCAGAGATACAATTCTTCGGCCTAATCTACAGTGCAAATGGAGTACGCCCAGACCCGGAGAAGGTGAAATCTGTAGAGGCCATCACTGCACCAACAAATGCTAAGGAATTACAACAATTTCCTGACATCGCTACATACATGGCACTGTTCATACCCAACCTGTCAACGCTGACATCTCCCTTGAGAGAGCTGATGAAACAAGACCGACAATACGAATGGCTAATAGCCCACCAAAAGGCATTTGACAACATCAAACAAGTCATATGTGAAGAAGTCACACTAGCATACTCTGACCCAAGTAAAGATACAGTCATACAAGTTGATGCATCGCAGAAAGGTTTAGGCGCAGCACTGATGCAAGACTCGAAGCCGATATGTTTTGCGTCAAAATCATTGACTGATACAGAACAACGATATGCCAATATTGAACGTGAACTGTTAGCCATAGTATATGTATGTGAACAATTTCACACATATGTAGGCCTATATGGCAAGTCATTCACAGTACAGTCAGACCACAAACCCTTGGAAATGATCCACATCAAAAACCTTGGTGCAGCCCCAGCACGACTGCAGCGATTCCTACTAAGGCTGCAGAGGATACGATGTGAAAATTAAATACAAACCAGGAAGAGAGATGCTTCTCGTCGACGCAAAGTCTCGTCTGAAACCGTTACCTGGTGAACCAATAGAGCTAGAGGAGGTGCACATACATCATGTACAGTTCTCCGACACCAAAATAACAAAACTGCAAGAAGCAACAAATGCTGATCCAGAACTGTCCGCTGTATCTGAAATTGTATAAATCAACAAATGATCCCAAAACCACTATGAAAGTACTGGGCATATCGAGATGAACTGTCTATAGAAAATGGTCTCATTATGAAAGGCCAAAGGATCATCATCCCTAAAGACCAAAGACCAGAAATACTTGAAATGTTACATGAAGCACACCAAGGCATTGTAAAATGCCAGCTCAGAGCAAAAGGCTGTGTATTCTGGCACAACGTCAACCACGACATAGAAGAAATGACAAAATCATGCAGTGCTTGTCAATCTCATGGAAAATCACAACCACCAGAACCAATGAAGTCGCACGAAATACCCAGCAGACCATGACAAACAGTAGCCAACGATATCTTCTTCCTTGGTGAGAATGAATACTTACTTATCGCTGACTACAACTCCAAATATACAAACTTACGACAGATCCCCAAAGGCCACTCCAACAGTAGCACCGTCATTCATTTGCTCATGAATGTCATCGCAGAACAAGGCATACCTGAAGGATTGATAAGTGACAATGGACCTCACTTCAACAGCCAAACATTCCGTGACTTCAGCAAATCTTGGACTTTCACACACACAAAATCATCCCCTCGATATCCACAATCCAATGGATTTATTGAGCAAAACATACATACAGTCAAAACCACAATCAAGAGGGCCAAACAGTCCAACACAGATGTACAAAAAGCCTTAATGATACTCAGAGCAACACCGATTGATCATCACCTTCCATCCCCAGCAGAATTGCTGTATGGTAGAAAACTACAAACAACATTGCCAGCAAAACTAGAAAACACAACCGTGAATAGAGACCAAATCCACCAGAGATTCCAAATGAGACAGGAGATACAAAAACAACACTTCAACAAAAATGCACATCCAATACCCCCACTCCACACTGGACAAACTGTTCACATACAGGACAAATCCAACAAGAAATGGATCCCAGGTACAATACAAGATGTACAACCCAAACCACGATCATATAAGGTCGAAACTCAAACAGGGCAAATCTTGAGACGAAATCGTCGTCATCTGAAAGAAACTAAGCGGAAAAAGGTTGCTTTTGAAACCGAAGATGTCACAGATAATTCAGATTTAAATAAACAAACACCAACTTGCCCAAGCCCAGTGACAACACAACCATATCAAACCGAGATATGGGAGGACTATCGTTAAACCAACCAGACTTGACTTGTATTTATGCTAAATACACTTGCAAAGATTAAACAAGTTGCTTTAATCAAAGTTGATTTAAATCCAAGGGTAACAGTTCTTTACCCAGGACTAAAACCTTTTATTGATTGATTGTTACATTGGCTTTTTACAATGTTAAGTATTTTGTTCCAAGTTAATTAAAATTCAAGGTTTCAAGGTTCAATTGAAGTAGTTCAGCCTCACAAGTAAACAACTAGTTTTTCAGTCAATACATCTTTCTTACAGTATTTGTGAAAACAAGAATATTTTCTTATTCAAAGAAGAGGGATGTAACAATAAGGACTTTATTATTATGCGTAAGCACACTAAGTCATTGCATGAGTAATCGGCCCTAGAATTACTCGCTAGTCAGTTCCATACACTTTGAATAAGAATAAAGAACCGCTTGACTGAACTGAGGAGTAACCAAGATAACATGTGTGTCATGTCAACCTTATTTATCACATAACTTTACAAGGACAAAAATTCCAACTGTATCCATGAATATAAATCACTAAACAATCTTAATTTTCTCAGACGCAGCAAAAAAAAATCAAACAAGATCACATTGATATAGCGAACAAAGAATCAAAGTGGTTTTACTAATAAGACCATCAAACGCTTTACATCTCAACAGCATTTTTCAATGTATACAATGATTGGATTCAAGGGTACAATTAAGAACAGATCCTATGGGATCAAAGAATAACAGAGGTTGAAGGTTAAGGCAAAAAAGGAACAGACGCACACGAAGAAGAAAAGAAAGAAAGATGTCAAAGAAGCAGAAGGGAGAAAAAAAAAGAAGACAAAGCAGAAGAGAAAACAAAAGTGTTGCGTGAAACCGTAGTTTGTATTAATTCAATAACTGCTGTTGATAAACGGGGTCTAAGACAAAGTGAATGATAGTTGTTTGTAATTATACCAAAGATAAGTCGAGTGGTAAAGATACGTCTTATATACCGACAGGGCAATGTTGCTTCCCCATATTCACAAAGGGGGCAAGATGTTAGGGTCATTACTGACAAACTTTATAGTTTTTCACCCTTTTTACTATGATGGGTTCTTAGTTTTCTTTGTGACAAATTACTTTATAAGTGTTCTGTTTTGTTCATAAAGATACATAAATACCTGACAATCTTTTCATGAACAAAACACATGTCATCCACACGTATCCTCGTTGTGTTTTGTGGTAATAGCGTGTGATGTATTTCAACATTATAATCATGTTAGTACGAGTTCTCAACTTCCAATACATCATCAACTAGTATAGTATATCAACCCTCACACCATGTTACAGTTGTATACTATGGTGTTGTTGTTGTTCACATCTGTGTATTTGCTACAGGACCTAAAGCTACTGACAATTTTGTCCTACAGTGAAATTGCATTTTAGAGCTTTTCAAGAAAAGGTATGTTTTGAAAGAAAGTTTGGCAAATTCATTCAGAGCTTTTAAGAAAAGGTGTAATGTTTTGAAACGATTTTTTCCAGGATTTTTAGACAGGGACGGCAGCAAATGGGAATGGAAAACAATTAACGGACGCCCAGATAAACAGTAACTTGAATGAATACAGGATAGTTATAAACTCGACAAGCCTACTTCGAACTGCTTTACTATGAAAAGCAAGCTACGCCAGTGTGTGGTTTGTCTATATCGCCCTAATTTGAAATGTGGTGGAGCTGCAAACAAAAACGACAATATCTTTTCAGTTGTTCATATCAAGTAAGGGTATAAGTTAAAACACTGACCCTAAAAAAAATGTTAGAGCGCTTTGCCCCCCTACCCCAAAAAAAAAAAAATCAAAATCATGAGAAACAAAAAAACGCTACAAACAGGTACATGTAGGTGGTGTCACACAGAATGTGTAAGTAAAAACAAATTCTTGAAAGGTGATTACATGCTCTATCAAGTACAAAAGCAAAATGTCATTCACATGATGACACCAGCTAAATCAAACTACTACAGGGAGTTGTTTCTTGCTAATGCTAAAGATCACAAGCAACTGTTCAAACTCACCGACCGACTACTCCAAAGGTGGCGTGTCCCCCCTGCCCGCAAGCCAAAATGATGATACACTGGCCAATGAGTTCTGCTTCTTCTTTACTGAGAAGATTCACAGTGGTTTCCATGTTACTGACAATCTTTTCCATGAGGAACAGGTCTCTACCACACAGCATCTCACATCATTCTAGCAAGTGACAGATGATGATGTGTCGAACATTCTCAAGAAATCAGCATCTAAATCCTGTGAACTCGATCCCATTCCACTGTGTAAGTGAAAAAAAAAATTCTTGAAAGAAGCTAAAGCCATAACAAAACTGGATTGGTCAAACCTCCCAAACAAACACCCCCCCCCCCCAAATTAAAACGAAACTGAACTAAAGCATCAGCGATCTGTAGTTAGAACTGGGAGAGGAGGGGAAGTGTCAGATTGCTCTCCATCACTGACCACTACCCCCTCCCCGGTTTGACTCATCTTCTCGCTTGTTTATCACTACGTATCGGAGTTCTAATTAGAACTACAGAAATACATTATTTGGAAGGAAAACTACTGGTTTAAATTTCCTGGGTACACAACACGTATACGGATGGTAGGTATTGTAGGGAAATAAGAAATATTTAAGAAATGTGCTTCTATACCAATAAAATCAGGCAAACTTTTCGGACGATTGTCCTTTAGGGCTGGACTTCAGGAAGTACATGGTACATACAGTAGATACTAGGTTTACATCTACGATACATTAGTATACATGTGCATGTATACAGTAATTTGTACACGTACATGTACATGTACATGTACAATCATGCTTGGCCGGCCGCAACACTACACACGTGCAGCCTAGCCTGTTGCATGCATACTCGTGACTTAGGCCTATATTAAGATAGTTTCAACCCTGCGCCTTGTGATACAGTGCTTACCCTACAATGTTAGGGTAGCAAAAATCGAGGAATAAAGAAAAACATTAGAAGTTCCTGACAAGTCAGAAAAGGCCCTCACGGTTTCGCAACTCGTCGTGCGTCCACTTGGTCTTCGCTGCAGTTGCTTCGCGGATACACAGATGTCTGAGCTAGGAAGGCCTTGACAAAAGGCTACAGCAAAATAAGTGATAAAAAATGTCTTATTTAGATATCACTATTTAATTTGTCGAGGTTGGTTAGAGTTTGCATGACTTGCACTTGCTTGAGGGTTTACTGTGGCTAAAAATGTTAACCACACATGGATTACTTTTGATTGTAAATCGTTGTAGAACTGCAGGATTGTGAGTTTAAGGCACACTGTAGAATCAATCATTTAAGCTGCTCAATTCACACCCATTCACTACAAAAATGATGGAAAAGCTGTTTAATAATGTGCTTACCTAGGTTCAGTTGCTGAGGTTGGTCCGAGTTTGTCTGACTTGCACCTGCTTGAGGGTTGACTGTGGCTACAAATGTTTACAAAAAATGACAATTCTTTAGTTTCAATTTTAATAAGGGAATAAAAGAGTAGCAACGAGGTCTTAATCGGCCATAAAAACTGTCAGTGTCACGGCCTTTGCAGCTGGTATCCTGCGTTGACTGCACAAAACAACAGCAAACACACAATCCTTGTAGCGTTAATAAGACTCTTTACATGTAAAGAAACAGTCATTGGCAATACGTTCAGAATGAAAGTAACCCCAACGGCTGCATGGCGGGCCCTAGTTTTCTATGACCGTCCAAGTCTAAATACATTGTAAAAAATTTTAAAAAGGAGTACAGCGACCCAGTTACTGGGTCTAGGAGACCGCCAACATTAGGGTTGGATAGCTCAGTTGGAGTGGTTGGGAGAGCATTGGTTCAAATCCCGCTCCAGTCAATTTTTCTTTGTTCACTCCCAAATTAAGCTAACAAACAATTTCTACCAACTACAAGAGACTGAAGAGGTGGACTAAAACTACACAAACAGCCAAATTTGTTAGTTCCACCCAGCTGGAATTTGCCTCAAGATAACTGTCCTCATAATCAGACCAATTAAAAAATGCCAAACTTTGTGAACTTTACCTACAGTCAATCATAAATACAATAACAGCCTTTGTTGACTTTGTCTTAGACAACAACATTGATATTGCGGCAGTTTCAGAAACTTGGTTGAAGCCAGGAGACCCCAGCTGGTTATTCAATCCAACACATCCACCGTCCTTCGTCTAAACAAGGAGGGGTTCTTGCCCTTCTGTACAAGTCTGGATTAATTGTTCAGTGCCATGATAGCCAACCCTCACCCAAATTATTTGAGTGCCTTAATGCTGAACTCATAAGCACCTCAATCCCAATCTCACTTGTGCTTATCTATCGACCACAGACTAAATCAATTGAAGAATTCACGAGCATCGTTGACCAATTTTTACTCAACCCAATGCCCATTCTCATCACTGGTGACTTTAATATTCATGTTAATGACATATCAGATACCAAATGTAGCTTTTCATTGTTGCTCTCAAGCAGTGGGCTCCATTGACACATCTCAGATGCTACCCATAAAGCCGGACAAACAGTCGACCTACTAATTCCAAGATCATCTGACATACTAGTATTCTCAACCCTTCAAATCATCGATGAACTGTCAGACCATAATGCAATTACATGTGATCTGTCACTGGAAAAACCACGTACACTCACCAAAATTATCTTCATATCAATGCCATAGTCACTGATGAATTCTGCAATGACATTGCTGTTTCTGATCTGCTCCACTCAACCCACACAGCTGATCTTGGAACCGAGGTTCATAGGTACAACAACACCCTCAAAACACTTCTTGATAAACATGCCCCATGTAAGACATGTGAAATCAAGATTCATCCAAACTATTCGTAACTGAAAAGCAGAAATGGCGACACCTAGAATGAGTATGGAGGCGATCTAGACTTGAAGGTGATTGCTTGCTCTATCAAGTACAAAAGCAAAAAGTCAATCACATGATGACAACAGCTAGGTCAAACTACTACAGGGAGTTGTTTCTTGCTAATGCCAAAGATCAGAAGCAACTGTTCAAACTCATCAACCAACTACCCCACAGGTGTCGTATACCCCCTCTCCTTGCAAGCTAAAATGATGATAAACTGGCCAATGAGTTCTGTTCCTTCTTTACTGAGAAGATTCGGAAGATTCACAGTGGTTTCCAGCATATTACTGACAATCTTTTCCACAAGGAACAGGTCTCTGCCACACATCATCTCACATCATTCTAGCAAGTGATAGATGATGATGTGTCGAACATTCTCAAGAATTCAGCATCTAAATCCTGTGAACTCGATCCCTTTCCATCATCTCTGTTTAACAAAATTGCTCAACCTTACTCATCCGCGTTTTTTACTGACATCATTAATGTCCCAGATGTTATGAAAGTTGCCCCAATCTGACCTTTGTTTAAAGAAGTTCAATTTAAACCAAGATGAAATGAAGAATTACAGACCAGTATCCAATCTTTCACTTCTAAGTAAAACCTTAGAGAGGGAAGTCTTAATGCAACTTTCATCTTTCCTAATTGAGAGCAATCTGCATGACCAGCATCAATCTGCCTTCCGTGCCAATCACAGCATTGAGTCTGCCACTCAAAATCAAAAATGACTTGTTGCTGGCTATAGACAACTGCAAGATATCATTACTCATGCTTTTTAAAAAAAATTATTTATGCAATTCACCCATTACAAGGTCAAAAGGCCAGTCGAGGTATGGGCTACTTTTTGAAGGGATAGAAGCCTGTCCAAATATACAGATACAAGATATGGAGTGACATGGAACCTCACGTGACAGCAATCTCTAGATCTGTCTGTATGTCCATCTGTCATATTGGACACATACGTAAATATCTTGACAAACACACCACTGAAAACTGTTCACGCTTTCATCACATCCAAAATCGACATGAGCAATTCACTAATGTACGGCATCAAGAGAAATCAACTGAACCGTCTGCAGTGCTTTCAAAACATCGCTGCCAGACTTATCTCTTTCATCAGTAAATATTCTCACATCAATCCTGTAAATCCTGTATTAGAAGATCTTCACTGGCTCACAATATCACACAGAATTCAGTACAAACTTGGCTTATTCGTTTTCAAAATCTTTCACAACAATGCTCCAGAATACCTCATCAAACTCACCCACTCATACACCTCAGCATACATCGGACTTTGCTCTAATGAGCTCATGCTGCTTCACCAGCCCAGGACTTCTACTCTTTGCGGCAACAGGTCATTTCCAGCAGCATCATCCCAAGTGTGGAACCAACTCCCCCTGACTGTCAAATCATCTCCATCCATCACAACATTCAAGACAAACATCAAATCTCAGCAGTTTAAACAAACATACTCAATCAATCCACAATCCTAAATTGTATTTCTCCTCTAGCGCCATGAGCGCCTCTTTAAGCGGATACCGGCGCTCTAAGAATGTTCTTTAAATTTATTAAATTTGCTTAGTTCTTCGAAACTTGAACAGAGTCATGCTAGACTCTGCCCTCTTTCAGTATTGTTGCGCTTTTGCACCTTCTAATACACTCAGAGTAAGAAACCAAGGTTTTCGAAAAACCTTGAAAAATCATTGTTGTATAGTTATCAAGCACTATTTCACTCAGTGGTTGGATTAGGTGGGATTAGAACCAGCGATTTGGCACTATCCTGAGCTAGATCTCTCTTACGCTTTCTTTCATTTGGTTTTATAGAGCTGTTAAAACCCACATGATTGTTAATCCTCTGGTTAATCCTCAAACTGTTTAGACGTAAACAACTGTTGGTGACCATATTGTTTGGCCATTCCAGCGTGCAACACACATTTTTACACAAGAAAAAGCTTTTGTTCAAAGGCCAATTTTCCCAACTCTGTTATCACCTTGAAAATATTGTTTTATAGCAAAATAAGTAATACAAAATGTCTTACTTATTGAATTCCTTTTCATATAAACCAAAAATCACTGATATCGGCCAATAAATGTTCAAGTTCTCGGTCATTGTTTCCCAGTGTGATCTCTGAACTCAAACACTTTTTTTGTACACAACCATATGGCACTCCATAAGTGTTTGGCATTTCGGATCTTTCCAATCCAATTTCAAGGGATTGCATAAAACAACAACCTTATTTAATTTTACCATCATTGGAAAGATCAAATTTTTCTCTTTCCAAAACTTGAAGGGTGAACATCAACAAAACAGCCATATAACAAAGGCCTTTGTGCTCAGGCTTTAATGCTTTTTTGTGTGTAAGCTTGAGCGACAAAAGTCGCCAATGGTAAAGAACAAGGGGTATGAGTGCAGTCGACAAAAGTCGCCTATGGTAAGGGAAGGGTTAAGCAAAGAAAATTCAGGCTGACGTTTTCACAATTTGGGCAACTTTCAGTATTGATGTCTTGGTAATAATTCAAAACAAGTAAACTATTTTTTTCCCTCATTCTGATAAGGAAAAAAGCTGTTTATTTTGCCGAGGTTGGTTAGAGTTTGTATGACTTGCACTTGCTTGGGGGTTTACTGTGGCTACAATTGTTAACTACAAACGCAATTTCCTTACTTACGATCGTAAATCGTTGAAGATCTGCAGGATTGTGAGTTTAAGGTACACTGTAGAATCAATCATTTAGGCTGCTCAATTTACATCCATTCACTACAAAATTGATGGAAAAGCTGTTTAATAATGTACTTACCTAAGTTCAGTTGCTGAGGTTGGTCCGAGTTTTTCTGACTTGCACCTGCTTGAGGGTTGACTGCAGCTACAAATGTTCACAAAAAATGACATTTTTAAATGGCCGATTAAGACCTTAAGACACTGACCTCGTGTCACGGCCTTCGCAGCTGGTATCCTGCGTTGACTGCGCAAAACAATATGCAACTCAGGGCATCAGCGAACACACAATCCTCGTAGTGTTAATTAGACTCTTTACGTGTAAGAAAACAGTCCTTGACAATAATGCAGTGTCACGTGACGGTTCAGAATAAAAGTGACCCTCACGGCTGCATTGCCGGAACTGGTTTTGTACGACCGTCCAAGTCTATATTTTATTTTTAAAAAGGAGTACAGTGTCCTTGTTACTGGGTCTAAGAGACCGCTGACATTAGGGTTGGATAGCTCAGTTGGCATGGTTGCTCGCTCCAGGCAATTTTTCTTTGTTTACACCCAAATTAAGTTAAACAATCTCTAACAATAAAATTATATTATTTCTGTTTTACCCATACACCAATGTGTGTTAAGCACTGTATACTCAGTGCTTTCCCGAGTCCTGTGAAAAAAACTCACAGTCATATTCTTCGAGTGGGATTTGAACCCACGACCCCCGCAACTCTAGAGCAGATGTCTTACCAACTAGATTACCGAGATTGCCCGGCAGCTACAGGCAGTTCGAATCCTATTAGCAACGGGTATCGCAACCATTATAATTGATGTTAATTTTTGCATCAGGGATAAAAATATTATTGGTGTTTTTACCCACACACTGATGTGTTTTAAGCACTGTATACTCAGTACTTTCCAGAGTCCTGTAAGTCCTGTTTTTTTCACATGACTCGGGAAATTACTGAGTATACAGTGCTTAACACACATCGATGTATGGGCCAAAAACACAACTAATATTCTTATTCTTGATGCAAAAATTAACATCAATTGTAATAAAATCGCAGACAAATAAAAACAAATTAAAGCAAAAGATGGCGTGTTGCCACGTCTTACATTGTTATACTGCCATGGCACTTCCCCAACTGGTGATGAGAAGTATTGGCAGTAAGAATCCCGAATGGATGATGGAATAGCGCTTTAGTTATTGCTGCCCACATGTTGAATTCCCTTCAGCCCGTTAATAGCAGTTGCTTCATAACGCCATCCACCAGGTGCTGTTGTACCATCTCCCTTCTCAACATCTGAAAAATCCAGTGGGCAGTAGTGTCTAATTTCTGCAGGCTGTTGCTGATCAGCCATCTTCAGCCAGTTGTGAAGGGCACAGGTGGCCTTGACGATGGATTTATGCTACTTTGTTTTGGCAATTATTGGTCTGCGGAAAACTCTCCACCGTGCAGAGAGTATACCAAACGCAATCTCAATGGTGCGTCGAGTACGTGACAGCCTGTAGTTGTAGATCACTTGCTTTTCTTGAAGCTGTCTCCCTGGGTAAGGTCTTATAATGTGAGGCCGCAGGGGGAATGGTTCATCAGCGACAAAAACAAATGGAAGATCTTTATCTGTTCCAGGGGGACTAGCAGATGGAAGGAAGCCCAATGAACAGCCCTCGATAGCTCTACCGAATCCTGATGAAGAAAAGACGCCACCATCTGCATTGCAACCAGGACCTCCAATATCTAGCAGTGTGAAATAGTAATTCGAATCACAAGCCGACATGAGGGTTGATGCTAAATGTGTGTTTATAGTTGAAGTATGTTAAGCTGGACAGTGAGGGGCACTAAATGATGACATACTTGCCATCGATTGCTCCGCAGCAATTTGAAAAGTTCCATCCATCCTGAAACCCTCTGCTTACTTTTTTCCCCACTCATCAGGGGAAGCTGGTGCCGTCACTCAGGTAGCTCTGAGTACATCCCAGACTGCATCGGTGGTCTCCTGACCAATGCTACTGATGGTGCTTTTGCCTACCCAGTAGTGCAGTGCTATCGCCTGATGACTGTTTCCAGTTGCAAGATACCTGTGAAGACAACAAGAATTGGAAATAAAGTGCACATTCAGCAACATACATTTTGAAAGTACAATGTACATGTATGTCAGATTTTAATGACTTTCTAAAATTTCAGCAATGTAACAATTTTATCTGTAAATCACAGCATACCTCCAATTTATGTTATGAGCTAATAACAACTTTAACTATGTTAAAAACAAAACTAGCCCCACCAGCGTGGCATGGATAGGCAATATCTATGCCACACACTGACTGGAATCTGTTTCCTTATGTGTTAAATGTCGTATTAACGCTGTGACGATTGCGTGTTCGGTGATGCCCTGACCTGCATATTATTTTGCGCAGTCAACGCAGGATACCAGCTGTGTAGTGTTGGCTGCACAGCGCTGATTAAAAGCAACGTTCCCTCTGTGTAGCCATTGTGGGGGGTCAGTGACACTCCACAGCTGGAATCTTGCATTGACTGCGCAAAACAACATGCAAGTCAGGGAATCAGCGAGCATGCAATCCTCGCAGGGTTAATCACAGTCGTTGAGTGTCATGTGACTATTAGTAGTAAAATGCAGACTGTAACGGCTGCACTTTTAGTAGGCTAAAAAAATCATTGATTTGGAGCACAGAAAATAATCGCGAGTACAAGTAAATACCTTTTATTTCATCTTTGATATCTTGAGAAGCCAGTATGCAATTTTCCAGCAATTTTGTTGAGTGAGTGTCATAATTTTGGTAATTCTTTCAACAGGGTATCACAATTTCATTTTAAATCCGCTTTGTCATAATCTGTCACAGCGCCAACACATATACCGGACTTGGGCGCTAGTACGATCGATAAAAGTCAAATTCTCAAAAGAGGAGTACCGCGCCACAGTAACTGGGTCTATGATATACTATACTATAGCAGGCCTACACTACAGTACAGTTGAGTAGGAATATCTAATCTATGATTTAGGAGGACAATTTTTTTGCAAATTTGATCACTCAATACTCATTTAAAATTCGAAGGATTAGTAGGCCTATATAGTGGCCGTAGTACCAGTACTGGTGGCATGCATACTGTACTTCTATAGTAATAGGACTATAGTGTTAGTAGTAGTATTTATTACTTATTATTATTAAGAGTACTAGTACTACTACTCTAATATTTATAAGTAATAAATATATTACTATTTAGTATTTAGGCCCTACATGATTAGAATTTAGATACAATCTTATCTACCTCTGCTCCAAAGTCTAGTTCAAATTCCAAAGGGGAACTATCAGTATCACTGTCGGGCTCCAGCGTCAATGTGAACCTGCATTCTAGAAGAAGAAGGAAAACTAGAATTGAGTTTATGAACAAACTCAAGGTGTTCGGTTGATCGTAATAAAGTGATTACCTACTTGAAAAACAGGTAAATTTTGTGTAAAAACTGCTTTGATGTATTAAATGGCACAGCAAATGAACATGTATGCTTAAAGTTCAACCCAAAAAGCCATTAAACAGAGCGTTTTACTAAACTTTTCACTGGAAATTCCGGTTTATGCTGGAAGAGGGTCAAACAAGGTCACCAATAAATCAACTTTTGAACAGTTCGAAAAGCCGTTTCACATGAAGTATTAACTGTGAAAATAGCTTGTGTAGTTGAGGGGATGTGAATTTTTGAAATATTTAACTGTGGACACTCGCATTTCACTTCACACTTGGCTTTTGTATAAACGTCTGTAATTGGTAATAAAGACTGTCGAAGCATTGTGGAATTTGTGTTGCGTGCACCTTTAAAGGAGACTACATGTATATTATACAGCCCGCACGCACGAGCACATGTTATCAGAGCGTGGGTCCCTTGTCTATGGTACAACGTTCATGATGATCTACTGTTACTCTACACTGCAGCGTGGTACTCAATGCACATAACAGGTTTTTTTTACGCTCTATGAATGGAGGTAAACACAAACGCACGCTTTTACGACCAGAAGCCAATGCCAAACTGGTATCACGTCTGTGCAAAAGTTTGAGCAGTCTAATCGATCTTCCAACTGACATTTCAATTTTGACGATATGATTAGCAGTTCTTGAAATAGGAATTTTTGCAATTTTCAACTTCCGGTTTTTACCGGAAGGTCAAATGAGGTCAAGTTGTGCTCGACATTTGTAGATCATTCCAAGAAGTTTCATGTTGTGGAAGAATCTTGTACGTAGCATTTGTGGTTATGAACATATGAATTTTCAAATTATTTAACGTTATGACATCATCAATGACGTCATCATTCCAAAAAAGTTTCCGTTTCATGTACTCATTAAGGTGCATGTTCATGCTGCATCGATCGTCGCATAGTTGAAAGAAGGACCACGTCCCCCAGTTACTGACCAGGCTGCGATCGAAAAGTGTAGTTCTGGTCACCCTAATGTTAAGTTTTTAAAACGCAAAACTGTAGTAAATGTGTCAACATTCAACACACGGACACTCAACTCCATTGAGAAAATAGATGCTGAACTCCACAACATCAGTGTCACCTGCATGTACAGGAGCATCGTTTATAAAATACCATGAGAACATTGGCATAAAATACCACAACCTTGGGAAAGGCTGGACTTTAATAACAAGCTCAGCCTGGAAGAACGAGCAGAATGCTACAATCGGAAGGTCTGGAAGAAGGTCTGAATCGGAGGTCTGGAAGAGCAACGCTCTCAATCAACAATTGCTAGTCATTTGCAACATGGCTTTGAGAGGCGACAAACCAACAGCGTGGTCCAAAAGCATAATTGTGCCAATCCCTAAGAAAGGTGACCTGGGACTTGCCAAGAATTACAGAGGTATAAGCCTCACTTGCATCTCTGCGAAAAACTACAAGCACCTACTCCTCAGAATCTGCCCTCACATCGAACAGGAATAATCAGAATGGTTTCCGACCCAATAGAGGAACTATTACACAAATCTTGACATTATGGAGAATCATTGAAGGTAGAAAAGCAAAGAACTTGCCTGCAGTATTAACCTTTGTTGATTTTCGCAAAGCTTTTGACGGTATACACAGAGGCAAGATGCTTGAAATTCTACTTGCTTATGGGATTCCACAGGGCATAGTCAACGCCATTGATCATGTATGATGAGACAGTTGCGGTTGTTAGGACCCCCGATGGTGAGACCGACTTCTTCAATATTCTTGCTGGAGTCCCACAGGGAGACACACTTGCTCCTTCCTTGTTTGTCATGATGCTGGACTATGCAATGCGCAATGCCACCCAAGGGTATGAGAAGCTTGGGTTTACTCTAAAACAGCGACAGAGCAGCCCACATCCTGAGTTAACCATCATTAACACTGAATGACATTGCACTGTTCTCTAACACACTTGAGGATGCTCAATCCCTCTTACACAGAGTTGAAGCTGCAACCAGAGAAATCGGGCTCTTCATAAACGAGACAAAAACCGAGTATATTCTCTACAACAATGCTGGTGAGATGTTTACACTTGGCGGAGACAAGCTGAAATGTGTCCATGATTTTCAATACCTAGGATCATGGGTTGGGAATACATCAAAGGATATGGAAATTCGCATCGCAAAAGCATGGTCAGCCTCTTCCAAACTTGACAACATTTGGAAGAGCTCTTTGAATGGAGAACTTAAGATCCGTTTCTTTAGAGCAACTGTTGAAAGTGTGTTGCTCTACGGCGCTGAATGCTGGACCCTCACTAACACCTTGACCAAGGGACTGGATGGTGTATATATATACAAGGTTTCTCATCAGCACTGCGATGAAATCACTCATTAACTTTGAGACCATTACCAAACGCATCATGATAACCACGTTCAATGGAAACCCACAGACTAGCATTATCTCATGTTATAGTCCACCCAATGTAGCTGATGAGCAGGATGCCCTTGTGTTCTATACAACCAGTTATCACAACTGCTCCAAAACATCCCCAAACATCATGTGATCCTAGTGGGAGCAACTGTTGAAAGTGTGTTGCTCTACGGCGCTGAATGCTGGAACCTCAATAACACCCTGAGCAAGAGACTGGATGCTGTACATACAAGGCTCCTACATAGTACGTACAGCACTAACCATCCCCTGGCAAGATCATAGGACCAATCATCACATCTATACAAATCTACCAAAGGTATCGCAGACCTTACTTCAAAGGCGACTGAGATTCAGTGGGCAGTGCTGGAGAAGCAAACAGGAGATGGTACCACTGGTTCTACTCAGGGATCCTCAACATGGTAGAAGATCAAGAGGGCGTCCTGCAGCAACATCTGTGGACACCTTGGAGCGCAACTCTGGCTTTTAAACCGCCGTGACCTACCAGCAATCATCTAACGAAGAGACCAGTGGAGTCCAGTTGCCAGCTGTGCCCGAGTTCGCTCAATTTGATGATGATGATGATGAACCTAAATGATTCAGGGTTAGCAAAACGATTCTGAGATAGCGAAATAATTTAGAGTAACTGCAATGATTCCCTTCATACTAAACTAAATTTAATGTATAATGACATCTTCAATGACGTCATGTTTTTGATGCTTTTGAGGTAAAAGAAAATATGGGTTGAAATTATATAATCATAAAAATTTACAATCACTTTGGCAACATATGTCAGAGTTACATGATTTAAAAAGCAGCAAATATCAGACAATAGTCCTATCAGACAAGTGCAAGGCTTAAATATGGGTTTTGGTATAAATAATTCGTGGAAACCTTTTGAGAAAAATTGATAGGTCTGATGAAACTTGAACACTAAATGTTTGCTCCCATTGCAGCGAAAAGTGGTTCCCAAGCTCGAATGGCAGGTTCAATTAACTGCAGTGGTGTGTACTGTACAGTCAATCTGACATTTGACAGATTCAAACTCCGTGATCATTATCTGTATTAAAAAGTTCCATAGTTTTATAAAAACTACCCCACTTTGATAAACATCATAAACACGTGTGTGCACGGCTAAAGAAACACCTGGACATTTTTACAAGTGATGATTTTACTTTCAAACTTCCAGTTTTACTCAGCCTATCCCGACAACAACTCTTGCAGGGGGTGAAGTGCCTCTGGACCCGCAGTTGCACACTTGTGGCTCTCGTTCGTACATGTGATCGGATAGAATGAAAGACGATCATTTTGTGGATTGCATTTTCTCCGCCATTATACATCAAACAACTCACATGAGCATGTGATTGTCTCAGTAAAGTCTCCTCTTCCTCTCCCTATCACCGTTAAGCCACAAGAATGGCATAAAGGGAAACATTTCCACACTGAACTTGGCATGACTTTAGACAAAGGTTTTCTTCACTACGCCATTATTACACACACATAGAACTTAACAACACATCGCAAAGTTCGATGAACTGTGACAAGACCTGACTTGTCGCATGTATGTATACACATAATATAACATACAGTCAAAACCTGCAGGTATTTTCAAGTAAAATTAACATCTTTGTAAACATTTTAACAGCCGTTGTCACTTAGAAATTAGTCTCAAATTAAGTTCTTATCCATGTATCAGGTGATCAGTGTTTATAATTTAGTTTCAAGAAAATAGCAACAATTAATCTTTTGTAGTTTTTGAGTTACGGTTGTTTTGAAAATAATTGTCAAATTAATTACATGTAATTAACTAAAAAAAATTAGGTGTAGTAAATTTACCAAGTTTTATGACCCGACAGGCTTGGCAAAGATGTTAAAATCAGCCAAGAACGATAAATGTGTATTTTTGAGAACGAACTCATAACATTGACAGTCGGTTGAACGCAAAGTGATCATGTAATTTATAGCGGGGTTATCATTGTGTAAGTGGTTGCTTTGTTCACTCTCCACCATTCAATGGGTCAAAGACTGAATGGGGTCACACACTTTGTATGATGTGCAGAGTAATTGAAGAGCTTTCATACGGTGCAAAGATCTTGTATGTAACATTTACGTTCTTCAGATATGAATTTTTGAAATATTAAACGTTGATTCAATGTAATGATGTCGATAATCGATACCGTCATCATCCAGAAAAAGTTGCAGTTTCATCTGCATAGTAAAGTTGAAGGTAATAGTAAGTTTCAAGTCTGTACCTCGTTTAGTTAATGAACTATGAATATGCAAATTTCAACTTCCATTTCAACCGGAAGTCAAGGGCAAATGGGGTCACATCTTCTAGAAGATTTGTAGAATGGTTTAAGTGTTTTCAGATGAAGTTATGCCTAAAAGATAGCCTGTTTTTTATTGAGAAGTTTTTTTTGTTGAAAAAATGAAACTTCAATTTCCGGTTTAGACCAGACGTCAAGGTTAAATGGGGTCACACATTGTGTAAGATTTGTAGAGTAATCGAAAAGCTTTCATATGGTGCAAAGATCTTTTATGTGAAATATACGGTTCTTCAGATATGAATTTTTGAAATATTAAACTTTGATTTAATATAATGACGTCATCAATATTGTCATCTTTTACGACCAGAAGACAATAGACCGATTGCGCGACACTGTTTACATGCGGTCACGTGATCCCCTATCGGGTATGACGTCATACAGCTGGTGAAAAAACATGTGTAAAGAGATAGGCCTTGACACAGAGTGAGTTCGAAAACAGTCGATTATACTTTCGTTAAGTGATGAGTTAGTTAATCAGCCCCTTTATTTAAAGTAGTATGGTGGCATTAATTTAAATCACATCTCTGTTTCATAAGTTAACATAATTCTTCTGAAAAGAGGTTTTTTAAGCCATGCACTACCGGCGTCGGATGACTATTATGTAGCCACCCGTCTGTTATTTTGTTTGTAATGTTGGCCTAAATCACTGTAAAAAAAAGGATAAACAGCATTGGAAAAGTGAGCATTAATACCTAGCCTTGCAGAATTTCAAATAGGCAAAGGAATCGCACAGTTTTGGAAAGCAATTTCTTTGGAGGATTTTAGCTTCAAAACTTTGAAATTTTTGTACTGAAAAGTGTGTGGTGATCGCAGTCGTCTGGCCTAACGTTCCGCTGTGCGCTGTACACATCGTGCACATTTATACGGTACTTTTACAATTTTCAAGACTTGCTGGAACTGTCCTTACTGGCTTTATTCAGCCACTTGAAGGTCTTTGGTACAAACTCTGGAATATGTTTCACAGATTTCGAGCAAAAAAAGCCTCGATCGAATTAACTAAATGCATTAATCATTGTGTACCGTACCACCCTTTCACATGGAGGATTAGGTGTGTGTTTACATTTTTAACCCAACAGGGGTCATGTGACGTAGATCGCGCAATCGGTCTATTTGTCAAACTGGTCTGTGCAAAAGTTTGAGCAGGCTAAACGATCTTCAAACTGAGACTTAAATTTTGACGATATGATAAGCAGTTCTTGAATTATGAATTTTAGAAATTTTGAACTTCCGGTTTTGACCAAGATCAAATGAAGTCAAGTTGTGAACGACATTTGTAGATCATTACAAGAGGTTTCATGTTGTGGAAGAATCTTGAGTGTAGTGTTTGTGGTTCTGAAGATATGAATTTTCAAGTTATTTAATATTCTTTTTGCATAATGACGTCATCAATCAATGACGTCATCATTCCAAAAAAGTTGTAGTTTCATCTACTCGTTAAGGTTGATGTTCATGATAAGTTTCAAGTTCCTACAAGCTTCACTTTTGTTCAAAATTGCTAGAGAAGGTTCATAAGGAAGAAGAAGACAAGGAAAACAAACTTAAAAATTGAGAGTTTGTGGACAAACTCATTGTGTTCGACTGGAACGTAACAAAGTGATTGTGTAATTGAAAATAAGATCAATATTGTGTGCAAGTTTATTGTCTCCTTGTGCTGTGCTGACAAGCAAAATCTTTGTTTGTACCTTTTGTTGATCTTTAGATGCATGAAGGTTAGCCATATGAAACTTCAACTTCCAGTTATGACAGGAACTAAAGGTCAAATGGGGTCACACTTTGTATACAAGATATCTAGAATTGCCCAAGAGCTTTAAATTGATGTAACGATAATTAGGCTAATGTACCACGTTTAATTAATAAGATACACATTTTTGTATGTACAAACTTACACCTCCGGCTTCAACCGGAAGGGCAGGTCAAAGGGGTCACACATTGTAAAATTTTGTAGAAGCGTCGAAGGGCTTTAAAATCACGTAATTAAATTAAAATACAAATTATATCCTATTTCTAGAATGGTAATGAGCTAAAGAAAATATTTTGCATTAAAAGTATGTTCATATTTTCATTTACTCGGGCTACAGAGCCCCAAATAACATGAATTTTACTTTAGCTTCCGGTTTCGATCGGAAGTGAAGGTCAAATGAGGTCACGATGTGCATACATTTTGCACAACATTGCAAGACCTTTTATTTGCAGCAAAGATCTTGTTTGTAGCATTTTTGGTTCTCAAGATATGAATTTAAAAAAAAAAAAATGTTTATTTAACATAACGACCTCAGTTGTCATAAAGGACGTCATTATAAATAATAACAATAAATAGGTATTTGTATAGCGCCTTTAGCAGAGATCAAAGCGCTGTACAAGAAACAATGAAAAGGAAAGCAAGTACAAAGAATTCATGACGAGGCTGACTGAAAAGGTAGGTTTTAAGGTTTTTCTTGAAGACCGTACTTGATGATGATTCCCTGATGTTTTTCGGTAATTTGTTCCATTCCTTCGGTCCAGCAACTGAAAAAGACTTGGAGCCGGCAGATCGAATAGCCCCGTGCTCACAGAGAAGTGTTTTATCAGAACTGGACCGAAGACCTTCCCTGCCAGGAGCATAAGAAGACAAGATATCAGAGAGATAGTTTGGAGCAAGACCTTATGAGCATTTATAGACACAGAGAAGTAATTTGAAAAGAAATCGATCCCGAATAGGCAGCCAGTGGAGTTGTGACAGAAGATTGGAAGCACTAGCAGAACGAGGAGCGAGAAAAATTAGACAGGCCGCACGGTTTTGAAGTTTTTGAAGCCTGTGTTGTTCAGCCTGAGTAATGCCATAAAGAACGGCATTGCCGTAATCAAGACGAGAGGTTAAAAGGGATTGTACAGCATGATGGCATGTGTCCTGGTCAAGAAATCTGCGGATGTGATAAAGATTGCGAAGGTGGAAGTTAACAGACTTACAGACAGCAGTGATGTGGTTGGACATGGACATCGTTGGATCGAACATGATACCTAGGTTTCTGATAGACTTGGATGGCTCAATGAAAGAGTTGCCTGTGGGAAGAACAACATCAGACTCAGAAGTAATCAGACGTGGGGATGCTACAACAAGGAACTCCGTCTTTTCATCACTGAGCTTCAGCTTGTTTGTACCCATCCACTGTTTAATATCTGAAATGAAGGAGGAAAGTTTAGATATGGCTATTTCAGAGCTGCCTGGAATGGAAGCTGGTTAAAAGCCGTGTAGAGCCCCGTGGAACACCGAAACCCACACCGTACTCATCCGAATGATTGCCCACAACACAGACACAATTAGTACGGCCCTTGAGGTAGGTTTCAAACCAGTTCAACACAGGACCACGGAAACCATACGATGTTCTAAGTCTGGAAATGGGTATATAAATCATGATCAATAGTGTCGAATGCAGCCAACAAATCAAGCATGACATGGTACACAACGTTGTTTTTATCCAGTTCAGCCATGATGTCGTTTTTGACACGCAGCAAAGCGGTCTCCGTACTATGGTGACTTCTGTAAGCTGACTGAAAAGGTTGGTTGAGAGAATTACAATGAACATTATAATGAACAGATAGGCGTTCAACCGACAAGAAACAACCTTCTCAATCAGTTTGGATAGGAAGGCTATTTTGGAAACTGGCCTAAAGCTGTTTAAGTTGTTCTGATCCAAGTTAGATTTCTTAAGAACAGGTTGAACAATGGCACGACGTAAGCAGCTGGGGAATATACCTGTATGCAAGGAAGTGTTGACAAAAGGAACCATCACATGAACTTGGTCTTTAAGCAACCATGTGGGCAAGGTATCAAGTGTACAAGACTTGTTGGGTGAGCCAAGAATGAATGACGTAATTTCGTCTTCGTCAGTAGGAGAAAAATCTGATAAGACAGATTTAGCAGGAACATCATAAAAATCAAAGTTGTGAACATCAGAAGTGCCTTCACTCTGGGATATAACATCGTCAAGCTTATTCCTAATCTTCAGAATTTTACCTCTGTAGAAAGTAGCAAACTTGTCACTTAAGGATTTATCAGATTCACCAAGTGGGAGTTTGTTACATTTTGTGTTCAAAAGAGTATGGATGCTTTTGAAAACATCTTTCACATCACTGGTGGCCAACTTATCAGAGTAAAAAGAGACCTTGGCACTATCAATCAGATGTCTAAGCTTGGATAACTGCTGTTCATATGCTTTACGATCAACATCCAATTTGCTCTTGCGCCACTTACGTTCGAGGCGTCGTTTAACCCTTCTGGCAGGATGGATGCCATTATTATATACCATGGTATTTTGGGATGCATAGTTCTTCTACAAGTGTTAACAGGACAATAGTTGTCAAGAATCTCACGAACAGTATTGTCGCAAAAAACTGCACCTGGTCATCAACATTCACAATACTCATATCAGGAGCTAATTTTGAGTTCAAGTCCTCCATGAGATTATTAACATCAACAGACCTGAAATCTCGACGATGTGTGTACATTCTGGGTAGACAAGGCTTCTTACGGTTAAGTTTAAATTGAACAGAGTGGTGATCAGACATAAGATTTTCATGAACTTTGCAGTCCGTCGACAAATTGTCTTCTGTACTAGATCAAGCATATGACCCGATTTGTGCGTGGGACCCTCAACAAAATTCTGGAGATTAGCACTGGAAAGAATGTTCATAAATTTTGATACCTCGGATTTACAAGGAACATCCATATGTAGATTAAAATCACCTAAGTAGATAGGTTTACCAGGTAACATTGCAATTTCACCAATAAAGTTTTCACATTCACTGAGGAAATCAGATGTTTTTAATCTATTGGCTCGAGATGGTGGCGGTCTGTAGATGGCAATGAACAGGTTGGATCTACATTGATCAGTAATCAGAGCATGCTCAAATGCAGTGGTGGTCATATGACTACAGTCCTATAGAGCACACCAATACCAACCCCATGCATGTCCCTCCCGCCACGAGGAGAGTTAAGGAAAGAGTAACATGGAGGTTTGATCTCCCCGATTACATGTACAACATTGCCATCATCATACAGCCACGTCTCTGTCATGAACATGACGTCAATATCTCTCTCATTTATATAATCACATAAGATTTCAGTCTTATTCCTGAAAAGTTGCAGTTTCCATCTAAGGTTTATGTTTATGAATGATAAGTTTCAAGTTCATGCAAGTTTTACTTTTGTTCGTATAAACGGCTGTAATAAAGACTATACCATTACCAGCGTAGTGGAAATAGTGTTGCGTGCACAGAACTGTATGTACATGTATATTACACAGCCTGTTGTGCACACAGCCACGCGGGGTTTGCAATCATCGAGCGTGGGTCCTTTCTCTTGTTGTACACTGTACAGGTACATGAACTACACACACAGCGTAGTATCCAATACATATACACAGGCTGTTTTTACGCGCTATAAATGGAGGTCAACACAAACGCGCGCTTTTACAACCAGAAGACAAGGTCAAACTCCTAGTATGTCTGTGCAAAAGTTTGAGCAGGCAAAACGATCTTCAAACTAACCCTTAAATTTTGAAGATGAGAAGTTCTTGAATTATGAATTTTTGAAATTTTCAACTTCAGGTTTTAACCGGAAGTAAAGATCAAATGAGGTCAAGTTGTGCACGACATTGGTATTGTATTGTAGATCATTACAAGAGGTTTCATGCAGTGGAAGAATCTTGTACGTAGCATTTGTGGTTCTGAAGATATGAATTTTAAACGTTATTTAAGGTTATGACGTCATCAATGATGTCATCATTCCAAAAAAGTTTCGGTTTCATCTACTCATTAAGGTTGATGTTCATGGTAAGTTTCAAGTTCCATAAAAAAAAAATAACAAAAAATACAAGCTTCACTTCTGTTCAAAATTGCGAGACGAGAGAAGGTTCAGGGAGAAAGAAGAAAATGCAGAAAAAACCAGAACAATAATAATAGGTTTTTGGCTCAAAGCCGAACATCTAAGTCTTCGGCTGGTAGCCGAACACCGAAAAACTAGCCCCACCAGTGTGGCGCGAATAATGGCGATATCCCATGCCAAACTGGTGGGCCTAGCCAGCAGTACGTATACTCACTCTGTTAGTGTTTTACTGTTAGTGTTAGAACTTTCAAGAGTAGCTGGCTCTCTCCACCATCACCACGACAATGACTGTCACATGTTTGTGTGTGTAACTATTTAATGACTGAAGACTATTTAGGCCTTTTACAGAGACACTACAATTAAGAAGTAAACAGGGAGGGCCATTCCAAGTAATAAAACTTATTAATAACACTTACACTTACAGTTCACACGACGACCATCTGACAGTCAGTCCACACGTGAAATAGTGTTTGATGAGCGCCACCAAGTGGCGAATAAAATGCCAAATTAATTCGTACAGGTGTACTGAATACGTCATTGATGCATGTGATGTAAAAGTCCTACCGAAGTGTCATGGAAAGTCGCTCTTCTGCAGATTATGCGGCATGGGTTTCTCTGTGGTGGATTCTCAGAGCAACCATTTGCAATAACTTTTTGAACTGACAGGGATTCATTCGGAAAGAACTGGAAAACAAACTGTGGTCTGCCAGCATCATCTCCCGGACAACGGTTTGGTGGGCTCCTTCGTGCGGTCGAAATTGGTTTATCCTACGAATATAAATCAGTCGCTTTCTAATCTTCTCCCGACGACGTAGCAGAAGGGCAGCAAGAACCAATTTATTTTTCTCTACCGGCAACATGGTGGACATCGAATTAATTCGTCCCCTTTCTGTATTAACGAGTTCTGAAAAAAAACATCATCTTTGATTTAATACAAAATATATTCCACAGTATGATGCGAGAGGGCGCACTTTGCAGAACTGCTGCGCATGTGCACATCTAGTGGGGTGCAACTAGTGTCGTCTGCTGATGCGTTTCTTCAATTGTAATTAATGAATTGATCACAAAACAATGCTAAGTACGGATTTTGTTTATATGTTATTCTGACCACAATTAGGTAACAGTTCCTATTCGGTGTTAAATGCCACTTTGGTGAGCCGATTTTGTTCCCTTTCTAATCGCTCGCCCGCCCCTTTATTTAAGATTCCTAAAAAATGTGCAAATGAAATGTGTTTTATATTTTACTAGCATTTTCAGACATTTCAGAGACAAAAATTACTATTATTTTTTTGCATTTGTTTGGATCGTGGCTTTTCCACAGTAGATAAACCACTGATTGCAAATTCCAGAACCGAATTCTTAAAAATAAAAATGTCGTAATGAGTTATGTTGTATCAATTGCAGAGTGTTCTGTACCCTCTTTATATCTTTATTTGTTTCTTATCTTTGTTTTTCACTATTGTTAATATAATGTTGCTGTTTTATACTCTCTCGTTTATATGTGAACTCGCATTGTCTGTAAGTCGGCAAGTACTCATTTGTCATTATTGGGATAGAAATTAATTAGTGATGTGTCGTCATCACTTTTTGAAAGCGCCCTCAGGCGTCAAATTTGAAACACACTCGAAAGTGTTCGGCCAATTTAAAAAAAAACCGATACACTTTTTATATTGCATCAATAGAAGCGTGTCTACAAAATTTGAAACGACCGTGAAAAAAGAAGAAATGTTAGAAAGAAGGTATGTATGGTGTCCTGGCTCGACCAACGAAAATACATAACATGGTACTGCATCACTCATTCAGATACCAAGACCATAAAAGTGTGACGTTACGATGACGTAACCAGGTGTCGAATTACATTGATTTAAAGTTTAATCTTTCAAAAAATATATCTCCTGATCAACACATTGGATTTGTACAACCTGTGCACCATCGAAAAAGATCTTTGGATATTGAGTAAAACTTACATCAACCTGACTCAAACTTGTACTTCTCTCTTACGGTCTAGACTGCAAGTTGAAGTGAGAAAAATTCCCAGACTTTGTTCGGTCTGTAGCCAATATGAAGGGAATTTCTTTACGGCTCCTGTGTATTATATATACTGTTTGAACCTTCACCCCTTCAAAAGAACCCAAAACACTTATCGTGAAAGAGTAGGGGTTTACCCCGGTGTTTCTGGTTCAGATAACTATAGCAAGCATCCCTATCTACAGGTTTCCTCAGGCTTCCGAGCTACAGTTCGCGTTTGGAGCATCCATGGTTTCTTTACCAGAAATTAATAATAGTAATAATAAATGATGACGTTTCATACTAAACCGCACCATCTGGTGACAGGTTTAAACACATTATGTTCATAAAAAGAGGTTGCAAGCTCGAAATGTCAAAACTTAGCACATAATGCATAGATGACATAATAGCAACATCGTAACAATGACGTCACCATGTGTTCATCATTACAAGTTCATGTCTGCAGAAACGCAGCTTAATGATCTTTGTTGCGTCAAATTAAGGTCTAATGTGTGTAATATTTCTCTTTTGTATACTGGTAGCCTGATTGATATTGCTTCCTGTCCAAACCAGAAGTTCGTGTTGAAAACATTATTTTTAAGTTTTATGTACGGTTCTTCCAATCTATTAAACAAGTGGATAAAAAAAACCTCTTCTCTATGTATCAAATTATCCATGCTAACTGACACCTAAAACCTGAACATTTTGTGTCTGTAATTTCATATATGTAATGTCACAAACATTACATGTCGAGTTGAACTTGCTCCCGGATGTTAACGAGAGGCCAGCATTGTGGACAATAGCTAATCTGGGCCGACGCACAGCAAATGAAGGGGTGGCTTCGACTATACGTGATGGACTTGTCGCAGTAAAGGACACAGTGGAAGGAAAACACGAGGGGCAATTTGTACTACCGGTATCACCCGTAATTTTTTTTTGTTGCAAAGTGTTAACTTTACAAAAGCATTAGTTATGAAATACGGTACACAGAGATCTTCTAATGGTCCCGAGAGTCATTGCTTATCAAGAATATTGTATATAACGTACAGTTTTATGAGTATAAGTACTTGCAAAATAATTTGAAAAGTATCAGGCGATTCAGCCACGAGAATTACAGTCACAGTTTATTGTTTGTCTTCTTTAATTTTAATCCGCTACACCAAAATTCGGCCCTTGTCATTTGGCATATTACGGATATTGTCATCTTTGACCACAGCAACGCTTCACCGTCAAGACGTCCACCTTTACGCACTCCCCGTTCCACGCGTCTTTCTCTCCCCAGCCATCCCAGCCGATGTTAATGGCTTAATATCGACGTGCCGCTGCACCAACCCATACCACACGTGGCGTGGAAAACACCGAACGGTGGCACCGTGGCTAAAGCATATTTACCTGCAGAAGAATGTGCCGTTAGACATTTCGCCGTAAAAACAAAAACACATCACGTTTAAAACACACCCCATTATACGACACGCAGCGCGTTAATTGACTCTTTTTTAGAAAGTCAAGTTGTAACCTGAACACAAAGCAAAATATCCGTAACAAAATGTCTATTATCTGTACCTTCAGTTGCCTCAGACAGTTGAGAAAATCCATGTCGTGATGAAGGCAAACCGTCGCGGCGGGTTCGCCATCTTGAATTTGAATGTGTGTTTGAGACACACGGCGGGTCGAGAGTGTTAAAACTGTTTTTGTCCACACGCTATACCCGCTAAAATAATTATTCGCTGTTGGATGAAAACTATCCAAACACACGCCAACCGCCCTGTTTTTCATCACAAGTTTTCTTTCTCGCGTGTTAATATTTCTGAGTGCTTCTTTTTCTTCTACAACAACGGCAATTCCTCCCATTTTTTTCCTCCAGATTTGACGTTACATCCGGAACGCTGTGTTTTATTAAATGCTTGTTCGTGTTACCAAACGACAGGTATTTTAGCTAAATGAGGGTAGTTTGAAATCGATATTTTGTTCAAGATTGAATCTTGTTGTCAAGAGATTGCGAAATTCTCACTTTCTGTTTGATTGTCAGCGCCGTAACTAGGGTAAAATTTAAGGGGGATGCGAAGGGGGAGGGGTGCTCCATTTTTCCTAGGAGGCACTTTTGGCCAATTTATTAAAACTGTAGTTTCCGTTTGTAGTTTTCCTAAACAAGCCCTTTTTCAGCGCTCTTCTGTCGTGTTGAGGTAAAACAGTTGCAATCTGCGTGTAAATAATATTTAAAAAAATAGTTAAAAAAACATTGCATATACTGTAAAAGCTCCATTTTATTCTGGTAATTTGTCATTTCAAATGGGGGGGGGGGGGGTGGCACGGGGGTGGCACCGGGGGGGGGGGGTTGGCACCGGGGGGGGGGGGGGCACATGGACATCAGCCCCCACCCTTACCTACGCCTCTGCTCTGTGTAAAAGAAATCCCCTCCCACTTGTCAGCATTAATGGCAAATGTCGTGGTAGATAATTCACGTATTGCGACAGAAACTGGTCTGAATATTTTCAAATTCTAAAGCAACTGTTTGTATCTTTATTTTCAGGCGCCATGACGGCCGTTGTGTTGTGCAGGGCCTGCACTAGTTCAAGATTAGCATGTTACATTGAAAACTCGAAACAGTTTCGATTAATACCTAAACGAGTTTCTACCTCACCTAAATAAAAAAGAAGTAAGGAACCGGAAAATAAATTGGTAAATAACCATAACTCGCTGAAAATGTTGGTTAGATCAGTGGCACAACTACGGGGAAGGGGGCACGTGCCCCCAAGTGATGTCCGTGCCCCACGGGCACCCCCCATTTTTGAGAATAAAAATTACCAGAACAAAATGTCACATTTGATGAGCTTTTATGTAGTAATTTCAATGTATTTAAAATTATTTGTTTTTATTATTTGCACGCAGAATGTATTTTGTTTTACCTCAACATGTCAGAAGAGCACTGAAAAGGGGTTTGTTTAGAAAAAAATACAAACTACAGTTTTAATTTATCAAAAGTGCCTCCTGGGAAAAATGGTGCCCCCTTGTGCCCCCTTGTGCCCCCTAAAATGTTAGCCTAGTTACGGTGCTGGGTTAGATCGTTAATTATTCTAAAGTATCATCATTTAATAACCTTGCAAGTTGACAAACACGTATGAAACGATGTAACTCGCGGTGTCCCCTTTTAATTTTATTGTTACATTGGTAAATATGCTAGAGTATCCACCCGTAGAACCATACGCGTACAAGCCAGGGGCCAGGGGGCAAGGGGCAAGGGGACAAGGGGCAAGGGGGCAAGGGGGCAAGGGGACAAGGGGCAAAGGGGCAAAGGGCAGCCCCCAAAATTCCGGCAAAACAGTGGGCAAATCAAGAAGAAAAGGGGGGGAAAAGGGAACTTTTTTAGAAATCTGTACTTGTGTTTTTATCTCAGTAAAATTTCGGGCAAATCAACCCCTCTACTACTTAACCAAAGAGTCCCCGTACGCCTATGTGTAGAACAAACCCTTAAACTCTTTTTATCAAGACACAACACTGTAACAACTCTTCTATCTCCTCTTCCCTCTTCCTTGCCCCGCCCCGCTGTTCCTCCCTCCTTACACTTATCGTTGGTGGCGCACTAGCTCGACAATGGAGACACTTTTTTATTATGCAGATTACAGTCGACAGTAAAAGATTTGCCCCATTATTTAAAATGGTAATGCCTTCATGTTGACTGCATGATAAGCCATTCATTATATTCACTAACGCACTTTCATTTACTTTATTTAATTTCTTCTCTATTCCCTCCATTTATGCCGGAGAACGAAAAGCTTAATTTGTTTTTTTGCAAAACCCTCTTTCAAATATCCAAGCCGCCAAAAAAAGTATGTATCGAATGTAAAGTTCGTGTTTCTTTTGTAAAAGAAACTGAAGAAATACACGAATTAGTTAATTTGTTTTTACAGAGGACACGGTTTTATATCAGCATTGAGGTATTGCCACTTTATAATACAAATTGTCTTCAATTTGTTTCCAACTTACATCTACCCCGGACGTGTGTCGGGGTGAGTTTAACTTTCTAGCCAAGAGGATAAGGGAGAGAAATCGATTAAAAAAATTACTTTTGACCTACATCTGCGTGGGTAAATACACAATTTAAGCCTTTATTTAAAACTATAGAGTTTTTAAAACATCGTTTACTTGAACCATAGAGCAAGGAACAGACCTGCCACTGTGTTCTCTCTTCCTTTTAAAACATTTTTGTTCAGATAAAACGGCACAGGAAACAGAATCAGACTGGAATAGTTTCAGTTTTGAAGAAATGTTTTAAAATACTGTAGACTCTTAAAATAGTATTGAATGTCAAAATCAGCATCTGACAACGTGGGTCACTGATTTAGGCGGTATACCTTCGTCTCGACACCTGAATTTCCCACCAAAAACATTTTATACATGGTTGTAATTATGGTATTGTTCCTGCCTTGCATCTCTGTGGACCCAGGGTTCGAATCCCGTCTCGGTTCCAAGCTACGCAAGTGCACTGGGTTTTCATTCTCACCTGACTAAATGGATTTTCCCACATTCTGACTTTTAGTCCCATATATCTAAAGTTGAATAACTAAGGGTTGAATTACAAGACTCTTTTGAGACTCCCTTGGATTAACAAGAAATGTCTCAATACTATCAATAACAACAACCAGAAGAGTTAAAGTACTTTTTACCCTAATATCGGATACATAGTTTGCGTGATATTCAGTAATGAATTTTACAGTTTAACATTGGTGAACTGACTGTAAATGCTTCAATTCTTTGCACAAATCAAGCTATATGTTATGAAACCAACCATTGAAGATTTCAGCTCATTTCGTTTTTTCATTTGCGAGGAAACGGTAAAAAAGCATTCAGCAGAGTTTTCGTCTCACTGAGACGAAAACTAATTTTGGATCTTATTTAATTTATTATTCAAAAACGATAACACTTCCAAGGAAAGTTTTCTACCATCATTATCTTCATACCATGTAAGGTATATGTAAAGCTGTGAACATTTATGTTTTCTTCTTACCAATGTTGAGCTGGGGCTTTATCCTGAACCAGAGCCAGAACCAGAACCAGAACCAAAACCAGAACCAGAATCAGAACCAGGAAGTATTTTCTCACTGTTTATATTGAAGGCCTACATGCCTCGAGAAAGACAGCGACAGAGACAATTTTAATGAAGACCAGATTCGCAGAAATATTCCTACACATTTTAGCACTTCAGACATATCATTATTTAACTATCAAATCACAATTTATGTGACTATTTATTTTATTGACACTTTCTATTTCTATACATGTCTATAAATATACTACCATACATTATAATTTTTCTTTGTTCACCTCTTAGGAATTAGATCTAATTATTATACGGCTATCACAGCACTGGACTGATTTCGTAAGAAACAAGTCCGGGGAAATTCACACCAGCGTAGTTGCCAAACCGGCTACGCCGTAAAGCACGGCGTAGCGGCCCCTTCTGGTGGACGGTGCTGATTCGCTATCTCCCGGAGTTTTCAAGAAAAAAGGGAGGTGATTTCCGAAGGGAATAAAATAACAGGGGGTTGGGCAGGTGGATATTTACCGGTAATTTACCGCGTGATGGAAACTCTTAGCAGCCTGGATATGGGGTAACTTAGGGGGGTCTATGGCGTCTATAGGTGTGGTTTGCTGGGTGGTAGACGGCAACGGTAGTGTTAAGCTCACATCTACAATTTTTCCATTGATATTTTTACAGAAATAATAATTTGGATATCTATTTACAATCTATTATTAAAAGATTATCGTAGCACGTGTTAGGGGAGAGGCTGTTTGAAAAAGCTTTTCCCGTTACGTTTTTGAACTTCAAGTCCAAACTGTTCAATTTCCTTTCGGGAATTAAATCGAAATTATCCTGAATTTTGAATGGTCACGCAAATTTCAATTAACTTTTAAACCCTGTGGTTTTTACTGAGATGAAGTTTATGATCATTGCTTTATATTGACGGATTTCAATTGGTTGTCGTTAGCAAAAAACGCAAAATTACACCAGAGTGCGGAGATTGGGGGTGAGGGAGGTGGGGGGGGGGGGGGGGGCAGAAGGTCGAGGAGATTTGAGTCAAAGCAACCCCCTTCCCTCACCCAAGGAAAAAGGACCACCCACAGCTTGTTCAGAATTCCTTCGTTCTTTTCCGAGCAAAACAAAACTACCGAAATCGCCACGGATTGGGGACGGGGCCGGGGTGGGTGGGAGTCGACCCCTAGGCCCTTCCTACAGGGCGTCCATGATCTGCGCTTAAAGCACGACCATTTAACAATTACAAGAAGGCATAGTCAGGATTTATTTTTAAATACCGCTTGCGTGTCCCTCGCTTCGACTAGTGGATTATCCCATTAGATAGATTAAGACATTAGACTTAATCCCTTTATCACAACAGAGTTGATTACTTCTGATGGGTAAAGAAGATTATTCAGGATCCGGTTATTCGAAAAAGAACAGTGTTTCCGCAGGAAATTTCCGGGTAAACAATAGAAGTCACGAGTGATTTCTTAAAAAATAGATTGAAAATAGGCCCCTGAAAATAAGAAATTCTTGTCATTGATTGATTTCTAAATAACAATGTTCAAGCTGTTAAAAAATGTTATTCATGTACATTCATTTCTCTTTTCATTTTGCTTAATTATTGATATCTTGCCGACACATTTTTTGTTCCTTCAGTGACGCCTAAAATTATCCCTCTAAGATGATCACAAAAAAAGCATTTGCACCCTTTCTTCTCCTGCTAATTGAGTTGTTGTTTTTTAATTAAGTTTTTAATTTTAAGCGTCTTACGACTAGTCAATTAATTAGACGCTATTCTGATCAAACTGTCTAAAACCATTAAGTTCTCATTGTGGAACGAAGGACACTGGTCAACTCCCTGTGCTGTTATTCTACACAAGGCGAAAAACAATGCACGCACTTTGCATAATGTCATCGCACGCATAATTTACCAATTTATATGAAATTTCTCCTTAACCAGTAGTGCATTAAACCTCTAGTATGAATTATACATGAAATAAAAACCATAAGCCATGTGCCAGTATATTGCTAATATAATGGGCTTTACAATATGCTAACAAGATTCTCCTGTATGGCCAAGAATTATAATATGCACTAGCGCATTACAGCATTCAATGGACCATTATTAAACTGAGTGTTTTGTAACGATCGATACACCCCGTAGACAGACATGAAGAATTCTTTGGCACTCGTGCTGAGGATAACGTTAAGACGCCTGGAAAACGGGGATGGGAACACGGCGGATTTTCTGCTTATTGACAAGCGAGGTTTAAAGAACACCGCTCACTTGTCAAAAATCTGTAAATCTCGCCAATAATTAAGGCTTTGCTCTAAGTGGAAGTTTGTACATGTAATTGCGAATTATTAATACTACTAACGTGGAATACTGAGGGGGTGCACGGGCGCACGTGCCCCCCCCCCCCCCCAACTGATGTCCGTGCCCCACACCCCCGGGTGCAACCCAACCCCAACCCCCAATTGGACTTTTGAGATTGAAAATTACCAGAATAAAATGTTACATTATATGAACTTTTATGTAGTAATTGCAGTGTTTTTAAAACTAGTTTTCATTCTTTATTTTATTCTTTATTCTTTATTCTTTCATTTCATTTTACCCCAACACGTCAGAAGAGCGCTGAATAAGGGCTTGTTTAGAAAAATACAATTCGCCAAAAGTGCCCCCTAGGAAAAATGGTGCCCCTCCTTGTGCCCCCCTAAAATTTTACCTTTTAGTTACGGCGCTGCTCTTTCTACCTGATGCATTGACAATGAGTCAATGTTCTCGATTCCCCCACTGCTAATTAAGGGATTTGAAAATCCCAGGCCGGCTCGGTATTCTAGCAGTTAAGTCATTTACTCTAGAATGCGGGCAGTCCTCATTTAAATAATCCATTTAGCTGGGCATATTTCAAAACTTACCAAGCCCAACGCGTGAAGTCATTCTCCACGGCTGCGTCGCTCGTGCCTTTGTAATTGTCTTTTTTAAATTAATATGTATACCATTGAACTACCAAGTTAACAATGGTATAGATGAGTTTACGGAAAGCCCCCAAATAGGGGCGTGGTGAAGTGTAGGAGAAGTTGGCACACCCATCCCCCTTGGCGTTGGATGTTATAAATTTATACGTATAGACAAAAAGTTGAAGGAGACTGGGGAAACCTTTTTGACAGTTTTTGCGTGCAACAACCCAATTATGGCCAGGAAATTGCGGTTATTATATTGACGAAAGTGACGGGTAACTTACCCAAATGTTGGTCTGAATTCTGGTTGGTCCAACCGGGCAGAGCAAGCAGGGTGGTCGAGTGGATCAGACGCCTGACCTGAACGGGGACCAGAGAGAAAGCTCGAGTCAAAGTCCAACACGGAAGTGGATTGTCTATCAACAATTTGTAGGGCCAATGTAGAATCTGTATATAACGCCAAACACAAATATGATAAAATCTAATCAATATTGAATCATCGCTATGCAGTACTGACATACATGTAATTCAATAATTTTAAGCGGTGCATGTATGGAATATCGGTAGCACCATATGAAATTATCGCTGAGTAGATTGAGTTCCAATGAAGAACTCGTCATGCTTAGTTCTAAAAGAATCTGTCCAGCTAATTGTCTTTTTTTTTTAATGCAAATTAATGCATCAACCAGTGCTGCACTTGTGAGCCGGTTTCCCCAGGCCCTTCTTAGTGTTTCCCTTCATTTCTCTGTCTGTTTTCTTGGTGCTGGTAAGGATAAATGGTAGAGTGGTGGAGACACCCCCCCCCCCCCATCCAACATACACAGGTACTGGGTTTTCAGCAGGTACACCTACAGTTCCTACAAAGTCTTTTTGCTGGAAACGAAGTGAATTTCTACATAGAAGTTTGAGTTCAATAGTACATCTTGGCACCGATATGTGTACAATCTTCATTTGGAAAGCGTTCGAAATGTTTTTAAACTTTCTTAAAATTTGTGTTTGGATCTGGTCCAACTTAGGTCTTGTTTTACATGTCATGAAGCCTTACGGTCCTCATGAAAAAATGCTGTGTTGTTTTCAACGCTACTGTTATTTTCACATTTCTGACTGAACAGAGGTTGCTCAAAATCAAACTGAATCGATATCGACCAGAAGCCCGAGGAATCCCGTAAAACAGCTTGACCGCCATGATTCACATGTTAACACGAGGGTAAACATCCACTCTTCCTCGGTAAGCGTTCAGGGCTGTTTACGGACACAGCCCATCACAGAAAAACATTTCAAACAAATAGTACCCATTTTATTTGTGTGAGGGTGTATGTTGTAGTACTGGACCCAATTTCATGGATATGCTTACCACAGAATTCAGCGCTTACAGACCACCCGTAAAGCACGTGAATCTATGGGCTGTAAGCAGAGTATTCACCGGTAAGCAGAGCCAGTAAACCGGGCCTTGACTTACGGACAGAATGTTTGGATTTTTATTGAACGAGTGTTTTCGTTTTAAACGATTTTAAACATGTTGATACAATTATTAAAGTTTCTTGTTTTTGGTTTAATATTTTTTTTTCAAATCGAAAAGTAGGTTATCTGTGTTTGTAGCTTATGGTTAGTGCGATTTGCCTTAAAATAACAACATCAGCGACGTAACTAGGGAAACTTTTAGGGGGCACAAGGGGGGGGGGGGCACCATTTTCACGAGGGGGCATTTTTTGGCCAATTAAAACTGTAGTTTCAGTTTGCATTTTTATCCAAAACAAGCCCCTTTTCAGCGCTTTTCTGAGGTAAATAGATTGTGCGTGTAAATAATGAAAAAAGTAAAAAAAAATATTGGAATTACTACCCCGGTATACATAAAATCTCATAAAATGTAACATTTTATTCTGGTAATTGTTAATCTCAAAAGTCCAGATTTCAAATTTGGAGGGACCCGGGTGGTAGTGGGGGAGGGGGGGGGGGCACGGACATCAGTTGGGGGAGGGGCACGTGCCTCCCCTAGTAGTTACGCCACTGACTCACAGGTATAATATGATCTCTACGTTGCTTGGGTTGGCTTGTCCGCTGTTCGAATCCTTCCTTGCGTGTAGATTAGGTTTACAGTCCCCAACTGATTGCCTAAGTTTTCGTAGATTTGGGCCGATCTAAAACTGGGCATCTATGTCTACGTCGTCTCCTAAATTATTCACCCTTCTCCTCGCGGTTTGATGTGTAATAAAATATTGTTAAGAAATAGGAGGGAAACGGGGAGTTCACCACCCCCCCCCCCGGAAAAAAGTTTTAAAATGAATATAGGCCCAACTCAGCACTTCTAGGAAACAGTGAAATGGCATTACTCTCTTAATGTAAAAGAGTGAAAACATCACTCTCTTGCCCGAGTGGTGGTGTAATTTTCACTCTTTTTAGAGTGCAATTCATATTATAGTTTGCTCTTTTAGAGTGAAGTTTGAGTAAAGTTCACTCTGAATCGAGTGAAAAAGAAAATATTTCCACTCTAAAAAGAGTTGTCCGCCATACCACTCTTTTAAAAGAGCCATATGGCGGGAAACATGTTCTTTTTACTCAAATTTCACTCTAAAGGAGCAAACTAGAGATAAGTGCACTCTAAAAAGAGTGAAAATTACACCACCACTCGGGCAAGAGAGTGATGTTTTCACTCTTTTACATTAAGAGAGTACAGGTAAAGACAACGGAAACATCAGCAATGATATCAATGTGATGTGATGTCTTAAACATTCTATATGCTGAGAAGTACTTCCCATATAGGCCCTTTTTAGGTGTTACTTGAAAGCGCTTACTCCAATCTATTTGATGAGCAAAATAATCCCAGTTTTTAAGTTTTGGCAGGAGAGTGCCTGCATTGTTTTGGCGTGTGGAGTGTCCCAATAATGATAAACTCAGGCCCTTGGGGCTGTTTGCTTAACGCATGTCAAATTTTCAGACATCTTTTGCAGAATAGGTCTTAAGCTGAGTAGGGTCAACATGACGATGTTATTTGTTTACGTCCACCCATTTGTATCTATCTGAAGTGCATGTTGTTTCTCGTAAAAATAGTATTTAATGGTCAATGTAGAGCATGCATATACAATGAACGCGTGTGGATTTTTAAACGATTTTCAACATACAATAAAGTTCCTATATTAAAATGTAGGTTATCTGTCTTTGCGAGAGAGTCCAAAAACCAGAGTTGATTGATCTTTTCCAATAAAAATATATCATTAAAAAAAAAAGCCTATGCCTTTTATATGAAATTGCAATGCAATCAACCTCGCCAGCAGATATACAAATCTCCCCACCATCAATGGTAAACTCTAACAAAGCATTTGTATTCCTGGTGATATTATTAAACCAGTGGATTGACAATACTGAGTGAGAGAGCCAGCCTATAACTCCCCCCGCGCTAGGGCATCTATCCAGCCGAGCCAGCCGTCCACCCCGGCCCCCCGTTATGGCTCGAGTAGGGTTTAAGCTCATCGGTAATGCATACAGCATTGCGAGAAACTAGACACTATTACGGGCCCCGGAGGTACAAGCTTGTGAGAGTTCACATAAGAAGATACAGAGCGCCTGGCAGGCACACACAAGGTACACACACACACACGCACCCTCGCCAGCTATATACCCCGTTGCTTATATTATACATCGTCGCTTTAAATATATAAATACACATATAATAGCGTGTATAGTTTGACCATATAAGGAAGGCAAGTATCTTCGGTTTTCTGTTTTGTTTGCACATTGCGATGTGCATTGCGATGTTCCTTTGATGCTGTTTTCCTTCCTTCAGTAAAACAAAAAGATGCTGTGCACATGTTTTTTTTTCTTTCCATTCTCTCTTCCGTTGGTGTCCATCTACTTGTTTCAATTTATGTGAGATAAAAGGGTAGATTGGCCGCCATTTATGCTTGTTCTGTGGGTAACAACCGAGAAAAAAAAATAGAGCTAGGACAACTTCGTTGTTGTTGTTGTTGTTGTTGTTGTTGTTGTTGTTGTTTTTTTTTTACTACTGTAGGCCTACCTTTAAAAAGTAAACATTTTGTTTACCAAACCAATCCATAAATAAACAATGGGACGGAGTTCTTATATTTGCTACAGCAGAAAGTAAGCTGAGCTCAGCTGGTCTCAAATAATGCTTATTCAATGACATTGTAACTGGTGACGTATTTCGGCTCGTCTCCAGACAGTAGTTTGTGCCGAACAGATTGGTGCAGCTCTGACCTGATTATTAACACAAAGCACGGTCGAGTTCATTTTTAAATTCAAAGCCGTTATTATTTCACCATTTCATTCTCGTCCAATTACCACACACGTCAGAGAAAAAAAAACCTTTCATAACTTCCGACACTGCCGTTGAACAAATATTGTCCCCAAGCCATAATTTACCAACCCAATTCCTGTTTTCATATCTACTGAATATGTATTCAGTACTTAATTATTGTACACTCGGAGTGATATTTTCTGGCGTCCGTGCTCGCTGCACGCGGAGTGCCGTAGCTCTTTGGGAGCGAGTGTGCACACTGGAATACAGACTTGTGCTGAGACCAGATTATACCCAAATTTTTTATCATGAACCCACCAGCGTATCCGCTGCTGTCCCTGATTATCTGTTTCAATCAGTTTACATCATCATCTTGCCGTATTATGCAGTCTCCGTTCTCCCCACTCTTGGCCATCACATCTATCAGCTCGACAATCTTTTAGAGCTGATTCTTTTATCGTCTCTCGTCTCGTTTTTTCTCTCGACGGTCTCTCTCCCCCCATGTTCCTTTTCCCTGTTGCAGTCACGGCGTCTCCTATTACTTTACACTAAATAATGTATTTCTACAGTTGAACCCACCCCCGTCCTCTGCCGCCAGGGTAGCTGTCTGCCGGTGCACCGCTGTACCAGTTATCACCTTTTTGTTAATACAGCTTTTGCTCGTTGTCCAATCATGCCTTCATTTTATGGCGTCTTAATAAATATATAATGCCCGTGCATTGTTTGCTCCCCCCTCCCGCCATACCAAACCTGTTTAATTTTAGACCTATACTACTTCATATCCTACCCATCAAGCATTTCATTTGCTGGCATGCATTGCTTTGCGTTCCTTGAAATTAAACCACGCCCATGACGTTCTCTCACAACACACCCTTCGTTGCACTTTATGTCTTTACGTAAAAGATTGTTTAGGTTGTATAGGGTGAAGCAAGACGTTTGTAATCTATCCCTCGGTGGTTTATTACTTGATAGTTACGGAACTGTCTTAACCCCAAATCATTCCCCGACATTCTCTGTGTATCTAAAGACATTGCTGTTGCAGGCATACAATGTCAACACCAAGCAGTCTGCGACACACCTTTACACCCTGCCCCGACACTCCGAGCATTCTATGACTCTGCATTGTCCGTTCGTGTTGCTGCACCCTGCCGTGCCATTATCTCCCCATGCCTGCAGGCCTATGTCATATTTAAAATGCATCGCCTTGTCTTTCACTGGTTGTCCTTATCTCTCACCTTCCTAGTCCTTCATGGACTTCCCCTCTGCAGTAATTGTCATGTCCTAAATAGTGTCTGGATTTGCCTTGCTTTATGCGTACATTGCCTTGCAAAAGCTTGCCTCTACCACTCCCTACTTGCCTCCCAATAGTCCCAAACCTTTCCTTGTTCTGTGTAAATATATATAAGTATAATATATATACGTGTAGACACCCACGCCTTGAATTTTTGAATGTCCCCAACGCCATAAGCTTATTACGTATGTTCCCAATGCCTATGCCTTGCAGCTTCTAACATTTCCTTTACCACACGAGTCTTTTTGCCTCCTTTGGTGGTCCCCACCATCCATGTATGCATTTTCCTATCAATTCCCCACATAGCATTCATCGCCTTGTCTGCAGTCCCATTGCCAAGCATTGTTCCCATTTACGGATTGACCATCGTGTCTCACGACTTGCCTCATCTTATACTCATGATTTCTTACCGTTAATGTTCTCTTATTTCGCCCGAATTTCATTTCCCCATTTGGTTCCCAAACACACCCTCCCCCCATCTCGTCGTTTTCTTGTCTCGCGACCTATATGTCTTCACGCCTCATTCCTTCCTCCCATATATTTACACATGTCCGTTTTCGAGATCCTCATCTTTGATTACCGTCTTGTACAGTGTCTTCAGTCTACCGTTCATCTTGATATCTAAACATCTGCCCTTGTTTCAACCGGCTTATTCCCGCATCGCTCAATACGATGGAAGCCTCGTTAATTTCAACCCGATACCCACCAGGGTCTGATCGTTCACAGGCAGCGCAGCATGTACAACAAACCCGAGCCCGTATGCGCTATCCCACGGCCGGTGAGAATTTCTAATTTCGATCGCCGTGACGACGACTTGTCTTTGTAACACCTTTTTGCCATAGCATCTTGGCAAGCGCACGGCGCCGCGGTGTATAACAGTCATTGGTGAGTGTAGACCTACATTCGCGGCTGCTTTATATAAAAGAGAAAAAAAAAATACCGGCAGCTCTATGTGAATATTCAAGTCGAGTATTAGAGATAATATTCCGTCGCCCGACGGGGGACAGCGTTGCGAGCAGGCTGGCAATATTCCTATTATGACTGGATTGGCTGGTCATGTCAGTCTACTGAATGATAATGATTACGGATAAAAAAAAACCACGGCATATACTATATACGATCTGTACTCGATAAAAAAGCCAGTGTACAACACGAGAGAGGTACAGCTACGAGTACACGCTGCAATGCATTATGCCTGGGATGGGAATGACAACATGGCCGCCAAGCTGAGCTCTCCGCAACCGCGCCTGAGTATGGACCGTGTTAGAGTGAACGTCTAGCGGGGGATCAAACGCAGCAACCCTCGGGCAAATTATGAATGTCACTCGCTTCTTTTTCGACTCCTCTTTATTCGCCAGTCCGTAATTGCAGCATAATAATTCAGTAATTGCCGAGGACCGTGTGGGATTTTGGACGAAAGGAATAAAAGGCCAAACCACAAGATGAAATCAGAAACGATTCGCACAAATCTAAAGGTGGGGGGGGGGTAGTCGAAAATACAAGTTTAGCAAGCGGTTTGCCTCACCTGAGTTCTTTGCAATTGCAAGAATATTTGCTATGTAATTGATCCCATGGGTTAGGAAGGGAAGTGTGATCACCATATTCTTGGCCTCTTGGGTTATTTACGTGGTAAATTGCACACGCTAGGGACGTACGTGACTCTTAAATTTTGTTCTTTAGTTACAGACAATCAATGAATTGTAATTACCGTTAATCAACATGCATTCTGTATCTTTTGTTCTATAAAAGTTCCCATGTGTAAACAAGAACAAGAACAACAAGAACAACAAGAACAACAAGAACAACAAGAACAACAAGAACAACAAGAACAACAAGAACAAGAACAAGAACAAGAACAAGAACAAGAACAAGAACAAGAACAAGAACAAGAACAAGAACAAGAACAAGAACAAGAACAAGAACAAGAACAAGAACAAGAACAAGAACAAGAACAACAACAAGAACAAGAACAACAACAACAACAAGAACAACAACAAGAACAACAACAACAACAACAACAACAAGAACAACAACAAGAACAACAACAACAAGAACAACAACAACAACAACAACAACAACAACATAATTTAGGTGATTATTTTGTCGGTGACTTACATCTGCATGGTGTGCTTATTTCAACTTGGCAGATCAAAAATAAGAAATATAATTCTATTAAGGGACAATTTTCCCGGACGTGAGAGAATTTCAGACGGATATATCCCTCGTGACAATAATATGGGAAGATATGGCTTCCAAAAATAAGCTTTGGAATTGAAAATCACCGTTTTCACCGTTCATCATTAATCCCAGTGGGTTCAGACCATTAAAGCAGGTGGCCAACATTGGTAATTGTCCAAGACCAGTATCCGCACTTTATGTAACCCAACATATACATGAAATAACAAAACTATGAAAGTTTAAGCTCAATCAGTTATGGGAGCCCATCCACTGTTTTCACTGTTTTTAAACATCAGATTTCGGACTCGCCAGATCGAAATTAATTGCTTTACTCATTCGAAAGAAAAACATGGCATTTCAGGCAGAAATATTTCAAGGGACGTCTTCCACCACGACCATTTTTATCATCCATGCAAGGTGTGTGAATCTGTGAAAATGTTTGTATTTTCAGTCTTACTCATGGTGTACACTCACTTTAGATGTAGTCTACGGCTTTGGTAAACAATGCGGGAAAATCTACCTAAAACATGATAAACAGAACTCTTTTCTTTTATAAACTTGGTTCTCTTTTATCTTAGTAATATTCATCTGAAACACGGCTATGTTTTGGAAAAATAAAAGTTATCCCCGAATTCAATATGAATTTAGAAAAGAAAAGATTCAGAAAAACAAAAAGATGCGACATCATAATCCACATCTGCGTTGCGTGCAGTTTTCCCAGACACACAATAACTGATGGATTTTTTTCACAATAGTTGTCGTGTGGTGTGGTTATTGAAAACTATAGGTTCTGAAAAAGTCTTCTCATTAAACAAAACAGCTTAGTTATCTGCTTACAAAGAAATGAGAAAGCTGGCTGCCGCTGCTAGAAAATATTTATTAATAACGAAGATAAGTTTAGGTGGATTCTTGTCAACCTGTCCTAAACGTGAATAATGGAAAATATTTTGTTTACTTTTTATTTAGCATAACATTTAAGTCATTGTTCTCAATTATGCAAATATGAAAATATTTTTCATAAAGGCACTGTACGATGTCACTGTACGGTCAATCATCTGGAGTCTCCAACTATGGTTTAAGGAAGCTTGTACTTATTTTTCCTTCCTCTGGTTAACAAGAAACAAAGGCTTTTTCACTGCGCAGCCATCTTGTCTTTTTTTATATAAAATAAAATCCAATTTAGACATTGCAACTAAACCGAGGCCGAAAGTACAGAATAGTCTGGCTCTAAAGTGATGACTTGAGACTGCTATACACAATTATTGTCGTATACAGGGAACTTGCCTACGAATGTCGGCAGCAAGATTAAAGATGTCTTTAATTATACCGTTGGACACAAAGTGGAGATTTGGTTAAAATAAATGAGTTTCAAACGAAAAGCTATCTGATTGTAAATTTCATACCGATATCGATCAACTGAAAAAAAAGGTTTCTCTAGAAAGTATAATCTTGCAGACTCCACAGATCTCGGTTGCTTATTTCAATCGCCCAAATCGGAATAAGCTGGAGCTGAGCATGCATCAAAATCACTGACAAAATATGAACCCCCTTCCGTCGTTTCCAAAGAGAAAACGTGACAACCGATATTGATGACATTGTCACTGATTATGTTGGATGGTGTGATTATTGAAAAACTAGAGGATTTCTGAATGAATTTACTATTCCGAAAAACAAAAAACCCCAATGATGTTATCTTCCCTTTAAAAAGTACATTAGTGCATTAATGGTTAGGTCGAGCATATAGCCGTTTATGTCTGGTCAGTGATTTTTGTGTACGTTTTAGTAATGTACCTATAATTCGTTGCGGGTTCAGACGAATAATAATTGCCTAGAGTTTTAGGCTTTTCAGAAATATTTCTAGTGATGATGTTGCAGATTGTCAAAGTAAGATGTCAGATTGAAAATATTGTTTCCTGATGGTTACTAAACTGGCTCTTAAACATGATAAATAGACCTACTTACGATGCACCGAGTATTGCCTAAACGTTTATTAGTACCAGGGGGTGGATCCAAAATATTTTTTAGAGGGTGGCTAAGAATCAAGAGCGATTTTTGATTACTACGAATACAGTGAAATAATCAAAGGGTGTGATCAATAATCAAAGGGAGCCGCTGAAGGGCCTGGAAAATGTTTGATTCTAGATGCTCTCTGGAGCAATGTGAGGCGATTCTAGGCCACTTTCCTCTCGATTTTGAGCAAATGTTTTGAAGGTCGTAGTGAAATGAAAATGTTCACCTTTGCGGTCTTCTTAAGTTCCTTATGTACTCACATTTCCATGTCGCAAAACGGGGGAGCTATCTAGACATTTTCTGCAGGACATGATTGGTTGCTTGGGGGCACGAACAACTTTTAGATAAAGACCACCTCATCCACTTTTAACTTTAGGGAATTTGTGGCTGAAGCAAAATAAGAGATGTAACTGGTACATCACCCTTTTTGAGTAAAATTGGAGCGAACTTCACTCTTTTTCAAGTCAAAATACCCGTCTTTCACTCTACCGCCATATGGCTCTATGCAAGAGTGGTATGGCAGACAAAACAAGTGTTGTTTCACTCTTACACATTCAGAGAGTCTGGGCATGACAGTGATGAGTGGGCATTTTGTGGCAGTTGTTTCTATAAATATTACATGTTTCGTTGCCTGCACCAATAAAACTGCGTCTAGGTAACATCGGTCATTTGACTTTGACTCAATTTTTTTTTGAAAAAAATAAAGGGTTCCTGCTGCGTTTACTGTGAAGAACAAGGATGGATGAAATAAGTCCCTGTCCAAAACACAAAATCTATGTTAGGACAGGATTCGTCGGCCTAATTACTGTGTGTCCTGCACAATGACTAACAAATGGCAAATAAGAAGAAAATTCGCCGAACATTGGTTCAGAGGTGGTTTTAGTGTCCTAAGAAATTCTGGATCCGCCAATGTAAACTTATTAAGAGTTGTTTTTCTTCTACAGATAAAGGCCCAGTCGTGTTTTATAATTCCGAGGCCCGTTTTGTCGACGATGTATTTTCATGCTGTATTTCTGACAATAAAACCACACAGAAAAACGAAAGGGTTTTGAGGGATTTTAAACAAAATAAAGGACGGCGTCGCACTGTTAAGAGGTAAGTCTTCGACAGCAGCATAAACCATTATCAGAATGAGCTTAAACAAGAGTTTAACCCACGTTACAGTTAAGGCTACAACCTATAATATGTACAGAATAAAATTGGAAGCAGACGATCTGATAAATTAAGCGATAACATAATAAAGATCGCTACCTGGGCCACGTTTGGAAAGATTGACTTGGACCCATGTTGAAATAGCTCCCTTCGAATCTCAACGTCCGAATAATCCGGCGGGAAAGAGGGGGTGCGGTGAGGCCGCCGAATGGAGTCCGTGCGCCCGGGCGCCACGAGCGTAAAACCGTACTACCGTTCAGATGACCGGCCGAAAGCCTCACCAGCGAACACATTGGCCACCTGCACAGTCCTAGAAATTACAGCAACGATTTGGTGACATGGTTTTTACCTTGATAGCGAAACGATACAAATGTTTAGGGAGAAACGTGCTAAGTGTGAGTTTCAGATCAGAGAGACTGTGCAGTCTACATTATAGCAAGATTTTTGACATGCTTTTCACTTGGTAAACAGATGAAAATATTAGGAAAAAACTATGCCATTTTACTTATGGAATTGGCAGTTTTCAACCTACAAGACACCGTCTACCGAATATTTTACAGCTGGAGTTGGCGCATCCTCAATAGATGTCCAAGCATTTCACGAGAGCAGATAGTGAACGATCTTACTGCAAAAAGTATACTGCACGGACGCAGTTTCAAGAATGGGAAAATTAAGATGGTCAAAATACCTTACAAGAAGACTTAAGAAGAACAGATAAGCATTTTGATATTATGGGACTGGATGCAGGTAAAACACAAATCAGAAGGAGATACGTGCGAAACAGAGGAATATTCGGGAGCCATTTTGCCCATGGACGTTGTACTCCTAATTGATGGAAACATCAAGAAAAGAAAGACAATATAGAACCTGTAGTGAACGACCTCCTTGCGCTCAGTCGTAAAATCAACAAACGAAACGCAAAGAGCACCCAATGCCAAACGGTGTCACTTTCACTGTCGAACACATTTTTAATCTTGACAAAGTGTCGTCTACAATTTATTTTTGGCTTCATACCGACCAAGGACCAAAATACCAACTGAGGAAAAAACACATTTCGGGGGAGGAGGGGGGGGGGGGGGGAACACCCATATCACAATTTCCCCCGACGGCAAACACGACAAAACATGGACAAAAAAGTAGAAAACATCGTAAGAGTGGTGATGAGGCCACTCTTCAACGTTGAGCAGACGATAATTAGAACAAAGACAGCAACACATTCCATGTGATTTGCCAACTGAGACACAACAAACCCTTCAACAGTTTCTGCCTATATACGTGTCACTGGTTTTGTTTGACGTTCACTTACATCTCGCACCGGTATACTGTATATACAAGAGATGCTTTGACTTCAGTAGAATACACCCGAGGTTTTTTTCATTCTGCTCATGGCATACTAATAAACCTGCCACGCGGGATCGAAATTGATTAATTAGTCAGTTGACCCTCGACAAACTACGCGCGAATTGTAAGTTATTTAATTGCATTTTGTCCCCCCGTGCCGTCATTCGGCGACCTGTCATATTGAGTTGACATCAAAAGTGACAGCCATTATACTTGGTATTCTCCCAAGTATTGTAAGGTATTGGGGGGGGGGGGGGTCAAAACGAGGCTTGAATGAATTTTGGCATTGTGCATGTTGTTAGATTTGAATAATTAATCATGAAATGCGGTTGGTCCAAGTTGTCGCGTGAATAGGACAAGTTTAACAGTGGGTTCAGTCCCTTGACTTCTCACCAACATGAGGAACGTCATTCTTTACTGACACGATTGGAATGAATTTATTCCTAGCAATAGGGGAGTCATTCCCTGAAATGATGACCCGGATAATACAAACAAGTATCATTAAATTCATATAGAATTGATTTCTGTAATCACATCGCACATGATCGCGAAGTAACCACACATCGGCGGTCCCCCCCCCCCCCCCCAAGAAACATCATGATGACTATACAAAGTCAATACTGAAACGCTCACTGTCTGGGCACCTCACATCTTGAAATGAAATGTAAATTGAACATGGGAACAAGTGTATCGGACAAAGATGACCAAATACGGTCGAAACGCTTTATTGGAACAGTCTTTACTCTACAATCAATCTCTCTGTCCATCATTGAAAACCTTTCACGAATCTCATAATTATACATATAAAGACATTTCCGGGAGAAGAACAAATTAGAGTATCTTCCTCGTAGCTATATGATACTTACAAAAGACGTATTTTGCCATTGTAATTATATACACCCGATTCCGTTTAATTAGAAAATTCTATCTTGCCTGTAGACGTAAAAACGCCCACTGATGACCGACCGTCAACCTCAAAACAATCCGCCCTGGAAAAACCCTGATTTTCTCGCAGTCTCGCACGGTCGTTGTCGCCTATTTCGCTCCGTTATTTATTTATTTATTTATTGATTTCGGAAGATGGTCGGCCTAAACCCTAAGATGTGGGAGGAGCGTTGACTCTACTTTTTATACATAAACAAGGAATCTATGTTTGAATAACATGGGTATATTGTCAGGCTTACACGTGAATATTTATTTGAAATAACTTCAGGTCGATTAATCAGTAAATTTTCACAACATTGTTTTCAAAGCAACAAGGTTTTTTTAAGCAAAACTGTAGCAGCAGTTGATGCTTCAACAAAATATTTGAAAAAAAAATCGCTTAAAATGATAACAGGGGAGTTGATATGGTTTTGTACCACAACTTTTTGTCTGGCATGCCAATGCGATCAGACGAGGTACAACAATTTGTCTAAAAGATTGAAATAGTTTGGGGGCATAATGCTTTGATAAAAAGCGTATATATAAAAAGGAAGGTTGACATGGTTCTGCGGGATGAGTTAGTTTTTTGTCGTTGTGCATGTCAGTTCGATCAGATGGGAGAGAAAGAAATAAAAATGTATCGAAGATTGCAATAAATTATCAGAAAGAAAGTATTTCTCTAGACGGTTGCAGAACTATTTTCTGTAATCCAATCGAACATGATCGAGAGAGAGAAAGAGGGGGCGAGGGGGTAACAAAAGAAATGTCTTGAAGATTGCAATAAATTATCAGAAAGAAAGTGTTTCTCTAGACGGTTGCAGAACTATTTTCTGTAATCCAATCGAACATGATAGAGAGAGAGAGAAAGAGGGGGCAAGGGGGTAACAAAAGAAATGTCTTGAAGATTGCAATAAATTATCAGAAAGAAAGTGTTTCTCTAGACGGTTGCAGAACTATTTTCTGTAATCCAATCGAACATATCGAGAGAGAGAAAGAGGGGGCGAGGGCGGTAACAAAAGAAATGTCTCGAAGATTGCAATAAATTCTCAGAAAGAAAGTATTTCTCTAGACGATTGCAGAACTATTTTCTGTAATCCAATCGAACATGATCGAGAGAAAGAGGGGCGAGGGCGGTAACAAAAGAAACGTCTCGAAGATTGCAATAAATTCTCAGAAAGAAAGTGTTTCTCTAGACGATTGCAGAACTATTTTCTGTAATCCAATCGAACATATCGAGAGAGAGAGAAAGAGGGGGCGAGGGAGGTAACAAAAGAAATGTCTTGAAGATTGCAATAATTTATCAGAAAGAAAGTGTTTCTCTAGACGATTGCAGAACTATTTTCTGTAATCCAATCGAACATGGCATGATTGAGAGAGAGAGAGAGAAAAAAAGAGTGAGGGTGGGGAACACACACAAAACAATGCCTCGAAGATTAAAAAAAAAATAATATTAAAAAAATTCAGACGAATTTCTGACGAAAGTATTTCTCTATACGACAAGCAGATCTATTTCCACCGGATATGAACAAGAACTGAACAATTATATCGCCCAGTAATCAACCCAACATTGTGTCGGACATTGAACCATTATGTCCGACAAGGTTTGTCAGACACAATAGGTCGGACATAATGGTTCGTCGGATAAAATGGGTCGGGCAAAGGCCTGATCGTTTTTCGGACACAATGGGGGAAAACAAAATGGTTTGTCGAACATACTGATTTGTGCGACGTTATGAATGGACAAAACGGTCCTTCGGACATTATGGTCAAAGTCTTTTGTCGGACATAATAGTATGTAACAAACTTGTTTAACTTCAGAAAAGGGGACCAGTATGTTACGTTATATTGTTTAGTAAAAAAAAAAAAAAAAAAAAGCACAATCGTTCATGTCCTCTAAATAATTAAGTCGAATTAAGTGTTTGGTAAGGTTTGCGGAAACACTTTATGAAAAATCTCTCTATATGTGAGTTTTGGCGGTATAAAAAAGAATCAGTGTTGTAACAAATGGACGTTTCGATCTGTATGCTCTGATCGTCTTCAAGAGAAAGAACATACTGTTCAAAACATCGAGTTGTTACACCAACTGTTCTTTTCAGAACAACAGCTCATAAAGAGAGATCGTTTTCATGTACATGTTACAGCAAACCTTACTAAGATTGTATCCTGATTATGCAAAGTTTCAAATCCTACTCATGGGACATGGGACATGGTGTTACCGCTAACCTAACTAGATTGCATTACCACCATGTAAAGTTACAAATCCTACTTTCCGAATGAAGTACAGTCAACTTTTAGAGAAAACACAAGATAACGGTTTCTCTGTCGTCAAAAATGTTGTGCTGATGTAGACTGTGCTTATTCCGATATGGCACATCGAAATAACAGGCTGACAGGATGGTGTCAGCTTTCTCGAACGTAGTAGTTTCATATACGAAAACACATTTAAGGGACAATTAGAGCTGCTGGCAGTAAAGGTCAAGTTTTTGCATTGGAAATCCATTGTAGGTTTCTTAATTATTATACCAATCACGGCATGGTGTCCGCGTGTGCTTGAACGATCTGTTAATACATTGTTCGTTTTTGAGAGCATTTCCATTCAAATCTTCAAAGTTTCCAACAATTTTTAGGCGATCATGTTTGCACACATATTATGAATCATAGTTCATTTCAGACGAAAATCTCTCTCAATACATTATTAGTATACAATATAAAAGTACAGCAGACACTGGGCTTTAAAAAAATATTAACGCTTGTAACATCTACCGGTAACCCTTTTCACGAATCAGAAGTAGATAAGTAAAAACAAAAGATACAAATAAATAATAATTGTTTTACCTAATCTTTACAAATTAAATATATATAGATATATATTTTTGGAAAAGCCATGACCAAAATGTTGATATAATGCCTATATACGGGTACTGTTATTACATCGAAGCAATTTTAGACATGTACCAAGTCAAGCGGGTAATCTATCTTGACATGAATACCGGTAATGATCCGATATTTGCCAGCCGTGTAAAAAAGAAAGGAACAAATAAATAAAACTAAGTCAGAAAGAAAGGCTCAAAAATATGTATTTTGAATTCGCCGCAAAGATAAATAATATGTTGAATCAAAAATCTGAGGTCTGCTTGCCAAACCTTAAAGATGTCTACTTTTATATGCACATAATAATTGTCACATTATTATTTTTTCCCCTCTCTGCTCCTGACTGTATACCTAGTAAACCATATGCCTTTAATTGTCTCATTTTCATTTTGAGTGCTTTGTATTCCGCCGTAACATAAGAAATCGCTACAATCATTCGGAGAATAAATCTAATGATTTGTACGACGACCGTGCCAGCATTTATTCCAGGCTAAAGTCAGACGACAGGCGGGCATGGCCTGGAATGAGTCACCCGTACCAGGGGACAGTCGTTCCGGCAACACGCTCCCCGAGCCTTGGTGGTCCTTTGCGCGTTGGGGCCACCACTCCAACATGCACACGCAGCCCCACAATGGACAGTAAATGTTTTAGTAAGGAGGCTCGTTGTATTGGATGTCATGTATATTATCAGAACCACAATTGGTCCTCCGTTGGCATTCAGTGTTTTCTACCTTCTTGATGAGTTATTGGCAGGATATTATTTTAGAAGACTCGTTCTTTAAGCGGCAATATTGAAATATTTTGAGATGAATATTCATGCAGGCGCGTAGACGTCATCGGCGTTTGTAAGTGAAAATGATTACACATCTTGAGGGAAAATACTATCTCACCAATCGAAAGATGTCACCAAAATAGTAGATCAAGGTGTCAAGCTTCGTTTGATATTCAGATTGTATCAGTTGTATTTGGATGAGATGACGGCATTGGATGTGGGTCACGGAGGGGGGGGGGGTCCTGCCAACGGGTAGCAAAGTCACAGTTTTCTATACACTACAATAAATTAACTAGCTTTTGCTTCGGCATAAAAGTGTGAAGTTTCCTGTAAGAAATATACATCATTTGATGTATTGTGTTCGTATCAACAATGATAAGCTAAACTCAGTCTAGATACATAACGTCATACGAACTTTGCCAATTTGATTCAAACACCTTCGCACACACAAAGCAGGAGTAACATCGCACCCCTCAATGTTGATTTCATTTCGCAAGAGCGCCGCACATTTTGTTCTCTCTCATTTAATTTAAACTCTATTGAACGGGAACGGGGAAAATTGTTAAGGAATCATTTTAAGGAATACACCCGGTATGTTCCCGTACAGCCAGCCTTCTCGTCCGAACACTCCAGAAGACCTGCTTCAGCATTGACTAGAAACTGGGCCCTAGGAGGCCACGCCCATTCCGGTTTAGCAAATCTTGGTCGTCTATGCTTTATTTTATTTTATTTTTTTATTGTGGGTCATTTTGACCCAGATTTTGAATCAGACTTGCCTATAGGTCTGACCCCACAAGGACTCAGACTCAGTGTGAATTCCAACCCATTTATATTTTTATTTTATTATTATTATTATTATTATTATTATTTTATTATTACTCCGTGTCAACTGGATTAAGATCAGACTTGCCTGCGTGTCTGGCCTCTCAACGAACTGGACGTAGCGTGAATTTCCTTTCATGTTTTTTTTTCAGTCTGGGTTATTTTGACCCATACGTGTCTGGCCTCACAAGGACCCAGTACTCGGTGTGAATTCCAACCGAGGCGTTTTAAGACTCGTATTCAAAAGGAGATGCCCGTTTCAATGCAAGCTTATAAACTTGACCAGAAACTCTCCAATTCAAGGGAATGCAAGAAAGAACATGGCATATAAACCCAAACCGTCTATAGCTTTCTTTATGACTTGCCTCCATGCCCTCACAAAAAAAGGACGCAAAAACCTCCAACAAAATGTGTTTTCACAGACATAAATGTTTGATTGATTATTCACCGTCCTAATTATTCATTCATTTTAAGAATTGGAATGCAGAATCGGAAGGAACCGTCAGAGGGATGAAGTTTAAAACAGCCTGGGTTCTGATATTGTTCGTGAAACATTTACCCAAATCGGGGCACTATTCTGATCACCGGTCGGGGACCTCTTTTATATGTTAATTGCAGGATTGGAAGCTCACTGATTGCAAAGTTTATTTTTACCAGTATACAAATCCTCCAGAGAAATACTTCCGTCTGTGGAATACTGTCAAGAGAATACCGTTTCAAGACCATCACCACCCCCTCTCAATGTACCGTTGGTTTCGACTGCAGCAGTCAAAACAAACTCGATATAGAACAATTAAAAACAACTGTTTTTTAAATTTAAATTGTCCAATGTTGTTTGGAGTAAGTAAAAGAAAATTGTATTTTCTGATCGTTGTTGTTGTTGTTGTTGTTGTTGTTGTTGTTGTTGTTGTTGTTGTTGTTGTTGTTGTTGTTGTTGTTGTTGTTGTTGTTGTTGTTGTTGTTGTTGTTGTTGTTGTTGTTGTTGTTGTTGTTGTTGTTGTTGTTGTTGTTGTTGTTGTTGTTGTTGTTGTTGTTGTTGTTGTTGTTGTTGTTGTTGTTGATGTTGTTGTTGTTGTTGTTGTTGTTGTTGTTGTTGTTGTTGTTGTTGTTGTTGTTGTTGTTGTTGTTGTTGTTGTTGTTGTTGTTGTTGTTGTTGTTGTTTCTGTTGTTGTTGTTGTTGTTGTTTTCAATTTTTACTCACAGGACTGTAATGTTAAACAGTTTTTGTATCCTGCATACAGATTTTTGAAATGAAATCAAAAGAAATAATTAAATTATTCACAGCACATAATTATAAGAACATGCACAATTTTTCAGACAAAACGTACACCGTTTTACCTTTTTTCCCCACTAAAAACGCGACCCCCTTTATTCGATGCGTTTTTTTCACATGTTTGTTGTTATGTGGTGTGGTTATTGACAAGAGGACGGATATGAAATTGTTGAAATAAATAGACGGTTGAAAACAAAAGCACATCATGTAATTTTTCAGCGGTTTAAAAACTAAAAAGCGGAGTTTTATATAAGAGAGTCTCTAACAAAATTTTATAAAGACTGAGGTAAATTTCATCACATTTTAACCAATCACTGAGTCTTTCTCGTTTTTATATCAGCAGAATCTATCCATTTTTTTAAAAATAAAGACTGAGGTAAATTTCACCACATTTTAACCAATCACTGAGTCTTTCTCGTTTTTATATAAGCAGAATCTATCCATTATTTTAAAAATAAAGACTGAGGTAAATTTCAACACATTTTAACCAATCACCGAGTCTTTCTCGTTTTTATAAAAGCAGAATCTACCAAATTTCAGATTTATGTTTGCATACTCCCCTGACAAGTAAACAATAGATGAAGCCATGATGGACAGCGCATTTAAAAACACTTCAATAATCGATAATCTAGAACAAAAATCAATAGTTTCAGTGAAATTCGTAATGACACCCTAAACGTGCGCACCCCTATAATATCTTTTGGGTAATGCCTATTCGTACATCCATGACTTCAATATTTATACATTCCAAAATCTTATTCTCGGTTCCCTACAAGCTTGTCTTCAATGAAGAGTTCTGCTGGAATTTTTTTTAGGCATGGAAACTTTAATGTCTAATATAATGACGGCGCATGATAGCTCAGAAACACAATATTCAACTAAACACTAAGCATTTATTCATATAATTACAACGTGTGATACTTCTAGAGATAACCAGAAACAAAACGGTCTATAAAACGGCCTTTGAGCTCCGCGGGATACAAATAACCATCTCCCCACAGTACAAAATACACTAACCTCCACGAGCAGGGACCCACGACAAGTGTGTTTGATTAAGGCATTAGACCCTACGTTATCTGACGAGGGCCTGGTTTCAGCAGCGCGCACGCAGAGGCATTACGGGCCGCACGATGCAAACAAATCACCGCATATGCATACGGCGGTTGACCGGTACACGTATGGCAACCATACCGCCGGCGGGTGTATGCAAGAACTACAACTGCATGTATTGCCCGCGCACGGGCTCCGCAAATTGGAGTGGTTTTTTATAGGATCGATTAGGATTTAACAACGCCCTGCGCACAGCAATAATGCTGAAAAATATGTAATGCGGTGCGCGATGCAGGCATAATTATACATACTAGCCTGGGCCCATGGAGATACGTGTGCTCTGGAATAGTAATGTAATATTTAGCGTGTAGTTGATGTACCAGTGAGCAGCAGGTATTATTTGTAACGCCTCGATGACTGATTGGGATTTGTTTATGGCCGCAGTGTCCCTATAAATTAAATGTTATAAATTAATTTCCCCCCTTTTTTGTTGGGGAACGACAGGTCGAAGGAAAATATAGGGGTAATAATTTGTTTGTATGAAATGCTGTTAAAAAACATCAGCAGGTGCGGTGAGGTTTTTGTACTAGATATTTATGCAAATTTTCGTGAATTTTATAAATCAAATAAATATAGTTTGAATATCTCCACTATGATATAAAAAAAATGTCATTTGATGAGCAAGGCAGTGTCAATATGCACAAACAAATAAATAGATAATAAAACAAAAACGAACAAGATTATGACGGAATAATATTTTTCTATGTACTCTACAAATAGCATATTTCCCCATTCATGTGTTTTATTTCGCAATCAAGTCGTATTAAAGTTTTGATATTCCTTGATATTCTTCTTTTTCCTGACAAGGCACTCCTGTAATGTGTCCAAATAAATACCCCATTTTTCAATACTGGATATAAAGCTCGAGCGATTTTGTTCTTTCCATTACTTTTATATATTTTTATTTTCCATATTTTTTTATATATTTCTAAATCAGTCTCGGCTAAAAGGAGAAAGCCTCGTTGTAATTGATGTGTTGCTGCTGCAGTGCTGCTGCACTGCTACTGCTGCTGACGTTGTTGTTGTTGCTTTTGTTGTTGCTGTTGTTGTTGTTGTTGTTGTTGTTGTTGTTGTTGTTGTGTTGTTGTTGTTGTTGTTGTTGTTGTTGTTGTTGTTGTTGTTGTTGTTGTTGTTGTTGTTGTTGTTGTTGTTGTTGTTGTTGTTGTTGTTGTTGTTGTTGTTGTTGTTGTTGTTGTTGTTTCTGTTGTTGTTGTTTTTGTTGTTGATGTTGTGGTGGTGTTGTTGATGTTGTTTTTGTTGTTGCTGTTGTTGGTGGTGTTGTTGCTGTTGATGGTGGTGTTGTTGTTGCTGCTGCTGTTGTTGATGTTGCTGTTGCTGCTGTTGTTGTTTTGTTGCTGTCGGTGGTGTTGTTGTTGTTGTTATTGTTATTGGTGTTGTTGTTTCTCTGTTGTTTTTACGTTTGACTGCGTGCCACGAGTCAAGATTCAAAGTTCAAGATTCAAGACTGTATTCGTTTTTAAATAAAGTGATTTCAAACCTCTGTCAAGGTGTACATATAAAAAAACCCGGTATCCATCTGAACATTTACACTTGATCAATATTGTTGGAGTATGCATTATAATACCGAGTCTCGAGTTGTAACTGAACCTTGCGTTACAGAGACACACTGACAAGAGCCCAGCACGCTTTTGCGTCTATCCCTTGAACAAAACGCTGGAATCACCATCTTGGATGGAGAGGCTTCAGCAGCGCACCCAAGGGGGGGGAGGCTTGCATCAAGGTCCAGCCGATTCTGTTATTTAATTATTATTATGTTTTTATTAATTTATTTATTTTAACATAGCGAGATAAACAAATAAAAAGAAAACGGACAATTGTACTAAAATGAGCGTTTCGGGAAGGGGGGGGGGGAGAGCTTGCACAGTAATCAACATGTACTGTTTCAGTTCGTTTTTTACATAAGCCTCCCGACCGCCGATTTCCACCCCCACTCACCCGCATTTTTCACCAGCCCCTTCCACAAATATTTTCTGGGTGTGCCACAGAAAGGCTTCGTAACAGGCTTATCAATATGCATTCAAGAGGAAACAAGACTCAGCCACTTGGTTTGAGATGGTGAGGAGTTGCTAGGAGAGCAATTCAGTTTCACGATTAAAACAGCGGGCGAGGAAACTCATTTGAAAAGTTTCTGTTCGTACGGTATGCGGGTACAGGTGATGGGATCGTGTCGTCGATCTGACAAGCATGGAACTTGGCAGACAGTCGGAGTGCGTCAGGAGAGGATGTTTGGCTTATAGGGTCATCGCAAATTTGACCTTTGAAAAGTTTACAAGAACTAGAACAACAAGCAATGCCAGCCATTTTTACAATTTAAAAAAAAATGCTTGTTATTCTAGCTTTTTTTTTTTTTTTAAAGGACAAATCTGCAATGGCCCTATAGCCACATATGTTTCTCATGGCACACTCTGACTCTATGTCAAATTCCATTCTTGTATCACCATAGGCACAGTTCTCCCAAATACTTCCCCCATCTGCCCCACTTTTTGAAATGCGGATTTAAAGGATCTCACAATATGAGCAGCGCCGTAACTGGAGTAAAATCTTAGGGGGGCGCAAGGGTTCCCAAGGGGGGCACTTTGGCAAATTAAAACTGTAGTTTCCGTTTGTATTTTTCCTAAACAAGCTCCTTTTCAGTGTTTTCTGGGGTGTTGACGTAAAACAAAATGCATTATGTGTGTAAATAATTCAAAATAGTTCTAAAAACATTGAAATTACTACGTGAATGCTTATAAAATGCAACATTTTATTCTGGTAATTTTTAATCTAAAAAGTCCAGATTTCAAATGGGGGGGGGGGCACCCGGGGGGGGGACGGACATCAGTTGGGGGGCACGTGCCCCCCCCCCCCTAGTTACGCCACTGAATATAAGAGCTGCAGTACTCGTTCCTTTTTTTATGAACGCAACTCGTTTTAATGAAATCCAACATTTAGGTATGCATATATGCTGAATGTTGGGAAAGGCTTACATTCCAATATGTTCATGTATTTATTGGTCATCTGGTAAAAACGTTTTGGGACCTCATTCTAATTGTTAACGTCGCAGGTCACATTTGCTTCGTCAGACAGGGTCATTTCTACAGGCAACTTGAGGCAACTCCGAGGCAACTTAGTGCACGGCATGTCAAAGGACCGCTTCGGTAGTTTCCCTGGGATCTTTGCGAGGGATGCCTGTACATTGTCTCGTGATGCATGGGACACGACCCTTTTAACAACTGTATTTACCATAGTTAAGGAATCACTTTGCAACTCAGGTGTGGATTTCACAAAGCGCTAGGACTAGTCTTATCCCGAGTTAGGATGAGTAACTAGTCCTAACTTATAGGACTTGTCATATGTTAGGACTAGTCCTAAGTTGGGACTAGTTTTATGAAATCCACACCTGGTCTGTGAATCATCCAAGCTTTACACTCAGTAAAAAAAAAGGGAAATGTTATTATTTTTTGATCAATTGTTACTGGATAAATCTTCATTCACAGCAATATTTCCCTAACTGAAGCTGAAATCGTTTTTTCCCTCCTTGATTCCAGGTAGTTTATGCTTTTCCAAAGAGTCAACGTATGCACTCACATTCATTGTTATCTAGGCCTATTGTCATTTTGTTCTGTATTACCGTATTTTTAAAGAAAATATTTGAAGCCGTCGGTCAATTTCCTGGCTTTTTTTGGGGGGGTGGGGTGTATGCTTTTGTTTGTTCGTTTACTTGATGTTGTTGGTGTTGTTTTTGTGCTTGTATGTATATATTTTGGGGAGAAGAGGTGAAGGGGAAGGGGTGAAGGAAGGGGTGAAGGGGAAGGGGTGAGGGGGAGGGGTGAAGGGGAAGGGGTGAGGGGGAGGGGTGAAGGGGAAGGGGTGAGGGGGAGGGGTGAAGGGGAAGGGGTGAATAGGAAGGGGTGAAGGAATGTGTGAAGGGGAAGGGGTAAGGGGGAGGGGTGAAGGGGAAGGGGTGAATAGGAAGGGGTGGAGAAGAATTTACTTCGTTGCCCGACAGTTCGGAGCAGATGACCATTCCCTTGTCGTGATGAAAACCGAAAACAATTTTGAAACGTCCACGATTACTGCATTTTGCGAGGAATGAAAATAAAAAAAACAAAAATGCCAAGTGATGTACTTCAAACGGAGGACATTTTGAAACTGCATCGTAACGAATCAATTTGTCATGTTCTTATATTTTTAGGGCTGCATTCCCAAGTCGGGAGCCACGCGAAGGACCGAGTTTAATAGATATTGGGGTCGAATTACCCGTTCGGCCTGGGGAAAGTTGACAAAGTTGTTGCGTTTAACGGTACAACATTAGTTTTACAAAGAGTACCTCACAACATCAAATTTCCAATAAAAAAAACATTAAAAAAACAAACAAACAAACAACAACAAAAACAGAATAAGCACGACTGAAACTGGCAAACTTTGATTTAAGAAATGCTGTAACGGTTTCGCAAAAAAAGAAAGTTACGTTAACATGTCTCGTAAATATGTTTTTATTAGGCCTAAGGCAGGCCAAACACGATCGTACTTCATATTAGAAAATCACCAATATCACACAGTTTCATTCGAATAGATTTAACCTTTCGTCAGATACATAGGGTCTAATGTTAAATCGTGTGTGTTCAAACAAATCAATTGTCTCTAAATACACACTAGAAATCACAGTTAGCGCAAAAATTTAAGGCGCTCGGTTGACTTTAAAAAACTTTGATTATACTCTTGTAGTATTTCCAGTTTTATGCGTTTTAACAGTGCTTTTATGGAAATGTTTTGGCGTTACTTCTATTTCTGTTGATTGTAGTTCACTTTGAGGTCCGACAAAGATCAACTTCCCCAGATGAGCTACACTCTTAGTAAAGATATAAAGTTGTAAAAAATTACACTCTTGATCGAAACAGGTTATCGCCAACGCGTATATCAAGCCCGAAATATTTTGTTGTTGTGTTCTTTTTTTTTGATATAAATTAGGTCGCACAAACCTCTTCACAATCTCATAGCGAGTTTTCAGAGCGGATAATGATATCACCAGGATCTTATCAATGTAGAAACCATTCATGTCCAAGGTTGTGGCAAATGTTTTTTTTTTTTTTTTTTTTTTTTTTTTTTTTTTTTTGGGGGGGGGGGGTGTTCAGTTATACCAACATGGCCTTTGCAAAACGGGGCACTACTTGGGGGGGGGGGGGATTCGCTCTGAATGATCAGGGGTGGATTTCACAAAGCGCTAGGACTGGTCTTGTCTCGAGCTAGGATGAGTAACTAGTCCTAACTTACATGACTTGTCAAAAGTTAGGACCAGTCCTAAGTTAGGACTAGTTTTGTGAAATCCACTCCTGGTCATTTATATAATTAAATAACAATAATAATAAAAACAAATAAATAACGTCATTAAAAACAATGACCCTTACGACATATTGATGTGATATCCACTTAAAAAATAAATAAATCTGCTCTTTGTCTTTCTCTGACACAAAACACAAATCACAGGGAGAAATACAACAACGTTCGTGAAAAAGGGCATTTTTTTTAAAAACACCTCTGGGCAACGCCTATTTGCCGCTGTTGAACAGTGAACGCAATCAGCAGGATTTCTAGTCTGAAGAACAAGGCAAACTCAACTCCGACACTCAATACTGACTAAATGTGACCCCCTACCGGTTCGCCAGAAATTCCATCAAGGCCTGTCGGAACTATACCGACTAATGCACCAACCCATGAACGAAAATTGAAAACTTGCCAAGTAAAATATGACTAAACAGTACCGGCCAGTTTCGATGTACATACAGTCAACTTCATGTGGAAATCATCAAGTCATCGAGACGCAATATTTTTCGTATCGTCGAGTTGGCGCGAATTTATATATTTTATAGGAGGGCTCTTGGTGTGTTTTTTTTCCCAGGGCTGGGGGAACCAGTGCATGCACCAAGGCCCCGGCGTGCCTCACGTTGGTATGCAGAGGCCACCACTCATGGTTGGGTGGTTTGGGTCAAAAGTGCGGGTTGACTGGCGGCTCCGCGAGGGGTCACGGCTAGGGGAGCACGCAAGCTTTCACACGGCACGTCCTCAGCGGCTGAGACGGCCTGACAACCCGAGCCCATTCACGGCCCGTGTGATTACACAGCGCGCTGAACAGTCGGCAGTTCCCAAACGGGGGGGGGGAAAACAAAATATGAAAATAAAATATGACCCAGTGTGGTGTAATTCAACACATTTAGCATACAAAGGAAACCATGTACAACTTATGTTCACAAAATATCCCCACAATGAAAAGAAGGGTATACAAAGTGCATTCATGACAGACTACGGTCAAAACGGGGGCAGCCTTTTTGAAGATTGTCGCACTGATATTTGGGTTCAATGAAACATGACTGTCGTAAAAAACCTTGTGTCAATGTTAATTATGACGATGAACTCTGAAGGTCAGAATGGATTGGGGGACCTTGCAGTTAAAGGAAAGGTAGGCACACGGCACTGATAATAATCATTCGTAAAATATGGCGGAGTCAAATACAACTGTAAGATAAAGTTGATCTTATCTAAATGTGTGTATACCAACCGGATCCCACACATATTCAGTATGAATCTTTAATGGTCTTGAAGTTGCCGTCCAACAACTTAATTAATGAACCTACTCATAACGAAACAGCACATTCAGAAGAAACGAGTATACGAAACTTCCAAAACGATTCGAGCATTTAGCGAAAGGTTGTTGTAGTAAATTTTAGTTGTGGGCCTATACATTGTCTTATTTGTCTTTATCGGGTACCGTTTATGCCCGTTTGCTGAGTGACTTCTCACATGCCTCGTCTCTTTAAAGGCGGGAACTGAACCAACTCCCGATGGAGTTGACATCAGGAAGCGTCAATTGTGGGCTTGTTATGGTATCAGGGTAGATCAAAATGCTGAAAAATTCTCTCAGGGTTGGTACTGCAGTTTGCGCGGGCTACAATGTCCTTTCTAATGACCAAACCGTTTCCATTGTTGTTGTTTGTTTGTTTGGTTGTTATTGTTTTTTGGGACAAAGTTGATTTTGGTGATTCCGTTTGAGTTTTCTTGATAATCGAAGTTAAAGGTATTGGGGCAATTAAAGGCATGTTCCTAGGTGAACGTCACAAAGTCGTCACATTTTACAGGCGCAGGTTTCAATCCTAATTTTGTTCGGTTTTTATTTAAAGATAAATGTATATATATTTTGTATTTTTAACTTCTTCTAAAATCAGTTCCCTCTGAAATTAGGTTTCCCCCAAGTGTTTTAAGAGATAGAAATGGGTAAATATGACAAGCGCTTGACTAAGTTTCTTGAAGGAAAAAAAAACCCGACGATTTTACTAAATGGTCTGGAGCCGTCAGAAAAAAAACCCACAAAAAACAAAACATTTTATTTTTATTTAAATGTATGTAATATTTTCCTTTGGAATAAAGATTATTATTGTTAGTATTATTTTTTGATCCTACACCGCAATGGATACTGCGAATCCTGCGGGGGGAAAGGGTATTAATTTCATACCGCCTCTAACTCAGAGGTTCTTGGGATAAGAGTGAGATACGGTTCTTTATTTACCATGGTTTTTAAAATAGTAACCCCCCAAATAGCTTAAGTGAAATAGCATCAGACGAAGGATTGAGGCTGGAACAGTTACTATTTTTAAGGGCACACAATGTATGACAGACTTATTATTCATTCAGATATTTTTTTGTACAATGAACACCCCACTACCGATTTTTTTATTGCACACGATAGTTACTTAAAGATTAAAGGGTCTGCTTCAGTTTTGATTCTTTTTTTTTTTCACAACCTATCTCGCGTCTAGCCCTTTAACGGGGGGATTGTTGGAAATTACACAAGAGAACAAAAATTCCGCCCGACAATGATGGATCGCTCTTCCCCGAGCTCAACGTGTCAAGTCAGGGGCAGAGAGGGGGTAGACCTCGGCAGGGTCAGTCCGGGTCACACGGCACCCCGCCCATCCGGAGAAAATCAACAAGCTTGGCACACAGCACCGTCTAGGCCTGTACATCGAATCGGGGGGAGCCTTCTGATCATCATGATCATGGGGGCCATAAGGCTTTCTTGGGGGATCAAACACGCTGCCCTGTATAATAAGAACCATCGTCACGGCGCGCCGCAGCTATATCTTGTTTGCCTTAAATTACAAATCATGATGTGGTCCTGTCTGACACAACGGCTTTGGCTACTCACAGTCTGTAATGTTACATTGCCACTGAAGCCATATAGCCACAGCCTATAGCAAAAGCCACAGCCGCCCAAATTCAGAGTTGGCCTTAGGCTGGCGGTAAAAACAAAAGGCTATGGTGACTTTACATACAAAAGCGTTATCATACCTGGGAAAGGCAATGTCTTTATAAGTGAAATGTGTAATCAGTTTTATTTTCCCACTTAAATGATCCATTCCACAGTAGGCCCCGCATCCATTACCTCCCCGTTAAAAGCGCTGCTGAAAGCTACACATTATTTTAACAGGTTGACCGAAAAAAAAAAAAAAAAAAAAACACCCAGAAAAATAACCACACACTGTTAAACACATGCAGCGACGCTTGTTCAACCTGCAAATTGAAATCACTATTTATCGGGAGGCAGTCGTTCAACGATGTGAAACCTAGCCCATCAACGATGTTTATACATCGCCGTGGATATTCTAGTAAAAATAGCCGGGAAAGACGGATGTTTTCACGGCCGGGATCGGCACAGGCCGGTACGCCCCAGACACTCCCCAACAGGTTTAAAACAAAACCAACAAACCGGACATTTATCCTCCTCATATTGCCCAAAACGTTTTTGTTCAAAACCCACTTTCTTGTTCCCCCTCTACGACAGTATGACAAACACTTTTTTTTAAGTGAACAGTATGAACAGTCATTGACAGAAAAATAGAATGAAACTGGTACTAAACAAAACTGAAGTGGAACAAAAAACTAAATCAGAAATCAACCCTAATCTACCATGCTATAAAACAAATCTTTGCAACGACAAACATAAATGCTATCCACTGGCTCTGTTTATGGACAAAAAGGAAACTAGATTCTACCTTACAGCCTCGGTTTGGTCACATTGATCTTAATGGAGGGAAAACAAGATGGCTACATCCAGATTAAAGTCTAGAGACGAAAGGTCGGATTGTTTTAAAGAGACACACCGCAATTTGATAATGCTGCTTGCCTGCGTCCAAGCAAGCAACACCAATTATACGAATACTGGTTCCCATCATAGACAAAGGGGCCAGACTATCCCCCCCCCCTCAAGCCTCGGTTTGGTTACAATGACTTTGATGGAAGAAAAAAAAACCAAGATGGGTACAAGATAAAGGTCTGTAGAGACTCGGCAACTGATGTGCGTTCATGATAAGGACAGTTTACGCAAGCATTTTGTTGTAAGAAGATGCTGAGCGCGATGCCCGAGGAGATCTGATGATCACCGTCGAGATGGACAACACCACTAATGGAGTGGCATCGAAGCAGAGGAGGAAAACAAGAAAGAAACAACAGGGGGAAACAATCAAGATAGAAAGATGACAGGAAACCATGCTTAAGATAAACACAGATGAATGGCGTTTGCACGAGGACGCATCTTATAATGATCACCACGAGCCCAGATGAAGATGGAGAGAACAGTCTGAATAATAACGAAAGCAACATGGGTTGATTCTGACAGAGTGTCGGTGATGAGGCGCGAAGGTTCACTTTCCTGAGGTTGTGTGTACGTGAATTCTTCCAAATATCGACGAAACGCTTCTGTTATTAGTATTAGCATTGTTGTTATTTTCCATTAAATTTTCCGTGCACATGGCTTGACACCAATATTACGGATATTGACACATATTTAGAGCCACCATGACAACTACAAGACCTTTCTTCAAACTATAGGTAGGCTATGGCTGCTGTCAATAGGCAAAAATGATCCAATATCAATGTGTTTACTGCAGCTACACGATCTGGATACGGGGAGGGGATGAACAAGTCTGGGGGTCATGTTTTTGTTGACATTTAACATAGTCCCAAGATTTCTCGATTCAAAACATGTTTTCCTCCTTCCCCGAACAAACTTTCTGCAAGCCCCTGTGGACCGAATACCCTTCCATCGTAGATTATAGCTGCCACAACGAGGCAGTTATAAACAACAAGATTAAAAATAGCACACTGGGGGAGAAGTCTACAGTACGTAATAAATTAGCAATAAATACGAACAAAATACGTCAAACATGACGTGTGTTCTTCTAGGCGGGGGGGGGGGGGGGGTGGTTTCCGTGCTGTGATAAAATAAAAGAGTGGCTTGAATTTGCCTGAAGTGCCTCGATATTTAGAGAAATAAACACTAGTTATGCTTTTCCTCACAATGAACACTGTTATAAAGGATTTTCTTATTTTGTATTGGGGAGACCTCTTACACCTTTTATTCTTTTTGTTCTATCGAACAATTTGCAGAACCCTTTCAAAATAAAAACACATTTAAATGCTTTTTGTTTCGTTAAGATGTTTGTACAATTTATTTGACGTGTCGTGGGACAGATAAAACACGGCTTCTTTAAGAACATGGACATCTCAATAAAATAGTCACGAAGCCCTTCTGGATTACAGTGGGTTTTGGGATTGGGTCCGGAATGGATAAAGCCAGAAGTTAAACTTACAATTTCAAATCAAAATGGTAAGAGCTGATGCTTTTTTAACGCACTGGTTTTGGAGAAGCTAACCGATACTTAGCATAAAGTAGCTGTACCGTCGACGTTACTCCATAGAAGTAAAAAAGTGAACATTCCACTCTCTCGCCCGAGTAGTGGCTCTTTTTGAGAGTGGAACTCACTCTGCATCACCCCCTTTTTGTGAAATTGGAGCGAACTTGACTCTGATTTCAGTTTAGAATATCCGTCTTTCACTATATAAAAAAGAGTTGACCGCCACATGGTTCTTTGCACGAGTGGTATGGTGGACAAAACAGTGTGTTTCCCCCCACATTATATACATTTAGAGAGCAGAGTCTTATTTATGCGGCTCTCTATTTAATTTTTTACATTATACAATGATCGAAAAAATAAAATGACTAATTTGACTAAAAAACGTGTTTCATATAACCTTGACGCTAGTACCAATGCCCTGAGAATTATTTCCGTCAGAAATACTGCCAAAGGGGTAGAAAACTCCCATCAAAAAAAAAGAAGGAAAAAAAACCCAGCTCTGAATTCAAAGTGAACATGTGACTGTTCAAAACTATTTTGCGGGGTTTTCACTTCTCGATATAGTGACCGATTTAACAGTTAAACAAATAAATAAAAACAAACTTTATTCAGTTTGCTGTTTGCCGGAACAGTGTATAATCCGATGACGTGCTCATCGCGGTTCATTGATACTTGTATATTTATATTTTTGGTTGAAGACCATGGAATGAATTAATGTATTTAAATTAAAACCGCTGCTCCGCGATACCCGTTTCATACGGATGGCCATGTGCGAATAGACGGCCTCGGTATAGTGGCTACGGCTAGATCGCTACAAAAAAGGCGTAGCCCATCAACGTTACCTCAGCAGCCAACAGCCATAGCCGGAGCCAAAGTCGCTGGATTCGGACATGGGCAATGACAACATTAAGCGCCAATGATCTTAAGAATAACTAAGTTCCAAATACTCGTTGAAGAAAATGACAACCAAGTTAACATTTACCGGTTAGTAAAAGGGATAGAAGCATAACAATTTTAGACGGCAGTCTCCTCTCTCTCTCGCTCTCTAAAAATTAAAAATTGCAGATGAATAGTCACTAAACACGATTGGAAACTCCAATCATTTTGTTCCAACCCATATCACTATTTCGATTGGGGCCTGGGTCGAAATATTTGTAAAGGCTTAAATAGAAATCGAAATTTGGATGCGGTGTTGTTCCCACATTGCAATGCAAAATTTACATGGGTCTTCATTTGCTGTTTTAAATGTGTGTTTAGTTATATTACATGTTATATTTTATTTTTATCATACCAACGGCGGAAAACCGCCAACTACAGGAATGGTAATGAAAATATAAAGTTTAAAAGAATTACTACACATTTTTTTTTAAACAAAGACTGTAAAAATGAAAAAGAAAAGGATGGGAGACAGGGATGGGGAGGTTGGGCAAAGGGGTGGGGTTCGTCAGGGAGAGCATGTTTGGGAGGGGTGTTGGGGTAAGGATAACATGGGAGAATAAAAACTAATGAATACAATTAAAAAATAAAATAAAAAATAAGCGCCCAGACGTTTTGTAAACTTCTCTACGGTAGCAATAAACAGCCAAACATGTCAAACCTCTCGAGGAGGTAACTGTAAGAAAAACATTGTTTATAACTTGGGGGGAGAAAAATCTCTTCCTAAATCCAGTGATTTGCCGTCCCTTTAACAAACGTGACATCAAAGCAACACTAAGGAAATTCCAACATGTTTGACTCAAAGGCCCGTAACGACATGGGTTTTCATGATTTGGCGGACCATTGCCAACCATTATACAACAGTACCCGGGCATTATGATGTACCACCACCACTCATGGGAGTTACACGCTTTTACGTTCCTTGTATAAAAACACAGCAATTGAAACATCCGCTAAAAACGCCTCATGAAATATGCACATACTGACATTTCAACCAAAAGTGCGTATGGAAAGGGAAGAGAGTTGACGTCTTAAAAAAGAAAGATGTCTAAATATTGAGGTCGGTTTGCACAAGGGGGAAAGACTTGAATCTGAACTAAAATTGAAAGAACACAATTAGCTATGTTCATGTACCTCAGATATAAAATTGGAAGATATTTAATCAATCGTTTCATATTTCAAAATGTTAATAAACTAAATAAGTAAACAAACAAACAAATGGATAAATGATTGTAAGAAAATAAATAAGTGAATAAATAAATAATTAAAAAAAATTAAATAAATAAATAATAATTCTACTTTGTGATCAATAGGAGAAGATGACCAACTTATTTTTAAGTCTCTAACCTTCCTCTCTCTGTCCTTTGGATTCCACCTCTTGTTTTTAATTGTAATATACTCAAGCTAATTTTGCTTATTTTATGATAAGATACATCCATTAATTATTTGCTTATTTGTTGTTTTTGTGTATGTAACTGATTTATTTGTGTGAATATTGTATTGAAGGTTGATAAATAGACGGAGTCGTATAAACTCCAGATTTAGAAAGAAATCAAATAAACAAATAAATAAATAATTAAATAAATAAATAAATAAATGAATGAATGAATAAATAACTGGAGTGAGAAGTGATGTGTACATAGCATATTGTTTATATTTACATTTTAATGTTATTTTTTATGTACCTTTATATTTGTGTATCCTGGGGAGATACGAGTTTACTAGCGGCATTTCAATATCATGCGTTTAAACGTCTTATCACTGAAATATGAAAAGGTTTATACACAAATCACAACAGTACACAACAAATTAATACTTATTGTCTTGGCAAAGAACAGACAAGAATTCCCATTTGCTGTAGAGAATTTCTGTAGAATTTCTCCTTCTTATCTATACAAAATATGGAAACATTTGTTCATAAAGTAGCAACTCTTATAACACCCCTCTAAAAATTGAAATTGGAGACGGTGTCCAACATAATACGGTGAGGTCTGCGATCGTCGAGTATCACGATTTGTGTATGGAGGGCGGAATTATGTTACTTTTCTTTTCATTCACTTCAGCAGGAAATTTGAAATAGATTTCTGGGCTGTGGTTTCTGAGACCCCGTTATTAATTTTGAAACACAATATTCCGGTTATTCGGGGTGATCAGGCACAACAATAAAAAAAAAAATATTTGAAGTACCACCAAGAACAACCGTTGGGTCCTTATGTAGATTTTGTTCTATTTTCAACACTACCATACTTATTGTGAAACATATCACATTATTTATAAGCATGGAAAAATGTGTTAAATTATTTTATTTTTTTGATTTTTTTTTTTTTTAGTACTGTTTTATAAACTGTTGTTTTTAGATTTGACTAACAACGAACCATAACTGGCCACATTCGGCACTAAAAACACGGATAAATAAAAACAAAAAGATCAATTAGTTTATCCCCCAAAGTCAAAGATAATTTCAAATCAAATCGAGGTTCAGTCAAAATGGTTGTACACGCTACACATTTGTTTGTTTGCTCCTTTGTACCTCTCAGTGTCTTGAATTCAAAAATTCAACAATAACTGTAACAAACAATGTAAAAACACACTCTATACTCTAATGGTTGAACCTTCCCAGTGTTCTTAAACATGCTTCCAAGTCCGCGCCACCTGACACTTTCTTGGCGAAAAAAACCCATCCTCATCAGGAGGCTATTGTGATTGATGTAATATTGTGATTATTAGAATCTACAATGATTACTCCCAGGTTTTTTTCCGTGCGATGTCCCATTCAAAATGACATCCTCTCATCAGAGGTGCGTGTAAATTAAGACACCCTGCCTTCTGAAGACTCAAGTTCAGATTACGCTAAAGCCGCGAGTTACGTCATATTTGCCTGCCACAAATTCCCAACTATGGAAACGTATGCTCCTGTTTTATCACAACAATATGCCATTTTTAAAGTGACGTCACTGATAGGTCAAACCGGGGGTTAATGTCACCATACATAAGATTAGTGAATCCACGAGCCAGTTCCATGGCAACTTGTACATTATACAACACAGATTCTCGAGGGGGGAAGTTATCTCATTACTATTATTATTTTGTTGTTGCTGCGTTTGCGGTCATTTTACGTAGGCTATTACACAACAAGCAGGCAGACTTGGAGAATGTGTTGTGGCTACGACCAAAACTGGGGGGAAACAACTCAAAATGGCGACCGCCGAAATGGCTTTACGGAAAGCAATCTCTGAGATGAAGAACAGTTTCTGTGAAGCGAACTCGGAAGTTATTATTAAAAGCATTGCTTTCGAACACAATACGGCGAGTGCAAAACAAAGCCCAATATTACAGTAGGAGCTGGTCGCCATAATATTATAATATAAAAAAAAACGGGGGCAAAAAACAACACTATTTTGGACACACTCTCCGCACTGTTCAACATCCTCATCTAGTGCTCACACCCGAGCCTCACACTCGGCAATTCATTCATTCACAGTTTCCCTCTAGTCTTCAACTGGCTCGGGGTTTGTATAGCTCAAATCTAATGCTTCACAATAATAGCTTTTGTCGGTTTCGCAACCAAACACCGTTGAGTCTCAGTCAACAATAACACCCGCGATCTATACGCAAAAAGATCCAAATATTTGCTGAACACTTTCTGAAATACAACGGGTCCTTACACTCATAGGGAGTGAGCGATAGCTCGACCCTAGACCTAATCCACCCTTTTTTAATAATATTCTGTTGTATTTGTGTAGACCACAGATGATATATTATTACGTACAATCTTTCTACTGGCTGTTCATGGCACGTCATTTCAAACGCAGTCAGCGAGCAGGCAATTTTCTCTCTCTTTTTTTTTGTTCCGAGCAGACAACACCGAGTCAATGCTGGGCTTTACGTTTTTTTTTGTTTTTTTTTAACAGGAGGCCGGGCATATCAGCGTGTCGTGACCGCCCTTTTGACCCGAGTGCGCTGGAGGCTCTCGCAGTCTGGCTGCACCACCGGTATCGGTATCTTTCGGACTTAAACCAACCCAACATGGTCCGTGGTTGACACAAGAATGACAAAATAACACTGTGAGGAAAAAAGGGAAGAAGAAGAAGAAGAAGAAGAAAGAGAAAAAAACCATCAGCTCTGTAAATACTATTTCTAGGTACACGTTCTAACAAGGTGTGCCTTACATGTTGGAGATACGAAGCATCACGGTATTTGTTTCGATGCACACTTCCATGTGTTTTAGACATACTATAATATATTATATCGCTGAAAAACCGATGCTTAAGTAAACCATCATTCTGCGAGACTACGTTTGCCGGAGGTGTTTGTAGATATTTCCCGGAGGGGTGGGGGGGGGGGGGGGGGGTGAGAATTAAAAGCTGAAGTCAGCTTCTTGTTAAGTTAATTTATTCCATGATTATAACTTTGAAACTAAAACAAGCACAGCGGCAACCACTTTTCAAGGGCTGCCTGTAAACAAACAATGTCAGACTGAAAAAAAATAATAATAAATAAATAAAAAATAAATTAAGAAACAAATCGAAACACCTTTTTTTCCACCACATAATGTTTTATTCAGTTGATTTATACCATTGCTGCATTTTCATTACATTAACAGATGTGAAATACTTTCCTATTGAGGCCTGAAACTGAAGAGCACAAACCAACGTTCTGCGTAAATCCGTTGCAGTTTTATCCAGGTGTAAAAATTACGCACATCATAAAAAGTGTTCAAAAAAAGAGAAACAAATTAATAATAAAATAAATAATAATAACAGACAAACAAACAAATAAACAAATAAAAATAATAATAAATAAATAAATAAATAAAATAAACCAATAAATCAATAAATTAATAAATCAATAAATCAGTAAATCAATAAATCAATAAATCAATCAATTAATCAATCAATCAATCAATCAATTAATAAACAATAAATAAACAAATAAATAATTAAAACATGATAATGAAAAATCGAATGGTACAAACCAACGGATGACAGAAATGAAAACAACTATTGATTATTCCAATTCTAACGACCTTTCATACTTTCCTTTTAACACTCACTTGTTCTTGTTACTTAATTCACAATTTTACAAAGGCCTGTGTATGACTGAACGAACAAAAATACGCGACTAACACAACAGAATATTATTTGCGCCAACTTTCAACATAAATTTTACTTACATCACTCTGAAATAAATGTAAGGAACATTAAACAAGGCCACATGAGAATTTTGTGGACAAACTTTGTTGACACATTTTAATAGCTGACCCCCCCCCCCACACCCGAGCCCGCTGGGAGATATTTATCAAACCATAAAGCAAGTCTATCCGAAAATAATTGATAAAAATGGTATACGTTTGTGCATCCAGTTTCTTGTTTTCTTTTGTTCCCCTTTCTTAACTTTTCTTTTTGACGATATTATCCTACTGCATTGTCCGGTTAGTCTATTTAGGCATCAGACAGAATTTGTTTGCTCGAATTTCTAGAAGCGTTACGGCATGTTTTGTTTTTCTAATTAAGAAATCAACCAACAATCTTAACCAATTTCAAACCTTTTCAATGAAATATTCAGACAAAACGTCATAACTTAATTTGGAAGTTGTTTTTGAAATCTAGTTACTGCGTCACCATTTCCCCGTTCCTCTTAAATCATACAATAAAGTCCTTGGGATGTTCGGCAGACTTGCTTTAAAGAGTTCATCCGAATACGGACTGAGATGAGATTTGGCTCGCAATTGTGTGCATATCCTATCGGTTAATTTACAAAGATTCAGAGCAGCTTGACGATCGTGCATAAAGGATATAGCGAAGGGATTGACCATCAGTCCACGTTATACACACATTAATGCTCAGCAAACATCAACACAATTATTATTATTATTATTATTTTTTAGCGTATCAACTGTTTCTAAAAGCTACGGTATATCATACACCATATATAGACATCTATGTATTTGTGACTATTCATATAACATATACAACATCTCTTTTTCTAGAAGGTGGCGTCGTATTATCATAATTTATATACCATCTGATTTAGATGCGATTAGTACAAACGTGTTGCGACAAACACAAAGTGCAAAAACGGAACATGACACTTGTTTGTGTCTTCTAAATTTACACCAGAACTAAGTTACACAATATTTATCTACATCTCCTTTCCGGACAGGATATTATTTTGATCTTTTTTTCTAGATGACGATTAAAACAAATACAAAAACACAGATTCTATACTTGCACTATTTTATAGTGCACGTTTTTTTTTATAACCTCACACAAATATCGGAGAGCAACTACTGATCCCTTTTCGCGCCCATTTGTTTCGCGCAAAAACAGTCTCGCTGTGATTATTTTTTTTTTGTCTTGCGGTAAAAAAAAAAGGAATTTAAACGTTAAGTACTGATAATAAAACATCCCGTTTATTTATCTTTTGAAAAATCTTAATAAATGTCTCACGAAGACACACACATCTAACTTCACCTCCATCCAACAGTCAGCACGGGGGAAGTGGACATTGCTGACTATGTGAGGATGTAGGCGAGAGCTTATCTCAAGTCACTTATAATAAGGACGGATATACTTAGCAAAATGTAGGGACATTTTTTTTTTTTTTGTCAGTGCTAACCACCCCCTTCGGTTATTATCGTGTAAACGAGAAGTGTGCATGTGTACAGCGGCACGACGAGTGACATTCAACAGCAGAGTTACATCCAGCTACATTTCGCATGATTATAATATTACAAGTCCTACCCCGTTATAATACAGTATTAACGGGTTTTGTTTACATTCAACATAACCGGCCGGCGTGCACTGCATTGTTTTATCGGAACGGCTGGTTAAACGTCGAGGTGTGCAGTGTTTAAGATAGTCACAATGTCTCCAGCGCGTGCTCTTTTTACAATTACCGCTTCCAAATGTTTTGGGGTTTTTTTCTCAGTCATTATGTACATAGTCTGTTGTGATTTATTGTAAAGGCGGCAGCCTGCCCAACATTGATGTGTCGCATACACTTTTCGCGCTGCTTTCTGTGCTGTATAGTTTGACCAAAATTATCCCCCGACTGTCACGTAACGCCCCTTGGGCAAAATCCATCACGCACAGCTCTGAAAAAATCCCTCTGGTGTAAAACTCTCTCGCACTGTAATCGTAAAATCCCTGGCCGTGACGTCAGTCACCACGATGTAATCGAGATTGTGATGTCGAGCAGGGGTCCAGAATCGATGGGCAGGGGGAGGGGAGGGGTACGGCTTGGGTTTCGAATGTGAGTCGTTGTTCTTCATTTTGGCGGAGGCATCTGCAGGAACTGATGACGGAGTTGGGACACGGTTGACGCTCAGATCGAGGGGCACATTCGGGTCATGCTGCGGGGCCCGAGGCAGCGACGCTCGGGCTGGTTGACCTACTTTCTTACTTTGACATTTTGGTGGAGTCACCTTTTGGGGCTGCAGTGGTGACTGGGTATTATTCGACGGGCGATTAACAGGCGCAGGGTAGCCGCTTTTCAGCAAAAGTGAACTATCTCGGATTGGTGCCCGTTTGGGAATCTGTGTTACTGTTGAGTTGGGTTTCCCTCCCGGGCTCACCAACCGGTCACTGTGAGAGTGTTTTTCAGTATTCAACAGTTTTTTAGGAATGGGCGCCTTTTCCCAGTTGGTGGATTTCACTGATGTGGGCGGTCTTTTACAGGCAGGCGTTCCACCACCTGGAATGGACGTTCGTTCGGAATTGGGCGGTCTTGGGGAGTTGGGCGATTTTGCAGAGGAGGGCGGTCTTTCTGTTGATAACTGTTTATTAGATATAGGTAATCTCACAAGTAAAGATGGCTTCGACGTATCATACAGTTTTTTAACCGACGGTGAGGATATTTGTGGCCTCTCCTCGGTGGGCGGTTTTCCGGTTGGGAGGGGGTGTTTAGATAGTTGTGCCGGCTTTGCAGTGGGCGCTCTGTCGGGGTAACTTATTGTTTTTGTGGCAATGGGCGGCTTCTGCACAATGTGCGGACTCTTTTGCTCCGTAGATCGGTCCGAAGTGGGCGTTTTCTTTGCCACCGTACTTTTCCCAATCGAATTGGGCGGGGAGACACAACTCACAGTAAGTTTTTTAATAGGTGGGGATCTTTTCAACTTTTCACTCTCCATGGATGAAGTGATTTTGGGATTTTTAGTACAGATCTGTTTGGTTGAGATGTAAAGTTTCTCGCAACTGCTGGGTGTCGACCCGTTCGTGAGAGTTATAATAGGCAGTCCATCTGCTGATACCGAGGACCGCCCTCCGGTGGGCGGTCTTTCAGTAATGGGAGGGGCTTCAGACGATGGCGACTTTTCCGGTGTTGATTGTTTTTCAGATGTGGTGCTTGGAGGCTTGTCTGATGTGGGCGATGTTTTCGATGTGGGAATAGATATTTGTATTAAATTCCTTTCAGGTGTGGACGGCAGTTTAGAAACGGGCAGTTTCTCTGAAGTGGGCCGTCTTTCAATACTGGGCGATCTTTTCGAAGATGTGGGTGACTTTTCTGAAGTGGGCGGTCCCTCTAAAGTGGGCGTGGATTCAGACAGACGAATGGGGGGTTTCTGAGCAGTAGGCGACCTCTCAGAAGTGGGCGTGGTTTCAGATGATGGACGAGAGGAAGGCTTCTGTGAAGTTGGTGGTCTCTCAGAATTGGGCGTGGTTTCAGGTGTGCGTACGGGAGATCGTTGAACAGGGGTTGATTTCTCTGAAGTGGGCGGTCTTACGGATGACGAGGGCGGTCTCTCGTGGGTATGGGGTTTTTCAGAAGTGGGGGGTCGCTCGGCTTGAAGTGATCTATCGAGACTGTGTGCCCGATCGGACTTGGGCGATTTCTCAGATGCCACTGTTTTTCCGGGACTTACAGACTGAATCACAGCTGATTTTTTCAAGGAGTTTGGTGATAGCGTTGACGTGGATATTCTTATGGAAATTTTGTTTGCGTCACATTCAGAAATTCTCGCAAAGTTCGGCGATAATTCAGAGGACGACAACTTCTTGGGGGAGTGCGGTACTTTGGTAAGACTTTTAGACGCATGTTCGGCCGTGGATGAACCGGTTTTCGCTGTGCACTGTGTTGTTGTGTCGCTTTGACTTTTCGACGACGGGGCCAAAGAATTGTCCACTGCCGTAAGGGCACCTAGAGATTTATCGGCAATATGAAGAACGGCAAGAGGTTTGTCAGACGGTTTCTTGACAGGGGAGAGAAGTCTTTTCTCCGTCGACTGCTTAACAGTCATCGCGGTGGAGTTCGAATCACTGTCGTTAAAATCCCAGACTGTGGAATCCATTTTAGCGGCCGTTACAGGGGGAAGAGATTTCTTCTTTTTGCGTGATTTCTTCTTATCCTTGGGGGATTTGTGGACTTTCTTTAGGAGGCCCTCTTCTGTCTGGTCAGAAGAGCGACGATGGCGACGTCGGTGCTTCTTCTTATGTTTCCTTTTCCCGTGTTTCTCGCCGTTAACTCTCTTGTCTTTGGATATCGACGAAGATTCTTTCCGTTTCTTGGATTTGATCTTCTCTTTTCGTCGCTTCTTTATTTTTCGAAGCAACCCGGTCAGTTCCTCCTTCTGGGGTTTAATTCCCTTGGAGTGCCTCAGCTTTTTGGAGGACTTAGTCCGGTGTTTTGATTTAACCATCGAGGCGCCATGTTTTAAATCCCGCACGCCGTTCGTCCGCTCGGCTGGGTCACTTTTTGATTTTCCCGCCAGAATAGTCACACCCTGGTTGCCATGACTACTCGGTTGCTTCACCAGAGGTGTCTCTGCTGATCCGTTGGTTAGAGTTGACGGAGGTCTTTGTTTGTCGGCAGTCAGGGTGAAAGTTTTCTTAGCAAGGGGCTCTTCGTCATCATCATCATCATCATCGACGTCGTCGTCAGTGGAGTCATCCGCCACGCCGCCCGGTGAAGTCCCGCCGGTATCCAGGGAGTTTCCACCCGTGCTATTGGTCGCCCTGCCGGTCGCTGAGTCTTTGTTCCCGGTAGCTGTGGGCTGATCGCCCGCCTGGGCCGAGGCGTTTCCTGCCGCCGTGGTATTATTACTCTCAGTTGGTTCAGGTTTAAGTTGCGCATTTCTTAACAATCCATTTCCCGAACGAACCTGAAATATGAACAGAAAGCACTTTTCATGCTCAATTCATCCGTAAATATATCATATTTCAATTCATTATCATATTTCAGAGACGGTTAAATTCATTTGAAAAGGGCGGGGTTTTCATAAGAAGTTGTGTTGATTTCATAGGTCAGAGAAAACAACGAAAAGTCCTTCTTACGTCTAAGTGCGGCCTCTTTCTCTTGCGTCCTTTCTGGCCGACTGTGGAAGCCAGCTCTCTGCGCCTAGAACGGGTTAAAAGAGAGAATAATATAACGTGAGTGTCGATCGACAAACGGGAATGAATTTCCAACGGCAGTGCTCCCATTGCGAGCACGTACGCACAGCCATATTGACACGATGTGGAACTCATTATGTACGGGCACGTACACACGTAGTATGCAAAAAGGGAGAAAGCCAGGCGCATAAATACATAGTGCGGGGCGATGTGCTTACTTACCTGTCTTCATACCCATCGACGAGACGCTTGTCCAGGATATTCGTCTCTGGCTCCCATGTACTGTATCTGGAGGGACATGGATGAGCGAGATGAGAATCATTAATTAAACCCAATACACCTGTCCTATCGAATTCGGAACCAGAAAACATCTCTAATTCACGTGGATTATTCGAAAAGGAGGTAGGGGTGGGGGAATTACAGTAGCCGTGAGAGAGGAAAAAAAATCATATACTTACTTTACCGACCAGCCTTTCCACTTGACGAGATATTCTGGCTTGCCCTGTGTTAAATAAATACAAAAGAACGTAAGGGTGAATTAGACGTCTCCTCTGTGGCGCGCATTATTATGCAGCGCTGACTAGCTAGCGGATAAGATTGCCCACTCCTCAATCCACTCTGCTGGGCTGGCTGTCACAGCAGAGACGATTGCTATTCATACAATATGGTCGTGAGTTGCTGTATTACTTTACTTGCCTTGCGAGTTCTCCGGTTTAGTAGTGATTCGGCTGCGTACACACTTTCTCCTATCTCAGACAACTCCATATTGGGGGGAAGAACGATCACACAGACCGACTGGCTGAGAAGATGATGTTGATGTGGTGACGAACTGACTGTACCTTCGCTTACAGCTATCGTCTTGTGTTGTGTCTTGTCCCCTTCCGTCCGTAGTGCGCGGTCCAATCACCCGCGTCTACTCGCTGATAAACCCTGCTGGCATGCGCTGGCACTGCAGATCAACAAGGTCGTTGAATTTATCTGGGTGTGTGCCTAAGCTAGCCATACAGCACACGCTATAGCAAAGCCATAGCGGATGCTTACAGCACTGGGTAGAGTATTGCGCGCCAGTAGTGTTCAGTGCATGTGTTATGTGTGTACTACAGTGCGAGTCAGCCTCGATGGTGCTTGTGTGCATGCAAGGCAAGCCGATGTTATTGGCCCGTGCACCGTTGAAATGGAATCAACCAGCTCGGTCGGTCGGTGCACAGCACGATCTGGCCCCTAGCCTAATGCGCTGACGGTTATTAATGGCTAGTCGTTGTGCGTGTTGATGGACTGCACTGCCGCGATGGAATTCGATATTTTTTTTTCTCTCTCTCTCACTCGCGCTCTTGCTTTTCTGCCCGCGTCCCCATACGGGCATTCACTCGAGTGAATTTTCCCCGGCCTCGCCAGCCAGTAATATTAACGAGCTAGGGTCTGCACACTCACACACACACATACACACACCAGGCCGGGGTGTATATGCTACAGTGTCAGCTGTCTGCACGCTCATTTCATTTCATTACACCTGTGTTTTTCACTAGGCAGACAAAAAAAAAAAAAAAAAAAATTATAAGGGGGGTGAGAACACACTGCGAGATTCACGCTACCGCCTACGGCTAGCGTATGGCAAAAGACTGCCCGGAGACGACCAGAGAATTTGATGGGGGAACAGACGGCTTGAGATCCTTACAATCTGCGGTGTCTTCTTGTTATACTAGCTCCCCTCAGTCTCTCTATTCCTCGCTTTATTCCAGCGCGCTTCGCATAATAATTCGCGGATCGGGTAACTAGAAGCGGAAATGGATAAATTCATATGACGTAAGCAATCATTCTGACGCGACAGCGGATGCAGTTAATTTGTGAAACTCCCTGTTCACTTCACACAAAAAATAAATAACAAAAAAAAATCTGAACGTGTGGAGAGGGGGAAGACCACCATGTAAAATAAACAACTGCTGATTTTGGTACAATGAGGGTGAATTTTATAACAAAAGAGCGCGCTAAATAACAATACATCACACTCTGATAAATAAAAAAAAAACGCATCTGTTTATTTGGTGAGAAGTCTAGAAAACGTTAATCATTAAAGGGTCGTGATCTGTCAGGCCAGTCACCTTAATCTATCGCCAGTTGTAGTATTGAAACTTAAATTATAAGCACAAACTATCGAGTTGATTTGATTGGATGAAAACGTTGGACCCCCAAAACAGACGACGGCGGTTCCATTCGTCTGATAACATTTACTGGTTGTCGCAACGCAAAAACTGGGCACTATGTGGGGCAAACAACGATAATCTTAGCAGGAAAAAGACAACAAAATATACAGCTTGGAAGTTTCGTTATTTGAGACGACGGCAAGGTCAACTCAAACACACCACTGTCCCCACTTAACACTCCCCTGATTAAACTACCCATCAACAACGCGTGTGGAAAGAAAACAAACTGCAGCAAACAAACAACCGCGGTCAAATCCCTCCAAACAGCCCGATCCCGCGCCGCCCCTCGACTGGCCGAGTGTCACACGGTGGTATATTTACGTTTCCCCCCGCGCCGCCCCATCCCATGACACGGTGACTGAACTGCATTGTACATTTCCGGTGATGCAGTACAATAAAGTCACCCTCTCTGATCCTCCGATAGCGAATCGGGTTCGCGAGCCACACTCTGTTTATGCCGAACCGGCCTAGAAAGAAAGAAGGGGAAAAAAATTTCCATTACTCATAATGTCACTCGATCCCAGGCGTGCGAGAGAGAGACCTGTTTTTCTCAAGACAAATTTCGTTGCAATAATTGAGGCTGTCAGCCGGCCTGTGTGGCTTTTCTTATCCGAGCGCCACGGCTATATGGCACCTTCCCGCGCCCCCATGCCTGGTCGTGTTACCTCCCTCCTTTGGCTGACCAGGCCTTGGGGGCCTCAGTGTGTCACCCGACCAATCCTCCTGAAGCCCAGCGCCGCTGTGGAATTATCGAGCGCGAAACGGGCTTCGTCTTTCGCGCGGGAAAACAAGAAACTGATCCGTCTGCTGAGGCTAGAAAGTGCTCGCCAGGAAATTCCCGCCAATAATAATGACTATACAGAATTAACGTCTGCAAATCGCAGATCCATGAATACTGTGTGCCCCATTAAAGGCAATGCTAAGCGTGCCTTAAAGCCGACTACACATAAAAAGCAAACAACACTTGGTTTGCAATCAGGGAATATTACATTACAAACCAGTATTCCACAAAAGGAGTCTTCACCGAAGAACAAAGTCTGTTCTGAATTTTGAGAAACACGTGTTCCAATTAATGATAACAACCTGTGGTGATTTAAAAATGAAAACAGTTTACACTAGTGTCACACATTAATATCAAATAGGAATATGAAGCGGTAAGTCCAGGTACCAGGAAAATTGGTTTAAAGTTGACACGCCTTTGAAAAAGAAGAAAAAAAGAATCACAAAAAAGTATTGAAAGAAGGCCTAATTATTTTTTACAACAGGGAGGTGTTAAATATAACAAACTTAAGGTTGAAGGTTTCAGTGATGCTTATGACGTAAAAGGACCTCTATAATGCCCAAGACAAGTATTTCGAAAGTTGACATAAATGCAAGAAATATACGTACAAAGTAGCCTCACGGCCCATGTCATTGTCAATCGTAATATAAACCGTCATCTACCGTCTCTTCACAAGTACATCCTAAATGACACTTCAAGCCGGACTTTCGATCGCTAAAGCGGTTTTATCACTAGTTTTTATCACCAAGTTTAACACGGCCATAATAGACCCTTTTATTACGTATTCCCTTTTTTTTTAAAGAAAGCCACACCAAAACCGAAACGGCCCATATCTTCGACGGGTGGTTTCGCTGCAGGATTAACACAATAAAATGTATTTAATCGTTTTTAGGGTTGCACCGTCAACCGAATGGAAAGAGTACAGTTCTATACTGTACATACGCCCACGGTGGTCAAACTCGTTCGTGTCACCACAAAAATAACAATAAATAGTTGAATAAATAAATAATACTAAATGAATACACAAACAGGTTCCTGTTCGCATAATTTAACTAAATGAGTAAGTATGGGGCTTATCTCAAACATTTTTTATCCAATACTTTGCAAATTCTGACGACGTCCAGATGAAAATTGTTTGCGGCTGCTGGCAAATCAATCAACCATCACCTACAAATTTAAGATTGTCAGCGATTACTTATTATGGTTTTCTAGGTGAAATTATTGCTCGTTGATCGAACGGTTCTGAAGACATTACCGTGAACCAGTTCTTTGGTGAGAGCATTTCAAACAAATTATCAATCGTGTAGTTGATGATCTCATGATATTTTGCTTGTTTGTATCATGGTCGGTCATCGTTGACATTTGGTGCATTTCGCAAAAAAGAAAACGGGTCCTCAATAATGAATTCAAAAGCTAGTATTCTGGTTTAGACATTTGTAGTTAAATCGCAAAAAATACCTGTTAAACACCTGCTCAAATTGTACTTTTTAAATACAGTCAAAATCATTAGAGTATTACTCTATTCGAAGCATCTAAATTCTCTTTTACTTAAATATTTAATTCACAAATACAACTGAAATCCTTCAGAAGGCGTGTACTACTAATATTACTTGTATTAATTTCTGAAGCCTAAATTTGTTAAATTCAAGCCATCTTCCCCTTTAGACGATTTAATTTTAGAAAAACTCAAACCAAAACAAATGATATAAAGAGCTCATTATTTGTCTTTATATTGAAACGAACTAAAGAAGCCATACTCGCGATAGGTTGCGATGTTTTGCGAGAAAACAATTGAAGCTGTACTTCGATTGCTTCCTTTAATAGGGAAAACGGTAGTGGGTGGCAACACTTGAGTGTTCGCCTCTCACATAGTTTTTATTTAAATTTATTATTACTATTTTTTTTTTATTCACGAGTGTTTAAATTAGATCATTTTTGACATAATGCTGTTGTCTGTAAATGTATTTATAATGTCCACATAATATCAATATATTATCTTTTCCCGCGGTCTGGCCGTCATTATTTGTTGCAGATGCATAATTGTTGAACAGTTTGTAATTGTTACTTTTCAAAAGACAAATTTTCAGGAAAATCTCGAAAAAGTTAAGAGACATAAATATTTGTTATATTCATTTTGAATGAAGTTGACGGAAGTTTTGTTACAAATTTTTAAGTATACCTAATATACAATTAGAAACAACAGAAAGCTATAGCCTAATTCAGCTCTGAATAATTTTTTCGTCACAATTAACAATGCCACTGTAAGAACGTTCAAATTCATCAGGCATTGCACTGCAAAAAGAAAAAAAAAAGAAAAAGAAAATAAGAGAAAAAACAAAAACGTTTGGACTCAGTTTCACCATCAAAGTGTTATTATTAGGGGAAGCCGAAGACTCGTAAACATTTCTTGAAAATTAGAAGGAAAACAATTTAGATACAATTTTGATCGCATGACTGGTAATTTAAGTTCTCGAGGAAGGAACTGCTGTATTTACTGACAGGAATCCCGCCATCAGACTGAAGTTTAATTCTGTCAAAAAACATTTACACTGATCTGACGTTTTACGACTAAAACTGTCAAATCTTCTAAGAAAAAAACATTGGGTGTTTTGGACGCAAGCAACCGTCACTGCAATACTTGCCATGTAATATAAAAAACAAGGAGGGTTTTTCTCTTTTGAGGTTAACCATTTTAGGTAATTCGGAAATCTTGGAAAAATTAAGACTAAGTCCTTGACTTTGAATATCACCTCAGGGAGCGAATGGCGTCTGAAACGCAGTTTCACGGGTCCCGCTGACCGCAATGTCAAGGCACGGCCCACCCGTCAAATGAGTCGTTTCCCTCGCCTGTTGTTCTGTGGTAAACACGCCTCTTGAATTAGCGGTGAGTGGATGATGGTGTGATACATCGGTAGTGTTTACATAAAGGCAACAACCTTGGTTGTGTGGATGAGGCAAGGGGGAAGGAGAGTGGGAGGCAAGAGGGGACGTGTGCGGTGTTCGGGGGGAGATTGTTACGTCTCCAAATGCATTGCGTCTTCCGGAAATGTTAACATTTGATACATACCCACGTTGTTTGACGCGTTAAGACACAGCACCTTTGTATCCATAATGAATCTTGGCGGTGAAGCGTCACCGCATTTTTTTTTTAAAGGATGGACGGGGATTTGGGGAGGGTTCAGTGAGGCATGTTTAAAGGACTATTGAGTCCAATTTTTTTACAATGTATCTCCAGTCAAAAAGGTGGTACAATTTCACCATCTTTACAATAAATTCATCCGCGAAGATTTGACCAATGCTGATGTAATCAAGACAGTTACGATTTAAGTTTTCCTGTACGAGAGACACAAATCAGTCGCAGTGTGCGCATAACAACCTAACATGGGCCCCTATAACAGAGCCCAAATCAAGGTGACGGTTGGTTAACAGTTTAGTCTTAAATTTAACCAAGACTCCGCTATAGGGTCAAGTGAGATAATTCTAGTTTTTTGCATTTATACCACGTGTCATTTTGGTTAGCCGGCAGTTCACAACTGCTGTTAATGTTTAAAACGCTGACATAATCAGTCATAAGTAACTCAAACATAAGAACAAGGATATTTTCCAATCAAAGAGTAACTATGATAAAAATCCCGTGTTTAAAAAACCCAATTTATTTACAGGTGTGAGTGGCGATCAAGGTGCTGGTCCTGACGGCTTAACTTCATCACCGATAAAGACAAGTGTGTCTTCATAAATTTAGCAATCAAGTACTGAATTTTAATTAATTGGTCTAGCTTACCATTAATACCATGACGGCAACGAATGAATGACGTCATTAACACCATGACGTCATTAATACCATGACGGCAACGAATTTTGTTTTCGGAAGACGGGGTCGCTCTGAAAGTTGATCTTGATTATTTATTTATTTATTTATTTATTTTTTGTTTGCACAATAGTTTGGTCCCTTAACCTTTTAGGATATTTTGTTTCGATTTTCCGAGATGTTAAGTTCCGACGTGTGTATTTTTTCTTCTGGGAAAACCGTCTGGCCAACGGTCCGGAGAGGTCAGATTTCCATTAATGGGAGTCAGTTCCCCTTTTTCGTACATTTTGGTACTCCTAAAATGGCCAGCCAGGAAAGGCGCGAATATAAAACTGAAAATGCACCATTCGTTTTGTTTTCTTTCTTGTCCTTTCCCCCCTTCCGTACATGAGGTCTTTATTGATATTTCAATCTTAATCAGACCTTCACTTTAAAGTTGCCTACTAATTGTTTTCATATTTAAATATTCATTTTGTAATGGACTTTGAAGAACAAGAGTCCAAATTTATTGTTCTGTTGTGGTGTTAATCAAAAACATTGTCATCGTCAATATTTGTGACGCTCCTAAGGACTCGTCACACAAGTGATGATTTTTATAGGCAACTTAGACGTTAGCAACTGTTCATCATGCATCAAGGAACACTTCACACTTTTTCTTGTAGTGTCTTCGCCAAGAGAATTGTGTGGAAAAATAATAACAATTGTTAAGCCTTCTTGCCTTCTTGGAGATTGTGTTGAACCAGTTTACTTTAAATCATCTCATGTTTCGTAGCATGAACCTTACATACAGGTGGTTTAACCAGCACATGGCAATGTAATGATTGAACAAAGTTTACTTATAACAAGTGGCGTAACTAAGGGTGGGGGGGGGGGGGGGGCACGGGCAACTGCCCAACTGATGTCCGTGCCCCCCGGGTGCCCCCACCTTTGAAACTGGACTTTTGAGATTAAGAACTACCAGAATAAAATGTTACATTTTATGAGCTTTCATGTAGTAATTTCAATGTTTTTGAAACTATTTATTATTATTTACACGCAGAATGTATTTTGTTTTACCTCAATACGTCAGAAGAGCGCTGAAAAGGGGTTCGTTTAGGAAAAATACAAAAAGGAAACTACAGTTTTAATTAGCCAAAAGCGCCCCCCCCCCCTAGGAAAAAATGGTGCCCCCCCCCCCCTTGTGGATCCCTAAAAGTTTAACATAGTTACTGCGCTGTTATTACAGACCAGACATAAACCGTCATGAGAAACATTTCCGTCTGAAATATTTGCGGGAAACATGTCCCCCTAAACTACATTTCCTATTTCAATCTGTCAAATAAAAAAATAAATAAAAAAGGTATTGTGGACGCGCACAAGACTCGCACACAAGAAACATAAAACTGTTACCCTGTATTTGAAAGTTTCTAAAACACTGCGATTACTTTATCAAACTATACAACTTTCACGAGTTGGTTTCATGGTGTGGTTGTTAAAAGAATATGCTGTGGAAAGAATATGCTCATCCAAAAGGAACACAGTTATGCATGTACCTTTAGTCACCTGTTTTCGGTCAGGATACTCTCTCAATCTAAAAGAGGGAAAGTTTCACTCGTTTGCCAGAGTGGTGTCTTATGGCTCCTTGCAAGAGTGGTATGGCGGACAAAAGGAGTGGTTTTCACTCTTTTACATTAAGAGAGTAAACTGTATAATCACAAGGAGCCAGGACAACGTAGAGGATTGGTAACTACCGCAATGTAATTGTTTCAATTTCAACAGCTCACTGAATAGGAAGTTTATGCCGCTACTGATCATCCAGAGAAATAGTTGTCTGAAATACTGTAAGACTCAAGAAAAGACCTATTTTAGACCACTGAATTGCTTTGTGTTTTAAATTTTACTTTTTACTGTTTGTATACAGTGCCCTTAAGGATAGCAGTTGTTTTACTGATAAGGTTACCCTGTCTAAATAAAACTACAAATAAAATAAATTATGAATAAATAAAATAAATAAAATACAAATGATTCACATTCGTCACAGCTTAGGCCCAACACAAAATTCCCATGCCGTGCTGTACGGCATTCAATTACTCATTACGACACCAATTAAGAATCATCAGATTTTGACAATCCTATTGTGGATTGTGGAGAAAAAGATAACATAATTTTCACCGGCTAAAATTTACGATAATATGCATACGTGTTTTTTTTTTATCATACAATAGTTTGTCAATATTATTAAACGCAGTGTTTTTTCTCCCTGTTAATTGGGTTGAACGGTCAAGCAATCCATCCTTTGGATATATATCAAATAAATGACGTCATCGTCATTTTTACTTCAAGCGTAAATGTGTCATTCGCTGCATTTGTTTTTCCTATGAATAAATTACATTTCCTCCTACAAGAAATAAAAAAAAATAAAAAAATAAATAAAAAACAAACATCAATCCATGTATCATCACGACTGTTGTGTGCAGATTCATTATCCATATTCACACATTGGGCCCGCACCCGATCACCCACACACCAAGAGCAGCAGCGGGCGCGTGAACAGTCTCTCTCGGCTGGAAATTTATCGCGCAGTGCCCCTTGAATATCGTTTTGCAAAGAAGAACAAAAGGGGCTTCTACGGGGAAAATTTACAGCACGGCTTGACAGTACCGCTCCAAATACCCGGGGGAAATCAAAGACGTATTTATTCGCGTTTCTTGCGTGGCTGGCTCTCAAATCACTATTACCCTCTGGACGCGTGTGTTGTGTATGTGTGTGTGTGCGAGAGTGCCAGAATAAGAATATCGCGAGTCACCATCGGAGATACAACGGGGAAGATTTTCGAGATGCATTATTTAGGCCACCGGGTTGGTTTCTCGTGTAAGGTTTTTTTTAAACACTGATAACATGATTTTTTTTTTGGTTTTCGGCGGGAAGAACATTGTTGCGAGTCTATTTTTTTTATCTTGAAAGAGTACTGTATAGCGATGGGTATTGTTTCCGGTTGCTTCTGGAGACGATTCTTTATTTTTATGATTCTAGATTTTTAAGAAAAGTCTATTAGTATGCGGTGAAGGCTCATTAATGAGGGCCTAACAGAATTTAGCCAAAATCAGTCTCTTCAGGTTTTAAAAGTTATGTACTTGAATTAAATTGGAGAACAATTAAATTGGAGATTAAGTTTCTCGCAGCGTATCGAATAGGCTTAAACTTCTTCCAGTAAGGGCCAGGCTCAGTTTGAATGCAATCACATTATCTATTTCCTCATCACGTTTTTCACATCCTTTTAGACGAATCTTAAACTGGAAACCTTGAAAACTATTTAAAAAAAACTGCGCGATCTATTATAAAAATTAATAAGAAGAATAAATAAATGAATAAATAAACAGTAATACTTTATAATAATAAAAAATCCAAAGATCACACGCGACTCTGTCAGAATATATATAGATCTTTAGACCTCGGTGTATAGTTCTATTTCTGTCACTTCGGATATTCATGAGACATAACGATCTTAGACACAAGGATCGTCAGAGTAAAAAAAACAACATTGTTTACTGAATAACAATGAGATGAAATCAGTTGCGGGATTGTCTTGTCTTTTTAAAATAAAAAGGGCTGCCATGGAAACGGATTCTGGAGACTACCCCCCTCTCTCTCTCTCTCTCTCTCCCAAACCCGCATTGATTAATTTTTCCCTTCTGGAATTACTCGTAAACATGAGCAAAAATCTTGAAGACTTTTAAGTCGAAACAAGAGAGGTTCGAAACGGACGGTGATAATGGTGATGACGAACCCGCCAAAAGTCTTAATAACACTCGAGGATTGACGTATTGGTGATGTTGGTCAGACGGGAAAGTTCGGCCTCTATAGGAGACTGATTTGCTATACGGTTTCACTGTGTATTCACAAGTTTCAATTTAGCCAGTGTTTGTCTTTGATCACGTTGGACTGCCAAGCGCCTCTGACTTTCAGTCCACTGACTTTTCGTTTAAGGGAAATAATTCAATAAATCCGAAATGAGCGAATAAATGAATGAAATGAACTGTTATCATAACATGTATAGAATTCGCGGTGCCTTTTTATTCACAACCACCTCGCTTGTGTATGCTGTTTTCTTGTTCAGATTGTTTGCATTGGTATTGTAATTTTATTTTTATACGCACAAATTAGTTCCATGTTATTCTTGCATTGGGACTCTTATAAGTCATGTGGCGACAGCAGCCCACAGGCAACTCGGTAGGGATTCGAACCCATACGCGCTGATTAGGTTCGACTCCCTTCCAGGGGGAAATGGAACTTTTTTCTATCAATCAAATAATCAAAATTCTGTCTGTCTTCGTCTGCTTTGGCTTTTGATTTACTCAGTAATTTTTAATTTGAATTTTTCATATTAAAGAGCGGACAAAGACGTCTTTTGAGTCCAACAAGTTTTAAAACAATACTAAAAACTAATTTAAATAATTTACAATTGACATTTAAGATCTACCTTGCTCATAACCGTCAGGTCTGGAGAAGACTGGTGCTCCATTCGTTGACACGACGCCCCCACGTCTCTCTGAGGAGTTAAAGGACAAAGACAAAGCGAAATTTACATAATATACTTTGTGTATGCAGAATCAAACAATTCGTGTTCTATTGATGCACCTCCCCCCCACATACACACTAAAATAAAAGTCCCAACGACAATAACAATCACATCGACAGCGACAGCGTTAGCGACAGTGATAGCGACAGCAACAACGACAGCACTAGCAACAGTAACAGCATCAGCGACAGCGATAGCGACAGTGACAGCATCAGCGACAGTGACAGCGACAGCGACAGCGACAGCGACAGCGACAGCAACAGCAACAGCGACAGCGACAGTGACAGCGACAGCATCAGCGACAGTGACAGCGACAGCGTCAGCGACAGTGAAAGCGACAGCGACAGCTCTAGCTCTAGCTCTAGCAACAGCATCAGCATCGGCTACAGCGACAGCGACAGCTACAGCGACAGCGACAGCTACAGCGACAGCGACAGTGACAGTGACAGCGACAGTGACAGCGACAGTGACAGCGACAGTGACAGCGACAGCAACAGCGAGTGACATATATACTTTGTGTATGCAGAATCAATACAATTCATGTTCTAATGATGCACGCCCCCCCCACACATAGACACTACAATAAAAGCCCCAAACAATGACAATGACAATGACATCGACATCGACGTGACAGCATCAGCGACAGTGATAGCGACAGCGACAGCGACAGTGTCAGCAACAGCGACAGTGACAGCGACAGCAACAGTGATAGCGACAGCGACAGTGATAGTGACAGCAACGATTACAGCGACATCGACAAAGACAACGACAGCGACAGTGACAGCATTAGCAACAGGGACAGAAACAGCGACGCTGACAACGACAATGACAACAATGACAGCGAGATAGCGACAGCAACAGTGACAATGACAGCGACAACAGTGACTGCGATAGCGACACAGATGACGACAACGCCAACAACACTGACAACAACAACAACAACAATCAAACAAAAGAGAAAATTCAATGTCAATTGTTAATGCTTCATTCAAATGAAAACGATCAAATAAAAATGAATAAGAAAAACAGACGTAAGCGGTTGACATAACAAGGTTTATTATCCAACATCCATCAGAGCTTATCTTCATTTTGTTTTGATAGACTTGGCACTGAATAGAAATACTATAATGCTTTACACTGGGTCAGGCATAGTATACAAATTTTATTTTTAATTTGCATTCCAAATTTGACTGGTTTCTAAGACCGGTTCTAGTAGATTTTAGGATTTTCCATACACAAAAGAAAAGAAAAAAAGTAATGTAAAAGTCAAGATCAAAAAACGTCAGAGGAGTAAGAAGAATTTTACAAATATAAACGCCATTCAATGACACATCAACTATTCAATCTATATCCAGCCGAAAAACAAACCCCAAAAAGGCAGAAACTGGCTCACACATCCCCTAATACACTGAGCTCAGACGTTCGCTCTAATTGGGTTTATCGATCATTATTGTAACGGAGCATGATTCCGGGTAATTCTGTTACCGTGTGACGTAAATCCATCCTCACAAAACACGCACATCTTCGCAAAGATGGCGCGAGGATGCCCGTTTGAAACACACTGAGGTAATTCTTCTCTGCCAAATGGTTTTTATCAAAGACACAAAAGTCTTGTTGGAAATATTAATGGCTGGCACAAACTTTGCACACGAAACGCAGGTACTACCGAGTTTTAATTACTGATGGTTTAATGAATTAATGAGGTTAAATTACATAAGTCAATGATAATTTTGGAACCAGAAGTAAAGTCACAAGCCAGTGTTGGTGTGTGTGAGAGCAATACGCGCTAGTATTAATTATAACGCAACGACTTACCAAATAGGGCCTAATTTCACTGTAAAAATGATGGGCATTTTATTAGGCACTTTTAAACATTGTATCAAGGCGCTTTGCACAATTACTGCCCATGGTCATTGGGCCTTAAGCATTTCTGAAACCATCGCAACTCCTTTGGAGTATGCAGCACCGGCAGCTAAATAAGCGCACAGGTTGCTAAGCATTCATATCAACGATCTTTATAGTATACCCTTGTAGGTACCCATTTACTCCTGGGTGATGAGAAGCAATTTATAGTTAAGTGTCTTGCTCAAAGATCGACACCAGTGTCATGGCAGGGATCCGAACCCACACTCTGATGACTCGGCCATCGGAACTTGAGTTCGATGCTCTAGACCACGGCAGTGGCCACGACACATTACATTATAGCTTGTAAGATAAAAGAAGAAACAAAAAACACGCACAGCACAGAACAGTCTCGCTTCGCAGAAATAGAATGTCGGATAAAAATATTAAATATGGTAAATTTCTTGTGAACAAGTCCTCTGTATAAGAATGTCCGCTTGCTTGCGTGACAGTATTTTTAGGATGTTCTGAGACTTCTCGTAGATTTATGTACTGTTCTGTATGAACCGAAAATTAAACACAGCTCTGACATTTACAGGGATTTCCTATTAAGCCATGCTTTTGAGTCTTATTTGCTTTTAGGGACAGTCTTAACATTCCCAGTTGCATTCCCAGTTCGGACTAGGCTTCTGAATAATGAAGTAACTGAATTTATAGAGAGAGAGAGAGAGAGAGAGAGAGAGAGAGAGCTTTGATATTCTCCTGGACCAAAGTTCATAAGGCTGGTACTTGCTAGTTTACATTGTCGTGACTGATGCCAC